>JAJJWX010002952.1:0-1200000 GCA_023529315.1 Papaver bracteatum | reverse complement strand
CGAAGATCCAAAAAATAAAATGGAGACATATATCAAGGAAAGATAATATGCTCGCAGATGCTTATGCTTTCATTTCAAGTATGATGACAGATCCAACTGCGAGATGCATAAAAATCCAGACACTCATATCTCCATCAATTAATAAAGAAGAGGAAGAAGAGGTGGATGTAATAACAATAGAAGGTGGAGAAGAAGACCCAAAATACAATATCGCAGACTAGAGAACAGAACTTCATGCATATTTAGCAAGAGGGGAAATACCAAGAAATAGATTGGAGGCACACAAATTAAAGATCCGTGCAACAAATTATGAACTAAGAGATGGAATATTGTATCGAAAATCATTTAATGGGCCATCACTTAGGTGTATAACACGAGAAGAAAGAAAAAAGGTGTTAAAAATGTTACACAGTGAAGACGCTGGTAATCACAGTGGAGTAAGATCTTTGGCATACAGAATAAAAATGCAAGGCTATTACTGGACGTACAAGCATGAAGATGTGAAGCAACTATCAAGACGTTGCAAAGATTGTCAGCGACATGGAAAGAGAATACATGCACCAGGAGCACCATTATCATCCTCAACTAGTGTATGGCCTTTTGGAAAATGGGGGTTGGATATTGTGGGACCATTTGTACCCGGTTCTGGACAAAGAAGATATTTGATCGTCGCTACAAATTATTTCACAAAGTGGGGAGAAGTAAAGGCCGTACATCATATTCGTGACAAAGATATTTTTACATTCATATTTGAAAATATAATTTGCAGATTTTGAATTCCTGCACAGTTGGTATCTGATAATAGAAAGCAATTTAAAGGACAGAACATAGAAATGTTATTTAATGCATTTAAGATCAAATGTGGAAAATCAACACCTCTTTATCCACAGGCCAATGGGAAGGCATAAGCAACCAATAAGATAATCGTAGATATACTGAAGAAGAAATTAGAGGGACACCACAGGGCATGGTGTGAACAAGTGCATAATGCAATATGGGCCTACAATACAACTAGGCGGGAAGCTACTGGAATGTCACCTTTTTGTTTGACATATGGAGTTGAAGTTGTGCTCCCAATAGAAGTTGTTGTTCCAACAACAAAAAGAGAAGCTTGGGAGAAAAACCTCAGTGCATGAATGATATTGACCAAACTAGATGAATTAGAAGAAAAGAGAGAAAAATCACTACAACATATGGAGAATTATCAGCGAATATTAGACCGAGAATACAATAAGCGTGTTAAAAAGCGTGAATTTCAACCAGGTGATCTAGTGCTGCAAGAAACAGCAATATACCAGCAAGATAATGGGGGAAAGTTAGCGAGAAAATGGGATGGGCCTTATATCATTAAAGATATAATTGGAAACGGGGCGTATAAATTGATGGATCCTGAAGGTAGAGATGTGAGTCAGAGGCTTGGTAGACCATGGAACAGATTATACCTAAAAATATATTACCCATAAGAGATCTTGCGAAGAAGTGAATTGCGAAATAATGTATGATTAAAATGGAATGAATGAATACAAAGTTTTATGAAAAAGAAGCTGCGAGATTTCAAATTATCAAAAGCAGAATGAACATATGCGAAAATTTCACAAGAAATGATAATTTAAGATCCAGAATGGGACGAACCTTTATGATGTACACCCTAGTTCGCGAATAAAATTTCGCAAGAGGCAAATGTAAGACCTAAAGTACGTCATAGAAGGGGGTATCTGTAACATGACTCAACGATAAGGTTACACCGCTGCTGGAACCTAAGTCATGGATATTTTGGGTCAATGAAAGCCCATCCAGGAGAGACACCTTGGATTCTCAGCTTGAGCATATGACTTGAGTTGGGCGACTAAGGTAATAAGAACTCTCCTAAGGGGTGAAGGGTATGACCAAGGCACCGAGGTACACGGTTGAGCCAAGAGTTCCCGGGGCGTATGAAACTACCCTGGCCATTCTTGGAAAGTATTGGCTATGATGCACTCGGCCCGAAGAAAACCCCACTTAGGGTGCAGTCTCGTAACCATAATCCATAGAGGAAAAAGGGATAAGAGGTTGTGAACACAACTGGTTATTTTTAAGACTGGATGGGATGAGATAGTCTTGTATGGCCGATGTACGTCTCCGTGAAAGGGCAACCAGGGGGAAGATAAGGGCGACACCCTCCATTAGGGAGCTGATAAGTGTCTTAAGACGCAAATGTCATGATACTTTTTACTCACGAGAGTATTAAGACTTGTCATATTTGAGAAACATTCCTGAAGAGGCAATAATACAAAAGAGAAGATAAGACGAGATCAAGGGGTCATTATATGCAAGTGTAAAGACGTCCTGCGATTTCGTCGCAAGACGGCAATGTCATGGGGCTTTAATTTCGCAAGAAAATTTAGACCTCATATTGTCGCGGCAAAAAATACAAAAGAATAAAAAGTTAAGGCAAGATCAATGGGTTTCCACATGAAAGTGTAGAAACGTCCTGCGATTTTGTCGTAATGCAAAAGATGGCAAAATAAGACCTTTACCTAGGAAGGCAAAATAAGACCACAAAATAAATTAAATTCTTTTTATAAAGTACTAATCATTTTTCATGCAGATAATATATCACAAGAAAGATAATGAGAGGAAAGTATGGGAATTAATAAATAAGTTATCATTATCTTTCTCGCAAGTTCTTTATCGTAAGCTCTTAAAATACCAAAAGAAAAATTGATTCCAAAAGAGGTACAAAATACATTGTTCGCAAGAAGAGAAAGATTAATTCAAGAAAATAAAACTAGAACTCAGATTTCAATATTTTCTTCACCAGCTTCATCTTCTTCGCCAACCTTATCATCTCCACTAACTTTATCAGTGTTTTTCTTATCTTGGTCGACTCTGATTTCTTCTTCATTTGGTTCATCACCAGAAATTTCTTCATCACTAGCAACTCCTTCTTTAGCAGGGATTTCTTCTTCTTCTTCTTCTAAAAATTCTTGGAAAACACTTTCTTCACCACTTACATAATCAAAGTCACTGTCACCAGCATGAGGAATTTCATCTTCATCTACTTCAATAGGTTTGAGTGACACAGGAGAAAGAGATTTGGATAGCAGAACCTCATTTACAAGAACTTTAGCACTGAGGTGAGCTTGGCGTAGGAAAGCTCTGTCACGGTTTCTAATCTCCATATTTTTGAAATATTCAAGATAATCATACTTTCTCTCTGCTTGATCGCGAGAACGGGCAAGATGAGCAGCAGGCAAACCATTTTCTTTACAAACCTTGGCAAGTTTAGAATCCAAAGTAGAAATGGAAGACTGAAGATTTTTTTCAGATTCTGCGAAAGGTAAAAACAAAAATTATTTAGGCGAACACCTCGCAAGGGAAATACTGCGGAGAAAATTAACAAAAGAAAGATGTTTGAGGCAGTCAAAATGACTACCTTCCTTTTGAGATATTAGATTTTGAATTAGTGCCAAATAAGTATTCTCCCAATGACTCATGGCATCATCAAATTTATCTCCAACTAGACCTTTCAAACGAGATTTTAAATTCTTTTCTTTAGAAATGAGAAAAGTGTTTTCCTTCGCAAGAGAAGAGTAAGATTCTTCTAATTCAGAATACTGTTCTTGAAGTTCATTTGCTTTCACACTTAAAATTATCCTACCCTGCATAAGTGTATTTTTCTCAGCAATAGATGATTCAGTTACCTTCTTTAAGTTTATTTTTCAGCGAGCGAAGAGATTTTTCTTGATTATCACACACTTTTTGGAGAATAATTAATTTCTGCGAAGATATCGCCACCATATTTGATAGAGCTCGCTTCTCCTAAGATAGAGTTTTATTTTCATCTGATAAAGTTTCCATCTCTAAGTTAGCTTTAGTTAAAAAATAAGAGAGACGAGATAATTCGCTGCTTAATGAGTTTTGTTCTTGAACTAATTGAGTATTCTCTTTGGTAAGATTATCTATTTGATCAACAGAGTATGTATGAATATTATCTAATCGGTTATATTGGTCCATCCAACTATCTCTATCAACGCGAATTTCTTCAGTGGCAGATTCAAATTGATATCTATCCATCATTCGTTTCTGGTTTAAAAGCTTAACAAGCGAAAAAAGCCTTTAAGAATGAACAACATGAAAATAACAAATTTGTTAATAGGAAAGTTAAGAACCAAGAAAATAAATTCATACCTTTTAATTCATTATTTTCTTGCGAAGAAGTTCGCAGTCCAAAGAAGCATTTTGAAACTTCTGTTGTTCAAGGCGAAGACTCTCCTTTAAGACTTCAACTTCCTTCTATAAATATGTTTGCGAAGCTGTCCTATCAGAACCAAGATATTTACCTAAAATTTCGCAAACATCAGATTTGACAGGGTCCATAGACGACTTCTTGGCGTCAAACAAAAGATCAGATAAGACCTTTAAGGCAAGAGCCACTCCATCGGAAGTTTCCTTAGAGAAAGGGAGAGACTCAGATGAAGAAGTGGTAACGATAGAAAGTTGATGATCATAATCTTCTGGTAAAGAGACGTCATTTGAGGGTAAGGTGTGAGGCAGATCAAAGGTTGAGATTATGGTGGAATGAACTTGAGAAGTATTGGTTGTAGGGGAGGAAGAGGTTTCATTCGCAACAGGCTGTACAATAGGTATTTCATCCATAGAAGGATTAGTTAAAATATCAGAGCTTATTGCGATATTTTCGCAAACAGGAAGTGGAGGTTCAGTTTGCGAAGAAAAGGTTGAAAGACCAAGTTTGGGAAAAGAAACAGAAAAATCAACAGTTTTAGCTTGGCGAGATTTCTTGGGAGGTTTAGTAGAATCCCCATCACCCTGCGAATTACAACTCGGATAAGAAACAGAGGCAACAATATTGTTATTAAAAAGATCCATGTTTCTTACTACCTTGTCATTCGCAGACTTTCTCTTTTTCGCAAGAACCTTGGGATGCGATCCTTCGGGAGCATTAGGGTTTTGAACAATAAATTTGGTACTGGATGCGCTTTTGATGAAACGGAAACAGTATGGGAATTACACAAGGAACAAACAAGATGAATTTAGTAAAACAAAATCAGTTTCAGCAAAATCAAAAGAAGAAAAAGAAGAAGAACTAACCTTGGTGACTCCATGGAAATAAAAGAGAACAATAGCAGAAAGATGAATTTGATAAATAAGGAAATTTGCAGATGATGAAGATTTGCAGAAGATGTGAAGATGAAAGAAAAACAAGAGAAGAAAATTCTCTTTCTTCCAGATCCCTCTTTAAATAGGCGAAGGAAAACGACCGGTTAATGATAAAATGTGCCAGTAATTAAAGGAATATTCAACACGTGTTGACAGTTATGCTTAATTCATGGAGCCTTGTCGATAGAAAATAAAGTTAAAAGAAAAGATGAATAGCCGTGGCATTTTGAAAAACAGTTTCTCATGACATTCTCTCCTTCGCAGAGAAGACATGAGAAGAGGCAAGATGTAGGATCAGAATATCACAAGAAGGATACATTTGCGAAGTTTGATCAACAACACTTTGCGAGCGTCGCAGAATGATGATGTAACAAATGACGATTGTAGAAACATGAGAAATGTGTGATGACTTTGCAATTTTTAGAGTGCTTGCGAAAATTAACAATAGAACTCTTGCGATAATATCGCAAGTCAGATCCTAAAATAAAGGACAGAATAGCTGTCACCCACTATGTAATTCCCTATATAAAGAGTTGAAGAAACATAAGGAAGGAGAGATCTTTTTCGAGTGTTGAGCAAGACATTTAGGAGAGAGAAAGCTTAAAGAGCGATTTTATTCTTGTTTTCTTCCATTACTTGTAACATTTCTGTGAATCAATTAATAACAGTGTTGTTCTTAATCTTAAAAGATGTGTTAATTATTATGAATTTTTGTGAGGAGTGTAGTGTAGGATTTCCTGCTACTACAGTTGATGCAAGCTTAACTGTAACTCTCCTACTGGTCACTCCCTTGTGACCGAGTAGTTTTTTCCTTAATAAAATTTTCCTTCTGTCAAAAAAATAAAGTCAAGAACCAGAAAGCCCAGCAATATATAGTTTTATTCTGTTGACAAGATTTGGTAAGAAATGAGAGTGTTATGAGCCAACCTGTTTCCAGCAGTAAAATTTGTATAGGGTTTATTGTGCACACGTTGAAGGCCAGTGGTGATTAAACTGGCCAACTCATCAGTCATCACTAATACATGTTATGCCCAATTGGACGAGTCTTCTATCTACGGACTGCAGTATGTAAACTTAGTCTCCCAGTCTTCTGGACGGTGAAAGAATACTTAGTGAATAGAAATAAACATACTCAGTCCAATAACCTTCGCAAAGGGCTACACCCTATTTGGCTGGATCTAACTTGGCCCGAATGTTATCTGACTCAAGGTCTAACTCGCCCTATACAATGCTTAGAATTAGAATCAATGAAGTATCACCAAAAAAAAAAAAATGACAAAAAACGTTATGCATATAACATTAAACACGTTGTTTTTTTTTTAAATAAATTAGATATTTCATTGCCCAAACTAAGGCTCAGAAAGATCCTGAGACTCAAAAAAAGTAGAGCTATCTAATATCCATCCATAGGCGGATGTTCTGATATTAGATCTATTTATTGAGAGTTGTTGTTGGATACAAATAGGGGGAAGATTCTCCTATAAAACAGTTGAAGTTAAGGTCATGGCAGATTTTGCTAGTATGTTTGTCGCCTTGTTTCCTAATCTAGGAACAAAAAATGAATTAATATGTTGGCTTCATCTAAAAAAGCTTTAGAACGCCAGGAAATATCAGATGTTTTGCCTTGAAGATATTTGAACAGACTCTCACAGTCCCCTTCGATGCTAAATTTTTCCAAATCCTTCTCTTTTGATCAAATAGCATCTTGCAGCACTCCTACAGCCTCCACTTCATGTGGGTCTGTTGCTTCCCTGCTTTTCCTCCTCTTGTGTTGCCTGCAACATCTCTTAAAATTATATCATAACTAGACGGTAAAGTGTCAGAAATCCAAGCTGCATCAACATTAATTTTGAGTGTATCTTTTAGAGGTGCCTGCCAAGTTTGTGTTGAGACTTTCATATATGGTGCTTCTTGGGTTTGTCTTGTGCATTGTTCTTCTTTGACCATAAAGCAATATATCCTTGAATTTCTAGAGATAAGATATTTGAAGTTGTTGATTTGTTCTCAAAGACTCTATTACACCTTTCCTTCCAGATGAACCACATTTTAGTAAGCATTAACTCTAAGGAGATTTGTTTCTTGGGGTTGGTAATCCATTCTTTGCAAATATCCAATAAGGACCAAGAGAGATCTATATTCAGAGAGATAGGATTTGGAGCTGAGTCCCAAACCTCCTTAGCATAAGGACAATGCAATAAAAGATATTCAATGGTTTTTATTTCAGTTCTACACATAGTACAGGTTCTACTTTTTAACCTTTCCGTAAAGCTTAGAGTTAATGGATAAGGCATTCTGAAGACATTTCCATATAAAGAGTTTGATTCTTTGGGAGGTATCTAGTTTCCATAGGGCAATCCAAAAAAACTCAGGTAAGTCTTAGCTAACTATATCAGTACCAGTTTCATTCAATTTATCATACAAGGATTTGACTGTGTAGTCTCCTGACTTGGTTAGATCCCATCTAAGTTGATCTTTCTTCAGTGCATGATTCCTATCTTTAAAAAGATAAATATTCTAGATTTTAGAAGCTATATTATTAGGAAATCTTGAGTGCATGATTTCTAGGTTCCAAGAATTAGTTTCAGAGTCAATCAGATCAGAGACTTGTAAAAGATGGTTATTCTGTGGGTTCCTAAAATTTTCTAGGGTTTCAGTTAGCTCAAGCATCCATTTTTTATTCCATATACTAAACCATTTCCTACTTCCCAAATGCTATATTTATAAATGAGTTCTAAACCTTGACTGATACAGTTCCAAGTACAGGAACCATTTCACTTTGCTTTATCTCTCAAGGGATGATTGTTTCTGAAGTATCTGGAGCTTATAGTCTTGACCCAAAGAGCATCTGGTTCTTTAACTAGTCTCCATGCTAATTTAGCATGCATTGCAAGGTTGTATTTATGAGCCTCTTTAAAACCTAGCCCTTCTTTTTGGATTGGTTTACAAATATTTGGCCATGCCTTAGGGTAAAAACCCTTTTCCCCTGTTCTTTTTTCCCACCAAAAATCCCTTTGAATGGCATTGATTTTTTCAGTTATGTTTTTGGGAAGTATAAAGCATCCCATTTGGTATGAAGGAATACTAGATAAAACAGCTCTGTTTAGGACTGATCTACTAGGTTGGGAAAGCACTAAACCTTTCCATCCTTTGGATTTGGATTACATTCTTTCCAAAATTGGGGCAAAAGTTTTTATTTTGGATCTATCCATGAATAGAGATGCTCCTAAATATGGATCTTTAAGACTTATATGCTTAACTTTCAGCAGTTTAGACACCATTCTTTGATGTTTTTGGGATACTTTCCTTCCAAAGAAAACACCTGACTTATCAAAATTAATTAACTAACCAGAGGCTTTACTAAAAAGTTCTACAATATCAAGAAGGTTTCTACATTCTTGATAAGGTTGAAGGTGTCACCAGGGGAGCCATTCATAAGGACAGAAATGGTTGTAGTTGAAATGCATTGTTCTATTAACAGATAAGCATCTTTATTAAATCCAAAAGAGGTCAAAGCAGATATAAGAAACTTCCAGTTGACCCTATCAAAGGCCTTAGACATATCTATTTAATACCTAGACCACAAGTTCTGGCTTTCTTATTTTTGAATGAGTGTATAATTTCATGAGCAACTATAATATTATCAGATATTTGCCTAGATGAAAGAAAGGCTGACTGAGGTTTAGAAATTATTTTATCCAAAAAGGGTTTAATCCTATTGGCCAGAATTTTGGCAATAACTTTATAAACTGTATTACATAGTCCTATTGGCCTAAATTGGCTAGGATTTTTTGGTTGTTTTACTTTAGGAATAGATATGTCTTATTTAGTTCAGGGATCAAAGTTTTATCTAAAAAGAAGTTTTGAACTGTTAGGGTAACTTGTGAGCCTACTGTGTCCCAATTGTGTAAGAAAAAGCTGACAAGGTAACCATCAGGTCCTGAAGATTTATTAGGTTTCATGTTCTTCAGCCCTAAAAAGATTTCTTCCTTAATAGGTGGGATTAAAATACTGGCATTGTCTTGAGTAGAGTGAACTGGTATTATATCTTTAAATAAGAGTGCATCATAGGGATGATCAGGCAGAGGTTCCTTAAAGAGAGTTTGAAAATATTATGTAAGGATGGAACTGATCTCCTGTCTATTTCTAGTAGCTACATTTTGAGTATTTAACATACTTTCTATGTTATTCCATTTCCTTCTTCTCAAAGTTATTATATGAAAGTACTTAGTATTTCTTTCCCCGAACTCAATAATATTATCTCTAGATTGTTGCTTTGCTATGGCTTCTTGGGTGTCATAAAGAAGTTCTAGTTCTATCAATTTTTCCTTTATTTTTTCCCAGTTGGTACTTAGTAATTCTACCTGCCTTTAGTCTCTCTAGGTCTTTAAGAAGTTTTTTGATCTTCTTAGAGGGCAATCCAAATATGTTTCTTTCCCATTCCAGCAAATTAGCACCTAAAGTGGACAAATTATTTACTAAGGTTTGAGAGACATCCTCAGTAATACTATCTTTTCAGGTTTCTTTAATCACCTGAATACATGAGTTATCCTTTAGCCATGTGTCATAGAACTTGAAAATCCATTCTGATTTAGTACATTGTCAGTATGAAGTAAAATATGATAGTGATCTGATCCTATGTCCACTAGATGTCTAAGAGAAGCATTGGGGAATTAGGAGTGCCAATCAACATTAATTATTGCTCTATCTAACCTTTATTAAATGTTTTGATTACCTTCTCTATGATTATCCCAAGTGAATTCATTACCATAGTAACCCAAATCATATAGACCATCTCTTTCTAAGATAGTGTTGTAATAATAAAAGTTAGTTTTATTGAAAGGTAAGCCTCCCAATTTCTCGGTTTGGTTAAAAATCATGTTGAAATCACCTAACACTATCCAAGGCATATGTATTTTATTTATTTGTGAACTTATTTCCTCTAAAAAATCCCAAGCTATGTTCCTATTATAGGGATAAGGGCTACCATAAAAGCATGTTAAAACCCATTGTTTGGTGTCAAAATCAGATTTTACTATAATGTTAATGAAAGCCATTTATCCAAGCTATAACCAGCCCTCCAATTGTACCTACTGGATCAACTATATGGTAGTTGGGAAAGTTGGAGACTAATGATTTGACATATTGTCTCTGGTTTTTGGTTTCTGAAAGGAAAATGATTTCTGGTTTTTCTGTGTTAATTAGATTAGTCATGTGGTTTTGGGTTAAAGGGTTCATGCATCCTTGAACATTTCAAACAAAAATTCTCATTGTAAGGACAAAAAAATCAACAAGAAGGTTTGCACTATATCCTAAGATTGTCTTAACTAAGAAAATATAGGGTCACATGCATACATGGTCTTAATTATGGAATCAAAGTTTGCAATTGTAAAATCAAAGTTACATATGAAGAAGTTATTATGCTAAATTTATAGAATTTAAAGAAAGATTTGGATTTAATGAAGAATACCTATGTCTCCTCTTGTTGCTTTGAAGGGGTTAAGCCAAGTAAAGGAATTGGTTGATAGGCACTTATGTGAGCTTTGTTATATATAATGTTGGACCCATATTGATCAAAAAGTAAAGACTCCCCATCAATAGAAGGAATCGAGCAATGATTTTCCGATGAAGAAGAGGATAAAAAATCCGAAATTGAAATTTTGAATGCATATTTAGGCTGAGTTAAAGGAGTTTGAAGATTTGATGCAATGCAGAAAAGTTCTTCATGGTTGGATGATGATCCAATAACAGAGTTTTTGGGTGACGAATAAAATTGAGAATTTGGGGATTCAAATGAATCCCTAGCATTTTCGAAACTAGAGAAAGAAAGTCTTCTTCTCACAGGAGAAGGAAAGTTAATTATGGATTGCTAAGACGGATTATTTATATCCTGTAAAATACCAGACCCATTTTGGAGAACCAATTCTGACGATCTTGATTCGGCAATAACTCTAAATTTTTCCGAGTTAGCAGATCGAAACGATTCATCCTCCGATTCAGGCAGAGGAATAAAGTTTTCCGCCAAGTTAAAAGGAAAAGTCTATTTTCCTAACACAATAGAAGATGCTTGTGGCATATCTTCTTCAATAATAAAGGGTCATAGCACTTCATAGGATTTATGAGGATCCTGAAAAGTTGGTTCTTCATCTACATAGGTTCTAAAGATATATGTGAAGGTTTCATGTCAAACCTGGTTGCGAGAGATAAGTCTCAACTGGTACCGTCTCACCATGATAGTCAAAATTATCTTTTGGGTTCCAAATTTGTACCAGTTCGTCATTCAGCTAGTTCATGTCATCACTTGGATAATGAGAGTTGACTGAAATATCATATATATCCTCTAGAGGTCTGCCTTTAAAGACAACATAATTTTCTACTTTATGTCCAAGTCGCAGACAATGAGAACAAAACTTGTATGGTAGGTTAAGTTAGTTGAAGAAGATGGAAGTAACAGGGAATTTTCCTACTTTGACTAAGAGATGGTTTATAAGAGGTTTTTCAATATTTATCCAGACTAAAACTCGTGGTTGATAATCTGTTGTTTCACTACCTTTAAGAACTCTTAATACTTTTCCAATCTTACTGGCTATTAACTCTATCATTTCATGGTTTCTCATATGCTTATACTTAGTATTTGACAAAGTTTCCCATATCGGCATTTCCTTGACTTCATTTGTTGAAATGCGCATTCCTTGGTATGCAGCTGTAGCCGCAAGGACATTACCAAATGGGTACCACGGTCCATTTGATGAGATCCAGTTGAAGTCATCTGCAGTCCTAAAGGTAATAATGAATAGATTAGGATCTACTTCCTTTACTTGAAAACCTAAATGAGTTCCCCAGAAACTATTCAAAGCTCCTCTTACTTCCCAATGTTTTATAATAGAGGTTGAGAAGAATCTAGATAAAATACTAAAAGGTTTGATGCCATAATCCCTAATGAAGGAATTGGAGGAGTAGGAAGGATTTCAGAGTTACTATGATTTGCTATACGTTGAGCTAAAGATAAACCACTGAGATGCTTATAAAGTTGAATGTGGTCTCATATTACAAGAAGAGCAAGAAAAGAGAGAGAGAGAAGAGAGACTGAGAGGAAAGATAAAGCAGCAGGAATAATGGAGGATGCAAGGGTTTTAAGATGCTAAAAGGAAGCTCCAAATGAGAGATTTGCAAGACCCGTAAATGAAGAGAGGATCGAGGAGCAGATTATCTTATTTTTTCCCAATAAGATGTTGACAACCAAAATTTCAAATTTGAAATAAGCAAGAAAGATGAAAAGGAATGTTGGGACAGGGGACAGGGGGAGGGGTTTGGGACAGACGATTTGAGCCCACAGGTTAGTAAAATGTTTTCCTAGGAGCAAGACTAACAATACTAGGTAGTTGATTTAGACAACTACATGTATTCATAGTACGATCATGCACGTACGACTGAAAGACACCTCAAAAAACTATATAGGAAGATATCAGGGTTCATAAAGAAAGATATAAATAAACACTAAATCATTTTTTAAGTAGAGTTTCTCAATTCTATAATGTTTGTGAAAGCTCATAAAGTCTTGAATTTCAAAAAATAATCCATAAAACTTAGATCTATTTTAAAAGATCTATCTTAGATAATACGATCAGCTCATAGTTACAAACAAAGAGATCTCCCTTTCGGATCTTAATAACCACAGAAGGTTGGGATGGGAGACCAGTTAAGATTTTCTATGCATGAGAATCTGGGGATTAATTTCCTGCTAATTATTTATTCTTTTTAATTTGCTATTATTATTTGTTAAATACTCATTGCTACCCGGACAATAAAATTTCATTAGATATTGTGTCTCTACACAAAGTTGAGATGGTTGTCAATAATTCTAAGATAATGGATTGAGGTTTCATCATCATACCTATGGGAAAAGCTTCCCTATAATTTGGGATAATTTTGATTATTAAATATTGATGATTAAATTAAGGGGCTAGGCTATATGCTCTAAGATCTTAAATTATACTATGGTTACACGAGATAGTTCTCTGTCACTTCCAAATCTAGAGAAATAATGAGGGATATTAATTTAGTTTCCAACATTTTAAACTTTCTATACTTATTAGGGTCTATTCTCTAAATGTTGGGAAATGAAAGAGCAGAGCTAAGATTAAAAGTATAGACTTAATGTTTACAAAGAGCATGAAGGGACATAGCGTGTTGCTAGACAACATGCAGATAAAGCACAAGAAAATAGATTACATCAGAGAGGTCAGACTAAATCTTAAGGAATGAGTACTAAATATTTGCCATAAATAAAATCTAGGGAAGAGCAAGGGTCTACACTTAATTTCAAAGCATTTGGAAGAAGTGTATTATGGTCCTAGTATAAAAATAAGCTTACCACTGATCTAGATAAACAAAATTTTAGAGGTTGCAAATCTAGTTTGTAAAAGATTGTAAACTATGGCTTGTGATCACTTTAAGGTACCCGAGAATGTTGTTGTTTCTATTTGTAGGGTGATGCGATGTAGATAGGATCATCTTCATAGAGTGAAGTTTTATTTTTTCTATCTCTGCGGGACAAATCGGTTTCTTTATGCAGAGCAAGCTACACATCTTTCCTATTGCAACCTAAAGCTGGAGGACAAAGAGAAGATTGATTCAGAGACAAGAGCAGGGATATTATATAATCTTCAGCATGTGATCCCAATTGATACTTCAATTTTATATAGTGATATGCCTCCAGGCTTTACTTTTGGTTATATTCAGAAGATGGAGGCCAGGTATAACTGGAAAAAAAGGTATGGAAAACTTTGTAGAAGCAAAAGAAGATGATGCTAGAGGTGAGATAACATATTAAATCGATTGAAAGCTCAGGTTGGGAGTCCTAAATGAGTTTATGTTTTTTTTTATGTAGAATTGAAAATCTATATGTGAAAAGTTTAGTTGATGCATGTCATAACCCGAATAAATAATTTAATATTTTTCCACCTAATTAACAAGTAATATAGAGTAGTCAAGTTCGTTCCCACGAGGAGCAAGAGATTTTTAGTTATAAAATTGTCACAAAAGGGGGGTTTTGGTTTTGATTTTGAAAAGCAAAAGAAAGTAAACAAAGTAATCAAAAGTGTAAGTTTAAATCAATAAAAGAGATTATATCAAGGAAGCCTTCTTCATTGCAAAACAATGATTCAAGTTATGTTCTTGTCTAATTTTTAATAATCATGGATTTTCATCAACCGTAGGCTAATAGATTCGCTTAGCTAACCCAAAAATTCCTAGTTTCACTGAATAACAGGTTCACTTAGTTATCATATTCTATTCAAAAGAATCACCTTGAGGTTCACTTCCAAGATGTAATTCTATGAACGCATTAAGATTTAAGAATTTAGGTTTGATACTAGTAGTTAGACTAGGTTCGCTCGGTTCAATTTCTAGCCTTGTTTTCACACACAATTGCTACACGGAATCCCTCTGCAAGGTCTCGTGTTTTCTACTTGTGTAGTGAATTATTCACCAATTACGTATTTCCTAACCACCACTAGCTATAGATTAATTAACAAATCAATTTAGTTGGCCACCTAAATGATCTATCAATCAAGCATAAACATTAATATTAGTAAAAACAATCGAAAATCATGTGAAAACTTCAAAGTAGGTTTAAAAAAAACTCAAATCATATGTTTAGAACTAGGAATTCATGCCCAATCAATAAGAAAATTAGCTACTCATGTTTTTGAAATTCACACCAATAATTAAAAGAATAATTTTGAAGTTCACACAAATAATTAAAAGAAGAAAAGATGTGAAAAGCAAGCAAAAATACAAGTGTTGTGTGTGTAAAGGTGTGTAGAGAAAAGTAGAGAACTTCTCCATTTATAGGCTTCAATTTGCTTGAAATCCTCTTAGAAATAGACTATCTTTCCCATAGTAATTCAGTTTCTAAGTCCAAGTCTTTCTAAAATTCTTCCATCTTCTCTTTCCAAATTTAAGCCCAATTCTTCATCCAATTCCAAGTCTATGTCTTCATACCCATGAGAAATACTCACACAAGAAATCTATAACTTTGAGTCGCCGGAAAATTACCGGGGATCACCGGAATCCGGCCAAAATCCACCTCAATTATCACTGCCAGTTATCGGAATCTTCTCTTCCGTCAGTGGAATATTATGTAACGACTCTGTTAAAAGTAACATTCAAGATGGTCAAACCTTTAGTCACCTGATTAAGTGGTCAGGGGATTCATCCACTGATTCAGACATCTGATTTTGTCTTACTGAGCTTACTCAACTGAGTCGCAGGGATGGACCGGTCATCCGAATCTTAGTTGACTCTCCGAGATGGAAAATCGGCCGAGTTTTGGCTGTTTACAAGACATTCCGTCCATTATTCAGGCCTTTATTTCAACTATTTCACTGTACAATTCCTAGACATGCATCTATTCAATTCCTAGACATTCCATCCATGGTTCTCTATCCTAAAAATACTACTTAATAGACAGGTTTTAAAAGGGATAACTCTAGACAACTTATCAATAAGATATTCTGAAAAGAATATGTGTATAAGCTAAGTTTGAAAACCAACTAAAGTCTATAGATGCAAAGAGTAAGAAAAATAGTTGAACTAGAAAACAAATACTCAGAGAAGCAAGGGAATGGAAGAAGGAGTTTTACTAGCCCCAAAGAAGGTCTCAAAATGTCTTTGACTTTTTTAGATTAAGTCCAAAAAGATTTTCCTTCACTTATGATAACCTCCTGTTCATGGTGGATTTTCATTGAAGGCTAAAATTGTAAAAGCCAAAATTATGCGCTAACATCTTGAAAAAGATAAAACCATTAATAAGTGATGAATACTTCTTCACTTTGGTAATTCACCTAGAATGGAGCATGAGGCAACAATCCCAGTATTCTGTGAATTAAATACACGAAATTTATCCAGGTTGGATCATGTAGCAACAATCCCATATACCCTGTAAATTTACAACATTATTAATTAATGCATGACCAGCCTTGTATTTCCTGTACTCATTTTCGGTGCGGCATGACGACTGAGTGTTGTTCTCAGTAGAGCAATACGAACCTCCAAGCATTAATAATGAAGCATGTACGAAATACCCGTACAGGCTGCAACTCTCGGTGTGTTATACTAACCCGATTGAGCATACAACTCTCGGTGTGTTATACTAGCCCGATTGAGCATACATATCTCGGAGTGTTATACTAGCCCGATTGAGCATATTTGAATCTGGACTGTCCATATCAGTCTCAGAAACAATCACAACCATCCAACTTCACCAGCATGATTGGATGGCTTGGATTGGATCCATGACCCCAATGAGGTATTGGAATATTCACTACCGACCCAACGCGGGCCCCGCATGGTCTACCTCCCAAAAAGGGTGGCATAGCTTTCCAAACAGTCCAAGCCAAAGCAGTATGGACGAAAAACCCTAAATTAAGGTTTTGCGGCACATTACATGTGTCGCAAAACGGTCTCAACCATCCATCTTCGCAGGTATAAATGGAGGGTGTAGATGTAGATTCAAAGGGTCCAGAACATGTCAACACACTCGACGTGAGCCCGACTACATACATGACTGATAGGTCAGGACCAACCATAGTTGGTCGTCCCAATTCGTGCGCCCAAACAAGGCATGACGCACGGACGACAAAACCCTAATTAGGGTTTGTATCGATCATAAGCGTCCATTTTCACCTGATCGAATAAAGGGTCTAAGAGTCGATTAAGCAGGTCTAGTGAGTATTAACATGATCACTATGGGCCCACCTATCTCCACACCCGATCAGCCAATGCATACCATGACCAGTCATCTCGATTCGCACGCCCAAACCAGCGTGGTCACACTTCCCAATCCCAAACTGATCTCGACCACTCAACTTCACCGGATAAATTGAGTGGCATAGATCACGTTTCCATGGGACAATAAGGTATAGGCGTGAACACTAGCCTACCACCTACACGCCGAACCAATCGTCCGGGACCGACCAAGCTTGGTCATCTTGAAACATGTGCTCGAAGTTGGCATGACGCGCGGCATTTGCGGCACCAAACTTCTGTCGTAAATCAACCCTGACCGCTCCTCTTTGCTGGACAAATTGAGCGGTCTAGATCATACTTTCACGGGATAATGAGGTATGTACATGTATACCGGCATGCCGTCTACACGCATGCCCGATCGTCCATGCCAAAATCGTGTCCCAAGCTTGGATTCGACCAAGCTGAAAAGTGGTGATTGCGCGCCTCTTCTAAAACCCTAATTCCACTAATGGTCGCAGATGAGTGTCTTAAAAATCATCTCGTCCGTCCAACTTCACCGGTTTGGTTATACAATCCTGGCCAAGGGAGGACTTTCTTGCGCGACCTCCAAACCATCATATGAAGTAGGCTGGACATGAGGCTATTTTGAGACGCTCAAACAACGATGCTTCATACATGCTGAATATACTCGATAGAGTACCTGCATTGAATACACGCGATACTTTACAAGTATCGACTTCCTAAATAACTTAATTATTTAATCTAGCATTACATGCTAATTTGTGTGGGTCCCACGATCCACACACTCGAGACATCAATCATGTCTCAAACTGGGGGATACATACTAGGGTATTGGTCTGGCGGTTTATAGCACAAGAACGTGTCAGGAAGTCATGGATGGTTAGTGATGATGGAAAAAGTGGGCAAGACTGGTCGTGTGACACTAACACATAACTCCACTACTCCATCACTCCACTTTCTCCACTTCCCATGAGATACCAGGGTTAGGCTTAAAGACTTGTATAAATAGGTTTTCCTCCCTATTTTCCAACAAGGAATAAGGGCAAGACAAGACAACAGAGGAAAGTTTTGATACAATCGTATTCAAACACCGGAACTGATAGCTTACATCCTGCAAGCCAGTTCAGCTTTCTGATACAATTCATATATATCCAACACCTTCACAATATTAACACCTTCTTCGCTTCCCTCCCTAAGATCAACCCCATCTCCTTCACTTTGTGACCGAAACAAGTCTGGAATGACCATTTCTTGGTTTAGGCCGTATTTGCAGAGATTGATTACTCGAATCTACAAGCACTCCCGTGCAGTGCATTTGTTTAAGTTTTAGACTCATTTCTCATCCACACACCCCAAATTACCAAAACCGGCAGAAATAGTTTTCACCCATAAACAATTGGCGACCACAGCGGGAGGTTAATCTCTCGGTTGTAAAGTCAATTTATTCGAAATCCGATTCAATTTTATCAATTTCAAAAAGGGTAGATCTTAGGACCAATCTAATCATCAAATTATTTCAAGATGGTGGAACTCAGGTCTGGATCAGCAATCAATTACGATGGAGCTAGTGTGGATAACACTCCCGGTGTCGATGTACCTGTCAGTGAAGCTACCGTGGTCAATACATCTTGTGGAGCCGTCACTTCTATCACCAACGCTAGCGGAGTAGGAGATATTCCAGTAGGTGTAATGCCTCCCATCACCAGATCCAGAGCAGCCGCGAATCCCGTCATCTCCTCAAGTGTAACGCCTCCGGTGGTCACCAGAGCAACAACTTTCACTCCTTCATCAGGAAGAGGAGCCAGAGGGACGAGAGGAGGACCATCCCCCATTACCATTGCAGACTTGATAGAGAAGCAGGAAGTTCTTGCTAAGACTCAAACGGATATGGCCGCAAGTCAGAAAAATGTACTCACTTTTATTAAGACATTAACTGATCGATTGCCACAAGAGCCGCGATAGCCCCTGGAGCCAACAAGGAACGCATTCAATGCACCGGAGAAGGTACTTCAGCGGCGCGAACCTACATGGACCTGATCAAAGAAGAGACATCATATAAGAGGGGTCCTGCCATGGAGACTCCTATGCTGGGGACTGATCCTCATAACGATCTTCCTCAAGTCCATAGTTTCACTATGAACCAGACGCCGGTGGATCGGGAAGCGGTTTCTATAGTGGAAATGTAGGACCAAAATATCGCTATAATAATTCTCTGTGAGATTAACAACACTTTCCAGTGAGCATAACCGCAAGTTCTTTAACTACACTTTGCGAGTGTCACAAAAGCAGTCAAAAGAGCGACGTAATTAATGACGAGTGAAGAAAACTTGAGAAAAGCATGTTTGTCCTGCGATGGTTACAAAACTTGCGAGAATTTGTAACTAATCGCGGTACAATCGCAGAATCAACCAGAAATAAGAGGAAAACTTAGCTGTCATCCACTATGTAACTACCCTATAAATATAGACCCAATGTATCCAGAAAAGGATGATGTATTTTTGAGAGTTAAGAAAGTCTTGAGGAGAGAGAAACTTCAAGAGAATAGTTGTAATCTTGAATTCTTCTATTTATGTAAACATTTCTGAGAACAAAATAATAAAGTGTCGTTTTTAATCTTCAATTGTGAGTTGATTATAGCAAAATCTTAACAAGGGTGTAGTGTGGGAAATCCTGCAACTACATTTTGGCGCCCGAAACATGGATTGAATTAGAAAAATCAAAGAAAAGGTGAAGAAGAAGATAAGAATTATTCAAGATTAAGAAGATCATAAAACAAATCAGTGAGATATTTGAAGGAAGAATGATTAGAATCAAAGAGGAACAATGATTGATAGATTTCATGAAAATATTAAGGGGAAGATACACAAACGGGATTTTTAAGGAAGGAAAATTATGACGGTGGAAAAAATATCACCATTGAAAGATTGGGAAAAGCAGGAAATCACATTTACAGCAGCAGAAATACCGGAGGAAAATCTAAGTCATACATCTCCATTGGTAATCACAGTATCCACTATACCAATGAGAAAGCAGGAATCAATAAAATCCTTAGAAGAATGGGCTATGAATAGAACTTTGGTGGATGCAGGAAGTTCTGTAGATATAATATTTTATCATACTTTCAAGAAAATGGGATATAAGGATGAAGAAATGTCTTATTCAACATATCATGTTCATGGCTTTGGAAAATCTTTAACAAAACCTAAAGGCGAGATAATGGTACGAATTCCACTAGGGGATATTGAAACACAAGTAACGTTATGTGTGGTAGACGTGGAATCACTGTATAACATGATATTAGGAAGACCATGGATACACGCAATCAAGGCTGTAGCATCAACGTTGCATCAATGCATCAAATTTCCTATACCCAGTGGAATTGGAGAAATTAGAGGAGACACATATTTTGCGAAATTATGTTACCAAATTGAAGTAAGAAATTGTGAAGAACGTCCAAAGCTGCGAAAGGCTCGCAGAAAATTGGCGAGAGAAACAAAAAAGGAAGAAGAATTTAAAGTTTACATGATAAGAGAAAAAGAAGGAAAAGGAATATCCAGTGAAATCTCGCGAGAAGGAGATGAACTCGCGAGAGTTATGAAAACACCAACACCAATGGGAGAACCTGAATCCAGTTATATTGCAGCAGAACCAACAAAGGAGGTAAATATTGGGAGTGAAGAAGAGCCTAAAATGCTGAAAATTGGGACTAGAATGGAGGCAGATGAGGAAGAAAGAACTATAAATCTCTTGCGAGAATATAAAGATATCTTTGCGTGGAGCATGGATGAGATGCCAGGGATGGATCCATCAATAGCATGTCATAAATTAGAAATCAACAAAAATATAAGACCGTTTAAGCAAAGAATAAGAAAAATCGCAACAACATACCATTCTCAAATAGAAGAAAAATTGCAGAAGATGCTCGACGCGGGATTTATAAGGCAAGCAAAATATCCAGAGTGGATCGCAAATATGGTAGTGGTCCCAAAGAAGAACAAGGGGATAAGAACTTGTATATATTTCACTGATTTAAACAAGGCTTGTCTTAAAGATAGTTTTCCATTACCAGATATCCCACAGATGGTTGAATCAGCGACGGGAAATGCTAGAATATCATCGTTGGATATAATCAAATCCCTCTCGCTGAAGAAGATCAAGAACATACCGCATTTTTTGCTCCAAGAGGATTATATTTTTATATAAAGATGCCCTTTGGCTTACGAAATGCTGGTGCAACATATCAAAGAATGGTGGATAAGGTGTTTTCAAAGTGGATTCATAAAACATTAGAAGTGTATGTAGATGATATGCTGATCAAAAGCAAAGAAGCTGAGAATCATGTGCAAGATCTGAAAGAGATTTTCGATCAAATGCGGCAATTTAAAATTAAAGTGAATCCCGATAAGTGTACTTTTGGAGTAACTTCGGGAACATTTCTAGGGTATATTGTATCAAAAGAAGGAATACAAGTTGATCCGGAAAAAGTACAAGCAATTCGCGATATGCCAACGCATGTGACGGTAAAAGATGTGCAAAAATTAAATGGACTCTTAGCCTCGCTGGGAAGATTCATTTCGCGATCTTCAGACAAGTGCAAACATTTTTTCGATATACTCAAGAAGGGAACAAAATTCAAGTGGACAGATGAATGTGAAAAGGCTTTTCAAGGAATAAAAGAACATTTGATGAATATAACTATCTTACAGAAAGCTGAACCGGGAGAAGAACTATTGATTTATCTCGCAACAACCACATATGCGCTAAGTGTTGTGTTGTTGCGAGTAGATGCAGGGGTAGAAAAACCAATTTATTACATCAACAAAATGTTCAATTCTGCAGAGAGAAATTATTCAAATATTGAGAAACTAATTCTAGCATTGGTACATGCAACTTTTAAGCTTCGTATCTACTTTCAAGCACATAAGGTCAAAGTGTTAACGAAAGTGCCAATTGAGTCAGTAATGAAAAATTCAAAAAGATCAGGCAGAGTTAAGAGATGGAATGCACAAGTAGGACACTTTGATATCCAATATGAAGTTTTATCCTCGCCAAAGTCACAAGTTATCGCAGACTTCTTAGATGAATTTCCTTTAGAAGATGATGAAGCTGTAGAAGAGATGATGGATGTAAAAGAAGAACATGGAGATCCAAAAGAGCTATTAACAGAACCTGACAGATGGGAGATACTGGTGGATGGATCATCAAATGGGGAAGGAAATGGGGAAGTAAATGGGATTGGAGTTGTTTTTATTTCACCAGAAGGAGAAAAAACAGTTTTTTCATTTAGATTGGAATTTGCATCCACTAATAATGAAACAGAATATGAGGTCGTGATTCATGCTTTAAAATTTGCGGTAGAAATGAAGTTGGAAATTGCTAGAATCACCAGCGATTCACAGTTGGCTATTCGCCAAATAAAAGGAGAATACACAACAAATGAACCATATTTAAGAAAGTATAAAAGGTTATTCGAAGAATTATCTGCGAGAATTCCAAAAATAAAATGGAGACACATATCAAGGAAAGATAATAGGCTCGTAGATGCTTTTGCTTTCATATCCAGTATGATGACCAATCCAGCTGCGAGGTGCATAAAAATTCAAACACTTTTATTACCAGTGATAAACAAGGAAGAAGAAGAGGAAGATGTGATGATGGTAGAAATTGGCGAAGAAAAATTAAAGAGCAACATTACAGATTGGCGAGCAGATCTTCACGCATACTTGACAAGAGGAGAGATCCCAAGAAATCGACTGGAGGCACATAAATTGAAAAGTAGGGCAACCAATTATGAATTAGGAGATGGAGTATTATATCGCAGATCTTTTAGTGGTCCATCGCTAAGATGTTTGACGAGGGAAGAAGGACAAAAAATATTGAAGATGTTGCATAGTGGTGACGCTGGTAATCATAGTGGAGGAAGATCTTTGGCATATAGAACAAAAATGCAAGGCTATTACTGGCCATATATGCATGAAGATTCAAAACAACTCTCAAGGCGTTGCGAAGATTGCCAGCGATATGGAAAGAAGATACATGCACCAGGAGCACCATTATCATCTTCAACAAGTGTATGGCCTTTTGGAAAATGGGGGTTAGATATTGTGGGACCATTTGTGCCTGGTTCTGGACAAAGAAGATACTTAATCGTCGCAACAAATTATTTCACAAAATGGGGAGAAGTGAAAGCAGTACAACATATCCGCGATAAAGATATTTTTACATTCATATTTGAGAATATAATTTGCAGATTTGGGATTCCAGCACAGTTGGTGTCTGATAATGGGAAACAATTTGAAGGGCAGAATATAGAATTGCTACTCAATGCATTTAAGATAAAGTGTGGGAAATATACTCCTCTATATCCACAAGCAAATGGTCAAGCTGAAGCAACTAATAAGACAATCGCAGACATCTTAAAAAAGAAACTAGAGGGATACCATAGAGAATGGTGCGAATAGGTGCATAATGCATTATGGGCCTACAATACAACTAGATGAGAAGCTACTGGAATGTCACCTTTTTGTTTGACGTATGGAGTTGAAGCTGTATTACCAACAGAAGTATCTATTCCTACAACAAAAAGAGAGGCTTGGGAAAGAAATCTAAGTGCTGGAATGATTTTAAATAAATTGGATGAATTAGAAGAAAAAAAAAAGACTTTGCAACATATGGAAAATTACCAGCGAAGATTAGCTCGCGAGTATAACAAACTTGTTAAGAAATGTGAATTTCAACCTGGCGATTTAGTGCTGCGAGAAACACCAAGTTATCAGCGAGAGAATGGTGGAAAATTGGCGAGAAAATGGGATGGACCATACATCATTAAAGAGATAGTTGGAACTGGGGCATACAAACTAATGGACCCTGAAGGGAGAGATGTTGGTCAAAGACTTGATAGACCATGGAATAGACTATTTCTGAAAAGATATTATCAATGACAACTTCTGCAAGATAAGAGATACAGGTGCGTCAAAATAAAATAAAATAAAATAAAATAATATATATATATATATATATATATTCTGATTCCAATCGCGAGATTCTTCTAATAACAAAGAAAAGCAAGAACTGCGAGCATAATCGCAAGAATGGCGGATAAAATTTCACAGTGATTAATAGAACGGGACGAACCTTTATGGCGTGCACCCTAGTTCACGAATAAAATCTCGCAAGAGGCAAAGGTAAGACCTAATAGTGCGTCATATAAGGGGGTATCTCTTGACATGACTCAGTGATAAGGTTATACCGCTGCTGAAACCTGAGTTATGCAGATGTTGGGGTTAAAGAAAACCTATCCAGGAGAGGGATCTTGGATTTCCAATTATATAAGGTTATACCCTGGTTGGACGACTAAGGACCTCTTCTAAGGAGTGCAAAGTATGACCAAGGCGCCGAGGTACACGGTTGAGTCAAGGGTGCCCGGGGCGTATGAAACTACCCTGGCCATCCTTGGCAAGTCTTGGCTATGATGCACTCGGCCCGAAGAAAACCCCACTTAGGGTGCAGTCTTGTAACTATAAGCCATATAGGCATAAAGGACAAGAGGCTTCGAAAACAACTGATTGTTGGCAAATCTGGATGGGAGGAGCTAGTCTTGTATGGCCGATGTTCCCTCCTTGAAGGGGCAACCAGGGTGAAGATAAGGGAGACACCCTCCATTAGGGAGCTGATAAGTGTCTAAAGACGGAAATGTCATGGGGCTTTATGATCGCAAGAACATTTAGGCCTGTCATATTGTTGCGTGACGAAGATTATACAAAGGCAACAAGCCAAAAGAGAAAAGTTAAGATGAGATCAATGGGTTTTTACATGAAAGTGTAAAGACGTCCTGCGATTTCATCGCAAGACGACAATGTCATAAAGTTTAATTCTTGCAAGAGAGTTTATACTTATCATATTGTCTCAAAGATGTTGAAAAAATATTGATAAGACAAAATCAATGGGTCAATACATGCAAATGTTAAGACGTCCTGCGATTTTGTCGTAGAAAGAAAAACTTTTTTGGCAAAATAAGACCTTTAACTAGGAAGGCAGAATAAGACCAACAAAATATTCTTAAAAAAATAACTATTCTATTTTAAGATGCAGGAAAGGTTTGTTCATCGCAGGAGAATATATAAGAAGGAAGATTCATAACATCATAAACTATTTAAGAATTTTTCGGAATATTGCAGCTGTACTCATTACATCGCAGATATATTCATACTTTCACGAAGAATATAGCCACACAGTTCACAGAAAGGAGACACAAGAAATAATTCACCATTTCAAGAAAGATAATGAAGGGCAAGTAGGGGAATGGAGAAATAAGATTTCATTATCTTCCTTGAGGATATTCAAAGTAAACAAAATCAAAAGTTGAATTCTAAAAATTTCGAAAGTTACATTATTCGCAAGAAAGAAGAAGAAAAAGAAAACAGAAATGAAATTCAAGTTTTGACGATTGTCTCGCCAGATCCACTATTCTTGCTCGCCAGATTCGTTATTCTTGCCAGAATTGTCAGCTTCTTCAGTATTCTTCTCATCACTTGTAGTTACTTCTTTAGGAGGATTTCTTTCTTCTTCATTATCTTATTGAGTGGTATTTTCTTCATCAGTAGTGAATTCTAATTCCTTATCCATGGGAAGAGGAATTTCATAATCATCAACTTCTAAAGGAGGAAAAAATACAGGAGGGAGAGAATGGGAGAGCAGAATATCATTCACAAGAACTTCAGCACTGAGGTGAACCTTGCGAAGGAAACCTCTGTCACGATTCCTAATCTCTATATTTTTGAAGTACTCGAGATAATCAAGCCTTCTTTCTGCTTTGTCGCGAGCTTCAATATAATTGGAAGTAAGAGTCTTGTTTTCTTTGCGAATTTTATCCAATTTATCAGTAAGATCAGCGATGGTAGAATGAAGACTTCTTTCAGATTCTGTGAGTAACAAAAGTGATAAAAGATCATTCAGTCAGATTTTACAAGAAGTATAACACAAAATTTGACAAAGAGGTCAACAAGAGAGGCAGTCAATTGACTACCTTCTTTTTGCGAGGTTAAGTTTTGAATTAATGTAAAGAAACAGTTTTCCCATTGATTCATAGCATCATCAAATTTATCGCCAACCACACCCTTCAGGCGAGACTTCATGTTTTCTTCCCTGGTGCGTAGATACGAGTTTTCCTTTGCTAGTAAAGAGTGAGACTTCTTCAATTGAGAATGTTGATCTTGAAGCTCACTGGCCTTCAAACTAAGAGTTAACCTACCCTTGATAAGTTTATCCTTCTCAGCAGCAGATGATTCAGTTACTTCCTTGAATTCATCTTTAAGAGAACGACGAGATTTCTCTTGATTATCACATATTCTTTGAAGATTACTCAATTGCTGCGAAGAAACCGCCATCAAGCTTGAAAATCTATATTTCTCTTGGGATAAAGTTTTATTTTCATCTGATAAAGATTCTACCGCCAAATTAGACTTGGTTAACAAATATGAGAGGCGAGTAATCCCATTACTTAATAAATTTTGACTTTGCGATAGTTGGTTATTCTCATTAGTAAGATTATCTATTTGATCGATCGAATATGTGTAGAGATTATCTAATCTATTATACTGGTCCATCCAAGAATCTCTCTCAACACGAGCTTCGTCAGCAATAGATTCAAATTTAAGTCTTTCCATGAAACGAGTCTGATTTAAAACTAATATATGAACCAAGAATTTAAGAAAAATACTTGAGTACAGATGATATGAAATCACAAAACAGACAAACAAAAGGGTAAAGGCAAGAAAATTATACCTTTCAGCTCGTCATTTTTTCTGCGAAGGTTCTCGTAGTTAAGAGAAGAGTTGCGAAGCATATGGTTCAGAGTATCACATTCAGAAATTTTGACTTGAAGGATTTTTCTCAGAGTTTCAACTTCATTCTCTAAAGATGCTCATAAAGCAGTATTATCAGAGCCAAAATATTTAAGTAAGGTCTCGCAAGCTTCATATTGGAGAGAGTCGGTAGAAGATTTTCTAGCATCGTCTAAAATATTAGATAAAATTTTAAAAGCAACATCAACTCCAGCTAAGATTCCATTTGATGGAGGAAGAGATGCAGAGGGTGAAATAGTAGTAAGGACAAGTTGGCGATTTGAGTCGTTTGCGATGGTTGTATTATCAGAAGGAGGGGTGTTGGGAAAAACAACAGTTGAAGGCAATAAAGGGCTAGAAGGAATTTCAGTCACAACAATTTCAGGAACTTGATTTGTCAACGGATCCAGTTGCGAGGGCGTGGGAGAAACTCTTGCAGATGTTAATGTGGGGATGGAGAAATCAGCCTCAAGAGCTTTAAATTGACGAGATCTTTTGGGAGGATTAGCGATATTCTCGACATTCTGCGAATAATAACTTAGATAAGAAACAGAGGCAACAATATTGTTATTAAGAAATAAGATATGTTTCTTACCACCTTATCATTCGCAGATCTTCTCTTTTTCTTCTCAGTTGGCCTTTTGCGAACATTAGGGTTTTGACCTGAGGATTGGGTATTAGAGATAGTTCCACTGAAGAGAAGACATAATACAGGAGTTATGAAGGATCAAATAGAGAAGATCGAAGAATATGAGTAAAAATTGAATCAAATAAAGATTGTAATCAAAAAACATACCTTGATGATTCCATTAGAATAGTAGCAAGAGAATATGAAGAAGAAGAAAAGTTGCAGACGGAAGATAAAATAAACAGATGAAGAAGATAAAGAAGTAGAAGAAGAAAATTAGTTTTGAAATTTAACTCTACCTTTTATAGGCAAAATGGAATAACCTGTTGAGTAAAGACGTGTCAGTAAAAAGATGAATTTACAACACGTGTAGGCGGTTAAAGCTAAATTAACGGAGCAATGTCGAGAAGAAAATATGGAAAGAAGAGAGGCTGCGAGCACTTTGAAGAATTGAAGATTCTCATATCCTCTCCACTTTGCGAAGAAGACATGAGAAGAGGCAAGATATAGGACCAGAATATCGCTACAATAATTCTCTGCGATATTAACAACACTTTCCAGCGAGCATAACCGCAAGTTCTTTAACTACACTTTGTGAGTGTCACAAAAGCAGTCAAAAGAGCGACGTAATTAATGACGAGTGAAGAAAACTTGAGAAAAGCATGTTTGTCCTGCGATGGTTACAAAACTTGCGAGAATGAACATTGTAATTAATTGCGGTACAATCGCAGAATCAACCCGAAATAAGAGGAAAACTTAGCTGTCATCCACTATGTAACTACCCTATAAATATAGACCCAATGTGTCCAGAAAAGGATGATGTATTTTTGAGAGTTAAGAAAGTCTTGAGGAGAGAGAAACTTTAAGAGAATAGTTGTAATCTTGAATTCTTCCATTTCTGTAAACATTTTTGAGAACAAAATAATAAAGTGTCGTTTTTAATCTTCAATTGTGAGTTGATTATAGCAAAATCTTAACAAGGGTGTAGTGTGGGAAATCCTGCAACTACAGGAAAGTTTATGAGAACTTTCACACCTCTCGAAGAATCAGCGCGGAGACATTTTGCTGCAATCAACCAGAGGAAGGTCACAACCGTGCCCTACATGTCACCGCACGCATCAAGGATTCAGAGTTCAAGACGGCCCTTATCGACACAGGAGCGTCTTCTAATGTGATTACTCTCAAGACTCTCAGGACATCCAAGGTTCTCCAAGTCAAGGTCGTACGGAAGCCTACCACAATGATGGACTTCGAGGGAAACCAAACCAGCACATACAGGAGAAGCTTCGCGGAAAGAATCTGATAAATTCGTTGCGTCCCACTCCCCACGTGGGCGTCAATTCAGGAAGAAGACTGGCTTGCATCATTGACGGCTAAAACCCACGATGCATCTTTGCTGACGAAGCATTCTTCTCCATCCTGTGAAGCCACGACCCACGTTCACACGAAGAGGGAACGAACTTTTTTGGCGAGTCGTGACCAGAAAGGGAAAAAGATATACCGACGCTGCCATTATCAATTAGCAGGGGATACTGTTACCCATTATCTCCACCCAATAGAATGCTACAACAACAACGAACCACAAGAACAAGTGCTAGATTCTCCACAACAGCTGCAAGATGGCACCAACTCCATAACTGATGAGATTGAAATCGTTGAGGAATATCCATCAGCTCAACCTTGTGTACGGATAAACGCAGGAAGCTCGTGGAACTTATCAAAGAGTACCAGGACATATTCGCTTGGAGATATGAAGAAATGCCGGATTTAGATGAAAATTGGTCACCCATCATCTACATGTCATACCTGGATCCAAGTCGGTTAAACAGTTGTAGATCAGACACGAAGAAAATGGATAGATCGGGTGATGCATAGACTTCAGAGACTTAAACAGGTTCTGCTCCAAAAAAAGATCTTCCTCTACCAAATATCGACATGTTAGTAGATGCAACCAGCGGACACGACATGTTCTCCTCCATGGATGGATGTAGCGGCTACAACCAGATAAGGATGTACGAGTATGACGCAAGAAAGATAGATTTTCGAACTCCTCTCAGAAATTTTTATTATACCATACTGTCATTTGGTTCAAAGAAGTCCGGTGCAACGTATCAACGCTCTATGATGGAAATCTTCCAATGGAGACGATACCTCAAAGGAGTAACCTCAAGAAGATAACGATGTCCACGCGTCATATCGAGCAACATCCGGGCGAGTCACTCTATCAGACAGTGGTCGAACAAGATCCGGGCGAGTCACTTTATCAGACAATGGTACATGTCTATCATGCTATGTTGGAGAATCTGCGCTTTTGGTCATCCTCTGGTGTTGTTGAACGCTCATCTACAACAACATATGCTCTGATAGAAATAACCTGGCCTGTCGGTAATGAAGAGCCTCATAATGTTCGTAGGGGCATATATCTTTCCATCAGGCGATACAAACTTCAGCCTTCTGTAAGAAGTTCCCTAAAGAATCAAGAGGAAAACCACCAAGATACAACATCCTGCACGTCCTCCAACTCTAACTACAGAACCACATGCACGAATCCCACAATGATGAAACAACGTCCAAGATATTCCATATATGGCTCCACTCTTGAGGACTGAGGCTCAGTATGAAGTTCCTTCACCGTCAGTCAAGGACTTCTTCAACACGAGAGAGATGGTCAGTCAAGAATCATGGAATTCGCAAGGGTAAATCGAACTGAAGAGGAAGCCACTTCAACGTTCTCTCTAGCAGAAGCTGATTCAATGGTCTATTCAAGAGCCGCCTTAACACTCTCTATGGGACCCACGTTCACTTCAGAATCCTGATTCAACACTCTCTCCAGGATCCACCTCAACGTTCGCACTAAAAGCCACTTTAACATCCTCTCGAGTCGTTTCAACACTCAAACTATATCAATAATCTGCGCTCTGGTCAAGTTATCTTTGATGTACTCATTGCTCAACATACGTCTCATCCATCCTTCATGAGAGCCCAGCGGAGCATAAAAAACCTTGAAGTCGATAGGAGAAGGGTTATCTTGTGGAACTGATATTTTCATATAGTTGAAAAGGAGCGGTGAACAACTCATCATCAATGTTCGGCATATGTTTGAAGATGTCAACACCTTCTGACTTGGCACCAGCATTATCCCCAAAAGATATCTCAACAGGAGGTTTTTTCTTCATTCTAAAATAAAAGACATGAGTCAATACTTGTATAAAAACGCGTAAGATGTGTAGTCACACGTGACAGAACACACATTCACGTTGGAGTACACAAGGATGGTATTGGGTCCAAACACCGGTGTTGATCAAGTCACAAGTATGGTATTGCTCAAGTTTCAAGTCCGGTGTTGATCAAGTCACAAGTCCGGTATTTCCCAAGTTTCAAGTCCGGTGTTGATCAAGTCACAAGTTCGTTATTGCTCAAGTTTCAATTCCGGTGTTGATCAAGTCACAAGTCCGGTATTGCTCAATTTTCAAGTATGGTATTGATCAAAGTCACAAGGCTGGTATTCGAATAAAACAGGTGCATGTAGCAGGGCCGGTTTTCAATCGAAACACAGGGTCGACGTTCAGTCAGGCACGCGACGGGTTCCACTTGATCCCATCCCCAGATTGGTCGAAGCAGACACAACCGTCCCCAATCAAAGCTCTCTTTCCAGAAGAAGGCGTTTCAGCTCCAACACTTCAACGCTTTCCCGGGCCTGCTCCAGAAGCTGCTTCAACGCTTTTTTCAGGACCTATATTTATATTTGAGCACACAAGGTTCATTTAAAAAAAAAGCATGCTCACATCGGGTCCCACGTTCGAGCAAAGCAAACATCAAGGCCGGTGTTTGGTCAAACCATCAAGTCTAGTGTTTGGTCAAGCTATATGGGTCAGTGTTTGGTCGAAGTAGCAAGATGAAACACGAGCAGGCACATCAAGCCCACGTTCGATCAAGCAGGAGCATGAGCCCCACTAACGAAACAAGCACATCAAGCCCACGTTCGATCAAGCAGGAGCATGATCCCCACGAACGAAACAGGCACATCAAGCCCACGTTCGATCAAGCAGGCGCAGTAGCCCCACGAACAAAACAGGCGTAACAATCCATCGAAGCAGGCAAGACCGACATCATGCTAAGGGAACGCTTTCCTGGACGTCTCTTGAACGTGACATGCTAGAAGGATACGACGACCCATCTCTCCTGTTAACATCTAACTTTGTCTCATAATTTTTATCTTTAACTGTCACCATCATATGCCTACCCCACAATAGTGTAACCATTATGTGCTAGGCAGGGGACTTAATGTTGATGGTGGATTTTCATTTAAGGCTAAAATTATAAAAGCCAAAATTATGCGCTAACATCTTGCAAAAGATAAAACCATTAATAAGTGATGAATACTTCTTCACTTTGCTAATTCACCTAGAATGGAGCATAAGGCAACAATCCCAGTATTCTGTGAATTAAATACACGAAATTCATCCAGGTTGGAGCATGTAGCAACAATCCCATATACCCTGTGAATTTACAACATTATTAATTAATGCATGACCAGCCTTGTATTTCCTGCACTCATTATCGGTGCGGCATGACGACTGAGTGTTGTTCTCAGCATAGCAACACGAACCTCCAAGCATTAATAATGAAGCATGAATGAAATACCCGTATAGGCTGCAACTCTCGGTATGTTATACTATCCCGATTGAGCATACAACTCTCGGTGTGTTATACTAGCCCGATTGAGCATACATCTCTCGGAGTGTTATACTAGCCCGATTGAGCATATTTGAATCTAGACTGTCCATATCAGTCTCAGAAACAATCACGACCATCCAACTTCACCAGTATGATTGGATGGCTTGGATCGAATCCATGACCCCAAGCATGTATTGGAATATTCACTACTGACCCAACGCGGGCCCCGCATGGTCTACCTCCCCAAAAGGGTGGCATAGCTTGCCAAACCGTCCAAGCCAAAGCAGTATGGACGAAAAACCCTAAATTAAGGTTTTGCGGCACATTACATGTGTCGCAAAACGATCTCAACCATCCATCTTCGCAGGCATAAATGGAGGGTGTAGATGTAGATTCAAAGGGTCCAGAGCATGTCAACACACTCGTCGCGATCCCGACTACATACATGGCTGATAGGTCAGGACCAACCATAGTTGGTCGTCCCAATTCGTGCGCCCAAACAAGGCATGACGCACGGCCATCAAAACCCTAATTAGGGTTTGTATCGATCATAAGCGTCCATTTTCACCTGTGATCGAATAAAGGGTCTAGGAGTCGCTTAAGCAGGTCCAATGAGTATTAACACGATCACTATGGGCCCACCTATCTCCACACCCGATCGTCCAAGGCATAACATGACCAGTCGTCTCGATTAGCACGCCCAAACCAGGCGTGGTCACACTTCCCAATCCCAAATTGATCTTGACCACTCAACTTCACCGGATAAATTGAGTGGCTTAGATCATGTTTCCATGGGACAGTAAGGTATAGACGTGAACACTAGCCTACCACCTACACGCCTAACCAATCGGTTGGGACCGACCAATCTTGTTCGTTTTGAAACACGTGCCCGAAGTTGGCATAACGCGCGACATTTGCGGCACCAAACTTTTGTCGTAAATCAACCCTGAACGCTCCTATTTGCTGGACAAATTGAGCGGTCTATATCATACTTTCACGGGACAATGAGGTATGTACATGTATACCGGCATGCCGTCTACACGTATGCCCAATCAGCCATGCCAAAATCGTGTCTCAAGCTTGGATTCGACCAAGATGAAAAGTGGCGCTTGCGCGCCTCTTCTAAAACCCTAATTCCACTAACGGTCATAGATGAGTGTCTTAAAGATCATCTCGTCCGTCCAACTTCACCGGCTTGGTTATACAGCCCTGGTAAGGAGTTAATTGGTCAGTGAGGCGTCACTACCCGTCATTCTACCACACCATGTGGTCGGCCAAGGGAGTACTTGCTTGCGCGACCTCCAAACCATCACATGAAGTAGGATGGACATGAGGCTATTTTGAGACGCTCAAACATCGATGCTTTATACATGCTGAATATACTCGATGCAGTACCTGCATTGAATACACGCGATACTTTACAAGTATCGACTTCCTAAATAACTTAATTATTTAATCTAGCATTACATGCTAATTTGTGTGGGTCCCACGATCCACACACTCAAGACATCAATCATGTCTCAAACTGGGGGATACATACTGGGGTATTGGTCTGGCGGTTTATAGCGTGCAACACACAACGCGACATCACAAGAACGTGTCAGGAAGTCATGGATGGTTAGTGATGATGGAAAAAGTGGGCAAGACTGGTCGTGTGACACTAACACATAACTCCACTACTCCATCACTCCACTTTCTCCACTTCCCATGAGATACCAGGGTTAGGCTTAAAGACTTGTATAAATAGGTTTTCCTCCCTATTTTCTAACAAGGAATAAGGGCAAGACAAGACAACAGAGGCAAATGTTGATACAATCGTATTCAAACACCGGAACTGATAGCTTACATCCTGCAAGCCAGTTCATCTTTCTGATACAAGTCATATATTGCCAACACCTTCATAATCTCAACAACTTCTTCGCTTCCCTCCCTAAGATCAACCCCATCTCCTTCACTTTGTGACCGAAACAAGTCTGGAACGGCCATTTCTTGGTTTAGGCCGGATTTGCACAGATTGATTTCTCGAATCCACAAGCATTCCCGTGCAGTGCATTTTTTTATGGTTTAGACTCATTTCTCATCCACACACCCCAAATTACCAAAACCGGCAGAAATAGTTGTCACCCATAAACACCTCCTAGGATTAAACTAATATAGAAGGCTAAGCATACAAGAAATTAATCTCTACCCCTAATACTAAAATACTTGAAGAACATATGATCAACTATCCTGATAATTGGGACATCAAAATGTCAAACTATCTAAATCCTTAAGTATCTAAGTTTTAAGGCATCATTCGGGTATTAATGAACTGCATAGCCAAAGAAAAGAAAACTTGACCGATCAATAGCATTGTGAGGGGAAAATATGGTATATATTATCCCATTAATGAAAAGAATGAAGTTATATCAATTTTGGTTAGGTTCATCCAACAACAATAAGTGCTGGAAATAAAGGGTCTAGAATAGGGTATAGTACCAGTATTTAAAGAGATCGGGAGAAGGAGTAGTTATAAGAAATTTTATAAGAATAACTAGAAAAATAGAGGGTTCTTTAGGAGACTTATATTTCAATGGCTTGTAATCATAAGATCATTCCTAGAGATTCCCATATTTCAACTACCAGGGTGATGCGGTGTAGATATAATCATCTACATCGAATGCAATATTTCCTTTGTGCCTTATGTGGTAATGAATCTTTCCTTCATCCTTCTTAGGAGCAATGGTTGGTATACTGTAATCTTCGGAAGGAATAGAAGGAGAAACTCTTCTCCTGCACTAAGCGGAGGATTCATACAAAGATGGAAAGAGGAAAATCTCTAGATGCTATAATCTACTATAATGAGATGTCTCTAGGGATGGATTATTCCTATGTACTAATGAGGGAAGCAAGATATAATTGAAAGAGGGGGAAGGGCCATTACGAAGAGTTGGAGCAGATGGAGGAATTGAAGAAGAACAAGACTAGGACTACCTAATCAGAAGCAGGAAGAAACTAAAAGAAATGAAAAGGGTTCGATTACCTGATTGGGTTTGTATTTAGTTCTAATTAGGTTTGAATTTTGTTTCCTATTTTGATTTAGTGTTTGGTTCTATTTGGTTTTGAATTAAGGTTCTTTCTATAATATATCTCTTATTTTTATGATGAAATCAATTACACTAGAAGAAAAGCTATTTGACATCCCAAATCAAAGCAACAGAAGAGAAGAGGGTTATCTTGAATTAGTCCTATGACTAATCTATCTTTAATTCAATAAACATAACAAAATACCCACAACAAAATTGGATAGTTCAAGTATCCAGATGAAATCAATGCTTAATCAAAAAACATTTTATGCAATCAACCAAATTAAAGTTTTGGAAATCAAAGAAATAAAGTAAATCCCATTTGATAGGGATCAATTTTGAAAATATGATTCTAAATGAAAATATCACCAAACAAACTGGAAAAATGGGTCTTTAGTAACAAGTTGCCGAATTACTCCATAGCCATGGCCAATACAGATGAAGAAGAGAAGAGAAAGTTTGAAGAAAAATAGCCGTTGAGAGGTAAAGAGAGAGGAGAGAGGGCAGAGCGAGTTTTTTTTTCTTCAAAGTATGATGAACATTAAACACGGTTTGAATACAGATTTACAATTTAATTTTTAACTTATAGAGATAAAAAAAGTCATAATTTTCATTGGGAATCAAAATTTTAAAATGACTTCATTTAATAAACAAAAATGATTGACCCACCGAGATTTTGCACCGCAAAATGCACCGTGTGAGAGTGTGGTGGGCCCACTCCCTATCCCAATGTTGAGAGCCACTCCCGGGACCACTGGATTCCACTGAAATGCACTTTGCGGTACAAATCTTTGGTGGGTGTAGAATTGTTGTTTAATAAAGCCCAAATTTTCATTGAGACATTTTGTGGGAAATCTCAACAATTGATTTGAAAATGTGGGGACACCTAATCTATGGTATCAAAAGTCTAGAATGAACCATAATCCTAAAAGAATTCCACATGATATCCCCAGTTCCAAACCTCGGTGGGTTTAGAATGACTGACAATCTGCCTGAAAACATGATGATGTAAGGATACATGTCTAGTGGGGATATCATGTGGGTTTAGAACCTCGGTGGGTTTAGAATGACTCACAAAAGTCACACGCATGTATCCCGCTTCACTAAAAGTTATCTTTATGGTCAACTCTATTTAGAACCGCTTGCCACATTAGGGAGTTTAACTTAGTCGAAAATTGGTAATTCTGTATAAATTTTCTAGTGGGAAGTGGGTGATTACAAATAAATTTTCTAGGTAAGGACGCACTAAGTTATGCCATACCCATCATGCCAACCTGCATTGTCGAAGTTTTATTACTCCATAATAACTCACCAACACCTTCTAAGTAATTGTAAAAATAATTTTCAAGTAAAACAACAATACTAGTAACCGTGACTATGGACTTTATCACGATTTCAAACGCAATGTTACTAGTAACTAGGAAGCCTTAGTTTTTCTGGATGTTTTCTTTGTCTGGTATGTTCATCCGCTCTTAATACCATATTGTTAGAGAAGAAAATGAAACCTGAAACCCACTGAAAATTTTAGAATTTTGGAAACAAGTAGAGAGTGGAATGAAGCAAGAAATGAAAAATTGAGATAATTGATATTGTGACTTTTGGTTTTTGTTAAAAATGGAAACGTGTGGTGCATAAAGTAGAAATGGTGGGTTATTTAATTTGCATTGTGAATGACTACTGTAATCATTTAAAAATGGGTGGAATTTCTTACTCCCAAAAAATCTGGAGTTACTTCTTCTCGGCTGCTGGGCTTGTATTTGCGCCATCATCTTCAGTTTCTGCCTTTATCTCTAACTGGAAGTCAAACCACCTTCATGGGGCTGCTAAAGAGTTGTGGGTTCGTCTCTATGCCGCTGTCTTTTGGTCCATATGCACTTTCAAGCTCAAGGATAAACCTCCTGAATCTATCATCATAGAAGCAAAAATAAAAATCTTTACATGGGTTAAATCTCTTAATTTCAATTCTATGACATAGTCTTAGACGGTATCATTGTTAGTTCGAGATCGAAATTCATTGACTCTCCGTAGTTCTTCTTGGTCTATTTAGAGTTTAGACCTTGCTGTTCTTTGATTTGGCCTCTACACTTTTTGTAGAGTTTACCTTTGAGATTATTAAAATATTTTATCTTTGCTAAAAAAAAAAAAAAAAAAAAAAAGTCAAGAATCAAGAAGCCCTGCACTATGTAGATGTATCCTGTTGACTAATAACTTGGGTAAGAAATGAGAGTGTTATTGGTATGGCACAAGCGGAAGCCATAAAGGACAAGGAGAATCCACTCCTTAATGATGATGATAGAACTCCAATCTAGGAGCAAATGAGAAGAATAACAACTCTAATCCAAGATCAAATCAAACAATCAATGGTATAAACCAAACAACTCAATAGTTTCATTAATCAGATAAAGATGGGCTAAACCAAGCTAAAAAGAAAGTTAACAGTGCGAAGGCTATATATAGCCAGGGAACATAAACCCTAAGTCTAGAATCTTCCTAAACGGATAAACTTAAAGAAAAACATGCTAATTATCCTAACAATAAAAAATACTAAATATCTAAGATTTAGTCAAATCTTAGAAACAATAACCCAGCGCTAAATACGTCCCGTATCAGGCTCCCCTACTGCGACGAAACTCGTCTCGAGTTTATATTGAAAATGATAAATTGACGAAAGAGTCTTGGTGTTCCCACATCCTTTAAAACAACTTGACCTAGAATTGTGCATTGGAATCACTAAGTGCTCACAAAACGAACTAGGATTCAAGTAAGAACTTGACTTGTGTCTCCCATATAGCTTGGTTTTTTGTCTGGGTGTGTAAACTCTAATAATAACTTCTGAACACCAGCATAACAACTCCCATAAGAGACTGGTTGCACTTCAAATGGATCCACATAATCATAGGGAACAAAATAACCAGCAACCACTATCATTGATTCATTAGCTGAAACCAACATGCCCCCTTGTCTGCAACACCAATCTCGACTGACTTTGGGACCAACATACATCCAGATGAATCCCTTTGTAAAGCCATATTAACCATTGCATCATTTTCGTTGTTTATCTTCTCTTGCAAGCCCAATTTATCAACTGTTAGGCACAAAGTCTTCGACACTACGTCTCCATCTCCTTTTAAAGGTTTAAGACTTGGTATAAGAATTACTTTCTTCCCTCTCCACATAAATTCATATGACCCATCTCGACTTCTATGAACAGCACCAACATCATGTAACCACGGCCTCCCCAACACAATGTCACATATATTCATGTCGACTACTTCATGAAAATTTGAGTTTGAATAATACTTACCGAATGACAATAAAAATCTACAACCACCGATATGAGTAATTGTTCCTCCATTGTTGAACCACTCAATCTGATCGGCGTTAGAATACCAATCTATTTTGAGATTCAAAAAATTTGTTATTTTTGTCGACACCAAATTCTCTTCGCAACTACCATCAATTATAAATTTACATAACCTCCCATTAAATGCTCCAACAAAGTTGGGCAACTTAATATAAAGTTCTCCCATGGGCTACGTCCTGAAGACTGAATTCAAGAGAACTCTAACAAACATGTGAAATAAGCGGTTGTGATGATGAACTCATGACCAAATAAGATGAGGAAGGCTGACCTGATGAGTTGTACGTGAACCTTGAATCAACAGAACGATAACAAGAACAAGATCCAAGTTTCAATTGATTTTTTTTTTTGATTTTTTTTTAATAAAGTATCTAGATTTCACGGGAATCCTCAACCGATTTTTCTAGATAAAAGCAGGAACGAACGGTAGCTCTGAATCCACCTGATATGGCACAAGCGGAAGCGATAAAAGACAAGGAGAATCCACTCCTTAATGATGATGATATAACTCCAATCCAGGAGAAAATGAGAAGAATAACAACTCTAATCTAAGAGCAAATCAAACAATCAATGGTATAAACCAAACAACTCAATAGTTTCATTAATCAGATAAAGATGAGCTAAACCAAGCTAAAAAGAAAGTTAACAATGCGAAGGCTATATATAGCCAGGGAACATAAACCCTAAGTCTAGAATCTTCCTAAACGGATAAACTTAAAGAAAAACATGCTAATTATCCTAACAATAAAAAATACGAAATACTAAATATCTAAGATTTAGTCAAATCTTAGAAATAATAACCCAACGCTAAATATGTCCCGTATCAGTTATGATCCAACCTGTTTCCAGTAGTAAAAAACTCGTTGAGTTTATTGTGCACACGTTGAAGGCCGGTGGTGATTAAATGGATAATTACATGTTCCACCACTGCCGGCTGGCATCTTTCAGAACTCATGTTTTTGGTTTGGCTTGTTCAATTCCAACTCATCATCACTGATACATGTTGTGCCCAACTGGCCGAGTATTCTATCTACGGACTGCATTCTGTAAGCTTTGGAATAAAAATACTCAGTCCAACAACCTTCACAAAGGGCTACACCCTGTTTGGTTGGATATGACTCGGCCCGAATGATATCTGATTCAAGGTGTTAACTCGCCCTATACATTGATTTGGATGGGTGGTTCACATTTCTTAGACTTAGAATCAATGATAATGAAGTATCACCAAAAATACTGACAAAGAACATTATACATATATCATTAAACACCGCTTGAATACACCTTTAGAATTTGATTTTTAACTTCTAGAAATAAAAAAAGTCAGAATTTTCATTGAGAACCAGATTTTAAAATGACTTCTAGAAGCAGAAAAGTCTACTTTGTGATTCTAATTCTGGTATTCTACAGTTGATTCTACTTTTGTACATTTTTTGCTTCCGACTTCTAAAGTTGATTCTAATTCTATAGTTGATTCTACTTCTCGTATCATATGCAAGCAATTTTTTATTTATTTTTTTACTAGGAAAGAGAATTTTAAGATGACTGCACACAGTCTCTAATAAGATTAAGATGACTGCACACAGTCACTAATAAGTACAGAGTACAACAACATCATACCAAAGTACTTGAAATTGAATTCTTTCACAATCTCCTTTGTAGTAGGAACCAACAATCCCTTTGGTAAAAGAGTCGTAGAACATTGAATACTAGCATAGTTATTAAGAAAGAAAAATTAAGCATTGCGTAAAATCCAATCTCAAGCACAATAAAAACTAGAATGTAGAAACAACAAGATTAATAAAAAGCACAAAGTTGTAGATAATTAAGCCGACCAATAAAAGTGATTTGTATTGACAGTTGTAGTGCTTTGTGACCAGTCGGGCTCAATCCAACTGCTTCTACTCATCATAAGATAGACGCTCAACAAAGCATAAGATAAACGCTCAATAAACCCTGCATTAATGAATAATGCCACCTGGTTGTCAAAACATAGGATCTACATAAATAAAGTGATCAAGCTATTGAAGAAGCTAAACTGTTAACACTTAACAGATTCATATGCATGTGTGGCGGTGACTGTGGGGTCAATACAAAAGTTTTAGAGCTGGAAAAGCAAATTTTGCAGCGGTATATTTTGAATGCTGAAGCCCACATAATAGGATCAATTTGGGGAAGCCAAGCCTCCTTAGGCCTATTCCTATGCACATGTCAAAAAAAAAAGGTTATTTGGCATACCAGGTGGCGCGGCAAATTAACTAGTTGCGCTACTATGGGAAACCCACTGAGCGACAATTTTTAGCAAATGATATTGACAATATTGTCACCGATAAAGACTTTATCGCCAGCGCTGCCAGGAATATCGCTCGATATTGACTCTAGCGCCAACGGCTAGTTCTTTATCGCTGTAAATAGGTTATATTCAAACTCAGAACTTACCCTAAAAAAATTGTGTAATTTTTTTCTCTAATTCTCTATCTAATTTCTCTATGTATCTCTTTTTCAATCTAATTTATTTTTTCAAATTTTCCCAAATGGCACTATCGACAAATAAAATGTCAGTATTTAAGAGTTTAGTCGGGAACTTAGCATAAGATAGACGCTCAACAAACCCTGCATTAATGAATAATGCAAGCAAGAGCTCAACAAAATCTACAGAATATTTGGGATTTTGCAATCAACACCATTCTAATTAAATTTTGTATATGAATATATCGAATTAGTTCTTAATAGTTCTTACTTCTTTGCAGAACAAGAGTACATAAATTTAGGGTTTTACGGTTTTAACCATGAACAAAAAACCACCATCAACACATACCAAAGCTTTTAAAGCCATATGAAGTTATGACTAGAAGATGGACGTGGCGAGATCGACATTTTTACCATGACAAGATGATGCATGATTATTTTAATCATGATTGTGTCTATATTCCGATGAGGATTTTCAGCGACGATTCCGCATGGGATGCAACTTGACGCAAAGGATTATTGCCGAGCTTTGTCAGGTATAACCTTTATTTAATTATCACAACATGTGATGCTTTAGTCAACAAAAGGTGTACGATGCTAAAGGATTGATATTCACAAAAAGAGTAACCGTAGGTCACCGCGGTCCTGTATTTTATTTTGCTTTTGTTTGCTATTAAAGATTAAGTGGGTATTGATAAGTGCCTTAACTACATCTTTTGAATGTCAATTTCTTATGCTTTTCTTTACTACTTCTCTTGTATTTTTGTATATTACATTTTTTTTTGCATTTTATAAGTAATTTGGAGTCATGTGGTGCGAAAAAAGATAAGCCGGAGCTTAATAATTCATTGCTCGTCGATATTGGAATTAAGGGACTTGAAACATAGTAGGATGAGAGTCATTTTTTCTCGCAAACAAGAATTACATGAGCAGCATATAACAATAGGGCTACACAAGAACCGGTTAAGATGGCCTGGACCGGAGTAGAACCGGAAATACCGAACCGGAACTGGATCGGAACCGGTTTATCCGGTACAGACACCGGTACTGAAAGTTGAGAACCGGCCTAGACCGGTACAGACACCGGTTCTTGGGGAGGACCGGACTTGAGCCGGACCATATGTACCGGTGTATATGAGCCGTTAAGATCTATTTAGATTTTTAATCGTAGCCGTCCAAGATTAGGTATAGAGTATGACTATCGAGAGAATAGTTCACTGCCTCTCATTTTTCTTCTTCTTTTTTTCTGAGCGACAGCCCTCTTCTTCTCAGTTCTTCTATTTTGTGTTCTTCAAGGTATCATTAATTCACCATCTCTATCAGGTAATTCAACAGTGAACGATAAGAATCAGTTCAATTTGTTCTTCTTTTTCTTCACCATCTCTGGTTTGTTCTTCTTCTTCACCATCTGTTCGATTTAGGGTTTGTTAGTTTGATTTAGGGTTTGATTGTAGATTGATTTAGGTTTTTTTCGATTTGATGGAGAAATTGAATATGAAGATTTGATTCGTGTTTTACATGATTTGGAACCCTGGGTTGGAGTCGGATTTGGAGATATGGAGTTATGTAATTAAGAAAGGAGATTTGGTGGCTACTGCAATGGTGCCATTTGATTTATTGTGGTATTTGATTTCTCAAGATAATGGATGAAATGAGGAGTTCGATAAATAGGCTGCACCAAGTTCTAGTTCATAAGATCATTAGCCCAACTGCGAACATCTTTTTTTAGATCAAGCTATAGCTGCAGGGACCGCAGGGTACATTTTTTTCCTTTGAATTTTATTACATAGCTTTTTTCATGTTTTTGTGTTTGTACATGGCAAAGGTCCATTAACATTGATCACTGTATAGAGAATTTAAGTAGTATGGATATTCAAGTTACGAGATTTGTTTGCTAATTCAGAAAAGCAACTGGTCGTGGTGGATACTGATAATAAGGGGAATTCTCTAATACCGAATTTTTTTTCTGTCGAGCTTTGCTCATCCTAAAGTGATGATGATTTTGCAGGTAAAAACCCGGTACCGAACTTGTACCGGACCGGTAATGAAGACCGGGACAACACCAAGTACAGGTACCGGTACTCAAAATGGGGTAACGGTCAACACCAAGTACATGGACCGGTTCCATAAGAGAACCGGACCGTACCGTCCCATGTGCAGCCTATATAACAATGCAGATAAGGGCCACCATGGTCAGGGTTATAACCTAAAATTAGGTTGTGACCAAACAACAATTTCACTTCTTTTTGTTTAGTTCTTCTCTGTCCCAGAACCAAGAAGACGTAGCTGTATGCTCCTCCCTGTCGGCTAGCCATAAGCTCAATGGTTCGTTGTCAAGATTTAATACGAGGTTAGAAGCTGACGATCACATGGAACTACTGTACGAGTCTGTGATAGTTTTGGGATTTGTTTTGTGCCGGAAATGCATGGAAGAAGACGAGTTCACTGCCATTGATTGATTGTGGATGAACGAATAATACTAACAAGCATTACAGATTCCCTAAAGAATAATTAAGAGATGGGTTTGATTCAATTCATACTACAACAGCTTTGAGAATGAGATTAAAAAGGACTAAATGTTGTCGTGATAAATAAATGCAGGGAAGAAATTCTGTTCATGAATAAAGGAGATTAATAAGTTTCAGAGATTATGAATGATAATGTTTGGGTTGTTATGTGATTGAATTATTGTTGCAGGGAAGGAGTTGTGTGTGACCTCAAATATACAGCCAATGCCTAGCGATTACCAGTTTGCAGAAAGCACAGAATGAGTTCGTAGAAATTCCTGACTGACTAGCCTTTCACTCTACACGTTCAGTTCAGCTGAATCAATGCCCATGCAAATTCTAGCCAAAGCTAACCAAGCTCTCAAGGGTTGTGTTCAACTGGTCAGGACAGAATTTGAAGTTGATTAAGACACAGACTTTATGCGTCCATTTGATAGATTTTGGGTCTCGCTTTGTGATTAGAAAACAGGGAAGAAAGGTGGGTTACAGCTGCCTGCCATTGGGACTGATTGGTCTGTACCGAGGGGTTGCATACGGTTCAGAGACTGAGATGAATGCGAAGTAGGGAACTCAAGTTACAGATACAAGTATTTGCCTGGCCGACAAGACATGAAACTCAGGGATGTCGTTGTTTCCGTTTGATTGAAGCAAGAAATGGTGAGGATTAAAGACATAATTTGGAAGTTGCGAAGAAAGAGGAGTTGGGTTTCAATCCGATTCGAATTCACAAGAAATGAAGAGCTATAAAAGGGGCTAAACATAAAAGTTACAGATCTACTTGCATACCCCCCCCCCCACACACACACACACACACCCACACACACACCTATCTCCAAACCCTTCCATTATCATCTCTATCCCCACCTGCATAACCATCTCCGCCAGCACAGTCCATTCCACCTCACCTGCATCCAACCAGTTCACCTACATCCACTAGTTCTCAGCCATCTGCATCTCAAACATATCCATCTCCACCAGCACATGACCACTGCATTTGCATCTCCACCTGCACACCATCCACACCATCAGCATCAGGTCATGTCCAAGTCTTCCGCCATCTGCACTACCACCAGTTCGCCTCACTTTCATCTGTTCGCAGCAAGACCTGGATATGACGAGTACAACACTTTCACCAGCATACAGGCAGCAGGGAGCACAGACAATACAACCCCAAGGAAGCAACAGTTTGCATACGCCACCATCATTCCATTATCAACTGGCCATACCTTCGACAACACCATCAGTCCATATTCATCTCCACTTGTAGCTGTTTCGGTTTTGTATTCCTATTTTATTTGCTTCTTTGTTTACCATGAACTACAGTACCTAAGCATCTTGATTAGGGACGATTTCGACGTCCGGAATATGAATTCAAATTGATATTTAAACTACATATTTTCCCACAATTATCTTATTATTGTTCATTCTCTACTGTGCCAATATTTCTTATGTGAATTGTTTATGAATCATTTAAGTTGCAAATTAGATGGTGAGTTCATAATTCTCATACTAATTCGAGAACTTTTCGACCCGTAATTGTCTAGATGTTCCGAGTACAAGTAGTAATACGTGGATATTGATGATGGGATTTTGTTAAATATCCATGTGTAAAGATTGACACTAGTAGATGAGACGAGCCTATGTATTTGTCAATAGGAATAGCCTATCTCACGGAACTTAGGGTGCGTTTGGCACGGAGGTAGTTGAGGGTGGAGTTCAGTCAACGGGAGGAGTCAGGGATGGAGTTGAATTCCAATGGTGTTTGGCATGGGTGGAATTGGAACTTCAGGGAGTTGAAACTCCTTCATTCAGTGGAAAATCAAATGACACCTCCCCATGGAATTTGAAACTCCATCCTTCCAACTCCTCCCGTTGACTATTTTGACATTTTACTTTCTTTTTTTCTTTAAACAATAATTCATTTCCTATACTTATAAATTTACTATGATAATTAAAAAGTAATTATATTTTATTTTATTTTAAAGTTTATAATATTTATTAATTGGTAATATTTAATACTTTAATAATATTTTATTTTTTCACATATTCAAAAATGGAAAAAAATATATTTTCTTATTATTTATATACACTAGTACTATTGATAAATTATTAAAGTTGAAATTTAAAATAATAGTTTTATTTAAAATTCCAAAACAGACTATTATTTAATATTATTATTTATTTGAAAATTTAAATAAATTTTCAATTAAATATAAAATTACTTTTACATAAGTAATTAATTATTATTGTTGATAAATTATTTTTTCATCGAAAAAATAATAGTTTTATTTAACTATTATTAATATTATATTTACTTAAATAATAATTTAATAACTTTTTCACTTCAAAAATCACATTTATATTATATTATATATATAAAATAAAATAATATTATTAATATTAATATTAATATTATGTTTAAAATTAATATTATATTATTTTTTAAATATTTGTTTTATTTTTTATCTATTTTAAATATTATTTTTATGGAATTTCATAAATAATAATATTATGTTTAAAATTAATATTATATTATATTTAATTAATTAATATTAATATTATCAATTATTAATATTTTTAATTAATATTTTAATATATCAATATTATACTATATTATATTAATATGCTAATATATTTAATTAATATTATATTTTAATTAATTAATATTATATTATATTATATTTAATATTATATTATATTATATTTAAAATTAATTTAAATAATGTTATATTTATATGAATACTATAATATTTATTTAATTACTAATATTGCATTTATTAATTTACTAGTCTTTTATGTAGTTATTTATTAAAATATACGTTATTAATGACAATTAAATTAAAAATTATTTAAAAGTAATTAAACATAATTTTTTTGAAGAAATTCAGTGATTCAAGAATAAATTTACCAGCAAATAATATATTACAAATAAATATTTTGAAGAAATAAACATTTAAAAAAGAAGAATGACGTAATTACTAATTTCATCAATTATCATGCCAAACACATAAATTTAGAAGGATGGAATTCAAATTCTAAGTGGTTTGAATTCTAGGTAGTTGGAACTCCCTAGAATTCAAACTCCTTCCATGCCAAACGCAGTCTTAATGCATTTGTTTAAGTCACACCTAGAGATCGTACTTCTAGGAAACTTGGCAAGTAGAATCCGGAAGTCGAGCGCTTCCGTGCCCGGTGAATTAAGAGATTGCGGGATATTTGAGCGTACTAAATATTCTAGGGGTATTAGTAATTGGTGATTGCAGAAACATAGCTATATTGATTAGATTCACGTTTCGTGACTTAAAAAGAATCCTTGATCATTCTCATCCTCATATTTGCATTATTCTTATTCAGAAATTGAATTGACAACTTTGACTCAACTCTCCCATAGGAACGAACCTGCTTGTCATTGTACTACTAGTTAGTGTTAAGATAAGTAAGGAATTTATTTTTGCGAGTTCGACACCTCGTCAAAATTGGCACCGTTTCCAGGGAGCAGTCGGTAGTTTGAGTTGTTATTTTTATTTTCTGTTTTTGTATATTGTTTTTATTTTATATCTTTTACTAATTTATCTTTTTAATAATCTTATTTTAGGTACCATCAATCACTTGTTTTGTGTGTGCACAATTGGCTACAAGAGGTGAGTCTCTAAACGGGTTGTGTGCATAAAAGAATTCGTGATGAATCCTTTTGGGAACAACATATATGGTTCACAAGACCATGCAAAATATGGTAATAATTATGATTTTTCAATCTCACTCTTACAATAACTTCCAACCATACTTGGGATACAATCAAAACCAATATTTTGGCCATAATGGTTATTCTACAAGACCTTGTGATTATTCTCATACATCGCAACAACCTTATGGTGGTTGTGTAAGTGAAAATTTACAAGGATGGGAGGATAGTTGTACTTCTCATACGTTCCAATCTAGTTTCTTGCAAATGCTTAATGAATTCATGGATTTGTGACGTACATGGAACCAGATTAACTCAACTTCCAATGATCCTAGTTTCTTATCAAGTGAAACATATGATAGTGTATTTAGACCCATTCCGGATCGTACTTGTGATCTTTCACCTATTCAATGGGAAGATACGTGGTCTAAAGAACCTATTGTGAGTAGTAGCAGAAAACGTGTTAACATAAAGAAACTCTTTAGACAATATGAGCAGTTGGAAGAAGAGGGAGCAATGGAAGATACTCTTCAAGCAATTTCTAGGTCCATATATGATGAGGTTAACCACCATGTTGATAATGGAGAAGATCCCCAAGAAGAAGATTCCGAGGATGATGAACCTTTGGAAAATGTTGATAATGATAGTGCTACTATCTCAACTCATGATTATAATGATTATTCTCATATTTAAAAGGAATAAGTTGAGTCTATAAATACTACCATTATTGATGGTAAGACTTATGTTATATATGAGAGCGATGATGATTATGACTTCTTTGTGAATACCACTCCTAATTCAGAGATTGTGAATACTTTAAATGAGAAGTCAACTTGTGACGAAGCACATAAGGATTACGATAATTTGCTTCTGGAAGATTCTAATTTCTTTTTCGATGAGGAGGACTTGGATATAGAAAAAACTGATGAAGAATGGCTCGTAAAGAGTTTGAATGAGAATTGTGATACTTGTTATGTAGGAGAATCAATGGAATTTTTCAGAAGTACTAAGGATCCCGTAATGTGTGAGATTATGCGAGGTTTGTCTAACCCTTTACATGAATCTCCATCTAATGACGATCCTTCCAAACTTGAAGTAGTTTCTCATAGAGTTGGTAATCCATCTTTTAGGAAAATACCTCATTTGGGGATGGAATTATGTGCTTCAAAAGTTCTTTCCGATTTTCTTGCTTCTAAGTATCCACCATATATGTTTGAGTCTAATACCATGCAGGTTTGTGAAGAAAAACCAGTAGAAGTGCCCTCCACTTATGTTTTGTATACACTTAGGAGTGTAGAAAAGACTAAGTGTGGGGGTGACTCTCGTGGGATGATAATTTCACTTTTTCGACCATTTGCTAACATTCTTGTGAAGCTTTTGCTATATATGCATATTTGTTTGTGGGTGGATCCTCATATTTTCAAATTGTTGATATATGGGGAGTCTATTTTGAATGTTTATCGTATGCGTCAATCAAGTGCACAGTTTCAATTCTTACTTCCTTGTCTTTTTTCAAGTATTCCTCGTATTCTTTTTTCAATGGTTTGAAACATTGATGGCAATGTTTGATGTAAGTGTGGGGGTGGGGTATAATATGAACAAAAAATTGACGTATACAAAACTACAACTTTTAGAGATTTTTGAACAATTTAGAATAAACACTAGCCTTTCTAAGTAGATGGAATTTTTTCTTGACGATGAGGTATATATTAGCTGAGTCGGGATTAGATGCCAAATAAATAGCTTGTTTAGTGTTTATCCTCTATTGTTCAGAAATAGTTATGAGTTGGAGTATCAGTTTATGTAATTTGTATATAATATGTAGAGTTTGATGCCTTTAGTTTAAAAAACGAAAAAAAAAAATTGCATGCTAAACTTCAAAATCTAGAAACTTGTGCCTTCAGGATGACACTAAACAATATAAGTATATGGAACCATCTTGGTTGCAGGAGTTGAGGAACCCATTAACTAAAAGGACATAGCTCAGGTGTTAGATAGTTACCATATCTCGGAATCGTCACCATATCATTTTCTGTTTTTATTTTTGCAAACTTTTTGTTTCTCTAAGTGATTTGGTGGGTCACTAACATCGAGTTATTTCTCTAAGTGATTTGTTATTTCATCGATTTGCTAGGATGAAATAGAGTGATTGAGTTACTAAAAAAAAGACTAGACTAATTAGAACAACCGGAGTATATATGAAAAAACAAAATGAAAAAAAAATGACACTTGGATAGCAATATGTGTGTGTTCTCCCTGTCTCCGTCGCCTAAACAAGCGTGGAATGCAGGATCCATAGGAATTACCATGTAATCTGCTGACAAGAAGCATGCGCTTGGATCCAAAAGATCTAATCATGTTGTCAATTCAAAAAAAAAACAAGAGAAAAAAAAACAAGAGAAAAAAAAAGTTATTATTATTATTATTGTTCAATTAATAAGTTGACCGCTGGTTCCCTTGTATTTGCCAGCCGAGTTTATCTATAATTAGGATTATCGACCACTGGTTCCCTTGTATATGATAGTTGAGTTGATATTAGAATTCATACCAGTATCTCAATCCAATAGGATTTTTAGGTTCATCTTGGCAGTGACCTTCAGACAGATATAGGAAACACCGTTCACTTAGTTAACATTCGCAAACATCTATCTCTATATCCATCTTCTTTATCTATTCATGTGTGATTGTGGTTAGTTAGATTCCAAGTATTGTGGTTTGTTCGACTTTCTGAGTAGAACTTTGTTTATTTATATATGAATTGGATTTGCATCAAGGTACTACCTCCTGTAATAATTTTGGATTCGTTCATAGATTCTTCACAAGTAGTTGGAATTTGGAGTAAAAGGTTTTGTAGGTACACCTCTTGTAAAACTTCACGAGACTATAACTCGTCCACTAGGGTCACTTAGGGGTTTAAAGGATTGATATTCATGCTAAGAGTAATCGTAGCCTCGACGAAACGGAGTTGTTGTATTTTAGTTTTGTTTTGTTTGCTCGAGGACTAGCAAAGATTAAGTGTAGGGGAATTTGATAAGTGCCTTAACTACATCTTTTGAATGTCAATTTCTTATGCTTTTCCTTACTATTTCTCTTGTATTTTTGTATATTACTTTTTTTTTGCATTTTATAGGTACTTTGGAGTCATGTGGTGCGAAAGAAGATAAACCGGAGCTTAATAATTCATTTCTCGACCACATTGGAATTGAGGGAACTGAAGCATAGAAGGATGAGAGTCACTTTTTCTTCGCAAACAAGAATTACTGGAGCAGCAAATAACAATGCAGATAAGGGCCACCATGTTCAGGGTTATAAACTAAAACTAGGTCGTGACCAAACAACAATTTCACTTCTTTTTCTTTAGTTCTTCTCCGTACCAGAACCAAGAAGACATAGATGTATGCTCCTCCCTGTCGGCTAGCCATAAGTTCAATTGTTCATTGTCAAGAGTTAACACGAGGTTAGAAGCTGACGATCACATGGAACTACTGTACGAGTCTGTGATAGTTTTGAGATTTGTTTTGTGTCGGAAATGCATGGAAGAAGACGAGTTCACTGCCATTGATTGATTGGGGATGAACGAAGAAGATTAACAAGCATTACAGATTCCCTAAAGAGTAATTAAGAGATGGGTTTGATTCAATTCATACTACAGTAGAAACTCCATTAATTAATACTCGATTATTTAATAAACTCTCTTAAATAATATTTTTAACCGGTCCCGAGTCGGGGACAACGTGCCAAATTAATAATTCGGTAAAATTATAAATTAATACATTTTTTATTACATATGTAGACCCCGTATGAAATATAAATTAATAATGTGGAAATTCTGAGGAACCCAAGTTTAGTATATATGTATAGCCCAAATGACAAAATCTACGGTTAAGATTAGTAGTTTAGATTGAATTTAAAATTTTCACATTTTGTGTAGGACCGAATTAACCTTGATTAGTTACGAATTATTAATATAAATATTAAAAAAAAAAAAAATCATGTCAGCAAAATTTGTTACCATATTTTTCTCCAATTAAGCCACCAACTAAGATTACTCCCAATTAATTTTTTACGGCAGGCATTTATGGTAAAAGGTCAAAGCCAAGTATAATTAGACCCGAAATTGGGCGCTATTTATGGGGAGTTTCTTCTTTAATCTCAGCGTTTTTTGTGGGCACTATTATTATAAATCTAAGCGGGGCAATATTGTTCCCTTTTTAGGTTGGGAAAATTAGGCTAAGGCCCAACTTATGGATAACCCATAATATGAGACCCTCAATTAAAAGAAATTTAAATCTAGGCCCCAAATTATTAAAAGACCTTGATACCCTTATGCATATTGTCAAGCCCATAATTAAATAAAATTTAAATTTAGGCCCAAAATTATTAAAATATTATGTGATGATGTTCCAACCACCACCAACCACCTCCGATCACCACAGCCATCGCCAACCACCTTCGACAACCACTGCCAGCAACCACCTTCGACCACCACCGCCACCAACCACCTCCGACCACCACCGCCGGCAACCACCGCCGACAACCACCTCCGACCGCCACCAACCACCTTCGACCACCACAGACAGTCAGACACCGCCAACCACCTCCGACCACCGCCACCAACCATCTCCGACCACCACCAACCACCACAAACACCTCCGACCACCACCACCACCGACCACCGCCGGCGGCAACCACCACCGTCGACCGACCACCGCTCACCACCACCTCCGACCACATTGATATTGCAAGTGTAACTGGAAGTTACACATGTATAAAAGTTACACATTCATTTTGTGTATTCAATAGTGTGTAACTAAAAGTTACACATCCATATGACATGTGTAATAAGAAGTTACACATACATATGACAAGTGTATCCACAAGTTACACATGCATATGGCATGTGTAATCAACAGTTACACAACAGAAAAAAAAAATATACAAAAAATACATCTATCGCATTAATATTCATTTACAATAATATCTCTGTTTACCATATATAGTAATCGGTTGTTACTTGACACAATAAATGAGTTAAAACACTAGAAATAAGCCCCTGAAACCGAAACTAGAAGTTTTTCCTTTTTTTATTGTCTTCCTCACTCCAAAATGCTTGCATATCTGCAACGAAATAAACATCCATGGATTAGGTTGGATGAATAAAAAGCAAAAAATAATAATATTATAGGACAATTGTAAGGAAAATTTATAGAACAAAGATCACAGAAAAGACACATGATAACCCATCTTAGCATGTGTAACTTGGAGTTACACATGCATCTGTCATGTGTAATTGACAGTTACACATGCATATGACTTGGATACCTAGCATGTGGAATTTTTTGGTTGCAAGTTTGTTCATTTTAGCATGTGTAACTAGGAGTTACACATGCATCTGTCTAGTGTAAAGAGGAGTTACACATGCATATAATATGTGTAACTAAGAGTTACACATCCTTATAAAGCACACATTTTCAACTATAAAAGTGCTAAGAATCATCACTTCTCACTTGGACATTATCCAACATCCTTATCTATCCATCCATAAACTGCAAGAATATACCAAAGTTACGATCAGCATAAAAAAAAAACAATAGTATCAAATTTCATTAAAAAAAAGTAGACAAATAGATCTCTGAATTCCCATTTTAGAAATGACACTGACCTACAGTATATTGGCTTTCCAGAATTACTCAAAACAAAATAGTTCTTCTTCAGTTTCTCCAAGACATTAAGCCATCATCATGCACTTCGAAAATAAACCGAAATGTCCCAATAAATTCTTTTAATCACTGTACAAGAAAAGAATGTCATACTTCCACATATAAACAATGCTTACAGATTCTTAGTAGGTATCCATGCATATGGATTGTGTAACCGGAAGTTAGAAACAAAAAAGGACTTGTGTAACCTGTAGTTACACATCCATATGCTTGTGTAACATGAAGTTACACATCCATATATGTTATCAAAAACTAAAAGTGAATAAAACTTCAAAAAGAATTTGAGTGCATTGAATAGTTTTTTTCCCTTTCAAGGAAGAGTTGAGGGAGAGAGTTTTAGGATAAAGAATTGACCTGCTTTACTCGTTTATTTAGCTAGATCATCATCCAAACCGAATGTTGGTCCTTTACTGAGAACAAGTTGTCCATAAAGCAACTGCCAACAAATGTTGTCTAGTCATTTCAATATGCTATACCTTTTCATAAGAACCTGCAATATATAGAACATAAACTTTATATCCCATGATGTGTAACTAGCAGTTACACATACATATAGCTTGTGTAACTACTAGTTACACATCCATATAAATACTAGATCATCATCCAAACCGAATGATGGTCCTTTACTGAGAACAAGATGGCCATAAATCTACTGCCAACCAATGTTGTCTAGTCATTCAAATATGCATGATATACCTTTTCATAAGAACCTGCAATATATAGAACATAAACTTTATATCCCAGGATGTGTAACTAGCAGTTACACATCCATATAACTTGTGTAACTACTAGTTACAAATCCATATAACTACTAGTTACACATCCATATAGCTTGTGTAACAATAAGGGTTGCACCTTGACATCTAATGATAGAAAACAAAACTACAACAAGAAGAAGGCACTCATTTCACGTTGCAAATAAAGTCTCGACTCAAAAAAGAAGTAATTACTAGTTTTAGACAGTTCTGCTATTGATTAGAAAACTTCTGAGAAAAGACAATGTACTAGAAATGGTAAAGACAATAGTGAATGAGACACACAATAGCACAATTGTTCGATGCTTCCAGTAAGTAGTACTTATTTCAAAACCTCCACTCTACTTACTTAAAACGGAGACAGGGTAAAGGTAATATCAGAATGACACATCATGCAAGAAGAAAGTTCAAAAACATCAATATAGATCAAAAGTAAATAAGTTAGAATTATTTAACCTTTCCAATAAGAACAGTCGTATCCTTCTTAAAGTTTCCACCAAGCTTCTCATACTCTGGTGCAAGCTTCTTAAAGTTTCCACCAAGAAAAATATATCCTATGCAACAAGCTAAACATAAAATGAGTCATCAACATACTCAACATGAGAAATATATTATATGCAGAAAGCAATAGATACAATGTTTCTTAAAGATACAAATGCTACAATTGTTTACAAATACACATGCAAATATATATGTGTAACCTCAAGTTACACATACTGTAAAACAAAAAACAGCATGTCTACATCATCAATTTGAAGTTGTTCTTCTGACACAACATTGTTTCTTCATCCTCTTCTCAGTATCAAACAAAAAAACTCACAACAACAAAATAAAAAACAAATTCCTTGCTAAAAATACAAACTCCTTTACTAAAAATACAAAAAATAGCATGTCTACATATATGTTGTAACCTCATCCTCTTCTCAGTTAAACAAAAAACTCAAAACAAATTCATAAAAAACAACAGTAAAACAAAAAAAAATATAATACATGTCTCACATCATCAATTTGAAGTTGTTCTTTCTACGAAACAACATTGTTTCTTCATCCTCTTCTCAAGATCATCAAACAAAAAACTCAAAACTCAAAACAAATTCATAAAAAACAACAGAAAAATACAAATTCCTTGCTAAAAATATAATACGACATATATGTGTAACCTCAAGTTACACATACTGTAAAACAAAAAACAAGATGTCTACATCATCAATTTGAAGTTGTTCTTCCAAAACAACATTGTTTCTTCATCCTATTCTCGATATCAAACAAAAAAACTCGCAACAAATTTACAAAAAAATAAAAAGCAACGAGAAAAATACAAATTCCATGCTAAAAATACAACATGATATATATGTGTAACCTCAAGTTACACATACTTTGTAACAAAAACAGCGAATGTCTACATCGATTTGAAGTTGTTCTTCTGAAACAAAATTGTTTCTTCATCCTCCTCTCAAAAGTATCAACAAAATATAAACAGCAAATTCTCGGATCGGACATGCAAGAACAACAAATAATCGAAAAAAAATTGAAAAACGTTTTGAAATCAAACCAAAATAAGATTCGTACCTAGATTTGCTGTTTTCCTTCTTCCGAAACAATGTTATTTATCTTCTTGTTCTCAATATCAACCAAATAATGTTCTCAAAGATCAACCAAATAAAAAAATAAAAAACGAAATAAGAAAGATCCAAATCATAAAAATCAAAATCAATAGAATTCAAGACTATTTTATCTATTCAATCAAATCCATTCAAATATCTAAATAACCACATCATAACCAGGAATTGCATCAAAATTCCAAAACGTTGAGAATAAAATTTAGATTTATCATCGTTTCTAGCAGATCTTCTTCTTCTAATAACAAACACGCAAATGATTTACTGTCGTTTTTTCCAGATCTAAAAAAGCAAATGAAATTAATGAAAGAAAAATAAAACTAAACTTTATATGAATCTTCAAACAGAAAACTAAATTAGAACGAAATCTCTATAGAAAAAGTGAAATCAAATTACGAAATCAACCGATTGAATAGAGAATTACCTGTTAGATTTGATTTTCTACGAGAATCTTCGTATTCAGTTCCTGCTGATGAGAATTATCCATTGAATCTCCAAAGAACAACTGATGTTGATTTCGAATTTATGTTTAGAATCAGGATCTTTTTTCGTAAAGGTCAGATCTAAGTTCTGAAATCATTACTCACTGGAACTTTCGATTAGAAATCGTTTTCTCGGCTTGTTTCTTCGTCTGAGAAGAGAGCAAACCCTAAAATTGTTTTCTCTGCAACCTGCAACAGAGCGAGAGAGATGAGAGAGAAATAAAATTGAGAAATGAATTGGATCGATCCATTTTTCTCTTGTTTATATTGAAAAGGGTAAAACTGACATTACGAAAATGTCACTTTACTATTAAACCCTGAAAATAAAAGTTCTGGGCCTAGAAATGTGAAAATTTGAAAGTATGGAGTTGAGGGTGTAGGATCCACTTTGTGGGGCTTCTAAATGTTGAACCCATATAGTAGGGTGTATCTAGTATTTTTCACTTTTAGGGTTTAGAGAATTTTGAAGAAAGAAAAATTGTGTCAGTGAAAGCAAATACGGTAGGTTCTTCATCACCATCATTTTATCACTCAACCCCTCTCATTGCCACTGTGTAGAGAAGGTTCTTCGGCATCATTTGGGGAGATCAAAAGAGGAGGAGCTAAAAGAGAATCTATCACTTATGCCGTCTGAGCATACTGGAAAAAAAAATCAATTGCAAAAGAGAACAAGTGATCAATGAATCATAATGGGCCTTGGTGATCTTTTGTTTGATACATAATCTAAAGAAATATCTCATAAGAATGATGAGTATTACAGTTGTCGTTTCCTAGACAACTAATCTTGAAGTCTAATTCTATAAACAAGGTAAACAACAAGACTACTATGCAAGCCTAAGAAGCAGACGAAGTTACATATGGAAGCTAAAAGAGACCATTAAGAACAAAGTCTATGCATTTTTTTAATTTATATGGTTTTGCAACAACATGTATTCCTTATATTTTTAATTTAATGAAAAAGTTATGTTCACCCTTGAATTTGAATGAAAATTCCCTTTTCACATTTGTTCAAGTGAAATCTTTTATTTTCATCGTTCTTACGCAAGTGAAAATTTCGTTGTTCACCTATTTTAGAAGTGAAAATTCTCCCTTTCCTATTGAGATTTCTACCAATTTGTGAAAATTAGAATATCAACGGGATTTCAGGTGAAAATTTGAACTTTTATCATTGGATTTTTCACCAATGCTTGTGATAATTAGAATTACTTTTTTAGCATTATGTGAAAACTATAATTTTCATCATTTCCATTCAGTGATAATTGGAGTTATTTCGGAGGTGATAATCGGATATTTTAATTGAGGTTATTTTAGAGGTGATAATTTGAGTTTTTTTTTTCATACAAAGAGGAACTTAAGGTCAGTATTTGTCGGGAGTTTTTATAGGGAGTTAATTAATGAGAGCATTTTTAGGGATTATATTTAGATTTAGATTCACATTTTTAAAGTGCAACTTTGTACACCCCCTCTAAACCAGGGGTGCACATTCCTCCCTCCATTATTGGCTTATATTTAACCCTAGTTATTGAATTCCTTTAGCATAATTTTTATAATTTCAAAACAAAAATACTACTCCCTCCGTTTCTAAAATATAGGCAAGTTTCCTTATTTGGATATGTCAAAAAAATAGGCTTGTTTCCATATATAGAAAGTCAAATGTTATGATTTTACTACTATACCCATAGAGGGACCACTTATCTCTCTCTTTTTTTTCTCTAATACAAAAAGGGGATCACTTCTCTCTCCTCTTTTTTTAATAACAAATGAGTGGGGACCAAAGGATAGTTTAGTAAAAAACATGAAAAAGTGGCTACAATGATTGATTTTCTTAATTTTTGTGAAAACCAAACTTGTCTATTTTTTAGAAACAGAGGGAGTAGAATGCATCGGGAATTGAAAACCCCAACTATGTTTCTCGTGTCTTGAATCTATTTTAGTACTTTACTCATATCTGATCATCTTCGTGGAACAATTAATATCTTCTAACGAGAGTTTTGGTAAGCTTATGATCTTCATGGTCTTTTTCCATGGATGAGATCATAAGTTGCTAAGACATTTATTCTCTTAGCAATTACTATTCTGTATCTCCTTTCCAACTTTACAGATAAACTAACTCGAATATCAAAACCTTGCGGTGTAAACTGGGCTGTGCCAGCACGAGCACAGCCCAGCCCAGCACGCTAAAAGTTGAGCACAGCCCAGCCCAGCACGTGACTTAGCCCAGCACGGCACAACACGTTAGTTAAATGGGATGTGCTGGGTTTGACTAATTGGCACAGTAGCCCAGCACCGCACGCGGTACGGATTAGCACGTGGCACATCACATCACGTTAAGAAAGCACGTCATAGCATGCACAAATACACAATATAACAAGGCATAATACATCACATTTTGTGTATATTTCACAAAAGAGTCACTATTCTAGCTAGTTTTTGACATTTTATGCTGACTTATTTTTATAACAACACATATAATACCTAAATATTTGGAAAATATATTCCAATATCGTTGTTATAATGTCATTACCTATATTTGACTAGAACATTAATTTACATGACAATGATCCAATTTTATATTTGATGGGTTATTTCTTTTTATTGAATAATAAACTTGTTGATTTTACTTGAAAAAAATTCAAATAATATGTTGTCTATTTAGATTCTAGTAATAATGTCCGTCTTAATGTATACCATTAAGTGATTTCAAATTGTTTATAACACGTGTGCCAGCACGGCACAGCACGTTTATTCGTGTGTTGTGCCCGTGGGTTGTGATGTGCCTAGCTTTTGACTAGTAAAGCACAGCACGGCACAACACGTTTAAATCGTTGGCACAGCACAGCACGGCACATGGCACGTGAAGCACGCGACTTCGTGTGCCGGGCTGTGCCGGGCCTGCACGTTTTACACCTCTACCTTGCCATACTTCTTTTCTTTCATTAGAAATTCAAAAAATAGCCACCGGCAGATCCTAATTTAGCTATATGATTTGGTGACCCATAAACCAATTCCCCTCATATAATATTCATCATCTAGTGGTTCTAGTAACGATGGGTTCCCTGGATTTTAAATTGATTATCTTTTAAGGTAAAATTTGAATTTTATTTGGGTTCTTTTCTTTTATCGAGGGAATACGAGAAAAAGGTAGTTATCCTCTCTCCTAAATCCTCTGCATAACCGTTTTTTCCAAAAAAATATCCAAACCTAGTTTTTTTTCTTCTTTCAATCTTCTTCTTCAAACCTAGATTTACTTGGATTGAATCTCATATATCAGATTTTCCTAGTAAATTTGGGTTTGTAATTGTAATTAACTTTTCCTGCTTTCAATAAAAATCACTTTGTGATTTAGTGTTTAGGTTTTTGAATTTACTTTTATGTTTATGTTCTTCTGTATACAATGGCTACTTCATGCCTTGTACTACTTTCAATTATGATCGCCATTAGGGCGTTTCATTATGGCCTTTGGGCTCTTATTTTGAAATCCAAAGAGAGATTCCAGCATATCTTTGAAGACGATCAATCCCGACGTGACGATGATCATGCTCTATATAAAGAATATCAATGGCTATCGGAATGGATCGTTATTACATCGGTTAGCGGAAACTACTTCTACGACGGATTTTATCTTACCGAAGAAGCCTTTAAATGGTTGAAGATTAATCAAAACACCATTACTCAGATTAGTCTTTTCCATTTTTCTTGGTTTCATGAAGATCAATGAATTTACATTGTAGATTGGTTGTATCAGTATGCAATGTACAATGATGAAACAAAAAGGGTGTATTTATCCACCACTTATGTCATGTAACAATCCAAACCTCAATTTGAATGAGGTAATCTAATAAATAATTCTAGGGGTTTTCCAAAACCCCTCTTTCCATCAAAAAAAAAAAAGGAATACGAGAAAAAGGAAGAATTAGGTTTCCGTAGATATGAATTTTTCTGCTTTATGGTCGAAATCATATCAGAAGATGTATTGAGACGTTTGCAAAAAAAAATTCCGCTTATTGCTGCTCTGGTTGTTGTTAGTCTTATGTGAAAGATACGAAAGACAGTTAGTGAGAAAAAGAGGGAGATAAGTTTAATACTAATAAAATCAAATCTATTAAGGAAGGAGAGAGATAATTTGGTTTTGTTTTCAAAAATTCCAAGATAAGTAACTAGGGTTAAATATAAGCCAGTAAGGGGGAGGAATGTGCCCCCTAGTTTAGAGGCGGTGCACAAAGTCGCACTCATGACATTAACTTAATGAATGTCATTTAAGGAGATATTTTAGGAGGAAATCATTTTAGGGAAGTCAAACAAATTATTTATGGAGTTTTTTTAGGGATTAAATTTGTTATAACTATTTTATTTATTTTTTGTATTAAAAAACAAAATTAGTTTCTTTAAATGAAGGTCATTTGTGTAATCAACTCCTATTTATAAATAAATATGGGTTCTTCATACATTAAATTTTAATGGTGGGTTTCATATATTAAAAAAAAGTGAAATGGGCTACAAATAAAATTCCCCAATTAATAATCCACTATATATATATATACTAGGGTATAACCCGTGCCGTAACGGCCCGGGTTTTGTTAGTTGTCCAAATAAAGAACCATGAGTATGTCTTCTTGTAAACCATAAGCCATGTATTGAGATGGAATTTTGGTCTTGGTTGATTTCACCAAGTATCATGTGGTTTCAGGTCGTGCACCCTCTTTTCAACAAAAAAGTAAGGTTGTGAAAAAGCGGGATATCGACTTTGGACATTTATTTTATTTAAGTTTCCTACGCAAGAGAGAGTTTGGTAGGCTCAATGTGGTGCTTCCTGGTGAACCTACATTTCCCTTCATTTGGTGTCGCAGCTAATCAAATCTTAAGTGGAGAAAATAAAGTGGATATAGTAAATGCACACGGTTGACTCCTTGAAAAGAACTTCATTTAATAAGCGCTGAAGCATAAATTAACCGCAAAGGGCAGCATCAATAATATCATCTACAGTACAGTCTATGTCTAACCATTATTTGCCGCCTACATCATCTACAGGGTAGTTGATTCCCCTAAAATGGTTGTCAAAGAACTGCAAAATACACCACAGGGTAGTTGACACCCCTAAAATGGTTGTCACGGAACTGCGAAGTATAGTAGATTTGAAGCAATGGATGTCAACAGGGTAGTTGATTCCCCTAAAATATACCTAATTCTTTCCCCTGGATGTGGGTCTAAAGTAGATATTTGTGTTCTCTACTGTTTTAGACCACAAAGATAAACAGATATATGGTCTCCATTCCCCACGGATCAACCGTCTCAAGATATAAGTTTTAAAAATTCTAGGATAACAGTGTATTATTTACAGATAATCTATCACTCCAACATGTAAATCAACCATCGATTCTGAAGTTTAAAAAAAATTTAAAAAAATATTTATTACAAAAACAAAAAAGGAAGGACTTGATTGTACATTGTGCCGATGCACTATGATATGAAGTTTTCTTAGCCTCTGAATGATCTCATGTGCAAATTGCGGAAGTTGTATGAGAAGCAGCTGTAGGCAGGATGACAAACTGGGTGGATTCTGCTGCCAAAGCTAGAAAATTGGCCGATAAGGTATGATATACTACTACCACATTAATCAAGCACCTACTCCAAAATTGACAGACTGACTGTCAAATTATTCGTAAAAAGCTAATATATCAATACAAATGGCGTGGAATCAAGAAACGAAGCTCTGCCTGATTAGAGTGGGCAGTGCATTTAACGCATGCGGTGAAAAACCCATTTAAAATACCTACAATTTGGAATATGTTATACCAAATGATTATCTTTACAAAGGTAACATGTAATACGCTGCAAGGTCTTAAGTTTGGTTTCAGATTTAAAATGGGAAATTGAAGTTTAAATTGTTGAAAAATCTAATACAGATCAACTAAGCCACATAAATAATTAAAAAACATTAAGACTGGGAGCAGAAAAAGCATGAAAGCCAAGGATTGTATCAGTGACAATTTTAGTTAGCTATGTAAAGTGAACTAACCTTTCAAACTCATGCATTCTATCTATTGAAAGAAGCTACAGGTTGATAGCTGAAAGAAGCAAAAGGAAAATCTGATTATACACAATAGAAAATGCAGAACACTTGTAGAATGGGGGCCATACAGCTTTAACAGAAAGTTGCACAGCATACGACGGGAATCAAATCCGAGAAAAAACTTCATCATTGATGCTTATCTTTGTGTAAAAAAGAAATTGATGCTTATATTTGTGTAAAAAAGAAAATGTGAATTCAATGACCTTAATGTTACAAAGAAAAGAAGGTTCTTAATGCGGGTGAAAAATAAAGTTCCTAAGTCGGATATCCTTACCGAGTTGCTCCCGTGGAAAATGAATGTCATTCTCTGCCGTTTTCCTAGATGCCTGAAATTTTATGAAAAACGTTGTGTTATGATCAAATTTTCAAGGAAGTTCATTTAAATGGTTGAACTTAAAATTTATTAAGGTAGCAAAAATTCTAGAGGTTAGAGTCCACCACCGACGTCAACTTTAAATCCAACCTTAAATAAGACACTCGTGCCATTCAAGTTGACTATAAAGCAGAAAAATCCACTTGTTTGAAACCTTTAGTCCATCAAAGACACAACTTCTTCATCGAAAATATACCCATTTAATTTAATTCATTGACATAAAAAGAACTCAAGTTTCCTGACAATCACCTTTTTACAAAAAATAGCATCACTTTTGATAAGTGTAACAGGAAAGTCCTTCACATGGTTGGTGCCGGAACTGAAGAGTAGATATAAAATTAGAATTTTCATGTAAGTACCTGAACTTGCTTGGAGACCAGCTAGTTGACTTGAGGGACTCTTAGGAACGCCAGATTTCAACACTTTAATTTTACTTTCCCATTTCAGAAATGCCAGATTCCAACACTTGAATTTTACTTCCCCATTTCAGAAGCTATGAGCATGGAAACCGTGCTTTCAGCCTCCATGGAAAGACCCTCCGTAACAATGTCCATTGGCTAGGAATATAACACAAATCCATGGAACTTGTCCCTAAAAATACCCCCTAAGTACGGGTCGATGTTAGGCATTACAGTTCAAATTTCAAATTAGTATATTAGTTAAGTTCATGATACTAAACGAATAATCTGTGAACACTACAAAAGAAACGAATCACTCTGAAACATATAAATGCAGTTTAAAGTAGTATGGAAGTTCAGAAAAAATTACATACCATAGCATTACAAACTCACAATCTCCTTGCAGTTGTACATACTCTTAAGGGAGGAAAATATAACATTATGGTGCCAAGTCGGCATTCTGCAATAGAACAAATAAAATTCAAGTTTTATCAACACAATTTAATGTAGCCTAATACCGGATGCTAGAGTTAAAATTATGGTGTCACGGCACCGAGCTACGGTTTAATGTAGGCCTTGTAGCATGAGACCTTCTTCAAAACTATCATCCCAACATAGTTTATCAGCATCACACCAAGTTAAATTGTTTGAGCCATATTGGCAGACCCTTACATGTTAAGGGACATGCAAAGAAAACTATTTTCAACAGAAACAGATATGCCATGAAATAAAAGGACTTAAGTGGTCGAAATGAAAGATATGCCATGAAAGTAAGAAAATGTTACTAAGCTCCTCATTTATCTATTGTCCAAAAAAAAAAAAAAAAAAAACAGGTGAACATTTTTGGCACGTAATATCTCAAGATATAAAACTGAAACATACAGCAAGCAACTATAAATGATATTATATCAAATTATATTAGCTAACCAATTATTTAAGACGCTTCCTAGTTGATGATTTGATAGTTAGTATAGTATAAAACCGAAAGGAGATACAATAATAATAGTGTAGGTAGTTTGAAAAAAAGAATCCTAAAAATCCTGAGGGTATAGTAAGAGAGAACATGGGAGAATGCTAAAAAGAAATTCCCTTTCCATCTTTCAATATACCTAGATATATATCAATTGCGGTTTACCTAGATCCAAGATACTGATAATGCTGCACTCAAATTTGGTCCTACCTATCTATATATTTATCCATCTATGAAAATGAGATGCAAAAATCCTACTACTATCTTTCCCAACACCTATTTTTAGTATGCAAGGATGCAAATCCTTGTTTATAACAGATTGATACAAAAATCTAACAAATTGTAGCAATCCACCGTTCAACTAAAAATAGCTTTCCTCCTGAAAACAATGCTTATTGCATACCTTTGATTCTGAGAACTTCAATAGCTCGTATGTTCCTTCATTTCCTTTCCCGTGCAATGGATATAAGATTCGTCATATGTCGAAGTACTGTCTTGATATGCTAAATACATATCTGCAGATAAAAAATAGAATGATTTAAAGTAGAAAACAATTTGGGAAAAGTATATTTAGAAGCAACAGAAGATACAACAGTGCCACAAATTAACAATAAAAGCATTAAACATAAGTATATTTGTTAAAGAGGAAAGCAATAGCGAGCGATACACAATTGAGGAAAGCATATGCATACGGTTAAGAAGGAAAGCAATAGCTACGATCAAGAGGAAATCCTACCATTACAACAACCAAGTTCAGCAACAGTTTAAAATGGAAACATAGATTCAGGATGTCCATTTCAATGCTTCATAAAGAGTGAAAGCTTAACCTTCTAATATGAAATTTTCACCACCATGTCTACTTAATTTCTCAAAAATTGAAGATAAAAAGAAACCTGATTAATATCTTAGAACTATGCACTTCTTGGATCCACAATCATCATCAAAATCCAATTGATTTCTGAGATTCATATGCAATCTTTGAAAGGAAATTCCTGTACATAAAAACACCAAATTAATATTCGAAACAAACCCACAATCTGAAACAAAGAAATTAGCAAACCCCACTCCCTATAAGTTTAAGAGGATTTAGATTACTGATTAGAGATGTCATTAAAGTTACAATTTGGGGAAAGAAAATATAAACAGTTAAAAATTGTTATTTCAAATAAATAAATAAAAATAATACCTTTATCAAGTTGAAAACCTTAACTAATTGTTCTTTCAACATCCCCGATATCTCGATATCTAATCTTGCCGCATCACTTTATTCACTCTAGACATGGATATCGGAATTGGTGGCTGTCAACAAAAAATTGAAGAAAAACCTTAAAACCCTAGAAAATTAAATACTACAATTGAGTAAAAAAAACAACAACTAAGATATTAAGCAAATATCATAGTATTTTGGGAAAAAAGGGATAACTTGAGAAGAAGAGAAGTCACAGAGTGTTGCTTCCACTGAGGAAGTAATCTTTGAGATGTATTAACCCAAGAATATCTTATGATGGTATCTCCAAAGAGAGAAAAGAAGATGAAGATCAGTTGAAAAATGGGTTCTTAAAACTGGCGGAGTAAAGATAAACCTTGAAACATGAATTTGGATCTTAATGCATTGTGGTTTCTGGCGTTACGGAAGAGTAATAGTGGAGAAATTGGGTAGGTTTTTAACCCTTTAATTTTCTATTGTAACCGTAATGAGTGATTTTATGAACTACCCCCTTTACGTATGAAGAAGTTGAACCTGGACGTCGGATGAGTGCATAGGACACGGGTTGATTTTGAGCCACGATTTATCTCTTTCACTTTTTTACATTTTGAGAGAAATAAGAGCCGTCGATCCATTTAGAATGTCCATCCAAAACCGTTGGATCAGCAAAAACACATTTGTTTTTGTAAGATATATATATATATATTCAATACACTAATGTTTCATGAAGATTTCTAGAAAAATAAATCAGTTTTATCTGCTTTTTGTTAAAATCAATATCACACTAAACTAATTTTTCTTATCATCGTAAGAATTTCTAATGTTGTTTCTCATATCCGGTCATAAATTATTTAATGTGATTGTCGCTTTAACAACCTCGTTTCGTGAAGGGGGGTCTATTGTAGAACTTTCATCTTCTTTTTTTCCCATCTTTATCATTTCCCATAACTCCCTCAATTATTTCTTCATCAGTCAACAATTGCGTAACATCATTTTCTTTCAGATATTCACGACATATTGACATTCACCGGATTGCGATAACCCAACCTAGCAAGTCTTGACTGATATCACCGTTTAACTGTTCATCCGAATTGTCTAAACCTATGTTATTTGTTAATCAAAGTTAAGTTTATCTATAAGTTAATAAGATATTAGTTAATATATAAATTATTAATTATTAATTCATCGGTTAATTAATATCTCGTTTAATTAATAAATTCTGGTAGTCCGGAAAACATTAATTTATAGAGTTTCTAATGTACAACAGCTTCAAGAATGAGATTAAAAAGGACTAAATGTTTCCGTGACAAGTAAATGCTGGAAAGAAATTATTTCATGAATAAAGGAGATTAAGAAGTTTCAGAGATTATGAATGATAATGTTTGGGTTGTTATGTGATTGAATTATTGTTGCAGGGAAGGAGTTGTGTGCAACCTCCAATATACAACCAATGCCTAGTGATTTCCAGTTTGCAGAAAGCACAGAAGGTGTTCGTAAAAATGCCTGACTGACTATCCTTTCAATCTACATGTTCAGTTCAGCTGAATCAGTGCCCATGCCATGTATAGCCGAAGCTAACCATGATCTTAAGGGTTGTGTTCAACTGGTCAGGAAATAATTTGAAGTTGATTAAGACACGGACTTTATGCGTCGATTTGATAGAGTTTTGGGTCTCGCTTTGTGATTAGAAAACATGGAAGAAAGGTTGGTTACAACTGCTAGCCATGGGACTGATTGGTCTGTATGTGAATTATTTATGAATCATTTAAGTTGCAAATTAGATGGTGAGTTCATAATTCTCATACTAATTCGAGAACTTTTCGACCCGTAATTGTCTAGATGTTCCGAGTACAAGTAGTAATACGTGGATATTGATAATGGGATTTTGTTAAATATCTATGTGTAGAGATTGACACTAGTAGATGAGTCGAGCCTATGTATTTATCACTAGGAATAGCCTATCTCACGGAACTTAATGCATTTATTTAAGTCACACCTAGAGAGCGTACTTCTAGGAAACTTGGCAAGTAGAATCCGGAAGTCGAGCGCTTCCGTGCCCGGTGAATTAAGAGATTGCGGGATATTTGAGAGTACTAAATATTCTAGGGGTATTAGTAATTGGTGATTGCAGAAATATAGCTATATTGATTAGATTCACGTTTCGTGACTGAAAAAGAATCCTTGATCATTCTCATCCTCATATTTGCATTATTCTTATTCAAAAATTGAATTGACAACTTTGACTCAACTCTCCCATAGGAACGAACCTGCTTGTCATTGTACTACTAGTTAGTGTTAAGAGAAGTAAAGAATTTATTTTTGCGAGTTTGACACCTCGTCATGTATCAGCAGATTCCACGAATGATTACATTCGTATTGGGAAAACAACCGCCTTTAGGTATCTCAAATTGTTTTGCGAAACAATATTCGAGCATTTTGGTCCAACCTTTTTAAGATAGCCTACTCAGGATGATGTTCAAAGAAAATTGCAGAAAACACCGTGAGGGATTTTCCAGGAATGCTAGGTAGTCTTGACTGCATGCACTGGACGTGGCATGAGTGTATGGTTGAATGGGCAGGCCAATATAAGGGTCACTATCCAAAAAAAAAACAGTAATTTTGGAAGCTTCAGCTACTTATGATTGTTGGTTTTGACATTCTTTTTTTTGACTCCCGGGTTCAAATAACGATCTCAACGTTTTGTATAAGTCAGTATTGTTTGAAGATCTTAAGAATGGGATCGCTCCGCATTGTAATTTAACCATCAACGGCCATCACTACACTCAGGGTTATTATCTAGTAGACGGAATCTATCCAGAATGGTCAACTATGGTTCAAGCATATAGTCAGGTAGGTTTTGGAACGACGACTTCAAAGAATATGAAGTACTTTAACACCCAACAAATAAAATGTAGAAAGGATGTTGAATGCGCTTTTGGCATACTGTAAACGAAGTTCTCCACCATAGCTAGGCCGACACTCTTTTTTGATTATCATAAAATGAACAAAATTATGCTGACTTGTATCATTCTGCATAACATGGTCATTGAAGAAACCGCGTGACCCAACCTGGACTAGTTTTCCATATGAAGATTTGAGGCCGAATCTTGTGGTACAACATGGGCGTCCGGCAAGAGAATATAGACTTGCCATAGACAGACTCCAAAACCGGAAAATTTGTGGACAACTAAGAGAAGATCTAACTAAGCACCTTTGGGATTTAAAAGGAGGAACATACGATGCGCGGGGGGCGAGGCAGAGGCAAATAGATGTTATTTTTCAATTTAGTGTTATTTATTTTAATTAATGTGTTATTTAATTTAAAGTTGCCATAGACAGACTCCAAAACCGGAAAATTTGTGGACAACTAAGAGAAGATCTAACTAAGCACCTTTGGGATTTAAAAGGAGCAACATACGATGCGCGGGGGGCGAGGAAAAGGCAAATAGATGTTATTTTTCAATTTAGTGTTATTTATTTTAATTAATGTGTTATTTAATTTAAAGTTGTTTGTTTTTAACTAAACGACTACAATTAAAATTAAGACAATTATACTAAAAGTAATTTTAACTAAACTATTATATTTAAATTAAAATTAACTACTAAACAAGAATTAAAATCAGTTATCAAGACCGTATTCATCTTCGTTTTCTTCTCAGGCATCATCTTCGTCTTCTTCCACACTCTCATACTGGCCAGTTTGTTGAGGGACTTGTTGTTTCACCATATCCATTTGCTTAGTCCATACAGCAAATTGTCGTGCATTCATTGTTTAAGTGTTCAAGGCGAGCTTGTTTAGCTTACAATCCCTGTAGTATTATTTTCACGAAAGACGAATTTTTCGTTGTTGCTTTATAGCAATGCCACGGTCCCTGGCTCTATCTGGTTCTACCTTCAACTCGAATTTATTGTGCTCAGCATAGTTGAACTCGTTTGAACCTCATTCTAATGCTCGTTGGGCTGCGTATCTCGCTGCTTTCCAGCTTTCTGACCCACTCATCTTCTTCTCTTGACGTTGGTGTTAACGTCTTGATTAGAGTTGTGTTGTTCCTGACTACTTGGAGACCCGGTATATGGAGATCCAGTTCCTTCAGGTGAGGAAGAAATCCAACCATTCTGAAAATCCTGCGAGATTGGACCATGTGGTGATCTTGCAGGCACTTGATTACCTTCCAACAAGTATGGATTAAACTTGTTAAGCACCCTCAAAATGGTTGAAACAAGTTTCATGTCGGAAACTCGTTTTGTGGGATCTTTTCCACTCTTTCCGACATCTTTGTTCCACTTTCGGTTCACCTTTACCACTTTTTTTGTTGCGCCATATTTGAATGATCAAAGCTACATGTTCACTAACAGATGCTGAAATTGTGTAAAAACGATGAGACGACCCTCCGGAATCACGTCTATTGATGTTACCGGTTTTATTCTTGATAAATACCATTGATTTGATCTAATGTATATAATACATGATTCCTACAAATTGACTCGTCTTCATCCATCGTATACTTGACACCACGAATTCTTGTGTTTCTTGGTTGTGATTGAAGTGTATCTTGTTGTGTTTCCTGTTGTGATTTTTGTTGTGTTTGTTGTTGTGACCGGTGCGATGAGGATGTCATATTTGTTAGAAATGAAATTTATATAGATTTTTCTGGTAGATTGAGTTGATATGAATAGTTGTGTTTGAAATAAAGGAAAAGTGAATATTTAGATGGTATGAAATTGTGAAACTTTGAGGTAGAGATGAAGAAGGTGTGAGTTTTAAGTTTGGAGATGAGGTGAATTTATAGGGAAACAACAGGAATAACAACCGTCGGATGACGAGATTGGAAAGTAACAGTTGGCGCTTTTGTGTCACACGCTGGAGGGTTTACCCCAGACGCTGGCGTGTGAAGGAAAAACTGGCAATTTTGGAACACGCGCCAGCATTTCTGGCTCACACGCCAGCGAGTGTGGCTCAACCGCCCGCTGTTCTATCAAGCGCGCGTCTGTTTTTCCGTCTCACTCAACAAACCAACAATTTTATCGGTTTGCCCTTCGGTTTTTCATGTTTGTCGAGTCCATACTGGGAGCAAAATGAACAAACTACAAGTTTGTTGAGTCCATAGTAACTGCTCATATACTTTAAACTATTCTACAGAAACTAAATTCTCGATTCGGGGTTCCTCAATGCCAAATCATAATTTTAATGAATACCGACTCCATTTTACGATAGCCTGGGCACTGGAGAATAATATCGTTCATGAAACTCTCTAATACCTACGAACTGACAATCCATAATTGTGGACTGCTAAATGGCGGTGGTAAACTCCACTACCAGAGAAAATACAAAAAAGGAACCTGGGGAATCCTGGCATCCAAAAATATTCAAGAATGCAAAATAGGAACCTATATAGCTCTGTTCAAGCATTGTACTTCCATTAGCACGAATTAGTCAACTTGTCATGCAAGGAAGATATCTCGTAATGGACCAATTACGTTATTAACTAGCAAAAAAAAAGAAGATTAAGATGGATTCTTTTACAATCTCCTTTGTAGTAAGTAGGAGCCAACAATCCCTTTGGTAAAAGAGTCGTAGAACATCAAATGCTAGCCGAGTTATTAAGAAAGATGGAAAAAAGAAGCATTGCGTAAAATCCAATCTCAAGCAAAATAAAAACTAAGAATGTAGAAAGAACAAGATAATAAAAAGCACAAAGTTGCAGATAATTAAGCCGACCAATAAAAGTGATTTGGATCGGCAGTTGTAGTGCTTTGTGACCAGTCAGGTTCAATCCAACTGCTGCTGGTCATCTCCTTAGTATCATAGAAGTCTGTAGCAACGTCAATATGATTTTCTTCTGCACGGCTCCCATGAGAAGAGTAATGATACATACCTGTGTCAAGAGAATAAAATAATAAACCTCTTCCATCTTTGTGTAATCTAGGGAAGTAGACTTTGTTCTCCATTTGACTATTTGGAGGAGCAAGTGCTGAGAAGCTAGAGGTATTGCTGATGAATAACATATGCTTCCCCAAATTTTTAACTTCAACCCAGACCTTCGCCGCCAAATCCAAACTAAACACTCCAACTGTTTCTCCGAGAGGCCCAACATTCACTAATAAAAGATTTCCATCACATTCTACCAAGTAACTGGAGGATGTTTCATTGAACTGTTTTGTGGGTTTACTGTCAACTCCCCAATCCAGTCCATTGTTGTTGTCTTCATCATTTAAAACACAACGTCCTAAAGTTCCAGTGTAATCTAGGCACACGAAATCACCCTGGAAGAACACTGGATTGTTGAAACATGGCAGAAAAGAAGCATAGTTTCGAATTGAACGAGACCTCCAATCACAACTTCCTCTTTTAAGGGCATAGATTGAGAATGCCATACCGTAGTGAGACTGCTCGATAGCAAAAACCACACAGTCTGGAGAAGTAGGTTTAGATGAGAATGACATACCACTCAAGTAAAACCTGTGTTTGACATCAGGAAAATCAGGAAGTCGGATCATCACTTTTGTAAAGGGATTGTAGAAGAATGGAGTTTTCGTGTCTTTCGACACTAGTAACAGCCAACCATACTTCGAATGACGGATTGTAGCACCAGCTAGCAATTCCGAGAGATTCTTCTTCATGGAGTATTTCTCATTACGCATTGGATCTACAAAATTGTAGATGGTACTAGTATTATCTTCAAACGAGTTGAAAACCAACAACGGGAACAAAATTGTCCTTGGCGGGTATACTTCAGGAAATATTGAGCGATTTCTTCTACACACGGAACGCAATTGTGCATAATCCTTTGGATTTAGATAACTAGCTATCAACTCCACCATGTCATTGCTAAGAATGGCCCAAGGCGGTCGTTCTGATTCTTCTAATTCCCCTCCAACATGATTTTCATCCTGATCAGCTTCGCCGTAAGAGTCACCTAGGCAAGTTTTGTTCACTTTTTCTGATAGCTCTGTAATTTCACAATCTTCTTCTTTGCCATCTCTACCTAACAAATTTTCTGTTCCCCTTCTTTCACAATCTTCTTCTGTCCTCCTACAGATATAAAACCATGCATATATCATAAGAATACCGAATACTTACTGTGTTGAATAAAATAAAAATGAATATGTAAAAAGGGCATGGGCTATTTTCGGGTGTACCTGGTAAGTGTGGGAATCATTATCCAATTCCCAGAGAACCATGGCGTTGGTAGCTTCGAAAATGGCAAGATAACTATAATACCATCATCTTCTAGTTCAAAAATGTAGAGGGACTTATCCTCTGGTTCTGTGTAAAACACGCAACCCCTTCTAAGAGCCATATCTGCCGCTGAGCAAGATGCGTTGATTTGTCCTCCAACGAAGAGTACATTATCACCTAAGCTCTTCACCTCAACCCAAGCCATTAATGATAAATCCAACCTCTGGACTTGCACTGCTGAGGAGCGTGCATGAGGTTTATTCAAATTTCTTGGATTTACACTGAAGTAAATGTTAACATGGAAGATATCATCAGAAGATTCCACCTCATAGGATCTCAGCGAAGGCGTAGATCCTGCGGCATGTTGAAGAACTGGGCATCTTTTTACTTGGAATCGTCTTATAGATAGGGTTTGGTCATTATAACGGCGACCATGTTCTAGTTGCTGTTGTTGTTTTAGTTCAATCTCTAATTGCCAGAGTGAGCCAGAAAAAACGTACAACTTACCTTTCAAGTAATGGAGGTATCGAACAGAACAGTTATTAAGGTCTTCATAATATTCATCCAAACACTTACTCCGCCATTGCTTAGTTCCAGGTTGACTATATAGAAGTAAGATCGCAGAAGTAGTCCGATGCTTGAGGAGGAAGTAAACTGCGGATCTGCTAACATCGTTGCTCATAGGTAAAGTTAAAACACAATCGAGGAAATGATAGTCCATAACCCATTGCAACAAATTAGGTAGTTTAACCGACTCCAAAAAAACAGGATTCCACAAAAAGCAATCACCTTGATCAGCTTCCATAATAACTAACCATCCTTGATGACAAGGCTTTTGCCAATAAATATTTCCACTTAGTTCTCGTATAAATTTTGTGCACGTTTTGTTATTAGGTTCACATGGGTTATAGAAAGCATGGTATTTCGTACCTTCTCCATACTGAAAAACGAGCCAAGGTGCGGGTTTTGGAACTGGTGGACGACAACATGCACTTCTCTTGGCTATTAGTGATCTTCGGCTTCCGGAGGCTGATGATGAAGACTTTTTCCCCATGGAAGCTACAAAAAGAGAGGATTTTGTGAGTCGTGCGTACGAGCAGAGGGGAGTATATGAACTATATGGAGAGAAGGATTCTTTTTTTCTATGAACAAGTTTGATCAAAACATACCCATATATATATATATATATACAGTGAGGGAGAGAGTCATACAATTTCCTTTCTGTAATATGTTCCAAAAAGAATCTGTTTGCCTGAACATACCTATTATATTGCTACTGCTATTCTTAACCCATTCCTATTATAATTCTTAATACACGTCCTAGATTGGCAATGGCTATTTTTCAAATGCTGTGTCATGCATGAAAATATTTAAATTTGAGGACGATGTTTTGAAAAAAAAAAATTAAACACTTTTTTACGTGAACTCTCTGGATATGGAAAGGTTTGGATGTCTTCCCATCCCAGTAACACTTTTATTCTAAAAATCATTCAAAATAAATAAAAATAATTTTTAATCACGCCCACAAGTAAAACCTGGATACACAACTTTCTGGAGGAGATAAAACTTTTATAACAGGATAACAGGGATGTATTTTATAACAGGTAACAGGGTTCGTAACCAAAATTATTATCATATCTATTCTACTTTGAGGCCCTCCTAACTTGTCATATTAGTTTTTAGTCCCCCATCTAAAAATAAATAGTATCAAAGGTCCAATGAAGAAGCAGAAACAAAATGAGAAACGATGGAGCATTTGCTACTTACATGTCCATATATGTGTTGGGAGATCTGGAACTTCTTTGTATAATCTTTTAAAATTTCTTGGGCTCAGTCTTCAAATCTCCAACAACAACCTGAAACTTGGGTTTCTTCTCCTTTATTTGGAAAAAATATGGAAAGACCATATCTTTTGCTATAATTTGAACGGTGTGGAAGGAGCGGAATTATTGAGATAATTTTTTTTGATAGGAACCGAAGTTTGAATTCATTTTCTTCTTCAACTTCAACTGGGAATATGTTTTAGGAACAAACATTAAATTTATACCTAGGGTAAGGGGAACTGGCGCTTGTGTTATTTGCCAGCACCTCTTTTTCTTTGTGATATCTCTTTTTTCCTACGAAATTCTCCTTGTGGCGGGCCCACTTGGCTTTGTTTTGAAAAACTATTAGAGCATTTCATATGTCAATGGTCAAACTCAAGCATTTGTTCAGCCACGTGGATGGCCAAATTGGGTTTTCCAGTATGGTAAAGCGGAGGGCGTTGAACCACCAGGTGCGCGACAGGAGGACAGATTCGGGCGTTAGAAGGAAAAACTCGGGCGTCAGTAGACCTGACGCGGGCATTCGGCGTGAAAACGCGGCGTTAGAAGGAAAAACTCCAACGGTCGACTCTCCAACGCCTATATTTGCAACGGTAAAATTTGAACCTTATAAATTCGGCTAAATTTCTTACATTTTCAGTCACACCACTTCCATTTCCTTCTTCTAAAACTCTTCTAAATAAAAAATTTCTACAATATGAACATAGCGAGAAGAGCAATGAATAGTATAAAGAAGAAAAGAGATCGAAAAAATGAATCGGCACCATTGCCTCCCACAGGTGTAGATTTTTCTCAAAATCGAGAAGAAGAGTTTGCTAACCAAAAAATAGTTGTTGCTCCATCATTAGTCCCAGGTCATGTGTCGGGGCATCATGAACGATCCGAGGAATATTATGTCACGAGAGGTGGATTTTAAAAATTAAATGTTGTTTATATTGGTCTACCGCCTGCAGTCCGAGAAAGGGTTGACAGATATCCTTGGCGTGCTCTTTATAGAATAAAGCCTATAAAACATAACAAAAAAAATCTGAAAACAGTGGAAGAAAGGTGGTGGATGACGACGCACACAATCCATTTTATGGATTTCGAAATTGGTAAGTTTTTTTAACTTAAATTTTTTTTAAAGAAATAATGTGTTATATTGCTATCAAAATGAAGTTCTTTAATTAACTTACAAAATCTTACAAAGTTAAAAATTACATACTAGGCAAGCGAGCGACAAGTTGTGCCGCTAGCCCTTTTTGAATAGCAAAACCTATCCTATTAAAAATAAAATCTCGTGAGCCAGGGGTCATTACATTGCTGCGCATGACTTTCTCGGACCCTCTTGAGTAGTCCAACCGCTTTCGAGCCAAATAGCCAAAAGTATCAAAAGCAAAGGGGACGAAAGCATGCCCATTGTCAACACATGCTTTCTCATGCTTCGATATCTTACCCGAGGCGCCCTTTAGCGCGCTGCTCGCCCGATCAGTAAAGGTGCCATGTCCAATGCCTACCAAAGGAGATACCCCGGTGAGGTCAACACATGTGTGTTTCCCATTAGCCCATCCAAAAATAAGAACATCACCTGGTCTTAGTGTCGATCTCCCTTCAAGTGGGTCTGTCAGAAATGCACAGTGCTTCTTTCTTTGCCGAAATGCCGGACCTCCACAAGACATCATACAATATATCCCTCACATGATCATGTCTATATTTATAACCAGGGTCTACTTTACAATGAACTGCATGTTCACCATATGAATCCAAGCAACTTTGTGATGCAAGCGGCAACGAGAGTCGAGGGATAAAGCGGGATCATTAACCTGTATTTGAGGATAGACCGGTACTCCAAAGGAGACATCTTCTGCCCCAGCCCCTCAATCGGAATAGCTAGAAGAAAATCTTGGGCATGTGCTGCTTGCAAACAACCAAAAACCGCTTTTTGTCTCTCCGTTTGCAAACAACTTAAATTAAATTAATTTTTTTAAATAATTTTTAAATAATCAAAATAATTAATCATAGTTGATATTATACTTGTAATAGGAATTACTCCCCTTGATTTGTATTTCATTGTTGGGATTCCAAGTGGAATGGGAGACCCGTCACCATTCAACCAAAACGAATGGATGTCAAATAGTAAATGAGAGACGCTTTGTCCCTCGTTTGTGGAATCAGAATTGCGTGAAGATTATAAACAATTGAAAGGAGGTGGGATTAGATGTGCGGCCTTGAAGATTTTCCTATAGATGACTATCCTGAACTCTAAAGGATGTTTATCTTATGGGTACTGGGTCAGGCATTCTTTCCAAACTCAACTTCTATTGCTCGTATTGGTTGGTTTGAAGCGTTAGAAGATCTCGACAAAGCACCAGATTATGAATGGGGATCTGCAATTTTAGCAGAATTGTACTGTGTGCTGGATAAAGTGTCCATGGGCGATCAAAACTTCAATGGTTTCTGGAGCATCATAGAGGTAAATATCAAAATAATTATTTTAAAATTTATTATTATTACCAATGTAGATTATTTAGTCAAAATTCTAAAATTATGGAGTAATTTGCAGTATTGGTGGTATACCTACTTCTGTTTTGGTAAATCAATCCTAAGAGACCGGACAGTTAGATTTCCAATGTTTGACATGTATATGAAGAACAACGTAAAGAAGAACATTGGCAGCGACGTCTTTGGTTCCAGTTTTGTTCACAGGTTACAACAGATGACTCGGAGCCACAATAATGTAGTTGTTCACCCTTACGTTGATTTACCTCAGAATGATCATGGTGTTGGAGTAAGTATTCTTGATTATTCTATGCGTAGAGTTGTTTTTTACAGTTTGGAATCACAAAGAGGAGTTTGGTATCTGGGAGAAAGAGTGCAGTACCAAATACAAGGTATATTTGCAATTGAAATTAACCCGCTATAACAGATGCAAACCTTTGCATCAGATTTTGATCGGCTGAGAAGAACCGGTTGGAAGATGTATGAACTAAATACACAGAGGAATATTAATGAAGCGCAGTATGTCAACTAGTACACGTCAATACGAAGCCTGTAATTGGGACACAGAACATGCACGTCCATGGGTTAGATTTCCCAAGGTTATCAAACATGTGCCATGATCCAAGTATCATTCCTAGCCAACCACCTCCACAAGAGCCAAGCTTTATGACTTATCCGAGGAAGGGTGCAAGTTCTTCATCATCTTCGTCAAATATGCCCGAAATTTATTGGGAGCTACAAAGTATTACTTCATAAGGTGAGCCAACCACGATCCCCATTGTTTCCCAAGGTATGGACCGTGATTATCCTTAAAACAATGTAACTTCCACTAAGCCGGAGTCGAGGAAACAAATGAACGATTTGTATTGGCTGAATCGACAAGTAGAGGCGATGCACTTGGAAGAAGTACGAAAATGGAAGACAAACACAATATTTGGATTGAGTCCGCCTGTAAATGATGATGGGCGGAGGTCACATTCTTTCGGTTCCACTAGGAGCAACAGATCATGGCACGAAGGTGAAGAAACCAACAGATCATGGCAAGATAGTGAAGAAACAGTGGTGCGAGAAACATTTCAAAATGTGGTGCGAGAAACACAACACAATATTACACCACAAATTGTGCATGTATCTCAACCTCAGGCATTTTGGTTTGAACCTAGTACACCACAAAATTAATGCTACACACCAACACCACCACAACAACTAACCTCTTATATGCTTGGAGGACCGAGTACATAGAGTGCTTTCCAATCACCTTATTTTGTTCTGCCAGGTTTATCCCCATGTCTATCAACAATAAGAAATTTATATAATATGTTGGCAACTGGGGATTTCCCAAGTCTATCCCCAAGATTTTCTGAAATATTAGCTCCGGAAAATAACAATGAGGGAGCTAGAGATGAGCAACATTAGAGAGATTATTGTAATTTTTAATTCCGCTACATTTTTATTTTTAGTTTTGAAAGTACAACATTCTTAATTAAATAAAATTACATATGTTTAAAAGTAAGCGTTTTACATTGCCTTCACTAAATTACGACGGACTACATTACATTAGCTTCACCAATGAGAAGAAGTACTGGGTGGAACAACAACTACAAAGAAGGGGTTGAACAGTTTCAACCCCTTAAGGATTTCAAAACATTTTTCGAAAGGAAAAGCCACATTATTCCATCTTAGCCACTCAACCAAAGATCTTGTTACCATCTCAGAATCAGTTTCACCTCTCAGTAGATATCTATTTACTTGTATGGTTAAAGCTACAAACTCACTTACTTCTTTCTTAATTGTACCAAAATGATTTTCTATGTCGCATATAGAATGACAACTCGGATTACGAGTGTCACTGCAGAACCCATCGTGAATAACCTCCCAGAAATTCACCCATGGATAGTTTTCGGAAGCGAGCTGAGTAGATAAAAAACATAGTTTCTGCAAATACATTCATCTTCTTGTTTAGCATACGGAACTCGCCGAACTAACCGGGGCCGAGACATGTTCAATCAACAATTGATAGTGAAGAGAAGAATGTGAATTTAGAGTTGAATATGTGAATTTAGAATGTGTGTATTTATAGATTTCAAAAAATATAGCCGTTGGATCACAAGTTTTTGCAGCCGTTCAGATTGAGCCATTAGCGCTATTAGGACAGACGAGGGCGCTTTTAGTACTGACGCTGGTGCTTTTAGTGAAAACGAGTGTTAGATATACAAACACTGACGTTTTTTCTTCGGACGCCAGCGTTTTTATCAATGCAGACGGTCTTTACCACAGATGCGCGCTGGCTGTTCCGACTCAATGTTCAAAGCATCAGATTTGTTGATTTGAACATCCATTTTTCATGTTTGTTCATTCCATAGTGGGAGAAAAATGAACAAACCCAAAGTTTGTTCATTCCATAGGAACTTCTCTTAGGGTGCAATAATTACCCCTATAATAGATGCCCAACAAAAATACCCTCCTCCAAAATAAAAATACCCTCCCCTAAAAATCTCTGGTTGTTAGATTACTATATGCCCATGAATATATTCCAACATTATAACGTTACGGCTCATTTAGTGTAATAGCCTTTACAGAAATTTGCACGATCACTCTCTCCTTCTTCTCTTCTCTCTCGTTCTGTAACTGCAGAAGAAAAAAAATTGAATCAAAATTCAAAGTGAAACCATCGATCAAAACTGGAAAAATAAACCGTCAACCTATATAAATATCAGTAACCGATCCCATTATAATCATTTTTAGTTTCAAAAATCAAAAAAATCTGAGAAGAAATGATAGAAAACTAGGGTTTACTGAGTTTGAAGATTTAAACACAGGATTCAAAAAGGTAAACATGATTTTCATCTTCTACTTACTCTTATTGGTGAAGATTTTGGTTTTGATGGTCATTTTTTAAGGTTTTGATTTCGAGTTTAATTTTCAGTTTCTAGAAGAAGAAAAAAATTGCATGTACGATTTGATGCCGATTACTGCTACTAGATACTATGATTTGGTTTGGGATAGAATTAGTTTTTTTATTAATTTATTTTGATTTTGATTTTGATTTTGATTTTAGGTTAATCTGATTTCAAAGTTGCAATTGCAGTTGATAGAGGTAAGAAAACTAGTTTCAAATTATTGTACTCTTTGTGTGTGTGTGTTCATAAGTATTTGCATGATAATTATACGGTCCTTGTTTAGAGTTGATGATTCTGCAAAACAAAAAGTTAATGATGCTCTCTGAATGTGTGTTCTTCAGTTCATGTAGATGCTAAATGTTACATCATAAATAGGGTCAACTAGAGGAGTTGATCCCATAGAATTATGTGTTGTGTGAGTTGTAATCTAAAATAATTGTGTGATTGTACAAAAATATTTGATGAATAATGTTTAGAGTTGATCCCATAAAATTGTGTAAAACAACCAAAGTTTACAGCAAAATAAATGTTATTGAAAGTGATTTTATTACTTAGAAGTAAGGCTATATATGAAAAAATTATGGTAATTGTTGTTAGTGATTGTAAATGACTGCATTAAACTAATAACTTACAAAATAATGTTCTGTAATTTCTATTTTTGTTATAATTGTTGTTGTTGTTGTTGAGGTTTGTTCTCTTTCATGTAAGGTTATATATAATTGTTGTTGTTGGTGTCAACAACAGTAGTTGATGCCATATTATACCAGTAACATGGTTCAACAACAAAAGTTGATCAAATTAATGGGATCAACAACAAGAGTTGATGCCATAAAAATGAAAACCAACTACAGTTATAAAATAAAAATGAGATCAACAACAGTAGTTGATCACATAAAATGGAATCAACAACAAGAGTTGATACCAGTAAATTGTTGTCAACAACAGGAGTTGATCCCATTAGATAGGATCAACAATAGATGTTTATCCTGTTTTACTAATTATTCAACTGTTATTGTTGTGTTATTGAATGAATCAAATTGCTGACTATATTACTTCTTTTTGAAAATAGATGCAAGGAATGAGAATATCACCAAGGATAAATGTGAAAAGTATAGAAGAATATGATTCACAACCGATTCAAGAAAATTTAGCCCCCAAAAGGAAGAGGGTGAACAAGAAGTTATTAGTTGATGAACAACTACAGGTTGAACCGCAAGAAGATATACCAACCAAAAAGAACAGGGTAAACAAGAAATTATTGGAAGAAAGAAGAACAAAGCAGACACATGATAAACCAGAAGATTCAGAAGAAGAAGATTCACAACACATTGAGAAAGTTGCAGCATCAAAGCGAAAGAGAAATGATGAAAAGAAAGGAAAGGTGCATAAGAAGAAGAAAAATGAATAGGAACCATCAGGTAAAAGAAAAAAAATTGAAGAATCAGAAGAAGAGGAAGAGGATGACTCAGATGAAGAAGAATCGAATGAAGAAAAAGTAACCGAAGACGCGAAGCCGAAAAAGGAACTGAAAGGTAAGAATATTGAGTTATGTTTTATACTACTATATAATTAAGTTGTTTAGCTATTAAAAATAAATAACTCAATGTTGAGTTGCATGTATGCAGGAAGACCAAGGGAGAACGAAGTTACATTCAAAGGAGGTGTCATTCCATTAGTTGAAATGGGGAGTTTTCTATACAAGCTGTTTGAATTAGAAGAAGGAGGAAATAAGAAGAAACCAATCCTTGAAAATGCACTGAAGGCCATTCCTTTATGGGAGTTCTTCATCCCATTCTACACAGCAAACATCAACAGCATAATGAGTCCTAAATGGATAGAAAGAATCAATCTTGCAATACGTTTGCTGATTAGTGGATTTTATAAAGAAACGAAGAAAATTGTATTTGGAGATCCAAAAAAAGGGGAAGAATTATACAGAGTGCTCTCTGGATGCAAGGGAATTTGCGTTGATCTTAAAATTAGAAGAATACAAAGAGTGAAAAATTCAATAGGAATCTCAAAGCAAAGCAAATGAATGATTGTAGGTAATTATTGAATATCAAGTTCAGACGAGAGATCCAGATTGTAAGGATAAAATAACTAAGACTGAGGTTGAAAATAAACTAAGACTTGCAGCTGAAGATGAATCCGACCCGGAGTATTTTGTCAGACTTTTTTCCACGTGGTTGTGTGCGGTGCTTTTCTTCCCAGATTTTGGAACAACAAGCTTTGCGAGGAAATGGTTACCTCATGTTCTACAAATGGATAAAGTGTCATGGCCAGATCACATCGTAGATTATCTGATTGCAAACATATCAAAACCAAAAGGAAAAAATAAGATTGTTATTGGATGCACTACAATGCTACCGGTAAGTAAAAGATATTTATATCAAAGTAAATTTTTTACTGATTTGTATATAGTACAATGTTGCATACATTTTTAAAAACTAACCTCTTCCATTTCTCTGCATCCAGTATTGGTTCTGTGAACACACTGGGGACTACATCGACAAGAGGCAGGGATTTGAAACCAGAACTCCGAGATTCCTAAGATGGAACCAACACACATTGTTCAAGAAACTTCGCAATGAATTTGCAGAAAAGGCTAAAAAGAATATAGACATGACCTGGTTTGAGCATAAGGTAATTTATTTCTTACTCTCTTTAAGTTCCCTAGTACATAATACTTATTTTTTGTGTGTAAAAAATGGAAGTTGATCCCAGCAAATGGATCAACTTCCATTTTTGACACAAAATAACTGAAATCTACTAGAGAAAAGATTGATTATGCATTTTGTTTTTATATCTGTGTATTTAACACCTACACTCAATCTATCTCTCATCCTTATAGTTTGGAAGTATGAAAAATGTAATACAAATTTTGTGTATCAACAATAAAATTTGATCCCCAATGAATGGAATCAACAACCAAAGTTGGCACAATGTTTTATAGATTTTGTGTATCAACAATAGAAGTTGATGCAATTGTATGGAGTCAACAACCAAGGTTTAGATAGTAACTGAAATGTATGGAATACTGAAAGGTTTAGATTTTGTGTATCAATAATGGAAGTTGATCCCCAGTGGATGGAATCAACAACCAAATTTGACATCATATCTGAAATGTACTCCACTTATATATTGTTGCAATTTCATATACGTCGCACCTCACTCGGGGGCTACGCCCCGTCGTGAAAGATATATCAAGGGCAGAATGTGAGGAAAAAAAATATTTATTGCCAAAAAAAATACTTTCCTCACTATATTGCTCACCAATTTACAGGTTCATGAAGATTTTGTTGACCCTGTTATAGAAGATGAGATGTATTTGATTGACCTATCAGCACCAGCATGAGAATTGGAAGTAGAGAGTGTAAGACCAAAATATCGCCATGATAACACTCTTGAGAGATTAACAATATTTCTGCGAACATCACCGAGAGTTCTTCAACAACACTTTGCAAGTGTCACAGAATAATTCAATTAATGACGTAATAACTGGCGAATGGAGAAACACGGGAAGAGCGTGATTGTCCTGCGATGATTACAACGCCTGCGAGAGTTAGCATTACAACTACCGCGAGATTACAAGCCAGATCCAAAATTAAAGGAAAACTTAGCTGTCATCCACTATGTAACTACCTTATATAAAGAGATCCAGTAGATTCATAAAGGGGATGATGTATTTTTTGAGTGTTGAGAAAGTCTTGAGGAGAGAGAAAATTCAAGAGAGCGGTTATATTCTTGATTTCTTCCATTTCTTGTAAACATTTCTGAGAATCAAATAAAAAAGGTGTCATTTTTAATCTTCAAAATGTGTTAATTAGTGTGAATTCTTATCAAGGGTGTAGTGTAGGATTTCCTGCAACTACATTTTGGCGCTAGAAACAGGGAGGAATTGATGATTATTTGAAGAAAAAGATAAGAATTGACATTGTGATTGGAAGGAATTTGAAACAATTGGTGAAAGATCTTACGCAATATCCAACAGTTTACTAAAATTAATGGCTAGAAGAAGAAGAAACACATCAGAACCACCAACAACCGTAAGGAGGAGTAAAAGACTTGCAGGCGGAGGAACAAATGAAATAGGAGAATCTTCAAGAATAAGAACAAGAAGAAATAGAACAATGAATGAAGGATAAAATCAGATTCAATAGTCAAATCAGCAAACACCAATACAAGATAGAGCTGTGGATTATGATAGAGTTAGCGTGCATACTTGGCGATCATATTCGATGGAAGAAGAAGAAGATCGACAATTAAGAAATGAAAGAGGAGAAGAAAGAGATCAAAGAGTAGCTGAAAGATTAATTCATGGAGAAGGTGAAAATGAAACATCAGATGATTTAAGACAAAGAATACAGGAGGAAAGGAGATTAGAAGCAGAAGAACGTGCAAATCTAATAAGACAGAATCACGAGTTAAGAATTGAGAATTTGAGATTGCAAAGTAGGAGATCTAGAAGTACTGCAAGATCAAGTTCAAGATCATTTAGAGAAGAACCAAGGCAAAATTCCCCTATAAGAAATGCTGGAGCAAATATCCGAGAGGAAATGCAAAATCCAAATGAAGAGCAGCATCATGGAGAAGAGGAAATGATTTGTGATCGCTACATTACATGCGGAGAAACTGTGAATGGTAGACGTGATAATAGGAATCAAGAGGGTGGAAATAACCAAAATGATGAATAAAATCGAGAAGAAGGTAGAAGAATATTACATGGGCGAGAAATCCAAAGAATCATTGAGGAGGAAATTGAGAGGCATTATGCTGAACAAGCACGTCTAGCTTGCGAAAGAGAAAGATTAAGAGCATAAGTTGAAGAACAAGAGTTTCAATAAGCGATACGGCATAATAATCATGACAATCGAGAAAGAAGACGCACACAAAATCGCCATAACCATAATATCAATGAGGAATATGATAGAATACAAAGAAGAATAGAAAGACAGCGAAGAAAAGCGATGAGAAATGAAGAAACTCGCAGAGAAGAAATTGGGAGGCATAATCAGTTGTGAAATCTAAAAGGAGTTGAAGTGGAAAATCGCAGAATAAGACAAAATGAAGATTCAGATGAAGATACACAAAATCTCGCAAGACAAAAAAGACATGAACATAGAAAAAGAGAAGCTGCACTGAAAAGACCAATAGAGCAAAATTCATCTGGGAATGAACAAATTTTAAGAGAATTAGCATAAATGAGGGGAATGTTGAATAACAGAAGAGAAGGAGGTAGAAGGCAACTTGATGAAGCTATTGAGGAAGCTGCGATTACTCCATTCACTCAAGAAGTACAATTAAGAGAAATCCCTCCAAAATGCAATTTACCATCATTAACCAGTATCTTTGATGGGACTACCTGTGTTGTTCAACATGTTAAGGCTTATGTTAGGTGTATGCTACAATGGGAAAACCATGATGATGTATTATGCAAATATTTTGAATCTAGCTTAACTGGCGAGGCGTTAAAATGGTTCGAAGGCTTACCAAAAAATATTATAACCTCTTTCGGCCATTTGCAAGCTACATTTATGGGAGCATATATAAGCAACAATTCTTCACGACCCGGTATTGAAGATGTATTTGGGTTAAAACAGAGGATAGTCGAGAGTCTGAAATACCTAACCATAAGATGGAAGACAATGTGCAGTGAAATGGCAGGAAGGGTGGATGAGAGATACATCATTTTATCTTTCATTAATGCAATGTTCGCAACCAATCTGCTGTACAAATTTTTTTTCAGAATCAAAAATACTATCACAATGACTGAGCTACGAGAACTACAAGAAGAATACATTGCTTTAGAGGAGAAACAAAATGAGTTGGAATCATATCCAGTCGCAAACACAAGCTCAATAGCGGCAAATGAAAGTTTACTTCCTAAAATAATTAACAGTGTGGCGAGCACCTCGCAGACACAACAAGAAAAAGTGGTGATTGATAACCAGCAGAAATTAGTATCCATGGGGAGTCGAGACCAAGAGGAGTATGAAAGGGAAAGGAATTATTACAATCGCGGTGGAAATAATAAGATTCAAAGACTTGATCAACCTCAAGAGACTTATGGTGGTCAGAGGCAAAATAATTTTAGAGGGCAAGGAAGACAGAAGATAATATGGGAAGAAATTAAGATGCCACCTCTAAATGCTAGTATAGAAAAAATTTGGGAAGCTATCATTTTGATGGAAAACATACCTTCACCCTGGTATATGGGAAAAGAACCACATCCAAATAATCGAAATCAAGAATTCTGTCCTTACCATCATTTTCATGGTCACTCGATAAACGATTGTAGGAATGTAAAAATAATAATATTAAGGATGATTGATCAGGGAAAGTTAAATCATTTTCTAATAGGACACCAGCAGTCTCAGCAGTTACCACCACCACCGGATATTCACAGAGTGAATACCGTGAAAGGAGCAGAAACATTTGTGATAGAGGTTGGAGCCAAGGCGAAGAATTTGTTCTATAACTCCATCGTACATTCATACAAGACTATTGAGGATTTCCAAGACAACGTTATAAGCAGAGTCTTCGCGAGAGACACGAATGGAAAAGAGATAATGAATATCGCGAGAGTCTCGCCACTAGAGGAATGGAAAAATCAAACTATTTCTTTCACTGCACAAGAAGTACCATAGCCTGGTGAGATACATGACAACCCCTTGGTGGTACGATTAGAGATAAATCTCAAACAAATAGAAGAAAAAGATGAAGAAAATGATAATGGTGAAACTGAAGATTCCTGGGCAATCAACATGGTTATAATAGATACTGGAAGTTCAGTTGATATTCTATTTTATTATACTTACAAAACCATGGGTGGAAGAGACGAAGATCTTATACCATCAACCTATAAAATCTATGGTTTCAACGGTACCGCCAACAAGCCCAAAGGGGAAATTACAATGCGAATTCCATTAAAGGGGTTATCCTCTAAGATCCTATTCTGCGTTGTGGATATTGAATCACCTTATAATGCCCTGATTGGCCGACCTTGGCTACATGGGATATTAGGTGTGGCATCAACTTTCCACCAATGTATTAAATTTCCTCATCCTAATGGTGTTGGAGTTATAAAGGGATACTGGGTTGATGGGAAGAAATGTTATGAAATTGACATGGAATCTTGTGAAGAAAGAGCAGCGAGGAATAGAAATTGGAAACAAAATATCAAGCAAAAACAAAAAGGTGATAAGCTGATGGTTAATACAATAGAGTAGCGAGAGGAGGGAATACTGCGAAATCAACATGAGTATATGAATGGCGAGCGGCTCGCAGATGCAAAACACAACAAAAGAGCAAAAACAGAAAGTAGTAAGTAGAAAGGTAAAATGAATAAATTTAAGAAGTTTATGAATGATTTGTTGAAGAAAATGTTTCAAAAGAATATTTCATTTGAATGAAAAAGATGGAATTAAAAAGTTGAAATGCAAATGAAAATAAGATCAAAGAAAAGAAATTTCATCAGAATTGCATTACTCGCAAGAAACGCGAATACAATTTCGCAGAGACATAAGAATGGGACGAACCTATATGGCGTACACCCTAGTTCGCGGATACAATTTCGCAAGAGGCAAATGTAAGACCTAAAGTGCGTCATATAAGGGGGTATCTCTTTGCGTGACTCATGGATAAGGTTATACCGCTGCTGTAACCTGAGTCATGGAGATGTTGGGGTTAAAGAAAACCTATCCGGGGGAGGTACCTTGGATATCCAACTATATAAGGTTATACCCTGGTTGGACGACTGAGGATCTCTTCTAAGGAGTGCAGAGTATGACCAAGGCGCCGAGGTACACGGTTGAGTCAAGGGTGCACGGGGCGTACGAAACTACCCTAGCCATCCTTGGAAAGTCTTGTCTATGATGCACTCGGACCGAAGAAAACCCCACTTAGGGTGAAGTCTTGTAACTATAATCCATATAGGCATAAAGGACAAAAGGCTGCGAAAACAACTGGTTGTTAGTAAATCCGGATAGGAGGAGCTAGTCTTGTATGGCCGATGTGCCTTCCTTGAAGGGGAAACCGGGGGGAAGATAAGGGCGGAACCCTCCATTAGGGAGCTGATAAGTGTATAAAGACGGCAATGTCATGGGGCTTTATGATCGCAAGAACATTTAGGCCTGTCATATTGTCGCGTGAAGAATATTATACAGAGGCAACAAGCCATAAGAAAAAGTTAAGATGAGATCAATGGGTTTTTACATACAAGTGTAAGGACGTCCTGCGATTTTGTCGCAAATACAAAAAGTGGCAAAGTAAGACCTTTAACTAGGAAGGCATAATAAGACCACAAGAAATTAAAATTGAATGACTGCGATATTTATGCAGAGATTATGAAATTTGCGATATTTGCGCATAGATCATAAAAGTATGCAACTATTACTCTCGATGTTATCGCAACTCAATATTATTTACAACTGATATATAAGCTCTACTCAATTTTTTCATATTGCAAATGAATAACAGAGGCAAGTATGGGAATGCATAGAATGATAAAATTGTTATTCATCATCATATGATAAATTTACGTAGACATTATTATATGACACATTTACACAGATAGTTAAAGATTAATAATTATGTTGATTAATTATATTGCAGAAAGGAATTGTTTTCTAATTCATACAGATAGAAGCAAAAGAAATTTATACATCAAAGAATCTTGCAGTAATTTCACAAGAAGAATGAGATGAATGTACAAATATTACAAGAAGATTAAAAAGAGGAAACAAGGTTAGTTGGACCCATCATCATCCTCGCCAGATTTTTCTTCTTTGTCTTCACCATCATCCCCGCCAGATTCTTCACCTTCATTTTCAGAGATAACAAGATTTGGAGAATTATTTGGAACTTCTTCAGTGAGTCAAGGATACAAGTAATGAGGAATATTATGATCATCACAAATTCCCTTGATAGAGTCATTGCGAACACCAACAAGAATATTACTAAAATTCGAAGTAGAGATCTTTAATTTTTCCTTCAATCTTGTATATTTTTTATTGCGAGCAACAAGAGTCTTTGCGAGTTGATTCTTATCAGATTCAAGTTCTCCAATTCTTTCAGTATATCTCTTCTCAACTTCTGCGAATATATAACAACAAATTGAAAATTCTGCAAAGATAAGAAGATTAATGACAGGAAAATAATGAGGAAGAACAATTAGTAACCTTCTCTTTCAGAAATCATGTCCTTAATTTAGGCCGCTTGTTCAACATGAAGACTAACATCTACACCTAAGTTAGCTCTGGCGTTGTCAAGAATCTTTGCATCCCAAGCAAATTCATCATCATCATTAATAAGAAGATGGGAACGAATTTGGTTTTCTCTTTCAACAAGATCATCTCTCTCACGGATAAGTTTATATCTTTTAATTTGGAATTCAAGAAGGGTTTTATGAAAATTCGCTAAGGTTTGTGCTCCTTGTCTAGAGATACGATCCCTTTCATCTATAAGATCACATTTTTGGGCTCTTAGAATCTTGATTTCTTCTTTAGAATTAAGATATTGACGCTTGGATGCATTATCCGCTTTCAAACTAGATCTGTGATCAATTGCTAAAAGATGAAATTTGGATCTAAGATCATCTACAAAAAGGGAGTTAATCTGTTCATTTGAATAACTACCTAAGGATTCATTAAGGCGATTGAGAAGAGTATCATCATCTATTGGGTTTGGAAAAGAACGAAGGAATACAGATTAAATCGAAAGGCCAGTAAACATCTCAAGAGGAATAATAAGAAAAAATGCAAAGGAATACAAGGATAAAAAGAAAGGGAAAGATTTCTTACCATAAAGATGATCATTCGCAGCTTGGAGGCTTGCGACCTTTTCTCGCGAGAAAGAAAGATAAGTTTCCAACTTGTTGATTTTTTCTTGAAGGTCAATTGACCCAGATTCCAATTGCCCGCGAAGACTAGCGGACTCAGACTCCAAATCCATATTCTTCTTGCGAAGAACGACATTATTCTTGTGAAAAGATGCAACAACAAAGGAATATCTTCCAGTATGCGAGAGAAAAATGTAAATAAGAGCTTGGCGAGGACATGAATACATAAATATAGTAAAGAAATGAAAACGTACAAGAACACCAAGAGAATTTAAGAGACTGAGAGATATTGATCTTGAGATTCCTTTTAGGGAATCATTATCAACCAGTATGGGAGCATTACATACTTTAGCGAAATCTTGAGATACTCTATTAAGAGCTTCATCTCCATAATCATTTGCGATACCATATGTAATATCGCCAAAACTCTTGGACAGTTGAGTCATCGAAGCATCAAATTGGGAAGACTCCATTGTAGAGGGGACATCAGCATTAAAATCATCATCATTATCGTCATCATCAGAATTACCATTCGAGTTTTCTGCATTATCTTGAGGAGTTGAAGAAGAAGAGAATTGGGTTTTTCTTTTCTTTAAGGGAGGAGCACCAGATTTTCCTCTGCGAGGAGCAGCAGACTTCTCTTTGAGAGGAATAGTAGATTTCTCCTTGCGAGAAGCGTCTTTATCCTTTTCCCTTTAGTTTTCACAATCTTCACAGATTTTATTTCCTCAATAAGCTGCGAACACAGATAAAGGTAATAAATAGAGGCAACAATATATTGTTAAGAATCATAAAGGAATATTTCTTTCTTTATCTGTGAGAGATTTAAGGGCTAAAAAGGTGCTGGGCTTCCCAAATTTCTGGTAATGAAGTTTTAGCTTATCAATCTGTAAAAAATTGGAGTAGTCAGCGAGAGTATTAAGGGTTGAGGAAGATAATAATGATAATTAGGCAGTAAAAAAAAACCTCTTTATTTCTTTCAGACCAGTTGAAGACCCACGGTTGATATTCTGAGATTTTTGCAGGCAATGCATGAGGACCGGAGATGTAGGGACCCTCTAAACATAATGGAAAAATGAACCATTTGTCATCATTGGAATGACGACGGCCTTGATTATTACTAGTATGCCAATCAATATATGACATAAGAACTTCATCTTCAGCGATGTTATCTTTCTTTTGCAAGCGGACGCCCCAGCGAGTGCTATCCTTTTTACAAGGAACTATATCGTAATTTACGAAGAAGTTCTCCACAGTGTACTTCGCGGGAATGATTGGGACATCTTTAAATTTAGGATTCTTTGGAGCATCAGGGTAACGAGATTCTTTATCAACACCGTGAGTAGCATACTCAAGCATTAAGCGAATACAATCCCCACTCAACTGATATACCGCCCGCGAGAACTTCGCGTGAGAGAGAATTTCATAGAATAAAGGAAGTTCAGGATCATATATAGGAATGGGAAGACCAGCCTCAAGTTTCCCTAGCGAGATTATAATTTTCTCACGGTTACATGGAAAATCAGAAAATAATGGAACCGAGAGTTCAGCCTTAAGGCTTTGTTCAGGAATAGTAGATAGGGTGAAACCTTTATCTTTAAGTTTCTTTTGCATCTTCTCAAAGGAAAGAACATTTTTATGACCAGCTGCAACCATTTTTAGTATGGGAATGAAGATTGAAAGAGTAAAAGATCGAAAGAAAAATTATAACAGTAGCAGATCCGGAATTTACGGAAGAACAGTAAAATTGCAGAGAGAAGGAAGAAGAAAGTAAAAAGAGGAAAAGAAAAGAATAAAAGAAGAAGAAAGTTCTCGAAAAGATGAATGCAATTAATGCAAAGAAAGGACGTGAACGGTCAAATCGCAACGGTTGAAGAGGACGTGTCAAAAATTGAATGGAGGAGAAAGTACGATAAAACAGCTGGCGAAGAATACAGAAACGTGTCAAAACAGAAGAGTGCAAAAAGATAAACAGCTGCGGCATTATGAAATATTCAGTTCTCATGATCTTTCCTCCTTCGCAGAAAAAACATGAGAAGAGGCAAGATGTAGGACCAAAATATCGCCATGATAACACTCTTGCGAGATTAACAATACTTCTGTGAACATCACCGCGAGTTCTTCAACAACACTTCGCAAGTATCACAGAATAATTCAAAGAATGACGTAATAGCTGACGAATGGAGAAACACGGGAAGAGCGTGATTGTCCTGCGATGATTACAACGCCTGCGAGAGTTAGCATTAAAACTACCGCGAGATCATCGCAAGCTAGATCGGAAATTAAAGGAAAACTTAGCTGTCATCCACTATGTAACTACCCTATATAAATAGATCCAGTAGATTCATAAAGGGGATGATGTATTTTTTGAGTGTTGAGAAAGTCTTGAGGGGCGAGAAAATTTAAGAGAGCGGTTGTATTCTTGATTTCTTCCATTTTTTGTAAACATTTCTGAGAATCAAATAATAAAGTGTCGTTTTTAATCTTCAAAATGTGTTAATTAGTGTGAATTCTTATCAAGGGTGTAGTGTAGGATTTCCTGCAACTACAAAGAGGTAGAGGAATGAGGAGCCGGCAGAACAAAACATGTATCTTGAATTTGACATGCAGGAACTTATCAAAGGAGGGGCCAAGCAAATACATTGATGAGCAACATAACATTCATGAAGAAAATTATTGAGAGTAAAAAGGACAAGATTCAGTTGCAACCTGCAGATAAAGGGAGACTTAAAGATATTGCTAAAGGAGTGAAGGAATTGTAGGACCAGAATATCGCTACAATACTTCTCTGCGAGATTAACAACACTTTGAAGTGAGCATCACCGCAAGATCATCAAATACACTTTGCGAGTGTCACAAATTCAGTCAAAAGAGCGACACAATAAATGACGAGTGAAGAAAACTTGAGAAAAGCATGTTTATCCTGCGATGGTTGCAAAACTGGCGAGAGTGAACATTGTAACTATCGCGGTACAATCGCAGAATCAGCCCGAAATAAGAGGAAAACTTAGCTGTCCTCCACTATGTAACTACCCTATAAATATAGACCCAATGTGTCCAGAAAAGGATGATGTATTTTTGAGAGTTAAAAAAGTCTTGAGGAGAGAGAAACTTCAAGAGAATAGTTGTAATCTTGAATTCTTCCATTTCTGTAAACATTTCTGAAACCAAAATAATAAAGTGTCGTTTTTCATCTTCAACTATGAGTTGATTATAGCAAAATCTTAACAAGGGTGTAGTGTGGGAAATTCTGCAACTACATTTTGGCGCCCGAAACAGGGACTGGATTAGCAAAATCATAGAAAAAGGTGAAGAAGAAGATAAGAATTGTTCAAGAATAAGAAAATCATAAAACAAATCAGTGAGATATTTAAAGGAAGGATGATTAGAATCAAAAAGGATTGTAGAAAATTGGAGTGTGGTATGGTAATGAGAACAATGATTGATAGATTTCATGAAAATATTAAAGGGAAGATACACAAACGGGATTTTGAAGGAAGGAAAATTATGACGGTTGAAAAAATATCACCATTAAAAAATTGGGAAAAGCAGGAAATCACATTTACAGCAGCAGAAATACCAGAAGAAAATCTAAGTCATACATCTCCATTGGTAGTTACAGTATCCACTATACCAATGAGAAAGGAGGAATCAATAAAATCTGTAGAAGAATGGGCTATGAATAGAACTTTGGTGGATGCAGGAAGTTCTGTGGACATGATATTTTATCATACTTTCAAGAAAATGGGATATAAGGATGAAGAAATATCTTATTCAACATATCATGTTCATGGCTTTGGAAAGTCTTTAACAAAACCTAAAGGCGAGATAGTGGTACGAATTCCACTAGGGGAGATTAAAACACAAGTAATGTTATGTGTGGTAGACGTGGAATCAATGTATAACATGATATTAGGAAGACCATGGATACACACAATCAAGGATGTAGCATCAACATTGCATCAATGCATCAAATTTCCTATACCCAGTGGAATTGGAGAAATTAGAGGAGACACAGATTTTGCAAAATTGTGTTGCCAAATTGAAGTAAGAAATTGTGAAGAACGTCCAAAGCTACGAAAGGCTCGTAGAAAATTGGCGAGAGAAACAAAAAAGGAGGAAGAATTTAAAGTTTACATGATAAGAGAAAAAGAAGGAAAAAGAATACCCAGTGAAACCTCGCGAGAAGGAAATGAACTCGCGAGTGTTATGAAAACACCAACACCAATGGGAGAACCTGAAGCCAGTTACATTGCAGCATAACCAAAAAGGAAGTAAATATTGGGAGTGAAGAAGAGCCTAAAATGTTGAAAATTGGGACTAGAATGGAGGCAGATGAGGAAGAAAGAACTATAAATCTCTTGCGAGAATATAAAGATATCTTCGCGTGGAGCATGGATGAGATGCCATGGATAGATCCATCAATAGCATGTCATAAATTAGATATCAACAAAAATATAAGACCATTTAAGCAAAGAATAAGGAAAATTGCAACAACATATCATTCTCAAATAGAAGAAGAATTACAGAAGATGCTCGACGCAGGAATTATAAGGCAAGCAAAATATCCAGAGTGTATTGCAAATATGGTAGTGGTCCCAAAGAAGAACAAGGGGATAAGAATTTGTATAGATTTCACATATTTAAACAAGGCTTGTCCTAAAGATAGTTTTCCATTACCAGATATCCCACAGATGGTTGAATCATCAGCAGGAAATGCTAGAATATCATCGTTGGATGGATATAAAGGATATAATCAAATCCCTCTTGCTGAAGAAGATCAAGAACATACCGCATTTTTGCTCCAAGAGGATTATATTGTTATACAAAGATGCCATTTGGCTTACGAAATGCTGGTGCAACGTATCAAAGAATGGTGGAGAAGGTGTTTGCAAAGTGGATCCACAAAACATTAGAAGTGTATGTAGATGATATGCTAATCAAAAGCAAAGAAGCTGAGAATCATGTACAAGATTTGAAAGAGATTTTCGATCAAATGCGGCAATTTAATATTAAAGTGAATCCCGATAAGTGTACATTTGGAGTAACTTCAGGGAATTTTTTTGGGTATAATGTATCAAAAAAATGGATACAAGTTGATCCGGAAAAAGTACAAGCAATTCGCGATATGCCAACACCTGCGACGGTAAAAGATGTACAAAAATTGAATGGACTCTTAGCCTCGCTAGGAAGATTCATTTCGCGATTTTCATACAAGTGCAAACATTTTTTCGATATACTCAAGAAGGGAACAAAATTCAAATGGACAGATGAGTGTGAAAAGTATTTTCAAGGAATAAAAGAACATTTGATGAACATAACTATATTACAGAAAGCTGAACCAGGAGAAGAACTATTGATTTATCTCGCAACAACCTCATATGCGTTAAGTGCTGTATTGTCATTAGTAGATGCTTAGGGATAAAAAAAAAATTTATTACATCAAAAAAACGTTCAATTCTCAGAAAGAAATTATTCAAAGATTGAGAAATTAATTCTAGCATTGGTGCATGCAACTTTTAAGCTTCGCATCTACTTTCAAGCACATAAGGTCAAAGTGTTAACAAAAGTTCCAATTGAGTCAGTAATGAAAAATTCAAAAAGATCAGGTAGAGTTGAGAGATGGAATGCACAAGTAGGACACTTTGATATTCAATATGAAGTTTTATCCTCGCCAAAATCACAAGTTATCGCAGACTTCTTAGCTGAATTTCCTTTAGAAGATGATGAAGTTGTATAAGAGATGTTGGATGTAGAAGAGGAACATGGAGATCCAAAAGAGCTATTAATGAACCCGACGGATGGGAGATCTTTGGTGGATGGATCATCAAATGGGGAAGGAAATGGGATTGGAGTTGTTTTTATTTCACCAGAAGGAGAAAAAACATCTTTTTCATTTAGATTGGAATTTGCATCCACTAATAATGAAACAGAATATGAGGCCGTGATTCATGCTTTAAAATTTGCGGTAGAAATGAAGTTGGAAAATGCTAGAATTACTAGCGATTCATAGTTGGTTATTCGTCAAATAAAAGGAGAATACACAACAAATGAACCATCTTTAAGAAAGTATAAAAGGTTAGTCGAAGAATTATCTTCGAGAATTCCTAAAATAAAATGGAGACACATATCAAGGAAAGATAATAGGCTCGCATATGCTTTTGCTTTCATATCCAGTATGATGACCAATCCAGCTGCGAGGTGCATAAAAATTCAAACACTTTTATTACCAGCGAAAAACAATGAAGAAGAAGAAGAAGATGTGATGATGGTAGAAATTGGCGAAGAAGAATTAAAGAACAACATTACAGATTGATGAGCAGATCTTCATGCATACTTGGCAAAAGGAGAAATCCCAAGAAATCGACTGGAGGCACATAAATTGAAAAGTATGGCAACCAATTATGAATTAAGAGATGGAGTATTATATCACAGATCTTTTAGTGGTCCATCGCTAATATGTTTGTCGAGGGAAGAAGGACAAAAAATATTAAATATGTTACATAGTGGTGACGCTGGTAATCATAGTGGAGGAAGATCTTTGGCATATAGAACAAAAATGCAAGGCTATTACTGGCCATATATGCATGAAGATGCAAAAAAACTCTCAAGGCGTTGCGAAGATTGCCAGCGATATGGAAAGAAGATACATGCACCAGGAGCACCATTATCATCTTCAACAAGTGTATGGCCTTTTGGGAAATGGGGGTTAGATATTGTGGGACCATTTGTACCTGGTTCTAGACAAAGAAGATATCTGATTGTCGCAACAGATTATTTCACAAAATGGGGAGAAGTAAAGGCAGTACAACATATTCGCGATAAAGATATTTTTACATTCATATTTGAGAATATAATTTGCAAATTTGGGATTCCAGCACAGTTGGTATCTGATAATGGAAAGAAATTTGAAGGGCAGAATATAGAATTGCTACTCAATGCATTTAAGATAAAGTGTGGAAAATCTACTCCTCTATATCCATAAGAAAACGGTCAAGCTGAAGCAACTAATAAGACAATCGCAGATATCTTAAAAAAGAAACTAGAGGGATACCACAGAGCATGGTGTGAACAGGTGCATAATGCAATATGGGCATACAATACAACTAGACGAGAAGCTACTGGAATGTCACCTTTTTGTTTGACATATGGAGTTGAAGCTGTGTTACCAACAGAAGTAGCTATTCCTACAACAAAAAGGGAGGCTTGGGAAAGAAATCTAAGTGCTGGAATGATTTTAAATAAATTGGATGAACTAGAAGAAAAAAGAGAAAAAACTTTGCAACATATGGAAAATTACCAGCGAAGATTAGCTTGTGAGTACAACAAACGTGTTAAGAAACGTGAATTTAAACCTGGCAATTTAGTGCTACGAGAAACACCAAGTTATCAGCGAGAGAATGGTGGAAAGTTGGAGAGAAAATGGGATGGACCATATATCATTAAAGAGATAGTTGGAGCCAGGGAATACAAACTAATGGACCCTTAATGGAGAGATGTTGGTCAAAGACTTGACAGACCATGGAATAGACTATATCTGAAAAAGTATTATCAATAACAACTTCTGCAAGATAAGAGATACAGGTACGTTGTAAAAAAAAAAAAAAAAAAATTAACGATTGCGAGGTTCTCCTAAAAGAAAATCAAGAACTCATGCTGAGCATAATCGCAAGATTGGCGGATAAAATTTCGCAGAGATTAATAGAATGGGATGAACCTATATGGCGTGCACCCTAGTTCGCGAATAAAATTTCGCAAGAGGAAAATGTAAGACCTAATAGTGCGTCATATAAGGGTTATCTCTTGACATGACTCAGTGATAAGGTTATACCATTCTTTGGAACCTGAGTTATGCAGATGTTGGGGTTAAAGAAAACCTATCCAGGAGAGGGATCTTGGATTTCCAATTATATAAGGTTATACCCTGATTGGACGACTAAGAACCTCTTCTAAGGAGTGCAGAGTATGACTAAGGCGCCGAGGTACACGGTTGAGTCAAGGGTGCCCGGGGCGTACGAAACTACCCTGGACATCATTGGAAAGTCTTGGCTATGATGCACTCGGCCCGAAGAAAACCCCACTTGGGGTGCAGTCTTGTAACTATAAGCCATATAGGCATAAAGGACAAGATGCTGCGGAAAAAAACTGGTTGTTGGAAAATCTAGATGGGAGGAGCTAGTCTTGTATGGCCGATGTGCCCTCCTTGAAGGGGCAACCAGGTGGAAAATAAGGGCGGCACCCTCCATTAGGGAGCTGATAAGTGTCTAAAGACGGCAATTTCATGGGGCTTTATGATCGCAAGAACATTTAGGCCTATCATATTGTCGCGTGACGAAAGTTATACAAAGGCAAATAGCCAAAATAGAAAAGTTAAGATGAGATCAATGGGTTTTTACATTTAACAAGTGTAAAGACGTCCTGAGATTTCATCGCAAGACGATAATGTCATAAGGTTTAATTCTTGCAAGAGAATTTATACTTATCATATTGTCGCAGAGATGTTGAAAAAATTGATAAGACAAGATCAATGGGTCGATACATGCAAATGTAAAGACGTCATGCGATTTTTTCGCAGAAAGAAAAGGTGGCAAAATAAGACCTTTAACTAGGATGGCAAAATAAGACCAATAGAATAATCTTTAAAAAATTAATTAACTATTATATTTTAAGATGCAGGAAAGATTTGTTCATCGTAGGAGAATATAAAAGAAAGCAGATTCGTAACATCGTACATTTTTGGAACATCGCAGTTGTACTAATCACATCGCAGAAATACTCATACTTTCACATAGTTCACAGAAAGGAGACACAGGAAATAATTCACCATTTCAAGCAAGATAATGAAGGGCAAGTAGGGGAATGGAGAAATAAGATTTCATTATCTTCCTTGAGGATATTCAAAGTAAACAAAATCAGAAGTTGAATCCTCAAAATTTCAAAAATTAAAGAAGAAGAAAAAGAAAGCAAAAAAGAAATTCAAGATTTGACGTTTGTCTCGTCAGATTCACTATTCTTGCTCATGATTCGTTATTCTTGCCGAATTGTCGAACACTCATCTGTATTCTTCTCACCACTTGTAGATACTTCTTTAGGAGGAATTCTCTCTTATTCATCATCTTCTTGAGTGGTATTTTCTTCTTTAGTAAATTCTAATTCCTTATCCATGGGAAGAGGAATTTCATCATCATCAACTTTCAAAGGAGGAACAGACACAGGAGGGATAGAATGGGAGAGTAGAATATCGTTCACGAGAACTTCAGCACTGAGGTGAACCTTACGAAGGAAACCTCTGTCACGATTCCTAATCTCTATATTTTTGAAGTACTCGAGATAATCAAGTCTTCTTTATGCTTTGTCGCGAGCTTCAAGATAATTGGAAAGAAGAGTCTTGTTCTCTTTGCGAACTTTATCCAATTTGTTGGTAAGATCAGCGATGGTAGAATGAAGACTTCTTTCAGATTCTGCGAGTGACAAAAGTGATAAAAGATCATTTAGTCAAAGATTTTGCAAGAAATATAACATAAAATTTAACAGAAAGGTCAACAAGAGAGGCAGTCAATTGACTACCTTCTTTCTGCGAGGTTAAGTTTTGAATTAATGTAAAGAAACATTTTCCCCATTGATTCATAGCGTCATCGAATTTATCGCCAACCACACCCTTCAGACGAGACTCCATGTTTTCTTCTCTGGTGCATAGATACAAGTTTTCCTTTGCTAGTAAAGAATGAGATTCCTTCAATTGAGAGCACTGGTCTTGAAGCTCGCTGGCCTTCAAACTAAGAGTTAACCTACCTTTGATAAGTTTATCCTTCTCAGCAGCAGATGATTCAGTTACCTCCTTGAGTTCATCTTTAAGGGAACGAAGAGATTGCTCTTGATTATCACATATTCTTTGTAGATTACTCAATTGCTGCGAAGAAATCACCATCAAGCTTGAAAATCTATGTTTTTCTTGGGATAAAGTTCTATTCTCATCTGATAAAGATTCTACCGCCAAATTATACTTGGTTAACAAATATGAGAGACGAGAAATCTCATTACTTAATAAATTTTGACTTTGCGATAGTTGGTTATTCTCATTAGTAAGATTATCTATTTGATCGATCAAATATGTGTAGATATTATCTAATCTATTATACTGGCTCATCCAAGAATCTCTTTCAAAACGAGCTTCGTCAGCAATAGATTCAAATTTAAGTCTCTCCATGAAACGAGTCCGATTTGAAACTAACATATGAATCAAGAATTTAAGAAGGAAGCTTGAGTACAGAGGATATAAAAGCAAAACAGAAAAACAAAAGGGGAGAGGCAGGAAAATGGTACCTTTCAGCTCATCATTCTTTCTGCGAAGGTTCTCGCAATTAAGAGAAGAGTTGCGAAGCATATGGTTCAGAGTATCACATTCAGAAGTTTTGACTTGAAGGCTTTTTCTCAAAGTTTCAACCTCATTCTCTAAAGATGCTCGTGAAGCAGTGTTATCAGATCCAAAATATTTAAGTAAGGTCTCACAAGCTTCATATTGGAGAGAGTCAGTAGAAGATTTTCTAGCATCGTCTAAAATGTTAGATAAGATTTTAAAAGCAATATCAACCCCAACTAAGATTCCACTTGATGGAGGAAGAGATGCAGAGGGTGAAGTGGTAACAAGGGCAAGTTGACGATTTGAGTCATTTGCGATGGTTGCATTATCAGAAGGAGGAGTATTGGGAAAAATAACAGTTGAAGGAAATAAAGGGCTAAAAGGAACTTTAGTCACAGCAATTTTAGGAGCTTGATTTGTCAATGAATCGGAAAAAGTAGAGGTGTTGGCAGCGATGTTCTCCCAGGAAAAAGGAAGAGGACCCAGTTGCGAGGATGTGGGAGTAACTCTTGCAGATGTTAATGTGGGGATAGAGAAATCAGCCTCAAGAGCTTTAAACTGACGAGGTCTTTTGGGAGGATTAGCGATGTTCTCGACATTCTGCGAATAATAACTTAGATAAGAAACAGAGGAAACAATATTGTTATTAAAAAATAGAATATGTTTCTTACCACCTTATCATTCGCAGAACTTCTCTTCTTCTTCTCAGTTGGTCTTTTGCGAACATTAGGGTTTTGACCTGAGGATTGGGTGTTAGGGGTAATTCCACTGAAGAGAAGACATAATACGGGAGTTATGAAGGATCAAATAGAGAAGATCGAAGAATATGAGTAAGAATTAAATCAAACAAAGATTGTAATAAAAAAACATACCTTGATGATTCCATTAGAACAGTAGCAGGAGAATACGAAGAAGAAGAAAAGTTGCAGACGGAAGATAAAATAAACAGATTAAGAAGATAAAGAAGTAGAAGAAGAAAATTAGTTTTGAAGTTTAACTCTTCCTTTTATAGGCAAAAGAGAATGACCTGTTGAGTAAAGACGTGTCCGTAAAAAGATGAATTTACAACACGTGTAGGCGGTTAAAGCTAAATTAACGGAGCAATGTCGAGAACAAAATATGGGAACCAGAGAAGCTGCGAGCATTTTGAAGAATTGAAGATTCTCATATCCTCTCTACTTTGCGAAGAATACATGAGAAGAGGCAATATGTAGGACCAGAATATCGCTACAATACTTCTCTGCGAGATTAACAACACTTTGAAGCGAGCATCACCGCAAGATCATCAACTACACTTTGCGAGTGTCATAAAATCAGTCAAAAGAGCGACGTAATAAATGACAAGTGAAGAAAACTTGATAAAAGCATGTTTATCCTGCGATGGTTACAAAACTGGCGAGAGTGAACATTGTAACTATCGAGGTACAATCGCAGAATCAACCCGAAATAAGAGGCAAACTTAGCTGTCCTCCACTATGTAACTACCCTATAAATATAGACCCAATGTGTCCAGAAAAGGATGATGTATTTTTGAGAGTTAAAAAAGTCATGAGGAGAGAGAAACTTTAAGAGAATAGTTGTAATCTTGAATTCTTCCATTTCTGTAAACATTTCTGAAACCAAAATAATAAAGTGTCATTTTTCATCTTCAACTATGAGTTGATTATAACAAAATCTTAACAAGGGTGTAGTGTGGGAAATCCTACAACTACAGGAATGGAATGAAAAGGAGAATCATCTCCAGAGAGCAATATCAGAGAGTACTCAACATGAACTCAATAGAGCAGCCAAAGATTTGTTAGAGACCTAATTAACTCCAGTGGAGAATATAAGTGAAGAACCATCTGGAAAGGAGAATGAATTTGTTACAAATAAAGAACCATTTGGAAAGGAGAATGAAGCTAACTTGAATGTAAAAGAATAACAAGAATCAAGTCAACTGACATTGTCACTTTGAGATGTAGGTCAAAGTGATTTGGAAAAAATCTTTCAGAAGGGCCTTCAAAGTGGATTAAAGCTCCAGGTAAATATAGAGTCGGATCTATTGGCAATATGGAAGATGGTATTAAATGCAGGAAAAGAAGAAAAAAGAAGACAAGAAGAAGAAAATCTTCATATCAGTAATGTGGTTGCAAAGATTGGTAATTCAGTTCAACAGTTAGAAGAGGAGAATGAAGTAAAAGAAGGAGAAAGGTGTACAAACGTGCAGGAAGCGGAGATGGTGGGAGATTTAGTTGTTTTATCAACTCCTCCAATTAAGGCTATACGTCCAGAAAGCTCGGATTATGTCCCTACAGGTACTATTTTAACTCATTTGAAGAAATAATCAATTTAAAAGACATATAAAAATTATATGCAAGTGTGTTTATGTTATGCACAATTTGGATAATCTATTGATTTGTTATGAATTAATTTGTTTGGTTTACTGATTTCTATACGTCCATAATGAATGAAAATGAGTGAATGTTAGTATTAAGTGTATAGCTAATTGATTTATATACATGTATTTTTTTTATTAAGTGTCAATAATGAACGTTGATCCATGAAAGCAATGGATCAACAAATAATAAATGATTGTTAGCATTGCAGGGTATTTACAAATAATGGAATTAACTTTGTTCATACAGATAAAACCATGCACACTTTTTTATTTTTATAAGAGTAAACAGTAGAAGTTGATCTAATAATGTGGGGTAAACAATGGAAGTTGTTCCCATAAAAGGACCAAAAACAATTGTTGATCCCAAAAACAATGGGACAACAATGATAGTTGATATTGTTTACATAAGAGTGTTTCATGTTAATCTTGTCAGATTATTTCCCTACAGGTACTATCCCAACCTTCCCAAGCTTCGATGCGATCACTGCCAGAATATTTACTCCTACTCCTCCATAACAGATGAAAGATGCTCCGACACAAGAAACGAAATATACTCCTATACAGCAAACTGAAGAGGCTGATTCTGAAACTCCTGATAACGATAATGTATTGGAAGGACTTAAAGTGATATACAAATTAGATGAAATAGATGGTCCAACTGAAGAGGAGACACCACCTAAGACGATGTTGATTCTGAAGCAACGCAGAGCCAAAGGAATCAGTATGATGCTACTGGAAGAGCAGTGAGGTATAACACAAGGTCGTCAAGGAAGCCGCCAAATAAATTCACACCTCAAGGTAAAATAAACAAGGGGAAGAAAGGAGGAAAGGGAAAGAAGAATAAAAATAATAATAATAAGAAGAAGAAGAATAAGAATGGGGGGGGGGGGGGGAAGAACCGGAAATAATCAACCTTGATGATTACATTGATGTGACGCCACTTGAGCCAATGAAGCTGAAGAAGCCAGATTAACTCAAACTCTAGAAATCCTGCACTAAGGAAGAAAAATAGGTCCTTTGTCCATTATTTGAGAAAGATACAAAAAGGTATGTAACTCTGTAACAAATTGCATGTTTATTCATAGGTATAAACAATGAAAGTTGATGCCATGCAAACGAAAAAATGATTGTAAATCCAAGTTACAGTTAGAATTTCTAATATGTTATGTCAAGATAATAATTCTTCAACAATAATATGTTATGTTATGTCAGGGAGTTAACCTATTCTTTACAAATGTAGTTCCAGAGAATTTAGATTTTATTTCAACAATGAAGTGGAAGAGATCGTCTATGGAAGGCATATCCAAGCTCTAATGGATAACCATAACATTAACAATGAGATTATTGATTAATACATCAACATGCTACAATCAAAGATGCAAAATCCATCTAAGCCGGACTACCATGGGAAGAAGCACTTAATTCTGTCTACAAATGCTTATGTAAGTAACGAAGACTCTTAATCTGTCTTTTCAATAACTTGTTAAATCAACTTATTTAGTTATATTTTTTCTTAGTTGAAATCTTATTTAGGTGAGATGAAACAATTTAGTGTGCTAGGAATGGTTCAAGTATACATGATGAATAAATGAATAAATTATTGTTGTTATCTGTCAAAAACAAACTAATGTCAAGAATATGATGCAGCAAATAATGAGGGGCGCAGTAGCTAGCAAAGATGCAAGGAAAGTGAATGAATGTGGGATTCCAGATATCTTAAGGAAGAATTACCCAGTCAATGAAGTTGACACATTACTCCTCATACCAATGTGTCTACAAGACAGGGAGAGAAAACCATTCCATTGGGTGCTGCTTACGTTAATAGGTGGAAGATGGTTAATTTTCAACACCATTCATCACAACAAAGGATACAACAAGCAGTACAATGTCATGGTACAACCACTGACTGCTCTTCTGAACCAAATGGGTAAAAATGATGTTGAGACAGGTGGACCGGTAACTACACATTCAGACCATTACCGGGTACCACAACAACAGGGTTTGGACTGCGCAATCCATATCTGCTTATTCATGAAATGTTTGGTGAATCGTGGGCACTGCTGGGATCTAGATGATAAGAGCATCGATTCATGGAAACCAAAAGAGAGTGAAGATGGCTGCAAGGATGTTAGCTGAATTTGATGCATGGAAACCACCTTTGGAAATTACCGACACACCGTAATAAGATAAGCAAGTACAACAACTTGCCAACTTAGTCGAAGAAGTACTCAACATACAAGATTCTGTTGAAACATTCGATTAGTGCAAACACACTTTTCATGTTCTGAAAAAGAAACATCTTTGAAAAAGCAGGGGTCTAACAACCACACCCAATATTTCGATTAGCAATCTGTATGGACAACTCCGATTTACTTTCTAGAGAATCAACTAGACAGTCAGACTCAATCAATAGAAAATATCTCAAGGATTTATTATCTCAATCTCTCAATTTGATTTACTCAAGCAAGTACAATCTGCGAGTCTTAATCAAAAAGAGATAACTTGGATGGTACCAAAGACCAATATCCAAATGTCAATCAATTTAAATCAACAACCAAGAAGGTTGGATATTCTAGTTGATTGAACAACGCACAACCTGTATTATTTCAATTATATAACAAAATATAATGCGGAAAAGAAATAACACAGACACCAGAATTTTGTTAACGAGGAAATCGCAAATGCAGAAAAACCCTGGGACCTAGTCCAGATTAAACATACACTGTATTAAGCCGCTACAGACACTAGTGGCGAGGTGTCAACTCGTAAATAATATTTCTCTACTTTTTTTTTACACTATCAAGTAGTATAATGTAAGCAGGGTCGTCCCAAGGGAGGTGTATTAAGCAAAAGTTGTTATGAAATTACTTTTAGCAAAGATGATTTTGTTGTGGAAATTCTGAAAATTGTAAATTTTATTCAAATATGAGATGTAATTGATTAAAGGTTCATTCTCGACCACGGAATACAAACCAAATTGATAGATAGCTACGTTCTTCACATTATCTCGTTACTAACAACCCTAGAATAATTAGTACGCTCAACTATTCCGTTATTATCTCCTAAGCTCACCGAATACGGAAGCGCTCGACTACCGGTTCCTACTTGCCAAGTTTCCTAGAGGTACGCTTACTAGGTGTGACTTAAACAAGTGCTCTAAGTATTGTGAGATAAGGTTGCTCCTAGTGATGAACTCAAAAGCATGAATCACCTACTAGTGTCAATTTCTACATATAGGTACTTAACAAAGTCCCATCATCAGTACCTTATATTGCTACTTATGTTTATATTTCTAGAAAATTACGGGTCGAAGAAAATCTAAACTAGCAATAGAATTAAGAGCTAACGATTCAATTTCGAACTTAAACCATTAACAAATAATCCATAAACATTATTAGCATAGTAGAAATCATACAATAACAGAAATAATTGCGAGAAAATGAGTTATTGCATATCAATCATGAGTTCATATTTCGGTCTTTGAAATCGCCCTTAATCAAGAAGAGTTTTAGTTACTCATAAGTATGGAGTTCATTATCAAATAATAATGGAAATAAAGTAAAGAAGGTGAAAATATAAAACGAAAGAAAACCCTAGCTTCGGCCCTCTCCCAAAACTCCAAGAAGAATACGTGATAATAAAGTTATAGAAATCTTCCCTTTTATGCCTCTCCTTAGGTCAAGTCTTCAAAGGTCCAAAAGATAGAAGTCCACCAATCCCCATGTGTGAGAAAAACCCATGTAGAATTATGTCCAAAAACTGTCGCCGAAAAACTGGTGAATGTGTCAGAAGTTAGCTGGAATAGTTGTCAGAAAAGTACCTCAGGTGACCGGCAAAGTCCACCCGGTCACCGGTCATCGAGTCAACTCAGTAAAAGTGACTGATTCAGGGTACGAGTCAGTTGAGTTGAGACTGATTTGGAACAATGATGTCATATCTGATTCAATGCTAACTCAGCTGACTTAGCTCTAACCCAAAGCCACTGTCGCATAGGCCATAGCCAGTGTCACACCATCTTTATTCTTTATCTTCAGTGTTGCACCATCATTGTGCAACACCACTTCAATTTCAACCATAGTGGCTCATCACCTCCACAACTGTAGTAACTTCATGTCGACATTTAAACACACTTTTTCTGCTAAACTCGGCTGCAAATACATTCATCTCCAGCTCTTCCTCATCCTTTTAACCCTGCATTTTTAAATTTTAACATAACTATCACAACAACCATTCATTCAGCTCACCGCCTGTAATCCCATTCAACCATCGCCACGACATTTGCTCACTACACAACTCATTCTTGCTTCCATTCAGCTACTCCTCTTCTTGTAACTTGTAGCTCAATCAAACTCCAGATAACCAACTCAGCACCATACTATCATTCTCTAACCGCAGTTCAAATCTCAATAGCGACTACACCATTAGGTCCAAACTTATATCTCCTTCATAGGAGCAACACCAGCTCTCAATAGCAGCACCAATTCCCATATCTTCTTAATCTCAAATCAAATCTTACAACAGTTGCACAAGTCCGCAGTATAACACATGAACTGCCTGTACCTTCCATCATTTCAAAACCACAACCATTTGCACTCTCTACAGCTCCTTATTCGCATTCATCACAGTTCAGCTCAAGCATTATCTGAGTCCATTCATTCATTCAGTTGTCAATTGCCGCAATTGCCATCACTGCAGTCTCAACTCCTCAAGCTAACTGCATCTACTTCTACCAGATTCACATCTGATGTAACTCAGCTACCCCTGTCAATTGTCTCTGAACAGCGGTATCACCAACAACTTCACATTGAGCTCAAACCTGTCCTAAGCATGCATCTATTTCATCTGTTGCTCCATACCCAGCTGATGCTCACTGCAATGCAGCTGTAACTTCCACTCTACAGCTTCATCATTCCCAGATATCAACCATCTACCAACTCCGTATGAGCTACTTCATTCTATAAATAGCTGCAATCATCTCTTCCACCTGTAATAGTATCACTGGCACCTGCATTACACAACCACCTTCATCACTGCAATTCACTTAAGAGTTTCAATTCCACACACACAACAACCATTAATACATGCAATTTTGACCATCTTAACTTCAGCCCACACCCACTGTCAGACCAACTCCATCTGCATCTCCTTAATGAGTTCAATACCACCACTGCATCACCATCAGTTTCATCAATTGATCTTTCACCAAAAACTCTTAATTCACCACCAGAACCCTAATTGCAGTAAACCCATTCTTCTATTTCATCTCAAAACAGTCTTCAATCCCTTTAATCTCTCGATCTTCATCTCCTACTTCGATTTCAAACAGAACCCATTCATAATCTCCTCCATTTGTTCATCTAGATTGAGAATTTATCTTCATCAGCTCAACTGGCTCAACCTCAGACAACATCAGATTCATGTTCTTCCCCATTTCTCAATCCATTTATAACCCTATATTGTTAACCCATCTCTAGAATACACAATCACAGAAACAATCAATCACCAGCAGAATCCCCCAATCTCTGATTTCTTCTCACAATTTCTGAGTCTCTCTTCCCCTCTATACTAGCGCCGCCAACACTCATTTACAGTCAGAGGAAAATAATAATTCTTCTTCACTTAAATTCAGTTTTTGTGTAATAAAATGAAAGTGGATATAACCACCGTAGTGAAATAGATAAGGGTCGTCCTAGAATGTCTCTAGACACCCCAGTCAGTAGATAAAACGCCACAAAGGTATGCCCCATCGCTTCTCTAGACTAAGCTGTAGTTTTTGTCTGCTATCGTTGGCTCGGCTCGGCTCCCAATATTGCTCTTCCGTGGAATAACTGTTATGCCATTTTCGCTCCAAATGAACGCCTTCTTTCGCTTTCCACCAACAACAGCCGTATTTTACTCCTCATATTCACTTCTTCTCTTCAATGAGAGTCATCACTAAAGTTGTCGTGCTTTTCAGACAGAAATTTGCATCACTAAAGCCGACATACTTTTCAGACAGAGATGAAGAAATAAAAGAAAATAATGAGAAATATTTAGTCTCCAACAGCAGTTGCACCTTTTTGCCTTTAAAACGACGTTTTTTCTTCTTTTGTTCCAAATGACTCCAAAGTACCTAAATACTCAAAAAAAAACATAATATACATAATTTACAAGAAAACTTAGCAAAGAAAGCATAAACAATAGATAAATATCAAGGTGTTTTAGACACCTATCAAATTCCCCCACACTTAGACTTTGCTAGTCCTCGAGCAAATCAAACAAAAGAATTCTAAAACATACATACAACTCCGTGTCGTCGAGGCTACGGTTACTCTTAGCATGAATAACAGGCCTTTAAACCTCTAGGTGTCCCTAGTGGACGAGTTTTAGTCTCGTGAAGGTCTACAAGATGTGTACCTACAAAACCTTTTACTCCAAATTCCAACTACCTGTGATGAATCTATGAACGAATCCAAAGTGATTATAGGAGGAGGTACCTTGATTCAAATCCAATTTATATATAAGTAATTAAAGCTCTAATCAGAAAGTTGAACAAACCACAATACTCGTAAATTGACTAACCACAATCACACATGAATAGATTAAGAAGATGTATATAGAAGTAGATGTTTGCGAATGTTTACAAGTGATCGGTGTTTCCCATATCTGTGTGAAGGTCACCGCCAAGATGAACCTATGCATCCTATTAGATTGAGCTACTAGTCTGAATTCTAGTGTCAACACACTGGCATATACAAGGGAACCAGCGATCAACAAACTTAATTCTACATCAACTCATCTGGCATATACAAGGGAACCAGGAGTCGACTTTATTAAATATTTTTTTTTTCACCTTTTTTTAGACATCATGATTAGATCTTTGGGATCCAAGCGCATGTTTCTTGTCAGCAGATTACATGATAGTTCCCTTGGATCCTGCATTCCACGCTTGTTTAGGCGACGGAGACAGGGAGAACACACACATATTGTTATCCAAGTGTCATTTTTATTCTTATTGGTCTAATTGGTCGGTCTCTTTTTTTATTTTTCTTTGTTTTTTTTTTCTCTTTTTTTTTTAGCAACTCAATCACTCTATTTCATCCTAATAGTAATAACAATTCGATGTTTAGTGACCCACCAAATTACTTAGAGAACAAAAGATAAATATGGAAAAATAAAAATAGAACGTGATATGGTGATATTCCAAGATATGGTAACAACTATCATTTTATTTGTAATTCATGAGCTATGTCTGTCCTTTCAATTAATGGGTTCCTCAACTCCTGCAATCAAGATGGTTCCATCCACTTATATTGATAGTGTCATCCTAAAGGGACAAGTTTCAAAATTTTGGAGTTCGTAAATCAATTTTTCTATTATTTTTTTTAAACTAAAGGCATCAAACAAACTATACAAACATATAAATGCTCCCCCACACTTAAACTTTACATTGTCCTCAATGTAAAATTTGGTCATTCAAAGTAAAGTTCAAGGTGGGAAATTCCGCAAATGATATATGCAAAAACAAGAAAATAAAGATAAAATGCTTAAAAATAAAAAGATAAAGATACAAAACCGGAGGGTTGCCTCCCACTTAGCGCTTGGTTTAAAGTCGTCAGCCCGACTTTCAGCTCCAATTACTCCTCTAGAGGGAATGGATCACTCAATGTCATCATATCCTGATTCTCCGTCACAAACTGCTCATAGTATGGTTTCAAACGATGGCCGTTGACCTTGGAAACCAGCCCTATTTTGGGACTAGTAATTTCAACTGCACCATGAGAGAACACATTAGTAACAACAAATGGTCCAATTCATCTGGACCTAAGTTTACTCGGAAACAATTTAAGATGAGAATGGAATAAAAGAACTTTATGCCCTACTTCAAAACTCTTTCGGGAAATCATTTTATCATGGAAAGCCTTGGTATTTTCTTTGTAAATGCGTGAACTTTCATATGCATCATTTCGTATCTCTTCTAACTCATTGAGCTGAAGTTTCCGATGTTCACTAGTTGCATCTAATTCCATATTACATACCTTGATAGCCCAATAAGCTTTGTGTTCAAGTTAGACGGGAAGATGGCAAGGTTTACCATAGACAAGCCTAAAAAGAGACATACCGATGGGTGTCTTATAAGTTGTCCTATACGCCCACAAAGCACCATTGAGTCTATAACTCCAATCCTTCCTTGTAACATTCACCGTCTTCTCTAGGATGGACTTAATCTCCCGGTTGGAAATTTCATCTTGACCGCTCGTTTGTGGATGATACGGTGTGCCAACTTTATGAGAAATGTTATACTTTTTTAGAAGAGTGTGAAAGGATCTCTTGAAGTGCGAACCTCCATCACTAATCACCACTCGAGGTGTACCAAATCTAGAAAAGATATGTTCCTTCACAAACTCACAAACAACTTGAGAATAATTAGTAGGGGTGGCTTTAGCTTCCACCCATTTAGAAACATAATTTACAGCAAGAAGTATATAAAATTTCCCATTGGAATTCACAAAAGTCCCCATGAAATCGATACCCCAAACATCAAAAATCTTAACAACGAGAATTGGTGTTTGCGGCATTTGGTTTCTGGCACCAAGGTTTCCTGTCCTTTGACACCTATCACAAGCCTTGCAAATAAATATGCATCCTTAAATAATGTAGGCCAATAAAAACCACTTTCGAGAACCTTGAGGGCTGTCCTCTTGGATCCGAAATGGCCACCACAAGCATATGAGTGACAAAAATTCAGAATTGATTGGAACTCGGATTTGAGTACGCACCTGTGGATCATTTGATCGGAGCAATGCTTCCACAAATAAGGTTCATCCCATATTTATTGCTTGGAAATCTTCTTGAGCTTGTGCTTTTGGAATATAGACATGGAACTAGGTACTTGTCCCGTCACCAAAAAGTTAACAATATCAGCGTACCATGGAGTTGCACCACCAACCGCAAAGAGTTTCTCATCCGGAAAGCTATCATACAAAGGAATCGCTTCTTCAGACACAACCAATCTGCTTAGATGATCTGCTACGATATTCTCACTACCCTTCTTGTCCTTGATTTGCATGTTGAATTCTTGAAGAAGGAGTATCCACCTTATGAGCCTTGGCTTAGGATCTTTCTTTGTGAGAAAGTACCGAAGTGCAGCATGGTCGGAGAAAACAACCACCTTTGTACCCACTAAATAAGATCTAAACTTCTCTAGTGCAAACACTATGGCCAAAAGCTCCTTTTCAGTAGTGGAGTAGTTGATTTGTGCTCCGTTTAGAGTTCTAGAAGCATAATAAATGGCATATGGAACTTTACCATCTCGTTTTCCCAACACGGCTCCAACGGCATAATCACTTGCATCGCACATCAACTCAAATGGATTGCTCCAGTCGTGTGGTTTGATAATTGGTGCGGTAGTTAACAACTCTTTCAAGGTGTCAAAATCTTCCTTGCATTCCTTGTCACAATCAAAGGCCACATATTTCTGCAAAAGTATACACAGGGGCATTGCAATCTTGGAGAAATCCTTGATGAATCTCCTATAAAAACCTGCATGACCAAGAAAAGAGCGAACCTCCCTCACAGTTGTGGGGTATTGTAAGTTCCGAATCTAATCTATCTTAGCCTTGTCAACTTATAACCCCTTAGAGGAACATGGCCTAGCACAATCCCATGATTCACCGTAAAATGACACTTTTCCCAATTAAGCACAAGATTAGTCTCTACGTATCGTTTAAGAATAAGTGCAAGGTTATCTAAGCACTTGTCAAAAGAATCACCATACACGCTAAAATCATCCATAAACACTTCTATGATGCTTTCCACATAATCTGAGAATATACTTACCATACAACATTGAAAAATGGATGGTGTATTGCACAAGCCAAATGGCATATGTCTATACGCAAAAGTGCCTAAAGGACAAGTGAACGTCGTCTTTTCTTGATCTTCCGGAGCTGTTACAATCTGGTTATAACCTGAAAAACCATTAAGGAAGCAATAGTAAGCATATCTAGCAAAACTTTCAAGCATTTGATCAATGAATGGTAAATAAAAATGGTCCTTTCGGGTGGTAGAGTTGAGCTTTCGGTAGTCAATGCAAACTCTCCAACCGGTCTGAATTCTAGTTGGAACCAAGTCATTATCTTCGTTTTTCACCACCATGATTCCGTACTTCTTTGGAATGACTTAAATCGGGCTCACCCATTTGCTATCGGATATGGGATAGATATCCCTGACATCCAACAACTTCAGGATTTCTTTCTTGATTACTTCTATCATTGGAGGGTTCAAGCGATGTTGAGCTTCTCTTGTTGGTTTTGCCCCCTCCTCAAGAAGTATTCGGTACATACATGTGGAAGGACTGATTCCTTTGATATCGGCAATGGTCCACCCAATGGCAGACTTGTACTCTCTTAGCACTCGAACAAGTTTCTCCTCTTGCACCTTGGTAAGGTTGTTGGCAATGATCACCGCTAACTCTTCCTTATCACCTAAATATATGTATTTAAGGTGATCCTGAAGAGGTTTCAACTCAAGAATAGGTGCCTGCACAATCGACGGTAAAATTTTCTCATTAGCGAGCGGCAAAGAAACATAAGACGCATTATACTTTTGTGGAACTTCTTGTAATGAGTTAAGAGATAAAACAGCCTCTTTAAGCTCATCACAAATAGACAATTCACTTTCAAGGTCTTTGTATTTTCCATAACCTAAACCTTCCACTATGGTGTTTTCTAAAGCATCGTCACCATTTAATTCAAACATCTGTTGAGCTAGAGAATCAATAATATCAATAGAAAAACATGAATGCACATCACTAGGATATCTTATAGCCTCAAACATATTGAAACTTATGATCTCATCATCAAATTCCATAGTTAAAGCGCCCTTGAAAACATCAATCTTCATTCTAGCGGTTCTCATGAATGGTCTACCCAACAAGAAGGAGGTAGTTGATTGTGAATCTCCATCCATCATGTCAAGAACATAGAAATATGTCGAAAATATGAGTTGATTAACCTGCACCAAAAAATCTTCAATAACCCCTTTCGGGTAAGTATTAGACCTATCAGCAAGTTGTATAACAATACCGGTATTCTTAAGAGGTTCAAGATTCAAGGATTCATAAACGGAGGCAGGCATAATATTAATGGATGCTCCTAAATCTAACAAAGCACGTTCAAACCTGATTTTACCAATAGTACATGGTATAGTGAAACTGCCGGGACCTTTCAACTTAGGTGGGAGTTTCTTTTGAAGATATGCCGAAGCATTTTCCCCCACACTCATTACCTCATTACCGGTCAATTTGTGTTTGTTAGTGCACAATTCCTTCAAGAAATTTTCCCAGCGCGGAACCTGCCTTATCGCCTCAATGAGTGGAATGTTCACTTCAATCTTCTTAAAGATTTCCCAAAGCTCTTGGTACAATGTCTCCTTGTTCGACTTTGCAAACCTGCTAGGAAAATGCGGAGGAGTAGCATAAGTAGAAACACGAGTTTTAGAGTTAGAATTTGTTATCGGATCAGCCTTTTTGGGGGATGTTTCACCCTCTTATTTCTCCAAATCAGGTTCATGGGACACCGGTGATGTTTCCGGTTTCTCTACTTGCTTCCCACTGCGTAGCTCAATAGCATTGGCATTCTCTTTATGATTCAGGGATTGCGAAGGGAGTTTTCCAGATCCTTGTGCCTTGAGTTGGTTCATATCATTAGCCAATTGACTAACTTGGTTTTGCACATCTCTCATAGCTATCTCGGATTTCTTCTGGAATTGGTTGAACCCTTGCATTGTCTTTGTAATCTCTTGCATACTTTGCATCATAAGAGTAAACTTGTCATCCACACTTGTACCTTGAGTTTGTTGTTGTGGTCTTTGCATGAATTGGTATCCTCCTTGTTGATTGAAAGTAGGATTTGCTGCAGCTTGCTTGTTGGTGTAGCTGAAATTAGGATGATCACGCCAACCCGGATTGTATGTGCTAGAGTACGGATCATACCTCGGCCTTTGCTGATTTTGATACATAGCACTTGCTTGCTCAACATCTTCGGTGTGCGAGGATGGTATGACGGCAGCTGCTATATGTTGCATCATCCTCTCCATGTTACCCATCCTCTGTTCCATGTGTGGAGAATTTCCAACTTCATTCACCTTCCTTGCCATTGATTCATCTCTAGTGAAGAATTGTTGTGTATTTGCAGCCATGTTCTCCAAAAAACTTGTAGCTTCCGCAATGGTCTTGTTAGTGAGTGCACCACCACTTGCGGCATCGATTAAATATCTCTCATTGGAAAGCAATCCCTCATTAAAATATTGAATCACAATTTGATCGCTGATTTGGTGGTGTGGACATCTAACTAAAAGCTTCTTGTAGCGCTCCCAATACTCATAAAGAGTCTCTCCCGATACTTTCCTAATACCACAAATCTCCTTGTGAATCACAACTACTTTTGATGCTGGAAAATACTTCTCAAGGAACATTTTATTCATCCCATTCCATTTGGTTATGCTTCCAGCGGGTAAGCAAAAGAACCATTCTCCTGCAGCATCTATAAGGGAGAATGGAAAAGCTATCATCATAGCCATATGGCATCTGCAGTTGCTTGATTCAAACTAGTCACAACATGATGAAATTGTTACAAATGACGATTAGGATCTTCTCCCGCTAAACCTCTGAACTTGGGCAGCAAGTGAATCAATTGCGGCTTCAACTCAATGGTTCCATTCAGCTAAATACATACAGGCTGATGGTCAAGGTTTGGTGAGATCCTTGAGTGTTCTCGTAGCAGGTGGTTGACCTCCCATTGTGTTGTCTTCCTCTTTGTCTGAGTCCGAAAATTCGTTAGGTAAAGAACTAGGAGGAAGTGGAGTGTTGACTGCTCGATTGAAATCTTTAAGTAAAGTTCTCGAACGAAGACGTATACCAATAGGACTTGGTCTGCCCTCTCCACGCATTCACCAAAGAAATAGTACCTGAAAATCAGACTCTAAGAGATTGAATAAGTAAACTGAAATTGAAAATAAAAGCAAAAGTAACAACTAAGAATAAAAATAACAACTAAACTTGCCACTGCCTCCCCGGCAACGGCGCCAATTTTGGCGAGGTGTCAACTCGCAAATAATATTTCTCTACTTTTCTTTACACTAGCAAGTAGTATAATGTAAGCAGGATCGTCCCAAGGGAGGTGTATTAAGAAAAAGTTGTTATTCAAATTACTCTTAGCAAAGATGATTTTGTTGTGGAAATTCTGAAAATTGTATTCAAATATGAGATGTAATTGATTAAAGGTTCATTCCCGACCATGGAATACAAACCAAATTGATAGATAACTACGTTCTTCACATTATCTCTTTACTAACAACCCTAGAATAATTAGTACGCTCAACTATTCCGTTATTGTCTCCTAAGCTCACCGGATACGGAAGCGCTCGACTACCGGTTTCTACTTGCCAAGTTTCCTAGAGGTACGCTTACTAGGTGTGACTTAAACAAGTGCTCTAAGTTTTGTGAGATAAGGTTTCTCCTAGTGATGAACTCAAAAGCATGAATCACCTACTAGTGTCAATTTCTACATATAGGTACTTAACAAAGTCCCATCATCAGTACCCATATATTGCTACATGTGTTTATATTTCTAGACAATTACGGGTCGAAGAAAATCCAAACTAGCCATAGAATTAAGAGCTAACGATTCAATTTCGAACTTAAACCATTAACAAATAATCCATAAACAGTATTAGCATAGTAGAAATCAAACAATAACAGAAATAATTGCGAGAAAACGAGTTATTCCATATCAATCATGAGTTCATATTTCGGGCTTTGAAATCGCCCTTAATCAAGAAGAGTTTTAGTTACTCATAAGTATGGAGTTCATCATCAAATAATAATGGAAATAAAGTAAAGAAGATGAAAATATAAAACGAAAGCAAACCCTAGCTGCGGCCCTCTCCCAAAACTCCAAGAAGAATACGTGATAATAAAGTTATATAAATCTTCCCTTTTATGCCTCTTCTTAGGTCAAGTCTTCAAAGGTCCAAAAGATAGAAGTCCACCAATCCCCATGTGTGAGAAAAACCCATGTAGAATTATGTCCAAAAACTATCGCAGGAAAACTGGTGAATGTGTCGGAAGTTAGCTGGAATAGTTGTCAGAAAAGTACCTCAGGTGACCGGCAAAGTCCACCCGGTCACCTGTCATCGAGTTGACTCAGTAAAAGTGACTGATTCAGGGTACGAGTCAGTTGAGTTGAGACTGATTTGGAACAGTGATGTCAGATCTGAGTCAATGATAACTCAGCTGACTTAGCTCTAACCCAAAGCCATTGTCGCATAGGCCATAGCCAGTGTCACGCCATCTTTATTCTTTATCTTCAGTGTTGCACCATTATTGTGCAACACCACTTCAATTCCAACCATAGTGGCTCATCACCTCCACACCTGCAGTAACTTCATGTTGACATTTAAACACACTTTTTCTGCTAAACTCAGCTACAAATACATTCATCTCCATCTCTTCCTCATCCTTTTAACCCTGCATTTCTAAATTTTAACCTAACTATCACAACAACCATTCATTCAGTTCACCGCCTGTAATCCCATTCAACCATCTCCACGACATTTGCTCACTACACAACTCATTTCTGCTTCTATTCAGCTACTCCTCTTCTTGTAACCTGTAGCTCAATCAAACTCCAGATAACCAACTCAACACCATATTGTCATTCTCTAACCGAAGTTCAAATCTCAATAGCGACAACACCATTAGGCCCAAACTTATATCTCATTCACAGGAGCAACACCAGCTCTCAATAGCAGCACCAATTCTCATATCAAACCTTACAACAACTGCACAAGTCCGCAGTTTAACACATGAACTTCCTGTAACTGTCATCATTTCAAAACCACAACCATTTGCACTCTCTACAGCTCCTTATTCGCATTTATCACAGTTCAACTCAAGCATTATCTGAGTCCATTCATTCATTTAGTTGTCAATTTCCGCAACTGCCATCACTGCAGTCTCAACTCCTCAAGATAATTGCATCTACTTCTACCAGATTCACATCTGATGTAACTCAGATACCCCTTTCAATTGTCTCTGAACTGCAGTATCACCAAAAACTTCACATTGAGATCAAACTTGTCCTAAGCATGCATCTATTTCATCTTCACATCAATTTCATCTGTTGCTCCATACCCAGCTGATTCTCACTGCAATGCAGCTGTAACTTCCACTCTACAACTTCATCATTCCCAGATATCAACCATCCACCAACTCCGTATGAGCTTCTTCATTCCATAACTAGCTGCAATCATCTCTTCCACCTGCAATAGTATCACTGGCACCTGCATTACACAACCACCTTCATCACTACAATTCACTTAAGAGTTTCAATTCCACACACACAACAACCATTAAAACATGCAATTTTGACCAGCTTAACTTCAGCCCACACCCACTGTCAGACCAACTCCATCTATATCTCCTTAATGAGTTCAATACCACCACTGCATCACCATCAGTTTTATTAATTGATCTTTCATCAAAAACTCTTAATTCACCACCAGAACCCTAATTGCAGTAAACCCATTCTTCTATTTCATCTCAAAACAGTCTTCAATCCCTTTAATCTCTCGATCTTCATCTCCTACTTCGATTTCAAACAGAACCCATTCATAATATCCTCCATTTGTTCATCTAGATCGGGAATTTATCTTCATCAGCTCAACTGGCTCAACCTCAGGCAACATCGGATTCATGTTCTTCCCCATTTATCAATCCAGTTATAACCCTATATTGTTAACCCATCTCTAGAATACACAATCACAGAAACAATCAATCACCAGCAGAATCCCCCAATCTCTGATTTCTTCTCACAATTTCTGAGTCTCTCTTCCCCCCTCTACTGGCGTCGCCAACACTCATTTACAGTCAGAGGAGAATAATAATTCTTCTTCACTGAAGTTCAGGTTTTGTGTAATAAAATGAAAGTGGATATAACCACCGTAGTGAAAATAGATAAGGGTCGACCTAGAATGTCTGTAGACACACCAGTCAGTAGATAAAACGCCACAAAGGTATGCCCCATCGCTTCTCTAGACTAAGCTGTAGTTGTTGTCCGCTATCGTTGGCTCGGCTCGGCTCCCAATATTGCTCGTCCGTGGAATAACCGTTATGCCATTTTCGCTCCAAATGAACGCCTTCTTTCGCCTTCCACCAACAACAGCCGTCTTTTACTCCTCATATTCACTTCTTCTCTTCAATGAGAGTCATCACTAAAGTTGTCGTGCTTTTCAGACAGAAATTTGCATCACTAAAGCCGACATACTTTTCAGACAGAGAAGAATAAATAAAAGCAAATAATGAGAAATAGTTAGTCTCCAACAGCAGTTGCACCTTTTTGCCTTTAAAACAACGTTTTTTCTTATTTTGTTCCAAATGACTCCAAAGTACCTAAATACTCAAAAAAAATAAAATAAGATACATAATTTACAAGAAAACTTAGCAAACAATGCATAAACAATAGATAAATATCAAGGTGTTTTAGACACCTATCAACTAGCCTACTCCAAGCTAACTTCGGTCTGGACTGTAGTTGAACCCCAACCAATCTCACACTGATCCAAGGTACAGTTACGCTCCTACATCTCTGATCCCGGAAGGATACTACGTACTTTATTCCCTTATCTGATCTCACCCACAACCAAGAGTTGCTACGACCCAAAGTCGAAGACTTTAATAAACAAATTTGTATCACACAGAAAAGTCTACAGGTAATAGATAAATTCGTCTCCCATGAATAAACCTACAAGTTTTGTTCTGTATTTTGATAAATCAAGGTGAACATGAACTAATCAATAAATCCAGACTCAAATCAAGGTTTGCAATCAATGTTAGCTTACTAAAAAAACATTCAATATTCACCGTTAGATGAAAACCTGATTAGATTTAAGCTAATATTTATCAACCGTTAGATCGAAAACATATCTTGTTATACACACATGTACTGCACGTTTTTAGGCTTGTGTAACCATACCCAAACTTGTACATTAGTTGGTTCAACACTAGCTAACCAAATGGTTAGCCAAATGATAACTTTCATATCAACCATATTCTTCTTCACCATAACTAGTCCAAATGACTCAAATGAACTAGTTAGAGAGTTGTTCAATTGCAAGGAAATCTCATGTACTATACAAGACACAATTGAAGCAAAAACGATGTGATTCACTCGCATCGATTCATGAACTATAAAGCCATGGTTTGCAATAGCATTCCTTAGTTTATTAAGATAAGTTCACGATCATCATTTTTAGACATAACCTACTCAGTTCGCGGACTGGGTTCGTGGACTTAAGTTCCCGAATGAAGTTCACAAACTCCGACAGAAATTCTCGGTCGAGAACTTTCGCTAGTTCGCGGACTGAAGATCACACACTTCTCCGGTTTCACTTGATCCACAAAGTTCGCAAACTTCGGTTCAAGCAATAAGGACTTATACATATATGTGTTTCCACAACGATTCTTATATCCTCCAATGGTTATATTGTCTAAACTCTCATTTCAATCATTGAAACATTCTCAGAGGGCGTTATATAGTTATTATTCACAAATTATTTTTCGTCAGAGCAATTTCCAAAATGATTGAAACATAACATGACTTTCGTCACTAGGTAAAGATGAACTTGGCTAAAGAGAAAGCTTTACCAACACATATTTAGTGAAATATATAAGTGAGATATACTCAGCTCGAAATATCATATGGGTATAATCTTAGTATATATAGTAATACGACTTTTTTCTCAAGATAGGAGATAGAGCAGATAGACTTTTGAGTGATAGATAAGTTCAAGTCTCCGCATACCTTTTAGTCGATGATGATCCACTGGTTCCTTGAGTATTCCTTCGTCTTGTATGATGATTTCCATGGAGTTCTTGAGCTCAACTACACTTTCTATCCTAGTCTGAGATCTTAGCTATAGTAGGCTACAAATGAAGACTTTATAATTTTGATCACTAACATTAACAAACATGCTTGAGATAGAAACGCATGCGAGTTCGACCGAGTAGTACTCTAACAATCTCCCCCTTTGTCAATTTTAGTGGCAAAACTATTAATACATATGGAATACAAAAAATATATAAATAAACTTTGTAGCTCCTATTCCACATGTCTAATATTCAACGTTACTCGAAATCTTCGTCACTTCCAAGTAGTCGTCCAATGATCCCCAAATGTTGTAAGTTTAGCATCATCGTTGTTGAAAATCCATAGCTATAACAATGAGAAAAGCAATGGTTCTCAATCATTGTTATACAGTGTCATAGTATCATTACATAGCGTCAAAGTCCAATTATATCATAACTTTAACAACAATACTATGGTGATACTTCACTCCCCCTTAGTCAATACTCCATTTCACATGGAAACCACTCCCCCTTACATAATGATCCGAAAACCATATGTATTTGTAGTATGAACTACATATTAATTCTCCCCCTTTTTGTCAATAAAATTGGTAAAGGTACAAGAATGGGATCCTAATGAAATTTCCGTAAGAGATATTTCATGACCAAAGGTAAATGTATATCATCTTGTTTAGATGCAATCATAAATCCGAAGCTAAATGCATTCATCAAGGAGTTCATAAAGATACAAGATAACCCCTTTAATATTCCACAGTCGCGCTCCCCACAAAGATTTGGCAATTAAGCACAAGTTCAAAAGAACTCTCCCCCATAAAATGTCATTCCTGAAAGAATAACAAGAGCGACCTTAATTTCAAAAGAAAAGAATGATTTCTTTGGACAAAACCAAAACAAATTACATACAAGTATGAATTTTAATCCAAAGAGAAATATTCAATCAAATCAACCAAGGAGTTCATAATTAGAGAAATGTATGGCTGTATTCTCGTAAACTTTTTATTCCCTCCTTAATTTTCTTTCAAATGCAGAACATACCTGGTAAGTTTGCGACTCCATATTTGAAACACAAAACTAAGCTGGTCACTTTGAGGGTTTTAGATGGGAAGTCGTGGGATGTCAGCTTAGCTTCCTCAATTAGCTCAGGTACAACTTTATCCAATGGCTGGAAACAGTTTGTTTCGCATAATCAGTTGAACCAGTGGGACGTCTGTGTCTTTGAGCTTGTTGATCCAAAGAAATTTGAGATGAATGTTTACATATTACGGGTCCTCCAACCAACATGTAGTCGTAAAGAATTAGAGACAAATGCTCCTTGGGCGTCCATACCAGTAGAAACATCACTTGCAGCAGCCAATGCGTTTAAGTCTAAAAAGCCGTTCTTCAAGGTTACTATGTGTCGCAGTTACTTAACACTCGGACATGTGGTAAGTGTTTTAACTCGAAATCATATGTTTTATAATTCATCTCAGTAAAAAAAAAAGGTAATTTTTAGTTTTTGAGCTTTGGTTCAAGATAGTAGTCTGAAATGTGCACACAAGACTAGGTGATCTAAAATTGCCAATTTTTAAGTTGGATGCTTAACACTTGTACAAAGATCCCAACCATGTAATGGTTTATATCCCTAAATATAGTTTACGGGCTGTTTGGTAACCATTATTTTAATTGATTATCAACCCATAATCCATTATGCGGATTATAATGAATTTTATATGCGTTTGGTAACCATTATAATAATTGCTTATTCTAATCATAATTGAAAAAATCAATTATTTTCATAAACAGGAAAAAGTTGTTTTAAAAATTTATTATAATCAATTATTTTTTCTAAGAAACTCAAATTGAATTTTTTCTCTTATTTTCTCTAAACTATCAAAAGAGAGATAAAAAAAACAACATATGACTAAAAAAAATATCTTAAATCATTGTTCATTCCTCTCCTTTTTGAGATCATCATTCTAAGATAATCAATTATTTGAAAAAAAGTGTTTGGAAAAATTTATTTTGAAAATGATTATATAAAATCATTTATCAATTTATAATTATCTATAATCATAAATAAATAATCATAAATTTTACCAAACAAGGCCTACGGGAATAAAAAGATCAGTATCTTTATCTTCACAGGAAATACAACAAAATTCACATGAAAATAAAACATGAATTGGTAAAGGACATATCTTCATTCATTATCTTCGGACTCGGACTAATTATGAACTTGTTTATGCTTACTACTACAATTGCTGTTGTTTTTCCTTTTAATCTCTATTATCACTTTTGCTGAAAATGGATTTCCACTTCTTCGTGGCTCATTTTTTATGTTCATGTGCTCTTAATACCATTGTAAATGATCAGTATTACATGAGAAGAAGATGAACCTTGAAACCCACTAAGAAAAAAAATGTGAATTAGAATGTTGAAACAAGGCAAAGAGTGAATTTAGGATATAAAGTGAAGTGGAATGTTAAAAATGGAAACGTAAGGTGCATAAAGTAGAAACGATGGGGAGTCCAAATTTGTTCCCACTCCTCTGACGAGCAGGGCTGTCTTTGGAAGTAGGCCGTATAGGAGGCCGCCTAGAGCCCCAAAATATCGGGGGCCAAAAGTTTTTCCTTTTTATTTTTATAGGTAATATGTGATAATTGTAAGTGTCACAAAACTGTTTTTTACAGTTATTTAAATTATTAGAAATGCTGTGACAGTTATAATTGTTACTAAGTTTTTGTTTTATGAACCAACATTCCATTTTAGGCGTATTTTATGTTAATTTACGAGCTCAAAAGCCCAAAATCCAACAAAAAAAAGGATGAAAATTTTAGGCGGCCTTCGACCGCATAGACGGTTCAAAGTTACCACGTTAAATAAATTGATGTATCTTCCCCTAAACTAAAAACATAACTCTGTCTTTGATTTGATAACCTATATAAAGGCCCCATATTTTAAGTTCGCCTAGAGCACCCCAAAACAATAAGATGGCCCTGCTGACAAGTGTATATTTCAAATATTTTTCTGATTGGTTGATTATTTAACTGATGACCCCATTACAATCCATATTTAGAATCACAACCGACTGCAATCATTTAAAAATGGAGATTTTTTTTTGAGAATTTTGATGGTGGAGTTTTGGTTTTGAAAAGTCAAGAACCAGAAAGCCCGACAATAAATAGTTTGATTATGTTGACTAGATTTGGTAAGAAATGAGAGTGTTATGAGCCAACCTATTTCCAGCAGTAAAAAACTTGTTGAGTTTATTGTGCACATGTTGAAGGCCGGTGGTGATTAAACTGGCCAACTCATCAATCATCACTGATACATGCTATGCACAACTGGCCGAGTCTTCTATCTACGGACTGCAGTAATGTAAACTTGGTCTCCCAGTCTTCTGGACAGTGAAATAAGATTTTTTTTTTATAAAGAGAAAAGATTTTATAGATATTAGCCAGGATTGTGATCTTTTGCTAGAAGCTCGCAAAATCCTGGGTTAAAGTTTTCAACAGATAATATTTGCATTGCTGACTGCCTGACATATTTGGATACAACATCTGCAACTTGATTATCGTTTCATCTTACATGAGTGAACTCACAAACCAAAAGACTAGAGATTAAATGTTTTATCTCCTTTATTAAATTCTTATTCTCCCACTGAATGAATAGAATGTTCCCATTAATGGTATCAACTACTAGTTTAGCATCAGATTCAATCTGTATTCTCTTAAGCTTCATATCTTTGGCCCAAGAAAGTGCTTCCGTGACAGCCATGCATTCCACCTATTCTGGATTCAGTGCTCCATCTTCATTGCTCCCTTTGATTCCAAGGCTGGCACACCTGTATGATTGCGTAGGATGATACCAGTTCCAAAAAGATTAGTATCTTCATTGTATGAACCATCAACATTAAATTTAAGAACATCATCAATTGGGGGTTTCCAGTTAGAGATGTTCATGCTAACAAAATTTAATGCAGATTGAGATGGGTCAATGCAGTGCATATGTGAAGCTATATGATAATGAATTTTATGCACAATGGTGTGAGGGTTTAGAGATACTCCCTGGAATACGACTTCACACATATCTTTCCACAATACCCATATTCCAACCATCAAAGTAATCAACCATCTTTGATCCTGATTTGAGTATGTAGAAGTGAACCAGCTGAGAACCCAATCTGCGACTGAGTTGTAGTTTTCTCTGAAAACCTCTATATTAACATTAATGCCCCTCCATACTGCCCTAGCATGTTTACATGAAAATATAATATGTTCCATATCGTCCAGACCATGACCACAGATGTCACAGTGAGTTTCCTCTTCTGAGTTATACTAACATTAATGCCCCTTCATACTGCCCTAGCATGTTTACATACAAAGAAGACTTAGTGACTGGAAATAAACATACTCAGTCCTACAACCTTCACAAAGGGCTATACCCTGTTTGTCTAGATCTAACTCGGCCCGAATGATATCTGACTCAAGGTCTAACTCATTTTATACATTAATTTGGATAAGTAGTTCACAATGCTTAGAGTTAGAATCAATGACAATGAATGAAGTATCACCAAAAAAAAAAAAAAACTCACAAAGAACGTTATACATATAACATCAATTTGAAAACACCTTAGAATTTTATTTTTGACTTGTACAAATAAAAAAAGTCATAATTTTTGTTGGGAATCAAAATTTTAAAAAGAATTCGTTTAATAAAACCCAAATTTCCATTGGGAACCAAATTTTCATTCTGTGAGAAATCTAGACCCTTGATTTGAAAATGTGGAGCCACTTAATCTATGGTATCAATAGTCTAGACTGAACCATAATCCAAGAAGAATCCCACATGATATCCTCAGTTCCAACCTCGGTGGGTTTAGAATGACTGACAATCTGCTTGAAAACAAGATTATGTAAAGATACATGTCGCGCACTTTCCTTCTCCCTTAAACAGAGGCCACAAAAGTCACTCTATTATATCCCCGCTTCACTAAAAGTTATCTTCGTGAGCAATTCTATTTAGAACCGCTTGCCACATTAGGGAGTTTCACTTAGTCTAAAATTGGTAATTCCCTATAAATTTTCTAGTGGGAAGTTGGTGATTAAAAATAAACTTTCTAGGTAAGGACTCACTAAGTTCTGCCATACCAACCATGCCAACCTGCATTGCCGAAGTTTTATTACTCCATAACAACTCACCAACACCTTCTGAGTAATTGTAAAAATAATTTTTCAAGTAAAACAACAATACTAGTAACCGTGACTATGCTTTTCTCTTTCTTCTTTCACCCCTTCTCAAAAGCTTAGAGAAAACCCATCATCTTCTTTTTCTTTTGCTCAAATCTAGTCCTTTTGGGGCTAGATCTAAGCAAAGATTGTTTGTTTTTAGAAGTTATTTAGTTATTTTTAATAAATATCTTCGCTAGTACAACGATTCTTTTCTTCGCTATTATGGCGATTATTTTCTTCGCTATTAGGGCGTTTTCTTCTGCATTTTTGATAATGTTTCATTTTATAGTTTTGTTCATGATTTGGTTTGTTGGATACAAGTACATCACCGATTTGATGGAGGCAAAATCAAATTATTCTTCAACAGAATAATAAATATAGGGTTTCTGGGCTTCTCGCTATGCATGAGTTTTTGGGAAAATCACTCCTCTCTCATAGGAGTATCTATTTTCAAGAAGAAAAACAATCAAAATGGTCAAACTATGATTTCGAACACCATTCATTCTCCAATCTCTACATACAAGATTTAGGTGCTACCGCTGTGGATCGCTCTTTCTCTTCGCGATTTATTTGTGTTTTGCATCTATCATTGTATTTGTTTTATGCTTATGTTGTACTTGTTTTTTCTTAAAAACCATCTTGTAAACGTTTCTTATTTGGAATGAAATACTAATGGTTTGATTATCAAAAAAGAAAAAAAAGTGACTATGGACTTTGTCTCGATTTCAAACACGGCGTTACTAGTAACTAGGAAGCCTTAGTTTGCCATCATCTTCAGTGCCTGCCTTTATCTCTAACTGGAAGTCAAACCACCTTCATGGGGATGCTAAAGAGATGTGGGTTCGTCTCTATGCCGCTGTCTTTTGGTCCATATGAACTTTCAATCTCAAGGATAAACCTCCTGAATCTATCATCATAGAAGCAAAAATTAAAATCTTTGCATGGGTTAAATCTCTTAATTGCAATTCTCTGACATAGTCTTAGACGATATCATTGTTAGTTTGAGATCGAATTTTTTTGACTCTCCGTAGCCGTTTTTATGCTTTTTGGTTTTCCTTCTTGGTCTCTTTAGAGTTTATACCTTGATGTTCTTTGATTTTGCCTCTATATTTTTTGTAGAGTTTACCTTTGACATTAATAAAATCTTTTATCTTTGTTGAGCAAAAAAAAAAAAAAAAAAGGAAAAGTCAAGAACCAAAAAGCCCGGCACTATGTAGATGTATCTTGTTGACTAATAACTTGGGTAAGAAATGAGAGTGTTGTGATCCAACCTGTTTCTAGCAGTAAAAAACTCGTTGAATTTATTGTGCACTCGTTGAAGGCCGGTGGTGATTAAATGGATAATTACCTGTTCCACCACTACCGGCCGGCATCTTTCAGAACTCGTGTTTTTGTCTTGGCTTATTCAATTCCAACTCATCATCATTAATACATGATGTACCCAACTGGCCGAGTTTTCTATCTACGGACTACAGTCTGTAAACTTAGGAATAAAAATACTCAGTCCAACAACCTTCACAAAGGGCTACACCCTGTTTGGTTGGATCTGACTCGGTCCAAATGATATATGACTCAAGGTTTTAACTCACCCTATACATTGATTTGGATGGGTATGTCACATTGCTTAGAATTAGAATTAATGATAATGAAGTATCACCAAAAATATTGACAAAGAACATTATACATATAACATTAAACATCGCTTGAATACACCTTAAGAATTTGATTTTTAACTTCTAGAAATAAAAAAGTCAGAATTTTTATTGAGAACCAAATTTTAAAATGACTTCGACAAGAAAAAAAGTCTACTTTTAATACACTTTTTTTCTTCCAACTTCTAAAGTTGATTCTAATTCTACAGTTGATTCTACTTCTGGTATTCTACATTTGATTCTACTTATGTACATTTTTTTCTTCCGACTTCTAAAGTGGATTCTAATTCTACAGTTGATTCTACTTCTGGTATCATATGCAAGCAAGCAAGCAATTATTTATTTATTTTTTGCTAGGAAAAAGAATTTTATTGACAAAAAATAGAGGTTATATAGTAGATCTGAGAAATTCAAATATATTTCCCATCCATTCTCCTGAGGTTCTAGACCTTCTACCGAATTTTGCTGCCTGATCAACAAGTACAATGTGATTCCTATGTACAAATTCAAATTTGACAAAATTAAAATAGGGAATGATTGTTTTACAGTCTTTTATGACTGATTTATGATACCAAAATAGTTGTTTATTATTGTTATTAAGAGAATCAATGACTAGTTTAGCATTACTGATGAAACACACTTTCTTCATTCCTATCGCCTTTGCCCACAAAATAGCTTCCAGAATAGCAATACTTTCAGCTTCCTCTTCATTCCTCACAGACCCTGCTTTAATTTTGCATCCATTGAATGAACCTGCAGTGTCATGCATAACCAGACCAATTCCAGATAAAAAGAAAATTTAATCAAAAGCAGCATCACTAAAAATTATACATCAATCATTTGGAAATGAATTTATAACTGTGGTGAGGTTCTTTTCTACTACAGGTACTTGATTACTAGATTCATAGGAGTTTGTATTACTCAAATACAACTCTGTGTCATTAACTAATTTAAGTATCTGTCTTGCTGTGACATGATGATTTAGAGTTTTCCCTTGGAAGATGCATGAGCATCTGTCTTTGCATATGCTCCAGGAAATTGAAAAGACAACACTTGCCTTTTCTTTCAAATTGTTATCTGAAATCCACTTGATTATCCAATCTTGGATGCTGATATTTGAGATACTATCCTGCTCAATGAGATCTGAAAAAGGAATTATGGACCAAACAACTTTTGAAAAAGCACAATGCAGTATAATATGCTCAGGGCATTTAATAAGACATGTATTACACATAGTACAAGAGGAATCATGATCATTAGTAAACCTATGAACAATGGATTTATATGGGAGAATATACACTTCCATGCAAGAATCTGTACTTTATGCAATATGGGTAAACTCCATAGGGATTTATACAGAGGATTGCTGCTTTGGGGACTATTGATATAACTGTTTTGACTAGAAATAAGTTTGTAAACATACTTAACTAAAAACATGTCATTCCTAGTATGTGGCCAAATAAGTCTATCACACCCTAAGAAAGGAATTATAAAGTTCAAAATATTGTTGGCATTCTGTGGTGTGAAAAAATCTCTGACCATCTCATATTTTCAAGATTTAGTGTCTCTATCTATAAAGGCTGAAACAGAGAGATTATGATTATGATTGGAAACAAATTTAGGTTCACTAGAATTCGGAATCCAATTATCTCTAAAGGCAAGGATATTGTCCCCATCCTTGACCTCCCATAGAGAGTTATAGAGGATTACCTCTAAACCACGACTTATGCTCCTCCAAGTCCAAGAGCTTTCATCTTTTTTAGTACAATGTAGAGGACTGCAATTTTTGAAATACTTACATCTAAGAATAACTACCCATAGATCATTAGGTTTATGAATCAAGTTCCAAGCTATTTCAGTTAAAAGAGACAAATTGAAAATTTTAAGGTTTATAAATCCTAAACCTCCATGATATTTATGAATAGAGATATTTGTCCAGCCCTTCAACTAGATACCTCCTGGACTAGACTTACCCTACCAGAAGTCCCTTTGGGAGGACTACATACTGTTAATAATAACATCAGTAATAGTAAAAGTGTTCATATGATAAATAGGTGAAGTTCTTAAAACATTTTAAACCATAATAGACCTACCTGCTTGATTAAAATGTTTTCTTTTCCATTTGGACACTCTTTTATCAAAATGCTCGTTAAGATGGTTAAAAGAATTTGTTCTAAACCTAAAAATAAAAACGGGAATACCTAATGTTAGAGCACTGCTCGGTCGAACTTGCAAGCTTTGATATCTCAAGCTTGTTTGTCAATGCTAGTGATCAAAACTATAAGTCTTGATTTCTAGTCTACTTAAAGTAATGTCTCGGACTAGGATAAATTGTGTAGTTGAGCATTAGACTTCATGGCGGTCATTAATTGAAGACAAATAACTACTAAGCAGAGCTTGTGGAACTTCATCAACAAAAGGTATGTGGAGACTAAAACTCATATATCACTTGGAAAGTCTATTTCTACTCTATCTCCTATATTAAGACAAAAGTCATATTAATATATAGTTTTCGATTATGCACATTTGAGATTTCGAGCTGAGTTTAACTTGCTTATATATTTCTCAAAATATGTGTTGGTAAGCTTTCGCTTCGACCAAGTTCAACTTATATTCTTGATGAAAGTTAAAAGATGATCATGTGAAAATCTCTGAGTAACATCTTATATGGTTTTTGTGATACAATCATGTGGTGTAGACTTGGAATGTTTCGTTATGATTATTTCAATAACTTGAAAATTGCTTTGATGCTAATAGTGTGTGAAAACGGCTATTGTCATCCTCTAAGAAAGTTTCAATGATTGAAATAAGAGTTTAGAACACTTAACCAACATTGGATTATAAACATGTTGTGCACTCTTGCATATCTGTGATCCATGTTCGGAAACCATAGTATGCATACCCGTATGCATATCTATTGGTTTGAGAAGTTCAGGAACATAAGTGCGCGTACTCGTACGCATACTGGCATAGGTTTGTGACAGAAATTTTTTGCTGGGTTTGTAGGTATGCGTACCCGTTCGCATACTGGCGAAAACCAAACTTGGTCCGGCTATTTCAAGTATGCATACCCGTTTACATACTTGAATGGTTAAGGTTCTAAAATCGGTTGTGACATGAACAAATACATTTATTTAATAAGGAACGCATTCTTTGCAAACCGTGACTATAATGTTCATGAATTGATTTGAATGAAACAAACCGATTTTGCTTCAATTGTGTTCCTGTATACTTCTATGGGAATATAGCAATTGAACAACTCTTTAACTAGTTTCATTTGAGTCATTTGAGCTAGTTATGGTTAAGATGAATAAAGTTGATATGAGAGTCTTCATATAGCTAACCTCGGTTCACTATTGTTGAGCCAACATGGTGTACACGTTTAGGTACGGTTACATAAACCTAAATGAGGGTACATTTCATTTATGTATAACAAGCTTAGTTCTATCTAACAGTTGAAAGATATTAGCGTGTATCTAATTAGGTTTTCATCTAACGGTGAATATTGAATGCTTTGTTACCAAGGTAACTTAGATTGCAAACCCTGATTTGAAAACTATATAAAGGAGAACTCTACCAACTGGGAAACCTAATCCCCACACTTCTATGTGTTACTAGTTGCATAACTAGAGTCAATTATCCTCTAACCTTAGGTTTTTCATGAAACCCTGTAGGTTAATGACTTAAAGACTTCATTGGGATTTTGAAGCCATACCCAACTATAACGGACAAAAAAGGTGCATGATCAAGGGTATCCACATCAATGAATAATATAGATCAGAAAAGGAACCCTAAATTGCAAGAGAGATAAAAGAGCTTATAGTTTACACCTTCATATTGCTTGATTATGTCCAACTACGGCCGCGGAAGGTGCATCATCAATGGTCTCTACATGAACGGATAGTAGATTAGAAAAATATGAACCATAAATTGCAAGAGAAAAAAAATCGACAAAATCCTAGAAGCTAGAGGCAACATGGAAACGACGGAAACTGGTTTTTGCCCGTATGCAGCATGCTTTATAGAGAGGCACCCACACATTCCACAAAAAAATATTTTTCTTTGGAAATAATATTAACCAATATCTAAATATATGTGTCATTTTTATATTTCTGGATAGCCACACTATCATTTCACACCGAATAAAAATGGTTGGTGTTATTTTTTGTATATGAAATACTCAACATCAATAAAAATAAGGTAAGGTTAATAGTTTTATATATTTGGATAACCATATTTGCGTGTTGGAATCATTTTTATCCAAAAAAATAGCCAACATCTCGAATTAAATCTTTTATTTTACAGAATCTTTTAGATTAAGAAAAATTTAGTATATTCTAGGAGATTTTCTTGATATATTTCAAAAATATATGTTAAAGATTTCATAAGATATGGATATTTTTCTTTTAAAAAAAGAAAGAAAAAGATATCGATAATATTGGCAATTATTTTTGTTGGATGTGATTAGCTAAAATATATATTAGGGGCTAAATATATATTTTGTGGCTGAATTTTTCAAATATTACCAAAATAAAATAAAATAGTTGGGCCAGAATCAACCAGGAGCTCTGGTTAATGAGAGCGCTCGAAGAAGAAAAAAAACACCCTAGAAAGAAAAGAAACAAAAAAATAAATCCATCACCTCACCCTTGTAGTGAGTATATTCTAGTTATTTAGTTCGCGCATCAACAGAAAAACTGAACCAAATCTATTCCACCGCAAAACCATTTACAGAGGAGAGATATCACCAACTGCAAAACCATATCACCGAAAAATACCAGGAATATATACCAAAAAAACATGATTTAATTATTTAAAACAAATTGAATTCGTACCAACTGGAGCAAAAGAACCAATAACAGATGCTGACACGATGTGGCTACTGCGTTTCGAATATACCTGCAAAATAAACTATAACTAGCGTGAAGCTCGTCAACGCTATTAGACCAGTCACGAGACAACTAAGCCGTTATTGACCCGATTAATTAGAGACGAACGTTAATTAATAAAAATTAATCTAACAAAGATCTAGATTCGAAACTAGTACCGCTAGACAGATATCGAAAATTTACGCGGAATGGACTGCTCGAACGTGTCATTCAGACACCGGACGAAGAAGATATCACTGGATTAGTATGAAGGAAAAAAAATCATTTAACATCTAAACCGCCTGGCTGCCCTTATCAATTCAATGGGTTCCTTAATAGTTTTTGTTGGCCTTATCATCACCAAACGTGCGAGAGAAACTCATTTCTCATTTATCTTTCTCTTTCTTCTTCATTCTTCTTCTTTGTTCTCTCTCTTTCTCTCTGTCGAATTCAGTTATGCTGAATTGAAATTATTTTTGTTGTTAATGATTCATAGAACTTGTTAGTGCGTTGAATCGAAGATGAAGATGTTGGTTCTGTGATTGATATGGATCGGGAGGAGAAAAACTGGTTACAAATGCGAATTGAAGTCAGGGTTCGGTTTGTGCTCAAGATATGAAAAAATTGATTAATTAAAGACGGATTTGAGTGGTTGGTGATGGAGAACGAAATGGGTTGGTGTTAATTTGTTGATGTGAAACTGTTCTTATGCAGAATCACATAACCAGGTAAATTAGGGTTTCCTTAATTTGATGATTAAATTTGGGGTTTCTGTATTGATTGATTTCTTTATGAAATTGAGTTTGGTTTGGTAATCTTTGTCGTGGGTTTGTTGTTACTTTAGGAATTGGAATTAGGGTTAATTTGAGTTGTATAAGGTTTAATTTGAGTTTCTTTAGGAATTAGGAATTAAGGTTCTTATCATGTTAGAGTTTGTTACTGTAATTTTGGGTAATTGGTGGAAGAATTGGAATCAGGTGAAGGGATTGAAGTACATGTTATTAGTTTTGTGTACATAGGTTGACATTGAATTGAACCAGATGAAGATGATGTTCTGAGTAGAAGGATATCACTGTGACTGTATGGATAAGATAATTGAGCTGAAGTTGCAGGTGATAATGGGAATGAGATGGTCGTTCTTAAGTTGAGCTATGGTGGTCCTGAGATGAGGCTGTTGTTGTGATTCAAGTGCAGCTAAATAACATGAATGTTCTGTTGGTGGAGGTAATGAATAGGTGGAGGTGATGTTTGTGTTGATGCTGAAATAGTTAAGCGAGAGTTGTAGGTGATGTTCAATTGGTAACAATGGTGGTGGTTCTGTAGCTGTTGGTGGTTGTGTATGGTGATGGAGGTATAAGAATTAAACTATAGTGGTGCAGATGGAGTTAGAGTCTGTTGTAGTGCTGTTTAATTGTTTCTACAGCTGAAGTGGAGTGTTGAGGAATAACTGAAGATGATGATGTTGGTGGCCTGTTGTTGAATTGGTGATGCTTATGAAGCTCAGGGTTTAGTTGATATGGAATTAGATGAATGTTAGGTATTTGTGTGATGATGGTGGTCTTTACTGAGGTTGTGGATTTGTTATATAATGAGGAATTGAAGGATGTTCTTGAACTATAGATGGAGCAAAGGTTGTGCAGGGTTTAAGCGATGTAAGTGGTATGACTGAAATGGATTGTTGCTGTAGTAGCAGGAAATCCTACACTACACCCCTCACAAGAATTCATAATAATCAACACATTTTTTAAAGATTAAGAACAACACTTTTATTAATTGATTCACAGAAATGTTACAAGTAATGGAAGAAAACAAGAATACAATCGATTTTTAAGCTTTCTCTCTCCTAAATGTCTTGCTCAACACTCGAAAAAGATCTCTCTATTCCTTACGCATGTTCAACTCTTTATATAGGGATTTACATAGTGGATGACATCTAATCTGTCCTTTAATTTTGGATCTGACTTGCGATATTCTCGTAAGAGTTATATTATCACATCTTCGCAAGCACTCTAATTATCGCAGAATCTTCACACTCTTTTCATGTTTCTGCTATCGTCATATGTTACGTCATTCTTCAAATCATCCTGCGACACTCGCAAGGTGTTGTTAACCATACTTAGCAAATAAGTCTTTCTTGCGATATTCTGATCCTACATCTTGCCTCTTATCATGTCTTCTCTGCGAAGGGGAGAATGTCATGAGAAATTATTTTTCAGAATGCCGCAACTGTTCATCTTTTCATATTCTCCGTACTGACACGATTCTGCATTCTTCGCCAAATTTACTACACGTATACCTTCTTCCATCCAGCGTCTGACACGTCCTTTTCAACCGCTGTATTTCAATTGTTCACGTGTAATCTTGAAATTAAATGTGTTTATCTTCTCGAGTATTCTTCTCTCTATATATACTCTTTTCATTCTTCTCACCTCTTCTTTTTTACTTTCTTTCTTATTTTCTTTGCAACTTTCTTCACTGTTCTTCCGCGAATTCCGCTCCTGCTGCTGTAATTTTTCTTGATTATTCTTCTCTTCAAGTTTTAACTTTCTTCTCCATTCCCATACTAAAAATTCCTCCAGCCGGTCGTAAGAATGAGATAGCCTTTGAAAAGGCTCAAAAGAAACTTCTAAACAACGGTTTTACTCTATCTCGCATTCCCGGCCAGAACCCTAAATCTGAGCTAACTGCCAAATTATTTTCTGATCATCCCTACAATCAAGGAAAAATCATAGTCTCTCTAGGTCAGCTTGAAGCTGGTCTTCCCATTCCTCTCTATGAAATTCTTTCTCATGCGAAGTTCTCGCGAGCTGTGTACCAATTGAGTGGGGATTGCATTCGTCTAATGCTCGAATTTTCCAATCGCGGTGCTGTTAAGGAATCTCTTTACCCCACCGAAGTTAAGAATCCTAAATTTGCTGAAGTTGCGATTATACTTGCGAAATATACTGTAGAAAACTTCTTTGCGAATTATGAAGTAATTCCTATGAAAAGAGACAGTACTTGCTGGGGTGTTCGCTTACATAAGAGAGATAATGTTGTTGATGGAGAATTACTCATGAAAGAAATTGACTGGCATTCTGGAGATAATTCTACCCCACGTCATTCTAATGATAACTAGTGGTGTGTTTTCCCCTTAATTCTAGAGGGTCCGTATATTTCTGGTTCTCATGTCTTACCTGCGAATCTCGCATAATTCCAACCATGGGTATTCAGCTGGCCCGAAAGAGATGGAGAGGTATATTTCCACCTTTTTCTTGAATCATTATTATTATTTCTCTTATACTCTTACATATGTTCTTATTAATCATTCCAATATTTTTATGACTGCGAAATTACTAGATTAAGAGGCTGAAAGCAAACTACGAGAAGTTTGGAAAACTAGTACTTTATCAGCTTTTCAATCAATCACAGATGAAGTAAGAAATTTTTTTTTTTAAATTCTTGACAATATATTGTTGCCTCTATTTCTTATCTTTATCTGTGTTTGAAGGCTATTGGTGAGATGGAGGAACCCTCCAAAGTTTCGAAGAGCAAGGGTAAAGGTAAAGGCAAAGGTGCTTCTCGCAGGGAGAATTCTGCTGCTCCTCCTTTAAAGAAACAAAAAGTTCAATCTCCTTCTCCCTCAATTCCTCAAGATAGCGAAAGTTCCAGTGACAAAAGTAATGATGATGAGGACGATGATAGTAATAATGACGATATCTCTTCTGCGAAAGAATCTTCACAATCTGAATCTTCTATGGCTCATTTGTCCAGCATTTTTGCTAATACTATGCAAGTAATTGGTGATACCCCTCTGAATAACGCTTGCAAGTCCATAGATGCTATTTGTGATGCCCCCATCCTAGAGAATAATGAATCTCTTCACGGGGTTTCAAGATCTATATCTCCAAATTTCTTTCATTCACTCAATAGCTTGGTAAATTTTCATACTTATACTTTTATTCTCTTTATTTTTATCTTGAATTCATAATTGATTCCTAAAATTCGATGTATTATTTTGTAGGCTGGGAAAGCCCTTTGTTGTTGTCTCATATTTGGAGAAAATACGTGCGGCTCTCGCAAAGAATAATTTTAGACATCTCAAGAAAAATGAAGAATTAGAGACTGAAGTTGTTGGTCTTCGCAGGAAGAATAAACAAAATGAAGGATTGGAAATCGAAGCTGCTAATCTTCGTGAAAAAATCAAACAATTGGAATTAGACAATTCTCTTAAGAATGACAAAGTATCTAATCTTCAAAATGCCAATAAGCAACCCTATGTTATGGGATTCTTTTTCTTTCCCTTATATTTTTTTTCAATTTTTTTTTTCTTATAGAGTTTACCATTTCGCAGACATCTATGGTCTTACTGATGAAGCTTTTCTTCTTCATTCATTTCCCAACTTCATGGATGATGATACCCTTCTTGAATATCTAAATAGTTTCTCTAGTGATAAGATTGAATCCCTTTCCATAAATGAGCTTAGATCCAAGCTTTGTCTTTTAGAAATTGAACATAGATCTGTCTTGGACATGGCTAATAAATTTAGACAATTCTTTTACAACTCTAAAGAAGAAATCCGTAAGCTAAATACCAAATATAGCGATCTAATAGACGAAAAAGACCGTATCTCTCTCCAAGGTGCTCAGGCATTAGCAAAATTTCATGAGACTCTTCTTGAGATTCAAATTGAAAGAGATGATCTCAAACATAAAAATGTTGTACTCTGCGAAAGAGAGAATCAAAATCGCTCCCGCCTTCTCATAAATGATGATGATGATGAATTTGTTTGGGCTACGAAAGTTCTAGATAATTCCAGGAACAATCTAGGTGTAGATGTTAGTCATCAAACTGAGCAAGAAACCCTGATTAAAGATATGATTTCTAACAGAGAAGGTTGTTAACTGTTCTTCCTTATTTATTTGTTTGTTTTTCATAAACTTCCATCAAATTATTGATTTATTGTTGTATTTTCGCAGAAGCTGGAGAGAGATATCGCAATAGACTTGAAGAGCTAGAGAATGACAAGGCGAAGCTCGGAAAGGATCTTTCTTCTCGCAATGAGAAGTTTTCAAAACTGAAGGCTCAAATGAAGATCACTATTTCGAATTTTGGAAATGACGCAATTTCTTATCGTAATGATACTATCAAAGCGATATGTGATGACAACCATATTCCTAACTCCAAATATCCTTGTCTTTTAGACAACATCCCGGAGAATGTGCCTAACTTGGTCATCTCTGATAGTGAAGCTGATGAAGAAGAAGAATCTGAAGAAGATGGAAATGATGAATCTGATGAAGATATGGAGAAAAGATCTAGTGAAGAATCTGATGGAGATAATGATGAATCAGGCTCGAAATAGATTTTGCTTCCTTGCTTTTTCAGATTCCTTGCTTGCTCCCTTGTAAAACTTGTACATTCATTCTTTGGTCTCCTACTCTTGTAAACTATCATTGTGAATTTCTCCAATCTTTAATATAAGTTCTTTTTTGTTTCATCCTGCATGTGTTAGAAATTTTTTCCCTTTCTCAATATGACTGTCAAAAATATAATTAAATTTTTATGCGTAAATCTATCACGTGAAAACAAATAACATGTAACTTATTTTATGCATTCCCATACTTGCCTCTGTTATTTGTATTCAGATGAGTGATTGAGAAAGCTGCCTCTGTTTAATAAAATAATTTGCGACAAAATCGCAATTTTCTCTGCATAATCTCGCAATCATAGATTGTTAGAAAATCACAATTATCTTTGTATGATCTCGCAATTATAAATTATAAAATTGTATTCTTTCTTATATTCTAATGTGGTCTTATTTTGACTTCCTAAGTAAAGGTCTTATTTTGCCATCTTTTTTCTTTTGCGACAAAATCGCAGGACGTCTCTACACTTTCATGTAGAAACCCATTGATCTTGCCTTAAACTTTTGTTCTTTTGTATTTTTTCTGCGACAATATGACAGGCCTAAATTTTCTTGCAAAACTGAAGCCCCATGACATTGCTGTCTTGCGACGAAATCGCAGGACGTCTTTACACTTGCATGAAATGACCCATTGACCTCGTCTTATGTTCTCTTTTGTATTATTGCCTCTTCAGGACTATTGCACAAATGTGACAAGTCTAAATATTCTTGCGAAAGTATAGTCTCATGACATTTGCGTCTTAAGACACTTATCATCTCCCTAACGGAGGGTGCCGCCCTTATCTTCCCCCTGGTTGCCCTTTCAAGGAGACGTACATCGTCCATACAAGACTAGCTCCTCCCATCCAGTCTTAACAACAACCAGTTGTGTTTGCAGCCTCTTATCCCTTTTGCTTATATGGTTTACGGTTACGAGACTGCACCCTAACTGGGGTTTTCTTTCGGACGAGTGCATCATAGCCAAGACTTCCCAAGAATGGCCAGGGTAGTTTCATACGCCTCGGGCACTCTTGGCGCAACCGTGTACCTCGACGCCTTGGTCATACTATGCACCCCTTAGGAGAGCTCTTATTACCCTAGTCGCCCAACACAAATCATATGCTCAAGTTGAGAATCCAAGGTCTCTCTCCTGGATGGGCTTTCATTGACCCCAAATCTCCATGACTTAGGTTCCAGCAGCGGTGTAACCTTATCGCTGAGTCATGAAACATATACCCCCTTCTGTGACGTATTTAGGTCTTACATTTGCCTCTTGCAATTTTTTATTCGCGAACTAGGGTGTACGCCATAAAGGGTCGTCCTATTCTGGATCTTAAATGATCATCTCGCGAAATTTTCGCATTTCATTTTTGCTACAATTTCTCAATCTCATTTTTATCATTGAACAAAACATTTTTTTTAATTATTTTTTTTTAAAATTTCGAAATTTTCCCAACAAATCAATTATACATCTTTTTTGTTTTCTCAATATTTTCTTCACCTCACAGTTTGAATTTTTTACCTTTGTTGTTTTCTGCCTCTGTTCTTTTGTTGCTTTTCGCTACAGTCTTTTCTTCTGCGACATTTTCATCATTTGTTATTTTCAACTGGCGTTGACTTCGCAGCATTCTTTATTCTCTCTGTTCTACTGTATCAACCATCAATCTCTCACTTCTTTGTCTTTCTTTGATGTTATATTTCCAATTCTCTTTCTTGGCAGCTCTTTCTTCGCAAGATTCCATATCAATCTCATAGCACTTCCTTCCTTCAACCCAATCTCCTTTTATTACTCCAACACCATTAGGATGTGGAAATTTACTGCACTGATGGAAAGTCGATGCCACACATAAAATTCCATGTATCCAAGGTCGTCCAATTAAGGTGTTGTAGGGCGACTCTACATCGACAATACATAATAGAATCTTGGAAGATATCCCCTTTAATGGAATTGTCATTGTGATCTCCCCTTTAGGCTTATTGGCAGTACCATTAAAACCATAAATTTTGTAGGTTGAAGGTATTAGATCCTCGTCTCTGCCTCCCATAGTCGTATAAGTATGATAGAATAAGATATCCATATAACTTCCCGTGTCAATTAAGACTCTATTAATTTCCCATGTATCTTCAGCCTCATCATCCTCTTCATCATCTTCATCTTCCTTTTGTTTTGGATTTATTTCCAGCCTCACCACTAATGGGTTATCATGCATTTCGCCAGACTCTGGTACTTCTTATGCGGTGAAAGAGATAGTTTTAATTTGCCATTCTTTTAGTGGTGAGATTTTCGCAATGTTTATTATCTCTCTTTCATCAGCATCTATTGCGAAAACTCTGCTTAGAACATTGTCGTGAAAATCTTCAATTGTTTTGTATGAATGTACACTTTTGCTCCAACTTCTATGATAAATGTTTCTCCTCCTTTTGTTGCATTTACTCTGCGAATTTATGGCGGTGGTGGTAAGGGTTGAGATTGAGGATGTCCTATTAAAAATGATTTAATTTTCCTTGATCTATCATCTTGAAAATGATCCTTTTAATATTTCTGCAGTTATTTGTTGTGTAAGTACTGAATATCGCAAGATAATAGTTCACGAGTATCGGGAGAAAAGAGTTATAAAATGTTACGATGATAGAAGAAGCGCAGAGAAATATGAAGTTTTGCGAGGATGGAGTAATTTTGCGAGTATGAGTTGCGATACTTCGTAACTCATGTACAACTGTATAAAGTTTTACTATAAATAGGAGTTCAAATGTAAAATTCGAGAGGTTCTTTTAGTGAGTGTTAGAAAATATTTTAGGAAAGAGAATAGAGAAAGTTGTAACTATTCTAATTCCATTTAAATACTTCTTTGTGATCAATTGAGAACATTAATAAGAAAATTGTTATTCATCATCAAGAACTTCTTGAGTTTTTACTAATTCTATTGAGGGTGTAGTTGTAGGTTATTCTGCAACTACATAATTGGCGCTAGAAACAGGGAGAGAAAGAATTCTGTATCGAGAAAAATGACAAGAAGAAGAAACACATCGAACCATTAACTCAAGTAAGGAGAAGTGTAAGATTAGCAGGAGGAGAAGCAAATATAACAGGAGAACCTAGTAGAAGAAGGAGTAATCGAAGAAATCAAGCTCAACAAGTAGAAGATCATGATCAAGTAAGTATACACACTTGGAGAACTAATACACCAGAAGAAGAAGATATAGAGAACCACAAATCAGAGAAAATGGAAGGTTGATGGGAGGAACAATTCTTGAAATAGAAAGGGAGATGCTAGAAACATTGATACAAGGAATCCAAAAAGAACTAATGATCGAAGCTGAAGAACGTGCCAAATTGACAAGACAAAATCAAGAATTGAGAATGGAAAATGAGATGTTACAAAGGAGGAAATCTCAAAGTGTTGCAAGATCAAATGTTAGAATAGAAAGAGAAGGACAAAATTCACCGATAATCAATAATGAAAATGATATGCAAGAACAAACGCAGAATCAAGGTGATAGAAATCAAGAAAATCGTTTCATTTTAATACCAAACCGCGAACAAAATATGGATAATTTACGAACAAGACCAAATCATAAAGAAAACAATCAGAATCGAGAGGAAGAACAACAACTTATGGAAGAAACTGAGAGACAACAAGCAATACATCAAAATAATCACGAGAATGGAGTAAGAAGACATGAAGAAGTTCGTAACAAACAAAATGTTGAATATGAAAGAATTAAGAGAAGAATTGTAAATCAACAAACAGAAGTGGAAAGGAATGAACCAAATTCTCGAATCAGAGTACAAGTAAATCAAGAAGAAATAAGTCACAAAAGAAGGAGAAATGAAGAAGAAGAAATTCCTGATATTCGCATGAGAAGAATGAGAAGAATAGAAAGGGAAGAACAAGAATTCCAAGATGCTTTACAACTGAACAATTATGATAATTTAGAAAGAAGATATTTGCAGAATAATGCGAATGAAAACATTAATGAAGAATATGATAGAATGTGAAGGATCGCAGGGGAGGAAGCGCAAGAACGTAGAAGAAGAGAAGCTGCATTAAAAAGACCAATGGATGAGAATTCTGAGGCAAATGCACGAATCTTTCGAGAATTAGCAGAAATGAGAGGGATGATAAACAATAGAAGAGGAGGAGATAGGAGGCAATTAGATGAAGCAATAGAAGAAGTCATGAGGACTCCATTTGCTAGAGAAGTACAGTTGGGAGGAATTCCACCAAAATGTAACTTGCCCACACTTACCAGTATTTTTGATGGGACTTCATGTGCTATTCAGCACATTAAAGCATACATAAAATGCATGTTACAATGGGAGAATCATGATGCTGTGTTATGCAAGTACTTCGCATCAAGTTTAACAGGGGAAGCTCTAAAGTGGTTCGAAGGACTCCCTAAGAACACTATTACGTCATTTAATCATTTGCAAGCAGTTTTCCTTGGAGCATATATCACAAATCACTCTTCACGGCTTGGTATTGAAGATGTATTTGGTTTAAAACAAAGAGTGGGTGAAAGTTTGAAGCATTTGGTAAGACGATGGAAGACTATGTGCAGTGATATGGCAGGGCGTGTAGATGAGAGATACTTGATTCTGTCCTTCATAAATGCGATGTTCGCAACTGAACAATTATATGTTCAAATATTCAGAAGAAATAATTCCATAATGATGACAGAATTACGAGAATTGCAAGAAGAATACATTACACTAGAAGAAAAGCAAAACAATATGGAGTCATATCCAGTAACAAACACTAACAATCAAGAGGGAGGAGCAAATTTACTTCCCAAAATAATCAATGTAGTAGCAGGTACTTCACAAACATCCTCACAAACTTCTTCGCAAATTTCAGAAGAGAAGAAAATCAATGATAGCCAGCCAAAGATGGTAGCAATGGGCGAGAGAGATCAAGAAGAATATGATAGAGAGAAGAATTTCTATAATCGGATAGGAAATAACCAAATTCCAAGATTAGATCAACAAAAAGAAAATTATGGTGGACAAAGGCAAAATTATTTTGGACAAGGAAACCAGAGACAAAATTATAACAACGGTCAAGGAGGTCAAAGAATGGTAAGGGAAGAGATAAAATTGACGCCTTTGAATACAAGTATAGAAAAGATATGGCAAGCAATTATCCTGGTAGAGAATGTACCAACTCCATGGAATATGGGAAAGGAACCACCAATGGGTCCAAGAAGTCATGAATTTTGTTCATATCATCATTTTCATGGACATTCTACAAATAATTGCCATAATATCAAGAGGATAATTTTGCGAATGATTGATCAAGGAAAACTAAATCAATTTTTACTTAAGCAGACACAGTCGCAACAATTACCACAGGATCCAACCATAACTCGCAGGGAGAACACGACAAAAGAAAATGGAGAAGAAATCCTACATATAGAAGTGGGGTCAAAAGCAAGGAATGTTTTCTGTAATTCCATTGTTCATTCATATAAAACCATAGAGGATTTTCATGATACTGTGTTAAGTAGGGTATATGCGAGGGATGGTGAAGGAAAGGAAGTAATGAACATCGCAAAGATTTCACGACTTGAAGATTGGAAGAAACGTGAAATTTCTTTTGAAGCCACTGAAATTCCAGAAGGTTGTGAAGTACATGATAATCCATTGGTGGTAAGACTGGCAATCTACATGAATATGGAGGAGAACGAAGATGATATGGAGGAAGAGTCAATTGGCCTTAATAGGATTTTGATTGATACGGGAAGTTCTGTCAATATCCTCTTCTATTCTTCTTACAAAACTATGGGGGGAAAAGATGCAGATTTAATACCTTCTACTTACAGAATTTATGGTTTTAATGGAACTGCCAACAAGCCCAAAGGAGAAGTGAGCATGCGAATTCCATTAAGTGGAATGCGAACTGAAATTCTGTTTTGTGTTGTTGATGTTGAATCACCATATAATGCTTTGATAGGAAGGCCATGGCTTCACGGAATTCTAGGCGTATCTTCCACTCTACATCAGTGCATAAAATTCCCTCATATGAAGGGTATTGGAATTATCAAGGGTGATTGGGCTGAGGGAAAGAAATGTTACGATACAGAAGTAGAAGTTTGCGAAGGAAAAACTGCTGAGAAGGAAAATTGGAGAAAAATAGCAAAGGTTGTGAAAAGAAGTGAAGATTTAATGGCAGAGGATTAAGGAAAAAGAGAATAAATTTACGATGATAATCATACAAGAAATTTACGATGATAATAAGGGATTGTGATTCGCGAGGAAAAAAGAAGGTTATCAGTATGTTAGCTCGTGAAAATGAGGTATGTGGCAAAACAAAATTTTTATTTCATGATAAAATTTTACGAATATTGTTTGCTCGCAGGAAATTGGGAAAAAGTTACAAATTTTCAGAATTTATATTCCGATTAAAATTTCATTAATTTGCGAATAAAAGACCGCAATCTGTGATCAGCCTCCAAAAAAGAAAGAGAGCCGCAGAAAATTTTATACAGGAAAACCTTTGTGGCGTACACCCTAGTTCGCGAAGCTATAATTCGTAAGAGGCAAAGTCCTAAAGTACGTCATTTAAGGGGGTACCTATAACGTGGCTAAGGGTAACCGGAACACCACCAAGGGCCCTTAGTACATGGTAAAAATTTTGGGGTACAACCCAATAATGGGGTACCTATCCGGGTTAGACACCTTGGATTCTCACCTAATCTAACGAAATTACGCAATATAAAATGCGGTGTAAGAAGATTTAGGCTGGGCGACTAAGGCATACTGTCTTTCCCAAGAAGTGCAGAAAACGATCAAGGCGCCGAGGTACACGGTTGAGTCAAAAGTGTCGGGTGAGGTTGAACCACATCTGCCATTTTTGACAAGTCTTGGCAAATGATGCACTTGGCCCAAAGATACCCCATAGGGTGCAACCTCGTAACTATAAGCCCTATAGGCAAAAAGGATAAGAGGTTGCGATCAAAAGTCGGTTGTTGAAACCCGGATGGGAAGAGCTAACCTTGTATGGTCGATGTACGCTTCCTTGAAGGGGCAATCAGGGGGAAGATAAAGGGCAGCACCCTCCATTAGGGAGCTGATAAGTGCTATAAGACGCAAATGTCACGAGGCTTCTTGTTTGCGAAAACATAAAGGCTTGTCATATTTGTGCAACAATTGAAGTTCTGCGAGCCTTCTAAAAAAAAAAAAAAAAAGAAAGAAAGAAAGAAAAGAATAAAGAACTCGTGTGAACATAATAAAGTTAAGATGAGATCAATGGGTCGCTACATGAAAGTGTAGAGACGTCCTGCGATTTCATCGCAAGACGGCAATGTCATGGGGCTTTATGTTCGCAAGAATATTTAGGCATGTCATATTGTCGCAACAATTCCTTAAGAGGCTAAAATACTATACAAAGAAGTTAAGATGAGATCAATGGGTTTTTGCATGAAAGTGTAAGAACGTCCCGCGATTTCATCGCAAGACGATAATGTCACGAGGTTGTATGTTCGCAAGAATGTTCAGACTTGTCATATTATCGCAAATAATTAATACAAAAGAGGTGGCAAAATAAGACCTTTACTTAGGAAGGCATGATAAGACCACAGAAATTAATGAAATTTATTGCATCAATATCATTGAAGAAATTATACAAGAGTATACATTATGAAGATCTGAAAAGAAGACAACTTTGTTAATATCATTGAAGAAATTTTACAAGAATATACATCAAGAAATTTTGAAGAGAAGACAACTCTGGCAATATCATTGAAGAATTTTACGAGAAGTCCTATCAAAAAAGACAACATCATTGAAGAATTTTAATGAAGACTTAACAAAAGATGCGATTTTGATAACAATCAAATACAGATAAGTTCATATTCGTAAAAGTTTACGAGAATTACATACTTATTATACTTCTCCATATATTGAATACTTCCCCAAAAAGTTGAATAATTCTTATAATTCTTCAAGAATATCTCATATTTATTATACTTCTTCAACGGATTATTAATTTTGCGAAGGTTAAGTACTTATTATACTTCTTCATACAATGAGTAATAATTTTTATACTTCTTCATATATTGGGAAATTCTTCATAAATTGAATGCTTCTAATACTTCTTATACTTCTTAGGGTATTTCATATTTTGTATACTTCATACTTTCTATACTTCAAGGGGAGATTTATTATTTACTTCGCAACATTTCGTAAAACGCAAAAGGCTTATATTTCTTATACTTTGAAGGGAGGATTTTTTATTCATAATCACAATAAGAAGAAAATTCGTAAGATAAATTCAGAAGGATATTCTAATACTTCCAGTGGTAGTTGATCATTTGAAGAGAAATAATAAGGGGAAAGGGAATACTAAGCTAAGTCTTTAAGATATATTATTTCTCTCCATATGATCAAGTTATGCGAATAAGGGAAATAAACATCAAAGAAAGATTAATTCAAATTATGCTTGAAAAATAAATTGTTGGATTGATTAAAAGCATAATCAAGAATAAAGTGTTGTATGGAAAATTTACAGAATGTAGATATACAAAAAAAAAAAAAAAAAAAATGAAGTTATTCTTCAAAGCGATCTGTTCCCATCAAAATGATTTCTTCTTCAACTTCACTATCATCTTCAACTTCACTTTCGAAATTTCCAGATATGGAGTATCTTCAGAATTTCTTGAGAAAGGAGCGTATGGTACTTCTTGAGAGGAATTTCATTATCTTCGCAAATCTTGCGAGTCATCTTAGCTCGAAAACGCTTGACATATAAACTATGGTTATCTTTGGGAAATTATAAGCGAGATCTCAAGTCAGAAATTTTCTTATTACGATTAGCAAGGAGAGTTTCCAGATTATTATTTATCTTCGCAAGATTTTTTGCAGCAAGAAAATAAATTAAGGAATTGGTTAGCAAATTATGAAGGAAAAGTAACCAAAATAATTATCATCGCAAAGAATTTACCTTCTAGTTGCTTCTTATCATTACGAAGAGAAGAAATTTCAAGCTTTAATTGATTATTCTTCTCAAGAAGAGAAGAATTATTCTCCTAAAGCATATAATGAAGTAGGAGAGACGAATCTTGAAATTCCTTTGAGGGAGTTATTATCAATAACAGTAAGAACTTTACAAGCCTTCGCAATAAGTTTTCCCAATCGGAGCATTCTTCCAACCTAAACAAGTAAAAGAGAATTTCCTAATCCACGAAAGAATGGAGGAAAGCCTTTGAGAAATGCTAACCATTCTTCGCAATAAGTTTGCGGCAAAAGTTTAATCCACGGATACTATAATCTTCATTCCCACCTTCATCAACATCATCATCATCTCCTTTGTCAGAAAGGGTATCAGAATTAGAACTAAAGTCCTTCTCAGGAAATTCATTATCTTCATCACCAAGATCTTCCTCAATGTCCTTATTATAAGAAATTACATTGGAATGGGATTTGGTTGAGAGTATCTTCTTTTTCTTTCTCTCGTAAACAATATCTTGAAGTTTTCTTTTTCCTTTGTGAGGAGCATCATCTTGACTGTCAGAAGCTTGAGAGACCTTCGCAGAACGAAGAGTTTGTTGCCTCGCAGTAAGCCTTTTAGAAGAAGTGGAACTTTTATTTTCACTCGCAGCAATCTCAGGAAGAAGTGGAACCTGTAAATTCAAATAAGGATAAGAAACAGAGGCAACAATATATTGTTTATAAAAAATACAAGAGTGTTTCTTACCTCATTTGAAATTAAAGGGTAACAAAAAGATAAGGAAGTGGAAATACATACATTTCTAAAAACCCAAGGTTGATAATAGCGGTTACGAAGATTCGCAGGAATTTCTACTATCCCAGTAATATAAGAACCTAATAACATTAAAGGGTACTTATACCAATCTTCATCATTAGAACGACGAGGTGTCTTATTATTTCCTGAAGCATAATCAATATCGTGCATGAGAAGATCATCTGCTGCGATATTAGCTTTACGATGAAGACGAACACCCCAACGATTATCTTCTTTCCTCGCAGGAATTAGTGTGTAATTTTTGAAGAAACCCTCAACTGTATAATTCGCAGCAACAATTTCTATATTCTCAAACCCAGGTTTTCTAAGATCAGTTGAATATAAAGATTTCCCAAAAGCAGCGCGATTTGCGAATTCAACTAAGAGGCGAATGCAATCACCAGTCAATTGATAAATGGCACAAGAAAAATTGGGGTGGGAAATAATTTTGTAGAATAAAGGAAAGTTAACATCATAAAGAGGAAGAGGAAGACCTGCGAGGATTTGACCTCGTGAGATTAAAACTTTTTGATCATCACAAACATAGTTAGTAAAGAGCTTCACACAGAGAGAAGACTTATTATCATAACCTTCAATCTCAGAAAGAATAAGGTCTCTATCAGCAAGTTCCGCATTAAGTTGTTCAATAGTTTTCTTCTTTGGTGCCATTGAATATAAGAGGGAAAATAGGAAAAATAGAAGAGGTTGCAAAGGCAGAAGCGGTGAAGAAGATGAGTAAGAGAATAAAAAGCAAAAAGAAAGGATAATATTTATAAGAGAGTTCGATGAAGATAAAAATTCATTAATACGAGTAAGCGTGAACGGTTGAAAAGAACGGTTACGAAGAAACATGTCAGAAAGATAAGGGAAAAGTAAAAAGACTTGTTGCGAATCTGAAGGGTGGTAATAACTACACTAAATTTACGAGAATAGGGATTCTCATGACATTTCTTCTTCAAAGAATTGACATGAGAAGAGGCAAGATGTAAGTACTGAATATCGCAAGATAATAGTTCACGAGTATCGGGAGAAAAGAGTTATAAAATGTTACGATGATAGAAGAAGCGCAGAGAAATATGAAGTTTTGCGAGGATGGAGTAATTTTGCGAGTATGAGTTGCGATACTTCGTAACTCATGTACAGCTGTATAAAGTTTTACTATAAATAGGAGTTCAAATGTAAAATTCGAGAGGTTCTTTTAGTGAGTGTTAGAAAATATTTTAGGAAAGAGAATAGAGAAAGTTATAACTATTCTAATTCCATTTAGATACTTCTTTGTGATCAATTGAGAACATTAATAAGAAAATTGTTATTCATCATCAAGAACTTCTTGAGTTTTTACTAATTCTATTGAGGGTGTAGTTGTAGGTTATTCTGCAACTACATGTTGAATGTCCATGAAAATGATGGTAAGAGCAAAATTCTTGACCTTGGTTGCTTGAAAGTGGTTCTTTTCCCATGTTCCAGGGCGTCAGAATGTTCTCCATTAAAATTATAGCTTCCCAAAAAAATTCCACACTATCATTCAATGGTGGCATCTTGATCTCTTCCCATATCATCTTTTGACTTCCTGATCCTCTATGGTAATTTTGTCTTTGTCCCCCATAGGTTTCTTGTGGCTGATCAAGTATTTGAATTTTGTTGTTTCCACCTCGACTATAAAAATTTCTTCCCCTTTCGAATTCTTCTTGATCTCTGCTTCCCATAGCTACCAGCTTCTGTTGATTATCATTCTTATTTTCTTGTTGTACCTGCGAAGTGCTTGCCATTGTGTTTATCAATTTAGGCAATAAGCTTGCACTCGCTGTATTTGAACTTGTGTTCGCAACTAGATAAGATTCTACTTCATTCTTCTTTTCTTCAAGAGCAATGTACTCCTCCTGCAATTCTCGCAGATCTGTCATTGTGATTGTATTCTTGATTCTGAAAATTTGAATATACAATAGATTGGTTGCAAACATTGCGTTTATGAATGATAAGATGAGATATCTCTTATCCACATGTCCAGCCATTTCACTACACATTGTCTTCTATCTTATAGTTAAATGTTTCAAACTTTCACCAATTCTCTGTTTTAAACCAAATACATCTTTTATGCATGGCCGCGAGGAATTGTTAGTTATGTACGCCCCTAAGAATGTAATTTGCAAATGGTTGAAAGATGTTATAGTATTCCTGGGTAAACCTTCGAACCACTTTAGTGCCTCTCCAGTTAAACTTGATGCGAAATACTTGCACAACACAACATCATGATTCTCCCACTGTAGCATACATCTCACATAAGCTTTAATGTGTTGAATTGCGCAGGTTGTTCCATCAAAAATGCTGGTTAACGTAGGCAAACTGTACTTTGGTGGGATTCCTCCTAATTGTACTTCTTGCGAGAATGGAGTTTTTGTAGATTCTTCTATGGCTTGATCCAATTGTTTTCTACCTCCCTCTCTCCTATTATTTAGCATTCCTCTCATCTCTGTCAGTTCTCTTAAGATTTGTTCATTTACTCCAGATTTTGATGCCACTGGTCTCTTTAATTCTGCTTCTCTTCTCCTGCGTTCTTGCCTGTCTTGTGTTGCGAGATTTTGATTTCCTTCTCCATTATTTTCTTCTTGTCTTTCTCCGCGATCTTCTCTTTCATTTCTTTCATGAATTCGCACACCATTATATCTCTCATTTTCTCTTCTGCGGTTTTGTTCATTTCTTATCAATTTTCCTTGCTGCCTTTCAGCTCTTCTTTGCACCCTATCATATTCTTCATTGATATTACCATTGTTGAGGTTTTGTTCACGTCTTCTTTCTCGATTGTCATGATTGTTCTGGCGAATTTCCTCTTGGAATTCTTGTTATTCCACCTCTACTCTCAATCTTTCCCTTTCGCAAGCTAAACGTGCTTGTTTAGCATAATGTCTCTCGATTTCTCTTTCAATTATTTGCCGATTTCTTTGAATCTCTCTTCCACGTAATATTATCCTCCCTTCTTCCTGATTTTCTTCACTATCTTGGATATTTCGTTCCTGACGCTGCTCATTCTCCTGACCTCTGTTGTTTTGTTCGTTTTATTGAATTTCGCCTTGTGGTATGTAACGATCTTCCATTACTTCTCTCCTTTCGCGACGTCCTTCATTTGGATCCTGATTTTCTTCTTCAATATTTTTGATAGGTCAACTTCTTCTTGCCTCACTTCTAATTGATCTCGAACTTGATCTTATTGTACTTCTTGATCTCCTATTTTGTAACCTCATGTTTTCCATTCTCAATTCATGGTTTTGCCTTGTCAAATTTGCGTGTTCTTCTGCTTCTAATCTCCTCTTTTCGTGTTTTCTTTGTCTTAACGCCTCTGGGGCCTCTAATACTCCAATTCTTTCATCACCATGAATTATTCCTCCAACTTCTTCTTCAGCTCTCTCCTCCTATCTTTCATTTCTTAATTGTTGATCCTCTTCTATTTCTTCCATTGAATCTGATCGCCAAGTATGTACGCTCACTCTATCATAATCCAAATTTTTATTTTCCGCTGGTGTATGTTGAACTGGTTGTTGAATTTTATTTTCTCCATCATTTCTTGTATTCATTCTTTATGATTCTCCATTTTCGTTTCTTCTTTCTCCAGCAAGTCTATTATTCCTTCTAACAGTACTTGGTTGTCTTGAAGCATTTCTTCTCCTAGCCATATCTTCAATCCTAAAGAATTATTGAAGATTGTTTGAAAATTCTTCACCAACTATCTCAAATTCTTCCAAATCACAATACTAATTTTCACACTAAAAACAAGGGAAATCTCTGATTCTAGCGCCAATATGTAGTAGCAGGAAATCCTACACTACACCCCTCACAAGAATTCATAATAATCAACACATCTTTTAAAGATTAAGAACAACACTTTTATTAATTGATTCATATAAATTTTACAATTAATGGAAGGAAACAAGAATACAATCGCTCTTTAAGCTTTATCTTTCCTAAATGTCTTGTTCAACACTCGAAAAAGATCTCTCTTTTCCTTACACCTGTTCAACTCTTTATATAAGGATTTACATAGTGGATGACAGCTAATTTGTCCTTTAATTTCGGATCTGACTTGCGATATTCTCGTAAGAGTTATATTGTCACATCTTCGCAAGCACTCTAATTATCGCAGAATCGTCACACTCTTCTCATGTTTCTGCTATCGTCATCTGTTACGTCATTCTTCAAATCATCCTGCGACACTCGAAAGGTGTTGTTAACCATACTTAGAAAATGAGTCTTTCTTGCGATATTCTGATACTACAGTTGCAATGGTGGTGCTGATACTGGTGGTTAGGATGTTGCAGGAATGAGAATTTTGGCGAAGTTAAATGCTAGGAGTTAGAATTGCAGGGGTAATGGTTTGGTTAGTGCAAAGCTTTACAGAATGGTGGTGGACAATTGAAATTGGGGTTGTAAACTTTGATATGGATGCTATGTATGTGGACCTGAACTTATAGATGTAATGAAGTTGCAGTTCATGGAGTCATGAAAATATAGTATTTGATTTGAATCAATGAAGAGATGTTCAAACTATGTATTTTGGCAAGAGGATTAAAAATGCATCATTTGAGTCTTGTTCTGTTTTTGTGTTGCATTAGAAATATGCCTGTTAGTCATTCCAGTCAGTCTAGCTGACTTATTTGACTTAGAATCTGATTGAGTTAAATCGGTTCGACTCAGTTGACTTGACATGGACTAGTGAACCATTGACTTTGACTTGACCTTGGACTTTGACTTAGACGTTGACTGTTAGTTGACCCGTGACCGTCAGTTTGACCATTAGTTGACTCATATGGACTGGACCTTAGATCAATGGGCTTGTGTAGTGGACTTGGGCTTAGGACTAGTATTCCTATTTTTGATGAATTGGACCACTTGTGGTCTGAATTAACCTTTGGTTCCTTCTAAAAAGTTGTAGATATTCATAAGACTTATCTAATGAACTATAGAACCAACCTAGTTCAATAAGTAAACCTTAGCTGTGCTAAAGTTGGATAATTAAAAGATGTAGAACCATAAATGGGCTCAGAACCATTAGATAGTTCGTTTAACTTATAACTAGATTTGTATGAGATTTTGTTATGAGCCTTTTGGCTAATCTTTAGAGTGCTTATGTGATTAACAGTTAGTCATTATTAACAACGGTCGATTCAAATGATGATCCAGTGGATTGAACATCTCGAGGTAGGCAAGGCTTGTCATCAAAAGAGGTGGGAATTGGTAACGAACTCTCTTGTTCATTATTGTTTTATAAATCTAATTATATTGCGAAAGGCATGCATATCTTTGCTAGTATATGATAGTGTATGCATGTATTATATGTGTGTAATACAAACTAGTTTTCTTTTACATTTTGGGATGAAATTGGATCCTCAGAAACCACTGATATATGTGTTTTGGGAGTATTTACTTATTTTCAAAAAGTGACTCTTTCCATTGACTGGAAAGTAGTTACAGACTTTACTTGTTAGCATGTAAGGAAACCTTTTCCTTTTGATTGGTGTGTGATGTGGTTTCCCAAAAGTTATATCTATATTTATGCTCTAAAGGAGTAAAAATTGCTGCCAAATAATAAAGTATTAGGTATGTACTCGTGTTACCGAATATTATTTCCCTATTTCTGTACGGGCAACGCATATCTTATACATGAATGTTTATTGTTCTTTTAAATTACTTTCAAAAGTTATTATATTATGTTTTATTAGATTCTTTAGACACTTGATATGTAGAGTGCGCGTGGAATGAGGTACTGGTAAGGTACCTATCATTTATGACTTTGAGGCCGAAAACCTCAGGGGGGCTTTAATGATCATTGAAGAATCCGCAACAGTCATGCCTTGCTACTCCGAAGGAAGACGTCGCTCAACTATTATTTATGTTATGAATGTGCGCCGGTTTAATGGTTTGTAGAACTTTATATTTTTAGTATTACTATTATTTTAATATGCTTTATATGTTTTTCCGCGTTTTATCGTTTTTAGTAAAACCTGCATTGTCTTTAAATCATTTTAATGATTACCTGAAAGTTAGTTATTATTTCTACGGGGCACCCTTCGGGATGATGTGCTCACCCATTTCCACTTTCAGTTTCAGAGACAGATCAAGTTGTGCATGTGGCGATGAAAGCTTCGAGGAGTTGGTTAGCTTCCGCTATGTTTAATATATTATATTTGTAAACCAACTCATTATTGAATATGTATCACTTGAGAGGAGTTCTTGTACTTATTTCAGTGAGGGTTTAAGTTCGGGTTAATCTTTGTTTAGAACTTATTTCTTAGTGTTTTAAATAGATGTTTTAGATCGTTAGTGCCTCATTTTATAGCTAATCTCTTGGATTAGTCAGCTGATAGCTTAGGGGCCGCTACACAGAGTTGGTATCAGAGCTCACTATTAGATCTTACATGGGTACAATAGGAATAGCCAGTGCCAGTTAGTAAAAGAGATTAGTTTAGAACTGGGTTGGGTTTGTGAGATAAATCTCAATTCATTAAAAATAATCAATAACTAAAAGATTTATGTACTGATCCGATTGATTTGCATAATATGTTGATTGGTTGCTCAGTGTTTTGTGTGTAGATAATTATGAAGTAAAAATTATAGGTTGAAATCAATTATAGTATAGTTTAGAAATTTTATTATAGAACTAGAGATTAGTTAGTCACAGTTATTTAACACTTAAATAATCTAGAACTAAAGAATAGCGAGGTTTGTAATTTTGGTGTGTTTGTGTTGTCTTTGTTCGTAGAAAACCATCGTCGGGTCTTGCTAACTTGGACATGCCAACTACAAGCATGGATTACTATTCATATTAGGAAGACTTGCTTCTATTAGTTTACTAATAGATCCCAAATTTTAGTTTGAAATTAATAGAGTACCTTTTCTTGTAATTAGAACCATTAATCTACATTAAATTAGAAATGAAGTTAATTTTAAAAAAGTAGTTAAGATATATATATACAACAAGATTTTTGTGTACTCAATAAAATTCTTAAAAGTAGTTAAGGTAATAGTTCGACCAATAATGTTAATAATAATAAAGAACGCGCAATTGGGGGATACTTTTATTAATTGGGGGATATAGCTACAGGACAAAAACGGTATCCCAATAGCATTTTTGGGTGACCCCCTATGTAATTGTAGTTGCAGGAATTCCCACACTACACCCTATTCAAGAATTTATCAATATTTATGACACAATTTGAAGATTAAGGATATTTTTTATTAATATGATCTTAAAAGAATTACAGAAATCAAGAACACAAAACACTTAATAAGATTTTCTCTCTCCTAAAAACTTTCTTAGCACTCAAAAATTCATCCCTTTCTCTGGAACTATTCATTTCCTTTATATAGGCATTTACATAGTGGATTACATCTCATGACAGCTCATTTACAACTAAGATTCCCTTTAATTTCGGATCTAGGTTCCTGCGATAAATTGCAGGTGGCACCGCCTTAATATTTCGTAGGTTTTATTGGTTCGTCGCAGAAATGTCACACTTTACTCATGTTTCTGTCGTTTTCATCTGATATGTCATTCCTTACGTCACTCTGAGACATGTCGCAGAATATCATTGATGTGTCGCAGAACTGTTGTTTATTTCGCAAGAATATTGTTGTGACAATATTCTGATCCTACATCTTGCCTCTTCTCATATCTTTTCTGCGAAGGAGATAAAGATCATGAGAATTTACTATTCTTGATTTGCCGCAACTCCTTACTTTCCCCCCCGACAAAGTTCCTTATTTTACGTTTTACCGTTGGCACGTGTCAATCTTTACTTTTTTACCGATCAACCCGGTTACCCATCCTTCATCTATAAATAGATATCCCACTCGAGGAAAGATTTTCTTTTATTCTCTCTCTTTTCTTCAACTTCTTTCTTTTTCGTCTGCAATTTTTTCTTTCCTAGTATCCTTCCTGCTGCTGCTCTAATGGAGACTCAAAGGTATGTTCTTATCTTGAACCTTATTTTGTTCATGTTTCATCATTTCTATCGCCTGATTTTCTTTGTAATCCCCATATTCTATATTATCCTTTTCAGTAACACTACTTCTCAGATTAAGATTACTGTCAAAAACCCTAACCCTAAAGTTTCTCAAAAAAGGTGTGTTGGGAAGGCGAAAAGATCTGAGAATGATAAGGTAGTAAGAAACACTTATTTCTTTGAAATAACAATATTGTTGCCTCTGTTTCTTATCTACATTATTATTCGCAGGGTGAAGAAAATATTTCTAGACCTCTTAAGCGTTCTCGTCAAATTAAAGCTCTTCCAGATGAAGTGGATATTCTTGATTTCTTGCCTGCAGACCCTATTCCGCCGCAAGATAAATCTTTTCCTTCTCCTCGCGTAAATTCTAATATTAACACCACTACTACTTCTTCATCAATTCCAAATGAATCTATTGATGCTGATATTTCCATCAATATTTCAAGAGTTGCAATGGATGAATCTTTAATAGCTAAAACTAAAGTGAATGAATCAGCAGCCAATGATCTTGCGATTAATGAAACTGTGGTGAATGAAACCATGGTAAAAACTGCGGCGAATGAAGCCGTGATGAATGAAGTTGCGATGAAGGATGATGTGGTGAATGAAGCCGTGATGAATGAAGTTGCGATGAAGGATGGTGCAGTGAATGAGACTGTAAATGCGAATAAACAAGTTCCTTCTTCCACCCCTACTACCGCGAGTAATTCTAATCCTCAAGTTATTGTCGCCAAAGCTTCTTCCTCTACTTCTCTTCCTTCTTCTCAAGAAATAGCAACAGGGGTTGAAGCTGATTTTCAAATATTATCTGAAGTTTTGAATGATGCTATGAAATCTTCTACATACCCTGCAAGACAAGATATTTGTATGATTCTAAGCAAGCATCTTGGATCCTGCGGTTCTTCGTCTAAGTTAACTGCTTTAGAAAGTGAAATTGAAACCTTGAAGAAGAATCTTCAAGCAAAAACTTTAGAATGTGAACTTCTCGATCATAAGTTTCGCAATTCTGAATTAGACTGCGAAAATCTTCGCAGCAGAAATGATGATCTGAAAGGTACAACTTTCTTGCCTATGTTTTTGCCTCAATAATTCTTTGTTTTCTATATACTCAATTTTTCTTTATTTATTTGTTGACGCATATTTAGCTTCAAAACATAACCAATTATTGAAGATACTTGAATGGGAAACAATCGCTGATGAGGCCCGCATTGGGAAAGAGTCTTGGAAGAATCAATTTGATAGATTGAATACCCTTCACACATATTCAATTGACGAGATAAATAATCTTAAGAATGAGAATAATCATCTAATTTGTGAACGAGATCGCCTAAGTAATGAAGCCACTCAACTTTCATATTCGCTAAATCAGACTAATTTGAGGGTGGAATCTTTATTAGATGAAAACAAAACCTTATCTCAAGATAAACGTAGCTTTGTAAGTAAAACATGTTTTATTCGCAGCAATTGAGTAATCTTCAAAAGCTGTGTGACAACCAAAAGCAATCTCTTCGTGTATTGAAAGATGAGCTTAAAAAGATAACCGAATCATCTGCCGCTGAACAAGAGAAACTTATAAAAGGTAGATTAGCTCTGAGTGTAAAAGTCAACAGTCTCAAAGATGACTATGCTCTACTGAAGAACTCCCATTCCTCCTTAAAAGAAGAAAATACTCATCTTCTTTCTAAAGAAAAAAGTATAAAATCTCGTTTGAAAGGTAAAGTTGGTGATACTTTCGATGATACCATGAATCAATGGAAGAATTGCTTCCTTAACATAATTCAAACTTTATCCTCGCAAAAGGAAGGTAGTCATTTTGACTGCCTCGTCTATTTAATTATTTCATTGTATTTTCCCATCTTGTCTCTTGAGAAAATTCCATCTAATATGTGATTTTTCTTCTGCAGAATCTGAGAAGCATCTTCAAGCTTCAATCTCTGATTTGTCTATGAGGTTGGCCAAACTTCGCAAAAAGAACACTGCGCTTTCTAACTCTCGCAACAGAGATTTAAGAAGATTTGACTATCTTGAATATTTCAAAGATATAGAGATCGGAAACCAGGAAAAGAATTTCCTCTGTAAGGCGCATTTAGGCGCTGAGGTTCTCATAAACAATGTTCTATTTTCTCATTCTTTACCTCCTATGAAGATCAAACCCTTGGAGATAGATAATAACGAAGTCCCTCGTCTCATAGATGAAGATCTAAATTATTCAAGTAATGAAGAAGATTTTTCTGAGGATGAACAAAACCCACCTAAAGAAATAGAAGAAGAAGAAAACCCTCTCAATGATGGAGAATATCAAGAAAATCCTCATAAAGAATCATAAGAACATAATTCTCCTCACAAAACAATCACTGGTGATGGAGAAACCCAAACTGAAAAAGGTGTTGCTGATGAAGATAATAGTAGCGAACAAGAATGATAAATTTAAGGAAGAATATTCTCTGGAGTTTTATATTCTTGCGAAATATCTTGTTCTTTTCCTTGTCCTGCGAATGATTGTAATTTCTGAATCTCTTTTGCGAAACATTGCAGTTTTTGTAACCCCATCATCTTCTTCTAATTATATATCTTTGTTAATCTGAATCCAATCTTCATAAATTCTTGTAACTTGATTATCTTCTTTTTTATTATTTTAATTCTTCTCAAGGAAGATAATGAAATATTGTTTTACAATCCCCATATTTGCCCCTCATAATCTTCCTTGTGAAGTATTGAATTTGTTACCCTTGTAAGAAATCCCATACTTGCCTCTTCTTATCAATCTGCAATATGATAAATGAATTATCGCAATCAACGCTGCGAAAAATTTGTTATATGCTTTGCAGATATAACCTCTCTTGTGGTCTTATTTAGCCTTCCTAGTTAAAGGTCTTATTATGCCACTTTTATGCGACAAGATCGCAGGGATTCTTACTTTTACATTGATCTTGTAATAATCCATTGATCTTGCCTTATCATTTAATTTTAATTTCTGCGACAATATGATAAATCTAAGCCTTCTTGTGAGATTAACCTCTCTTTGCTTTTTAAGACTTATGACTTTGTCGTCTTTTCGATGAAATCGCAGGACATCTTTGCGATTTATATCCTCTTATTATTGATTTCATTTATCTCATCTTTTGATCTTATCGCAAAAACCCATTGATCTCATTTTAACATTTCTCTTTAGGCTTTTTGGCCTGTCACGCGGCAATATGACGGGCCTAAATATTCTTGTGAATATAAAGTCCCATGACATTGCTGTCTGTGTCACGCGACAATATGACGGGCCTAAATATTCTTGCGATTATAAAGTCCCATGACATTGCCGTCTTTTTTGATACACATCTCCCTAATGGAGGGTATCGCCCTTATCTCTCCCCCTGGTTGCCCCTTCAAGGATTATACATCGGCCATACAAGACTAGCACTTTCCCATACGGTTCTTCCAACAACCAGTTATTTTCGCAGCCTTGTCCTTTATGCCTTATATGGCTTATAGTTACAAGACTGCACCCTAAGTGGGGTTTTCTTTGGGCCGAACACATCGTAAGCCAAGACTTTCCGTGGATGGCCAGGGTATGTTCATCCATCCCGGGAACCCACAGCTCAACCGTGTACCTCGGCGCCTTGATCATACTTTGCATTCCTTAGGAGAAACTCTCGGGCGCCCAACCAGGGTATAACCTTATATAGTTGGGAATCCAAGTTATCTCTCCGGATGGATTTTCTATAATCCCAAATCTCCATGACTAGGTTCCAGCAGAGGTATAGCCTTTCCCATAGCCATGCAAAGAGATAACCCCCTTATGACGCACTTTAAGGACATTTCCTCTTACGGAATAGAATCCGCGAACTAAGGTGTACGCCATAAAAGTTCGTCCCATTCTTATATGTTTTTAGGCAATTTTCGCCCGTCTTATGCATTTGCATTAAAATTCTTAATTATTTCGCAAATTATTGCGGAAAATAGCTTTTATATTTAGCCACCTTTGTTCTTGCAAAACATCTCTTTTATTCTCTCCCAATTTTTTGCGTGTAATCCATTCATTCTAGTCTTTCAAACCTTTATTGATAATATTTTCTTAGATATTGTCTATTCCATGGTCTGCCAAGTCTTTGACCCATGTCTCTTCCTTCTGGATCCATTAATTTATATGCTCCAGTTCCAACTATTTCTTTGATGATATATGGCCCGTCCCATTTTTTCGCTAATTTTCCTCCATTTTCTCGTTGATATTCTGGTGTTTCTCGCAGAACTAGATCTCCAACTTGGAATTCACGCTTCTTTACTCGTTTATTATATTCACGAGCTAATCTGCGATGGTAGTTTTCCATATGTTATAATGCCTTTTCTCTCTTCTCTTCTACCTCATCAAGTTTGTCTAGAATCATACCAGCACTAATATTCTTTTACCAAGCTTTTCTTTTTGTTGTAGGAATAGCAACTTCTGTTGGTAATACTGCCTCAACCCCATATGTTAAACAAAAAGGATATTCCCCAGTTGCTTCTCTTCGTGTTGTATTATAAGCCCAAACTGCATTATGAACTTGTTGACACCACGTTCTATGATGCCCTTCTAACTTCTTTTTTAGAATATCTGCGATTGTTTTGTTAGTTGCTTCAGCTTGACCATTGTCCTGTGGGTATAAAGGAGTCGATTTTCCGCACTTTATCTTGAATGCATTAAGTAACATCTCTATATTTTGTCCTTCAAATTGTTTTCCATTATCTGACACCAACTGCGCTGGAATTCCAAATCTACAAATGATATTTTCAAACATAAATGTGAAAATGTCCTTATCACGAATATGCTGTACTGCTTTAACTTCCGCCCATTTTGTGAAGTAATTTGTTGCGACAATTAAGTATCTCTTTTGCCCTGTTCCCGGCACAAATGGTCCCACAATGTCTAAACCCCACTTTCCAAATGGCCAAACGTTTTTTGAGGATGTTAATGTTTCACCTGGTGCATGTATTCTTTTTGCAAATCTCTGACATTCCTCGCAACTTCTTGATAAATTATTTGCATCTTCATGCATATATGGCCAATAATAACCTTGCATTTTAGTTCTGTATGCTAAAGATCTTCCGCCGCTGTGATTACCAAAGATCCCCACTATGTAACATTTTTAATATTTGCTTTCCTTATTCTTGTGTCAAACATCTGAGGGAAGGCCCATTTAAAGATTTTCGATATAACACCCCATCTCTTAACTCATAATTTGTCGCTCTAATTTTTAATTTATGTGCTTCTAATCTGTTCCTTGGAATCTCCTCCCTTGCTAGATATGCGTGAATTTCCGCACGCCAATCTGCGATAACTCGACTTGATTCTTCGCCATTATTTTCTACTACCATTGCCTCATCTTCCTCTTCTTCTTCTTTATTAATTGATGGTGCTAGGAGTGTTTGTATTTTTATATTTCTCGCAGTCAGATCTACCATCATACTTGATATAAACGCAAAAGCATCTGCAATCCTGTTATCTCTTCTTGAAATATGCCTCCATTTGAGTTTTGGAATTTTCGCAGATAATTCTTCAACAAGTTTCTTATATTTTTTCAAAGATATATCGTTAGTTGCATATTCCCCTTCAATTTGGCGGATAATCAACTGTTAATCAATGGTAACTCTTGCATTCTCCACCTTCATTTCTATCGCAAATCTTAGAGCATGTACTACAACCTCATAATCACTGGCATATCTCGAACTGCTTGCACCTTTTCAGGATCAACTTGTATTCCTTCTTTTGATACAATATATCCCAAGAATTTCCCAGATGATACTCCGAAAGTACATTTATCAGGATTTACTTTGATATTAAAAATCTGCATCTAATCAAAAATTTCCCTTAAGTCCTGCACATGATTTTTAGCTTCTTTTCTTTTTACCAACATATCATCCACATATACCTCTAAAGTTTTATGTATCCATTTCGCGAACACCTTTTCCACCATCCTTTGATAAGTTGCTCCTGGATTTCGTAACCCAAACGGCATCTTTGTGTAGCAATATAGTCCTCTGGGAGAAAAGAATGCAGTATGTTCTTGATCTTCTTCCGCAAGTGGGATTTGATTATAGCCCTTGTATCCATCTAACGAAGATATTCGATCATTTCCTGCGGCAGATTCCACCAGCTGCGGAATATCTAGCAAGGGAAAACTATCTTTGGGACATGCTTTATTCAGATCAGTAAAATCAATGCAAATTCTTATCCCTTTATTTTTCTTGGGAACTAATACCATGTTAGCGATCCATTCTGGATATTTTGCTTGCATTATAATTCTTGCGTCTAGCATCTTCTGTAATTCTTCTTCTATCTTGGCATGATAAGTAGTCACAATCTTTCTTATTCTTTGTTTGAATGGTCTGACATTTTTGTTAATCTCCAATCTATGGCACACAACAGATGGAACTATTCCAGGCATCTCTTCCATATTCCACGCAAAAATGTCTCTGTATTCTCGCAGAAGATTTACATTTTTCTCTTCTTCCTCCACATCCATCTTAGTTCCAATTTTCAGCATTTTTGGGTCTTCTTCACTGCCAACATTTACTTCTTTTGTGGGTTCTGCTGCAATATAACTGGCTTCATGTTCTCCCATTGGTGTTGGTGTTTTTATTACCTCCACTGGTTCATCACTTTCTTGCGATACATCGTTAAATATTACTTTTCCTTCTTCTGATCTTATCATGTAAATCTTGAATTCTTATTCTTTCTTTTCTTCTTTCCTCATTTTTCTGCGCTGTTTTCGCAACTGAATTTGATTTTCACAATTCTTTACTTCATTCTGGAAACACAACGCTGCACAATATGTATCTCCTCTAATCTCGCCAATTCCGCTAGGCATAGGAAATTTTATGCATTGATGTATAGTTGATGATACAACCTTGATTGCATGTATCCATGGTCTATGGTGATTTCACGTCCACTACACATAAAGTTATCTGCGTCTCTATTTCCCCCAGCGGAATTTGCACTATAATTTCACCTCTAGGTTTTGTTAGAGATTTTCCAAATCCATGAATATGATATGTTGGACTAAGCATTTCTTCATCTTTGTATCCCATTTTCTTGAATGTGTGGTAAAACATTATATCCACAGAACTTCCTGCGTTCACCAGAGTCCTATTCACATCCCACTCTTCTGTAGATCTTATTGATTTCTCTTTTCTTGTTGGTACAATGTATACATCGTGATCACTAATGGAGATGTATGACTTAAATTTTCTTTCGGAATTTCTGCTGCCGTGAATGTGATCTTCTGTTTTTCCCAATCTTTTAGCGGTGATACCTCCTCTTCCGACATGATTTTCTTTCCTTCAAAATCTCTCTTGTGTATCCTTCCTCTAATATCTTCATGGAACTTATCTATCATCATCTTTGTTATTACATCACACTCCACTTTATTTTGATTATCTTTGACTTGAACCATCTTTTCTTCCATCAATCTTCTTGATATTCTTCTAACTATTGAATAATCTCTTTCTTTTACCTAACTTTTACTATGATTTTCAACTATTCATCCCTGTTTCTGGGCGCCAAAATGTAGTTGCAGGAATTCCCACACTACACCCTATTCAAGAATTTATCAATATTTATGACACAATTTGAAGATTAAGGATCTTTTTTATTAATATGATCTTAAAAGAATTACAGAAATCAAGAACACAGAACACTTAATAAGATTTTCTCTCTCCTAAAAACTTTCTTAGCACTCAAAAATTCATCCCTTTCTCTGGAACTATTCATTTCAATTATATAGGCATTTACATAGTGGATTACAGCTCATTTACAGTTAAGATTCCCTTTAATTTCGGATCTAGGTTCCTGCGATAAATCGCAGGTGGCACCGCCTTAATATTTCGTAGGTTTTATTGGTTCGTCGCAGAAATGTCACACTTTACTCATGTTTCTGTCGTTTTCATCTGGTATGTCATTCCTTACGTCACTCTGAGACATGTCGCAGAATATCATTGATGTGTCGCAGAACTGTTGTTTATTTCGCAAGAATATTGTTGTGACAATATTCTGATCCTACAATAATTATTTTCTTAATTCCTAATCTAGCCCTCACTAATCCTAATTAGTGATTAATTTTAATTAGTAAATTCTTAAGTATTTGGGGGATAGATTAGTTTGATTTTTTATTTTAATTTGTGTGAGTGAGGAGTAGAAGGAGGGAAAAAACATTGAGTGGAATTTATTTTTTTTGAAAATGGAAGATGATTGTGATGAGAGAATTGCTGCTAAGAGGTTGAAAATTTTATTTTTTTTCTTTGAATCCACCGTTGTTGCAGTTGAAAAAGCTCGATGTCGGCATGGTATTCAACCAAAAACATATGCCGGCATTGTTGGAAATTTTCATAAATTATTGCCACTATACGATTTTTTTATGGTTTTGTACTTCAGAATGTTGATTTTTTTCTGGTTTTGAACAGGTACCGGCATGGTAATCTAGTTTTCGAGCATGCCGGTACCTGTTCCGGCATACTATTTTCCTTAAATTTATATGCTGGAACATGATGAAAAGTATCCAGAAACTTGATTTTTTTTTTCACTTGACTACCGGCATAGAAATATTTATATCGAGCATGCCGGAACTCAGTACCGGCATTGAATTTCATCACTTCCGGCATGGTCTTCATCATTTCCGACATGTTCTTCATCATTTCCGGCGTGGTCTTCATCCTAAATAACAATGCCGGTACTCTGTGTAACTCATCTGTTTTAGCTATGTACCGGCGTGGTCTTCATCCTAAATAACCATGCCAGAACATGAAGAAAAGTATCCAGAAGATTTATTTTTTTTCACTTGACTACCAGCATGGATAGTCTAATTTTTGAGCATGCCGGAACTCAGTAACGGCGTGGTCTTCATCCTAAATAACCATGCCGGAACTTAGTACTGGCGTGGTCTTCATCCTAAACTTCTATGCCGAAATATTCTTCATCACTTCCGACATGTTCTTCATCACTTCCGGCATGGTATTCATCATAAATAACCATGCCGGTACTCTGTGTAACTCGACTTTTTCAGCTGTGTTTGGATATTCTAACCTAAACCCATTTCTATAAATCGATTAAAACAATCATAAATGAGTTCAAAATCACTAACCTTCTCAAAGAAGCCATGACTGCGAGTGGTTGATCGTCCGAGTTTGCCGCGTCGTCCTCTTCTTCTTCTTCTTCTTCAACAATCACCAACCTTCTCAAAGAACAATGAAGAAGATGAAGAAAAAAAACATTCAAAACCCTAACTGTGCCGGCAATCAAATGGAATTGGGGGATACACTTATTTGGTTTTTAGATTTAATTGTTTTAGGGGAAAGGGCATAACAGTATTTTCATAAAGGTTTTTAATTAGGAAAGGGTATTTTGGTATTTTCATAATCAAAAGTTACCCCTTATCAGCCACCCCTGGTTGGGGGAAGTAATTCATATCCCCCAATTGCGCGTTCATAATAAATGATAATAGTATCACTAATAATCATAACAAAAGTAATATTAACATTTATCAAATAGTATTGTAATAAATTTTATCTAATTAAAATCTCAATAGTAAATATACAATGATTAAAGTAATAATTAGGATCACTAATACGCAAAATTATTAGTAATTATCTACGGTCAGATTTTGTAAATTAAATGAAGTTAAAAAATATATTTTTTTGCATTTGAAATAACTACCAGATAGTTAATATAAGACTTATTAGGATAAGACTTAAGAACATGAGAATATATTACATAAAATTAAAAGACTAAATTTCTTAGTAATCTTATATTTAAATTATCTTTAGTTCAATAACTGATTAGTAATTCATTAAGGTTAAATGAATATACATGAAGAAATAATAATAGTATTTGGATGCTTCGTACACAAATAGACTTGAAATAAAATGAATTCGAATAATAATATGATACTCTACACTAATATAAAATCTAAAGACTATTAGGATACATTACAACTTTATACATACTCAAAATTGAAATAATAGTAAGTTACCAAAGCCAATATTTTACAAGATATAGTATACGGATTCAATAAGAATAAATAAAATTAAATATATCAACCCTTACGTGAATGTAGATTTATATTTAGAAAATTAAGACTTATTGTACCAACTGGACTATCAACAAATCAATAGCGATAATTGTAAAGATGGTGACAATAGTAATGCTATTGATAATAGTATTTCAAGAATTATGTTAATAGAAAACTTAAAGTAGATAATATTTAGATAAGTAGTAAAGTTGAAATATCAGATATTATAGATTTATGAGAAATCAAATATGGATTAATTATCTAGATATTATACAAAAAATGGAATTACATCAAATTAATAAATTATTAAATACTAGACTATAAATTCTAGCGTGTGGAAACTTAGACATACTTATCTGTTAGAATCAGATTTACCATAGTGAACTTAGAGACAATCATATTGTGAAACATAAAATTAGTCTTTTGAACCCAGAGCTACAAATTATAGATTCTAGTTGTAGAAAACAATTTGGGTTTGTATTTCTTTTCTTGTTGCTTCGAACTCATTTAAAATGAGTTACCTTTGCGCATTTGTAAGTATGAGCAGTACTTGCATTTAGTTGAGAGATAGGTTTTCTCTATAAGGTGGGGAGTTTTTGAAGACTATATGGCGGATCGATTTTCGAGGACGGAAATGATATAAGGTGGGGAGAATGTAACGAGCTTTAAGCTTGTCAAAGCTATTATACTAGTCACGAGACAACTAAGCCGTTATTGACCCAATTAATTAGAGACGAACGTTAATTAATAGAAATTAATCTAACAATGATCTAGATTCGAAACTAGTGCCGCTAGATAGATCTTGAAAAGTTACGCGGAATGGCCTGCTCGAACGTGTCATTCAGACACCGGACGAAGAAGATATGACTGGATTAGTATGAAGAGAAAATAATCAATTTACATCTAAACTGCCTGGCAGCCCTTATCAATTCAATGTGCGCCTTAATAGTTTTCGTTGGCCTTATCATCACCAAACGTGTCGAGAGAAACTCATTTCTCATTTCTCTTTCTATTTATTTCTTCTTCCTTCTTCTTCTATGTTCTCTCTCTTTCTCTGTCGAATTCAGTTATGCTGAATTGAAATTAGTTTTGTTGTTAATGATTCATATAAACTTGTTAGTACGTCGAATCGAAGATGAAGATGTTAGTTCAGCGATTGATTCAGATCGGGAGGAGAAGAACTGGTTACAACTGTGAATTGAAGTCAGGGTTCGGTTTGTGTTAAAGATATGAAAAAATTGATTAATTAAAGACGGATTTGAGTGGTTGGTGATGGAGAACAAAATGGGTTGGTGTTAATTTGTTGATGTGAAACTGTTCTTATGAAGAATCACAGAACTAGGTAAATTAGGGTTTCCTTAGTTTGAAGATTAAATTTGGGGTTTCCTTTTTGGTTGATTTCTTTATGAAATTGAGTTTGGTTTGGTAGTCTTTGTCGTGGGTTTGTTGTTACTTTAGGAATTGGAATTAGGGTTAATTTGAGTTGTATAAGGTTTAATTTGAGATTCTTTACGAATTAGGAATTAGGGTTCTTATCAGGTTAGAGTTTGTTACTATAATTTTGGGTCAGTGGTGGAAGAATTGGAATCATGTGAAGGGATTGAAGTACATGTTATTATTTTTGTGTAGATAGGTTGTTATTGAATTGATCCTGATGAAGATGATGTTTTGAGAAGAAGGATATCACTGTGTCTATATGGATAAGATAACTGAGCTGAAGTTGCAGGTGATAATGGGAATGAGATGGTCGTTCTTAAGTTGAGTTATGGTGGTCCTGAGATGAGGTTGTTGTTGTGATTCAAGTGCAGCTAAATAACAAGAATGTTCACTTGGTGGAGGTAATGAACAGATGGAGGTGATGTTTGTGTTGATGCTGAAATAGTTAAGCGGGAGTTGTAGGTGATGTTAAATTGGTAACAGTGGTGGTGGTTCTGTAGATGTTGGTGGTTGTGTATGGTGATGGAGGTATAAGAATTAAACTGTATTGGTGGTGTTGAATTGTTGCTACAGCTGAAGTGGAGTGTTGAGGAATAACTGAAGATGATGATGTTGGTGGTATGTTGTTGAATTGGTGATGCTTATGAAGCTCAGGTTTTAGTTGATATGGAATTAGATGAATGTTAGGTATTTGTGTGATGATGGTTGTCTTTACTGAGGTTGTGGATTTGTTAAAGAATGATGAATTGAAGGATGTTCTTGAACTATAGATGGACCAAAGGCTGTGCAGGGTTCAAGCAATATAGGTGATATGACTGAAATGGATTATTGCAATGGTGGTGCTGATACTGGTGGTTAGGATGTTGCAGGAATGAAAATGTAGGCGAAGTTAAATGCTAGGAGTTAGAATTGCAGGGGTAATGGTTTGGTTAGTGCAAGGATTTACAGAATGGTGGTGGACAATGGAAATTGGGGTTGTAAACTTTGATATGAATGCTATGTATGTGGACCTGAACTTATATATGTAATGAAGTTGCAGTTCATGGAGTCATGGAAATATAGTATTTGATTTGAATCAATGAAGAGATGTTCAAACTATGTATTTTGGCAAGAGGATTAAAAATGCATCATTTGAGTCTTGTTCTGTTTTTGTGTTGCATTAGAAAGATGCATGTTAGTCATTCCAATCAGTCTAGCTGACTTATCTGACTTAGAATCTGACTGAGCTAAATCTGTTTGACCCAGTTGACTTGACATGGACTAGTGAACCATTGACTTTGACTTGACCTTGGACTTTTACTTTGACTTAGACATTGACTGTTAGTTGACCTGTGACCGTCAGTTTGACCATTAGTTGACTCAGACGGACTGGACCTTAGATCAATGGGCTTGTGTAGTGGACTTGGGCTTAGGACTAGTATTCCTATTTTGATGAATTGGACCACTTGTGGTCTGAATTAACCTTTGGTTCCTTCTAAAAAGTTGTAGATATTCATAAGACTTATCTAATGAACTATAGAACCAACCTAGTTCAATAAGTAAACCTTAGTTGTGCTAAAGTTGGATAATTAAAAGTTGTGGAACTATAAATGGGCTTAGAACCATTAGATAGTTCGCTTAACTTATAACTAGATTTTTATGAGATTTTGTTATGAGCCTTTTGGCTAATCTTTAGAGTGCTTATGTGATTAACAGTTAGTCGTTATTAACAACGATCGACTCAAAGGATGATCCAGTGGATTGAACATATCGAGGTAAGAGAGGCTTCTCATCAAAAGAGGTGGGAATTGATAACGAACTCTCTTGTATTCATTATTGTTTTATAAATCTATTTATATTGTGAAAGGCATGCATATCTTTGCTAGTATATGATAGTGTATGCATGTATTATATGTGTGTAATACAAACTAGTTTTCTTTTACATTTTGAGATGGGATTGGATCTTCAGAAACAACTGATATCTGTGTTTTGCGAGTATTTACTTATTTTCAAAAAGTGATTCTTTCCATTGACTGGAAAGTAGTTACAAACTTTACTTGTTAGCATGTAAGGAAACCTTTTCCTTTTGATTGGTGTGTGATGTGGTTGCCCTAAAGTTATATCTATATTTATGCGCTAAAGGAGTGAAAATTGCTGCCAAATAATAAAGTATTAGGTATGTACTCGTGTTACCGAATATTATTTCCATATTTCTGTACGGGCAACGCATATCTCATACATGAATGTTTATTGTTCTTTTAAATTACTTTCAAAAGCTATTATATTATGTTTCATTAGATCTCTTTAGACACTTGATATGTAGAGTGCGCGTAGAATGAGGTATTGGTAAGGTACTTATCGTTTATGACTTTGAGGCCGGAAACCTCAGGGGGGATTTAATGATCATTGAAGAATCCGCAATAGTCATGCCTTGCTACCCCGAAGGAAGACGTCGCTCAACTATTATTTATGTTGTGAATGTGTGCCGGTTTAATGGTCGGTAGAACTTTAAATTTTCATTATTATTATTATTTTACTATGCTTTATCTGTTTTTCCGCGTTTTATCGTTTTTAGTAAAACCTGCATTGTCTTTAAATCATTTTAATGATTACCTGAAAGTTAGTTATTATTTCTACTGGGCACCCTTCGGGATGATGTGCTCACCCATTCCCACTTTCAGTTTCAGAGACAGATCAAGTTGTGCATGTGGTGATGAAAGCTTCGAGGATTTGGTTTCGTTAGTTGGTTAGCTTCCGCTATGTTTATATGTGTTTATATTCTATTTGTAAACCAACTCATTATTGAATATGTATCACTTGAGAGGAGTTCTTGTATTTATTTCAGAGAGGGTTTAAGTTCGGGTTAATCTTTGTTTAGAACTTCTTTATTAGTGTTTTAAATAGATGTTTTAGATCGTTAGTGCCTTATTTTATAGCTAATCTCTTGGATTAGTCAGCCGCTAGCTTAGGGGACGCTACACAAACAACAAACGAGATTAGACAGATATCGCAAGAAAAAGAAAAAAAATCAGTAAAACACTATAAGAGAGAAGCAATGGAAAACAATAGGGTTTTGGTTTTTCTCGGATGATTTATATAGAGCTACTAATAAATCCATAAATAAAAGACTTCTGTTTTGCAAATTTGTAGATTCTTCTTTTCTTTTTTGGAAATGATATTAATCAATATCTAAGTATATTTAGAATTTCTATATTTTATATATTTTTGGCAATTGTATTCTCTTTTTACCAATCGTGTTTAATTTAAAATAATCTTTTCTGGCGCACTGAATATTTGTGATCCATAAATCTTTTCTAGTTTTGGAAAATCGCTATATTTTTATATAACAACATTTACTAACTGCAAAAAAATAAATTGTCCTCAATTTTTTTCTCTTATGATATGAAATGTCGTATTGCCGCAATTAGTGTCTCTAGATATTTATTTTTATTTATGGAAAAAAACAAAGTTAAGAAAAATAATAATGAAATTAGGAGGATTATTGATTTGTTTTGGTTTTTATTTTATTTTATTTTATTTTTATATGATTGTATGTTTTGTATTAGCTTCTTTTTGATTATAATCTTTTCTCTCAATTATTTATCAAAAATGCACAAAATTTTCAACCGCTGTGCAGGACCACTAACAAAGATACGATCATATTAAAATGCTAACAAAATTTTAATATGATCGTATGTTTTGTATTATTTATCAAGACAGACATTCTCTCTTGAAATCTCTCTATTTTTTTCCATGTCTGTGCCTCCCTTTCTCTTTTTCATTCGATTCAGGTGATGGTAATAATGATTGAGAGGAATGAATGAGCCGCTCGATTTAGGGCATATGTACAAGGATGGATTGAGACAACCCATAGTCTCAGATAAGGGTCACCCGAACTTGTTTAGCTTATATTGTCAGTCCTAGGGAACTGACAGGCTTAACCGTTGATTCCACTCGTAACCCTCTCGTACGACGTCAGAATGACCTCGTTCTTTCGCCATTAACTTCATATTGTCGTGCTCTACAACATGATGAGAAGAAATCCAAGATTTGCGCGAGTTCCACTTCTTTTTGCTCCAAATGACTCCAAAGTACCTTGTAGTTGCAGGATTTCCCACACTACACCCTTGTCAAGAATCTATGAAAACTAAGTCATAATTGTGAATAAACAACAACACTTTTATTAATTCACTTTCAGGAAGATTTACAAGAGATATTGAAACTCAGAAGTACAACTTTCTTTCTGAAGTTTCTCTCTCCTCAAAATTCTCTCAGCTCTCAAAAATGCATCATCCTTTTCTGGATCTATCATGCCCTTTATATAGGGATTTACATAGTGGAAGACAGCTAAGATTTCCCCCTAATTCGGATCTACTTTGCGATCTCACCGCCATAACTTCAGTCTTCACCATCGCCAACTTTATAACCATCGTGAAGCATACTTATTCTTCATATATCTTTAATCGTTAATCGTTACATCATTCTTTTGTGACACTCGCCAAATGTTGTTGAAGAATCGTGCGACAATCTCGTCAAAGTGTTGTTAATACTTGTAGAAACGTTTGGGCTTCTCGCAGAAATGTTGTTAATATTGCGGGAATAGCGTTGTAGCGATATTCTGGTACTACATACCTAATAACTCAAAAGCAAACATAAGATACATAATTCACACGAAAAATAGCAAAGAAAGCATAAATACTTTATATAAAATAAGGTGTTTTAGACACCTATTACTATTTTAGGTTAGAAGAATATTTAAGATTTAGTTATTTTATTATTGGAATAAAAATTTATTTCCCTTGAATTTTAGTGGCCCAAATTTAATAACTTTACAAAAAAATATATTGGTGGGGCCAAAATCAACCAGAAGCGAGAATTAACGTGGAGCTCCAGTGAATGAGAACGCTTTAAAAAACTCTGTTATTTTATAGAGAATAACCTGATTTTTGAAGGTTAATCACTTGTCTTGAAGCAAGACTAAAATCCTTGATTAAACTCAGTAAATTAGCCGCTTCCGCAAAAATGAGGCAATCATCAGCAAAAAACAGATGATTGATACTTGGGGCCTCTTTGGTGACTTTTAAACCATGAATGAGATGATTTTTTTTCTAGCATAAATGAGGTATCTTGAAAAAGATTCCATTACCATTATAAACAAGTATGGAAACAAGGGATCGCGTTGCCTCATACCCCTATTTGGTCTGTAGGACATGCTTGGAGAACCATTTAACATAATCGAAATTCTAGTGGTACTAATGCATTGATGAACTAAGTCACGCCAGTAGTCTGAGAAACCAAAAGCACTCAGAATGTCTCTAAGGAAACACCGTTCTACCCTATCAAAGGCCTTAAACATGCCAAATTTAAGGCCCATGACACCCCATTTATCTTTTTTTATTTTGTTTTTTCATAGTGTGGATAAGTTCATGAGAAATAGTGACATTATCATGGATATGTCTGACAGGAACATATGGTGCCTAAAAAGGACTAATCATTTTACTTAATAATGGTTTCATTTTATTCACCATTATCTTGGAAATGATTTTGTAATTAGAATTACACAAAGAGATGGGTCTAAACTCAGATGGACTAGAAGGATTATTATTTTTAGGGATCAGAGTTAGAAAGGTGTGGTTCATCTCCTTTAAAAGGTGTTTGGAATCAAAGAAACTATTGACAGTTTTACAAACATCATATATTAGGAGATCGATATTCTCTTTGTAAAACCCAGTTGGAAACCCATAAGGCCCTAGGGAAATCTAGGCAGTCATTTGGTTAATAGTGTCTATAATTTCTTTCTTAAATACTGGTCTAAGAAAGTTAAAATTGTCATTACTAGAAATACAAGGGTCTATACAATTGAGAATTTCATTATTTCTAAAGGGATTTGAAGTAGTCCCTATAGAGTTGAAATGATTAACTAAAAGGGTTTCAAGATTAGATCTGTCGTTAACCCACTTCCCATTGTCCAATTTGAGTGCACTAATGTGATTAAAGTGCTTCCTCCTATTAACATAATTGTGATAAAAACCAGTATTTCTGTCAAAGGATTTGTAGAACTCTTGTCTATATTTTTGAGCATAAAAGTCTTCTTGAACTTTTTGCCAATGTTCTAGGTCAATATTTACCTGTTTAATCAGTTCTGAATTGCTTGAAGAATGAGGAATATTATTAAGGTCATGGATTTGAGCATTAAGAGTTATAACTTTATTATCAATAGTTCCAAAGTGTTGGATATTCCATAGTTTGAGATCATGTTTGACAAATCTCAGCCTATTAGTTAACTGGAATGTGGAGGAGCCTCTAACATCTTTAGAGTAAGCATTATTAATGAAATCTCTAACAGATGGATCTCTACTCCAATATTTGAAATACCTATAGGGCTTACTACCTTGATAAGACATAAAATTGGTCTCCAAAATAATAGGTATATGGTCACTGCCAGTAGTATCAATATGGTACAGAAGGGAAGTCCCATAATGATTTAACTAGTAGACATTAACCAGAACCCTATCTAATCTAGCATAAATGCAGTTATTGCCTTACTGTCTATTGTTCCAAGTGTACATATTACCAACATAACCTAAGTCAGATAGTGTTAGATCATTGCTCGGTTGAACCCACCAAGCGTTGGTATGTCAAGTTTGGTTGTCATATTTTAGTGAACCAAAACTCATTTAAGAGTCGCTTGATTTAAATGTACTAGAATCAACTTCATATAGGCTATCTTGAAAGTACTAGGGTGAGACATTACAAGTATTATGAAGACTTGAAGAAGTGAAGAAGTACGGATCTACAACGACAACATCATCCTTCCACTTGAGGTTAGTGATATTTGACTTGAACTATTTCATTCCCTAACGTATCTTTCAAGTCGTGCATATTGAAAACATAAAATTGCAAAGCATGAACACTCTCGATATACATAGTATTAAGGAATACAATATGAAGTTTCTTGCTTAACCATTAAACTTTGTATATAACACATCGACATAATCATATGAATGCTATTTGATTATGTATGGGTATGAGGTGAGGATTTCATCCTAGGGAACAATGTTTATGTGTGTTCTAAGGAAGTAAGTTCATGATATGTGTTGTGAACCGAAAAGGAAATCACCAGGTGTTATTGGGGCTGTTCTTCATTGCATATCTTATGAACGACCAATATATGTGATTAGTATAACCGCTCACGACTTGTTTGTGTTCTTGCTAAAACTATTCACATGAGGCCTGACTTATATATTGGTATGACTTTTATTAGTGAAACTGTTCTTAAGTAATCACCTGGGGTATGATCGGGTTGTGTATGTTTGAACTTATTATTGGGAAGAGGGGAACCGATCCTAGTAAGAGGTGCAGTGCATCACAAGGGGAACCGATCCTTGTATGAGGTGCAACAAGGTTTATGGAAGAAAGGGGAATGGATCCTATGAACATGTGTGACATGTTTTTGGGAAGGGGGAACCGATCCTATGGACATGTGCAGTGCATACAACTTAGATACCAAATATATGTGGGGAACCTATCATATTACCTAGTCATTCATATCTTTGGTAAGCTAGTGTAACTATGCACAGTACTCACATGGAGGTAGAACCGAAACTTGTTTTGGTAGAACTGTAAACCCATGAGTTGTGATTGAGTGGAACTTGATCAATCACATAGTTCTTGAAAGTCAGACGAACCAATTCTAAACTTGTTTGGAAGTGTGGTAAATCGGTTTTAAGTGAGCAAGCATGGAAAAGACTTACAAGAGTAAGATGTCGTCACTCTTTGAACACGGTGCATTAATGCTTATTCTATTTTGTTCAAAGACATTCCTTAATGGCTAAGAAGGAAGTAAATCCCAAGATCGAATTTAAATAAGTTAAGAATCTTTTCAATTAAGGGTTTTTAATTATATATGGAAAATAAGAATTAGTAATGTTGTGCATTTTCTAATTAAAGATTTTCCAAGGAGATTTCGATCATATTTTTGGACAGTGCATTCACAGGAATTATGAAAACCGAATTTGGGTTATTATGGAAAATATCTTGAGTATATTTTCGGTTTTAGAAATTCCTTGGTGTCCAAACTTCCTTGTCTATAAATACTTTGAGTTTGAATTTCTAGCAAACTAATCCTGCGTAACCTAGACTTAATCTTTTGTCTTTGTTACTGGTGAAGCCGCCTATCGGAGAGGAGAGTAATCTAATTAGGTGAAATCTCTTACGATCGCTAAATTAAAGTCTTATTTGGGATTGAGAAGCTCTAGCGCGACCCGTTGGTGGGAAACTAGATATTGTGGTTTATCTTTAGTTTTCGTATTGATTTGATTGACTAACGGTGGTTGAACTTTGATTTCACCTAGTTTGTTTATGCTTGAGAATTTTCTCTTCTGATATAAGATTCACTCAAACTAGTTCGTTTATGCTTGAGAATTTTCTTCTCTAAGATATAAGATTCACTCAAACTAGTTCAATTAATAATCGGGTTTCGACCTCCCTAGGGATCTTTAGACTGTTGTTAGATCTAAAGACGATCTTGTGATAATCCATTGTTAACAGACTCTGTTATGTGTGTGATTGATCACAAGAGGTTCAAATGATTGTGTGCAGGTGTTTATTGAAGATCTAAGAAGGTTTAAAGACAAAGAAGATATTAAAGATTTCTAACTTGGATTTTACATAATGTGAAGTGTTCTTCACAATCTTTGGTGTGAGATGATCCAATTACTTGTTTATCCCATTACTATGTTAAAGAGTAGGGGCTATTGTAATTTCAGTCCCAAATGAAATAAGCCAATTGATTGATTGAAATTTTCCCCTATTTTGTTCTACAAGGATCCAATTAATAATCGAGAAAGCAAAATCGTTTATCCTCGGGAAGAAAGATTTTACCTAAAAAAGGAAAAGTGTTTCAATTCAACTCGGGTAGATTGATACATTTCAAAAATTGATTAATTGAGGAAAAGATTGGTCCCCTGTGGCATCAACATATATCACTTGGTTGAAGAGAGTTTATGTTAAGATAAACAAGGGAACCTTTGCGCAACTCATATCACTTGGTTGAAGAGAGTTGATACCAAACAGATTTGTTGTTCCTTTACTGTTTGGAATACGAACCAAAAGAATTGGTCCAAGTACGTGACTTGTTTACAGGTTGGATGCGTGGGAATACAGACGGAACTAGGTGAACTATAGGTTTAGTTGTTTGGTCTCTACTATACGAAGTTTTCTTATTTTGTATAGCGGCTTAATCCTGAGTATTCTGGCCTAGGTCCCGGGGTTTTTCTGCATTTGCGGTTTCCTCGTTAATAAAATCTTGCTATGTCATTTACTTTATATTTCTGCATTATAATTGTTTTATTATAATTAAAGTAAATTGCACAAACATTAATTCCTATTTACTTGATACGTGAATCCTATTGAGTTTGGTTAAGTCCGAACCTTTGTATCAAGTAAACACATTTTGTTGTTGTATTGTCTCGATCTCGTATCCATAGACGGTCACACAAAGTGTTTTATTGGTTCAAAAGACCATTGATTACAGAAAAGATTAAAGAATTTATTAAGAGAATCATACGTGATAAACGTCCTCTGTCTGCTAATGATTCTTTGAAAGAAAAAATGTTAAGTATCAACGGGTTAAATACCTTTAATAGATGTGAAGATCTCTCAGCTTTCATAGCAGAAACATCTACATTCTCAAGTTTTGATTCAGAATATGAGACAGACACATAGGTTTTCAATTTCTTGAATAAAGAGGTCCTTCAAGAAAATCTTCAATTAAAAGCTTCTTTGAAGAAACTAGAATCATTAATCCAAGTGAAAAATCTTGAGATAGATTGTCTTAATGATAAATTCACCAGAACCATTGTTCTAAAGGAAAAAGAGATCAATACTCTTAAGGATGATCTACAAAGATTGTATGGTAGCTCTGACAAAATTTCAGCAACGTTATTTGGTCAGAAGTCCTTTGGAAACACTAGTGGTTTAGGATACAAAAGCAAGTGTGCAGACATTGACAATCTGGTTGCTTTTATTGATCATGGAAAATAAACACTGGAAGACATGTTAAGAAGAAGACACCTCAACAAAATAGAGAAGTCTTTGATTGTTTGTTTTGTGGAAATACAAGGCATGTTTAAAGTACGTGTTGGAGATTCAAAAGGAACATTGAAAGAATTTCCAAACTACAGAAGAACATGCAAAAGATGAATCTAAATAATCTGCACAACTCTCCTAAAAATAATGCTTCCAGAATCAGAAGAGGTAGGAAACTTGCTTACACAATAAACCTTGAAAAATCATTATGTGATAAATAAGGAGAGCGTTTGGCTCATAACGTCCCTATCTAACATCAAGGACGTTCGCATTCTCTACTTTAACTTTAGAAAGTGAGGCTCTGCATGTTTTTCTGGGTGACTCAAGTCCTGTGTATATTTTTGTAAAGAAAATATTCTCCTAACAATATAGACAATGGTTCATTAATCTACAGAAGACTTATTATTCTAGGGTTTCTTGTTCATATGTCTATTTAAATCTTGGTAGATTTCCTCCTTCCTTGAAAAGATACATCATTATGGCACCTGTAACCAGAAGCATCACAAGCAAGGATGCAATTGAAGCAGCTAAAGTGTATCTGTGTAAAGGTATTTCTTCCTCAAGGATGAAGAAAGTGAAGTCTGTATGTAATGGAGAAGGTTCTTCCTCTAACTATCTATTTTCTATTTGCCCCTTTGATTTTAGAGGCATGGTGAAAGAGTTTATCCATAAGAGAAATGGTTTAAATCTCAAATCATTCTCTCTCTGGAAAAGATAACTCACTATGAACAATTGTTGTCTCAATCCAAGAACGCTCTGCGTGATTTGAGAAGAGAAATCAGTGAGTTAACTGATATTTCTGAAGATTTGTAGGAATTGAACGATCCCATAATCAATGGGTTTTTCAATAATGAGAAGGAATTCTCAGCAGATGCTCTGAGAAAGATCTACGACAACTAGTAAGTCTTCTGATAAGTAAATCTTCTATGTTTTCTGTTTTATTTAGAAGAATAACTAGTGTTTTGGAATAGCCATGATTGTGATTACACATAGCTATATCCAATGATTTCATCTTCTTGTTTTTATATTTATTATTTTAATTCTAAACTTGTTTGGAAGATGATGGTTGCAGTATTAATCTTTATGGTTTTATATATTGCAATATTTTGATGGGATATGTGTGTTTACGTCCGTGAACTTGATTGTCATATTTTGTCAAAAGTAAAGTCGTTCACATATTAGTATGCAAATATTGATAAAGGAATGAATGGACTTTTGGAAAAACATAAAAGTTAAGCCTATATTGTCAATCTTTGATGTAAGATAGGTTTAAATCTTTTGTGATTATAGGATAAAGTCTATTATGTCACTTTGTGATGGAAAAATGGAATAGGTCCTTGTTTTGTAATCCACGGTTTAGATCTTAATTATTCCATATTATTATGTATTACCGTGAAGGTTCCATCTTGTATCTTATGTTGAGCACTATACGACTAAGTCGATTTCTTATTGGCATGGTTGGTTGTTCCATAAAGATCCAATATGTTGAGCATTAAGAACTAAATTAATCAACTTGTGTGGTTATTTAGTTTGTATTCCGTGAGTTCTCTCATGTTGAGTACATGGACGGTTAAGGTTGTCATTTCCTATGATAATCTTAGTCGGGGTTCCATAATCTCTTATGTTGAGCCCAAGTGAACTAAATTAATCATCTTGTGTGATTATTTAGTTAGCACTCCATAGATTTTTCTCATGTCGCGTGTGGACAATTGAATTGATTACTTTATGATTAGTTTAATTATGCAATCCGGTTAGAGTATTTATGGGTTCTCTTGTGAATAATCTAATCGATGTATTAAGTCTCCATAAGTTTACTTGTGTTGAGCATATTTAGTCAAATTAATCTTGGTTCGCTTTGTTAATATGATTGAATATTTTTGATTCCAAATTCATATTTGTATGTAATTTATTAAGTCTAAAGAAAACCTTCTTTTCTCTTGAAAATAAGGTCGCTTTTTTTGTTCTCTTGGGAATGACATCTTATGGGGGAGAGTTCTTTTGAACTTGCGCTTAATTTCCAAATCTTTGTGGGGAGTGCGGTTGTGGAATTTTTAGGGGTTATCTTGTATCTTTATAAACTCCTTGATGAATGCATTTAGCCTCAGCTTTATGATTGCATCTAAACAAGATGATAGAACATTTACCTTTGGTCATGAAATGTCTCTTACGGAAATTTCATTAGGATCCTGTTCTTGTACCTTTGCCAATTTTATTGACAAAAAGGGGGAGAAATAATTATAGTTCACACTAAAAATACATATGTTTTTCGGATCATTATGTAAGGGGGAGTGGTTTCCATGTGAGATGGAGTATTGACTAAGGTGGGAGTGAAGTATCACCATAGTATTGTTGTTGAAGTTGTGATGTAATTGGACTTTTACGCTGTGTAATAATACTATGACATTGTATAACAATGATTGAGAACCGATGCTTTTCTCATTGTTATAGCTACGGATTTTCAACAACGATGATGCTAAACTTACAACCTTTGGGATTATTGGACTACTTGTAAGTGACGAAGATTTCGAGTATTGTTGAATATTAGACATGTGGAATAGGAGCTACAAAGTTTATTTATATAATTTTTATATTCCATATGTATTAATAGTTTTGCCACTAAAATTGACAAAGGGGGAGATTGTTAGAGCAATGCTCGGTCAAACTCGCATGCGTTGCTATCTCAAGCATGTTTGTCAATCTTAGTGATCAAAACTATATAGTCTTGATTTCTAGTCTACTATAGCTAAGGTCCCGGGCTAGGATAAAAAGTGTAGTTGATCTCAAGAATTCCATGGCGATCATCATACAAGATGAAGGACTACTCAAGGAACCAGTGGATCTTCATCGACTAAAAGGTATGTGGAGACTTGAACTTATCTATCACTCAAAAGTCTATCTACTCTATCTCTTATCTTGAGACAAAAGTCGTTTTACTATATAGACTAAGAATATACACATGTGACATTTCGAGCTGAGTATATCTTGCTTATCTGTTTCTCGAAATAGGTGTTGGTAAAGCTTTTGCTTTAGCCAAGTTTATCTTTACCTAGTGATGAAAGTCATGTTATGTTTCAATCATTTTGGAAATCGCTCTAACGAAAAATAGTTTGTGAATAACAACTATATAACAACCTCTGAGAATGTTTCAATGATTGAAATGAGAGTTTAGACTATATAACCATTGTGGGATATAAACATTGTTGTGGAAACACAGATATGTATAAGTCCTTAGCACTTGAATCGAAGTTTGCGAACTTTGTTGATCAAGTGGAACCGGAATGTGAGCAGTCAACTCAGTCTGCGAACTCAGTCCGCGAACTGGCGTAAGTTCTCGAACACGAGAATATCTGCTAAAGTTGAAGATCTAGTGCAGTCTGCGAACCTAGCCCGTGAACTAACGGAAGTTCTCGAACCGATAATTTCTGCTGAAGTTTATTAACTTCAACCGGTTAGCTTGAGTCCGCGAACTCAAGAGGTTATGTCTGAAAACGTTATTCGTGAACTTATCTTAAATTACTAAGGAATGCTTTTGCAAACCGTGGATTTATAGTTCATGAAATGATTCGAGTGAATCACATCATTTTTTATTCAATTGTGTCTTGTGTAGTACATGAGATCTCATAGCAATTGAACAACTCTCTAACTAGTTCATTTGAGTCATTTGGATTAGTTATGGGAAGAAGAATATGGTTGATATGAAAGTTATCATTTGGCTAACCATTTGGTTGACTAATATTTAACCAACCATAGTACACATTTGGGTACGGTTACACAAACCCAAAACGTCAAGTACATGTGTGTATGGAAAGCTAAATTTTCGATCTAACGGTTGAGATATATTAGCTTATATCTAATCAAGTTTTCATCTAACGGTGAATATTGAATGCTTTTTTATCAAGCTAACATTGATTGCAAACCCTGATTTGAAAGATTATATAAGGGAGAACTCTAGCAACTGGGAAACCTAATCCCCACAGATTCTGTGTGATACCAGTTTGCTAAATCTAGAGTCGATTCTCCTTTAACCTTTGGTTTTCTTCTTCTAAAACTAGGTTAACGACTAAAAGACTTCATTGGGATTGTGAAGCCAGACTGATACTACTTTTCTTGTAGTTGTGTGATATAATCTTGCTATTTCTATCGTACGAGTACAATTGTAATAATTGGCTTGAGATTTCTATATCCGATAGGCAAGATAAAAGTAGTCACAAACATCTTCGTCTCATTGTTTGTGATTCCTCAATAATATTCTTCGCTGCGTCGATTAAGTTTATTGTGAGTTGATTGATGAAATTGAGCTATTCTTCGAGAATATAAGTCTGGTTTTATTAATTAGTTCATGTTCACCTTGATTTATCAAAATACGGAACAAAACTTGTAGGTTTATTCGTGGGAGACGAATTTATCTTTTACATGTAGACTTTTTTGTGTGAGACATATTTGTTTATTAAAGTCTTCGACTTTGGGTCATAACAACTATTGGATGTGGGTGAGATCAGCTAAGGGAATCAAGTGCGCAGTATCCTGCTGGGATCAGAGGCATATGAGCACAACTGTACCTTGGATCAGTGTGAGCTTGGTTGGGGTTCAACTACAGTCCAGACCGAAGTTAATTTGGAGTAGGCTAGTGTCTGTAGCATCTTAATACAATGCATGTTTAATCTGGACTAGGTCCCGGGGGTTTTCTGCATTTACGGTTTCCTCGTTAACAAAATTTCTGGTGTCTGTGTTATTCCTTTTCCGCATTATATTTTTATATAATTGAAATAATACAGGTTGTGTGTTGTTTAATCGATTAGAATATCCAACCTATTGGTTGGTGATTTAAATCGATTGACACTTGGATATTGGTCTTTGGTACCATCTAAGTTATCTCTCTTTGATTGGACTCGCGAATCATATTTGCTTGAGTAAATCAAATCGAGAGATTGAGATAATAACTCCTTGAGTATTTTGTATTGATTGAGTCTAGTTGATTCTCTAGAAAAACAACTCGGAGTTGTCCATAAAGATTGCTAATCAAAATATTAGGTGGTGTTGTTAGACCCCCGCTTTTTCGGAAAGTGCTTCAAATCTAGATACTCAAGAGGAGTTTAACCCATCGATTTTCAAAATATTTCCATGTAAGGATAAAAGAACTCATCTTCTTGAATCTAATATCATTGAAATAAAATCATCACTTGCTCAACTCAATCAGAGTTTTCAGAATGATAAAGAGAAATTCAATAAGAGAGTGAAGAAAATCGAATCTACTCAATACTCCGAAAAGGTTGAAGTATCTAAACTCATCCGTGATATCAAATGTTGCCAAGATGAGATAAGAAAGCTAAGAGAATAAAATCAGAAGCTGAGAGATAGACTCAATTGTGTTGCAAAACCATCATCTAACATGTATAGATCAAGTTCGGATAAGGCAAAATAGATTCATGAAGTCTATCTAAATCCATGAAAAGTGGCAAATCAAGTGTTTTCTTCCTATGCAAGCAAAAAGGGCATTATCAAAGGGAATGTCCTGACATTAAACAGAGGGAGAGACTGTATAAAACCGAAAATTTAAGATCTAATTGTAGATCAGGAGTTTCTCCTTACATGAGAAATCATGATATTGGAGGTCAAGATCTTGGATCAAACATCAATGTTGAAGTCTTCAAAAGAAGAAAATTCAACAACCAAAAGGTAAATACCTAACTGGTTGTCATAGACTCTTACTTGTTATGGTAAGAATGTAGATGTAAATATTCTAGTGAAAATATTTCTAAAAAAATTAATTTTCGATTAAGAATTTAATTGAAATATTATTCTCAAGATTTTTAAAGAAGTTCTAGAACATATAAGAAGAAAGAATCTCTTATTTCTTTTTCATAATGTTTTGACAAAATGTCTTCCTCCAGTTGCACCTCTCGCAAATCCGAAAATGTTTGGACCAATTTGTTTCCGAACAAGAAACTTCATCTCGAGTCTAATGACGACAATTATGATTCTTCTAAAGAACTTCAACAAGATGTTCCTAATGAAAATATATCATCTCTTAATGATAATCTTCTCAAGAATCTCTCACTAAAGTTAGATATAATTTTATGTGAAGTAAGGAACATGGAAAGGGAATTACGAAAGGAAATTAAAGAAGTCAATGGCAATGTTGTTAGTCTAGAATCTAGACTAGTAATTATAGAAGATGATTGGAATCCTTCAAAGACCTCTGATCAGGATTCAACTTTGGAAGAAACTCTAAAATATTGAAATTAGGGTTTCAAAATAAATCTTAAGAATATACATCAATTTTTGATCGCTTTCATTGATTGTATAAGTCTATTGAATAAAACTATTATGAATAAAGTTATTTTATTTATAATTTTTCTTTTGATAGTTTTTGATTTACATAGCCGGTACTTTAATGCTTTATTTATTTGCTATGTATGTGTATGAGATGTTTGATTTCGGTTTTATTACCTTGATATTCGATCTCATAGTATGTTGTGAACCCTTATGGTTTGGGTGACTTTTTGATTTAGCAGGATTAAGTTCTAGCCCAAGTTGGTAGGCTTTATCGAAGGATCATGAGGGATTCCTGTAGAAACAATATGTGAAAAAGTCACAATATGTTGAATCTGTTTTGGTTTAGCATAAAAGCATATGTGTTTCGATGGTTTTCAACTTTTGCTTGCAATTGTTAAAATCGATTTTCAAACTTTCTCTGGTAAAGGTTGGTTGTTGTTATTCTTTTGTTTTTGGCATGAGAATGACAACATAATGGTATTTCGATATCAATTCTCCCAAAAGAAGAAAGCGTTGGAATCATATTTGGAGAAGTTGGATGCGAAATTGAGGTAACAATCTTGTTAGTTAATTGTTTTCCTGTTTTAAGAAAAGCTTATTTTTATTTGATATATATATTGCTTTTGCTTAAAAGAAATTGTTGGTATAATTGATGTGTTTATTCTATTATGTATGAATGGATGTGTGTGTGATTCAATTGTTTCCGGTTAAGTAAAACTTTTTATATCTTACTTTATTGTGTGATATCATTAGTTTAGGCTTAAGAAATTTGGTGCAATTGCGGTGCTTTAATGTCTATGTTAATTCAATTGCTTCCAGTTAAGTAAAACAATTTTTATTTTGCTTTATTAGTATCAATTGTTTATGCTTACAAAATTTCGGTGCAATTGTAGTTGCAGGAAATCCTACACTACACCCTTGTTAAGAATTTGTAATAACCAACTCAAATTTGAAGATTAAGAACGACACTTTATTATTGGATTTTCAGAAATGTTTACAGGAAATGTAAGAATTCAAGAATACAACTTTTCTCTTGAAGTTTCTCTCTCCTCAAGACTTTCTCAACTCTCAAAAATACATCATCCTTTTCTGGACATATTGGGTCTCTATTTATAGGGTAGTTACATAATGGATGACATCTAAGTTTTCCTCTTATTTCGGATTTGTTCTGCGATTGTACCGCGATAGTTACAATATTCATTCTTGAAAGCTTTGTAACCATCGCGGGACAAACATGATTTTCTCATGTTTTCTTCAATCGTCATCTATTACATCACTCTTTTGGCTACTTTTGTGACATTCGCAAAGTGTTGTTAAAAAGCTTACGGTGATGCTCACTGGGAAGTGTTTTTAATCTCGTAGAGAAGTGTTGTAGCGATATTATGGTCCTACATCTTGCCTCTTCTCATGTCTTCTTCGCAAATTGGAGAGGATATGAGAATCTTCAACTCTTCATAGTTCTCGTAGATTCTTTTCTTTCCATATTTTCTTCTCGACATAGCTCCGTTATTTTAGCTTGACTGTCTACACGTATTGTAAATTCTTCTTTTTACTGACACGTCTCTAACCAACAGGTCACCCCCTTTTGCCTATAAAAGGTAGGATTAGGTTACAAAACTAATTTTCTTCTTTTAATTTTCTATCTTCTTCATCTGTTTGTTTTGTTTTCCATCTGCAACTTTTCTCCTTCCTCATATTCTCCTGCTAATGTTCTAATGGAGTCATCAAGGTATGCTTTTCAATTATGATATTTGTTTGAACCAATTTTTACTCATATCTTCCAATCTTCTCTATTTGATTCTTCATAATTCTCATATTATTTTTTCTCTTCAGTGGAGCTACTCCTAATGCCCAGTCTGTAATTCAAAACCATAACTCTTGTAAAATATCGACTGAAAAGACGAAGAAGAGTTCTGTGAGTAATAAGGTAGTAAGAAACACATTTTATCTCTTAATAACAATATTGTTGCCTCTGTTTCTTATCTAAGTTATTATTCGCAGAATGACGAGCGTATCGCTAGACCTCCTAAAATATTTCGCAAAAACAAAACTCTTGAGGCTGATTTCATCATTCCAGAGTTAATGTCTGCGAGAGCTACTCCCATTTCCTTGCAATCATATCTTCATTCTTCTGTTTGCGAGAATATCGATGTTAACATCCCTGACTCTTTGTTAAATAAAACCCCCACGGTTGTTGTTAATAATATTCCCTCCAGTCCTTTACAACCTTCAATTGTTATTTTTCCAAACACCCCTCCCTCTGATGATGCCACCATTACAAATAACACAAATATCCAACTCGCCATTCTTAATACTTCTTCCTCTACACCTCTTTGTTCATCTAAAGAAACATCAATTGGGGTAGATGTTGATTTTGAAGTTCTATACAATATTTTAGATGATGCTAGAAAATCTTCTACTGATCCTCTCAAACATATTGTTTGCGATACTTTAACCAAATATTTTGGTTCTGATGGCTCTGCCTCGCGAGCGTCTTTAGAAAATGAAATTGAAGTTTTAAAGAGAGACCTTCACGTTAAGACTTCAGAATGTGATGTTCTTCATCAACAGCTTCGCAACTCTTCTCTTAACTGCGAGAATCTTCGCGGCAAAAATAAGGAGCTAAAAGGTATAATCTTCTTGGCTCTGTCTTTTTGTTTTTATGTTTCTAGTAAATTTTCATCTTCCCTATACTTAAGTTTCTTTCTTAAATTCTTGGCTTGCATATTTAGTTTTAAATCAGTGTCAATTCATTGAAAGACTTAAATTTTAATCTATCGCTGAAGAAGCTCGTGTTGAAAAAGATTCTTGGATAGATCAGTTTAATAGACTAGATAATCTCTACACGTATTCAGTTGATCAAATAGATAATCTCACTAATGAGAATAATCAATTATCACAGAGCCAACATTTATTAAATAGCGAGGTTACTCGCCCCTCATACTTGTTAATCAAAGCTAATTTGGCGACGGAATCTTTATCAGATGAGAATAGAACTTTATCTCAAGAAAAACATAAATTTTCAAGCTTGATGGCGATTTCCTCGCAACAATTGAGTAATCTCCAAAGAATATGCGATAATCAAGAGCAATCTCTACGTTCTCTTAAGGATGAACTCAAGGAAGTAATTGAATCATCTGCCGCTGAGAAGGATAAACTCATCAAGGGTAGGTTAACTCTTAGTTTAAAGGCCAGCAAGCTTCAAGATAAATACTCCCAATTAAAAGAATCTTATTCTTTATTGGCAAAATAAAATTCATATCTCCATTCCAAATAAGAAAACATAAAATATCGTCTGAAGGGTATAGTTTGGGATAAGTTTGACGATGCCATGAATCAATGGGATAATTGTTTTTCATTAATTCAAAATTTAACTTCTCAAAAAGAAAGTAGTCATTTGACTGCCTCACTTGCTGATTTTTTTTGTCAAATTTTATGTTACATTTCTTGCGAGATCTTTGTCTGAATAATCTTTTGCCATTTCTGTTGCTCGCAGAGTCTGAAAGAAGCCTTCACTCTACTATCTCTGATTTGACTGATAAACTGGACAAAGTTCGCAAAGAAAACAGGGTTCTCACTTCTGATCTTGTAAAATGTCGCGATGTGGCAGAAAGAAGACTTGATTATCTCGAATACTTTAAAAATATAGAGATTAGAAATCGTGATAGAGGTTTCCTTCGCAAGGTCCACCTTAGTGCTGAAGTTCTCGTGAACAAGATTCTAATTTCTCAATCTCTTCCTATTGTATATGTGCCTCCTCTAGAAGTTGATGATGATGAATTTCCTCTTCCCATGGATAAGGAATTAGAATATGCCAACGGTGAAGAAGATAGTGAAGAAGATTTTTCTCAGGAAGACCCAAAAGAAAAAAGTCCTCCTAGAAAAGTAACTACAGGTGGTGAAGCAACTGTAAACAATAAAGGAGAGACTCGCAAAGATAGGAATGTTGATGAGGCTGATCATGCTGGCAAAAATAATTAATCTGGCGAGACCAACGCTGAAGTTTAAATTTTATTTTTGCTTTTCTTTTCCTTCTTCCTTGCGAGCAATGTAACCTTTTGCAACATTAGAATCTAACCTTTATTTTTGCTATTTTGAATGTTTCAAGAAAGATAATGATATTTTTGTTTATCCACTCCTCTACTTGCCCTTCATTATATTTCTTGCGATGGTAAATTATTTCCTGTATCTGCGATTATAGAAATGGATCTGCGATGTAATGAATATTTCTTGCGATATCTTCCGCTAAAAATCCTGATATGTAAATAATGTTCCTGTAAAATCTTGAAGGAATCTTCTTTCTCATATATTCTCCTGAGAGAAACAAATAAAATAGTTAATGTTTGAGATTATTCTGTTGGTCTTATTTTGCCTTCCTAGTTAAAGGTCTTATTTTACCAAACTTTTCATTCTGCAGCAAAATCGCAGGACGTCTTTACATTTGTATGTAAAAACCCATTGATCTTGCCTTATCTTTGTTTCTTCGAATTTTCTGCAAAAATATGATAGGTATATATTCTTTTGCGAGAATAAAGTCCTATGACATTACCGTCTTGCGATGAAATCGCAGGACGTCTTTACACATTCATGTAAAAAACCATTGATCTCATCTTAACTTTTCTCTTTTGGCTTGTTGCCTTTATATAATTTTCGTCACGCGACAATATGATAGGCCTAAATGTTCTTGCGATCATAAAGCCCCATGACATTGCCGTATTAAGACACTTATCAGCTCCCTAATGGAGGGTGTCGCCCTTATATTCCCCCTGGTTGCCCCTTCAAGGAGGTCACATCGGCCATACAAGACTAGCTCCTCCCATCCAGATTTTCCAACAACCAGTTATTTTCGCGGCTTCTTGTCCTTTATGCCTATATGGCTTATAGTTACAAGACTGCACCCTAAGTGGGGTTTTCTTCGGGCCGAGTGCATCATAGCCAAGAATTTCCAATGATGGCCAGTGTAGTTGCAGTAAATCCTACACTACACCCTTGTTAAGAATTTGTAATAACCAAATCAAATTTGAAGATTAAGAACGACACTTTATTATTTGATTTTCAGAAATGTTTACAGGAAATGTAAGAATTCAAGAATACAACTTTTCTCTTGAAGTTTCTCTCTCCTCAAGACTTTCTCAACTCTCAAAAATACATCATCCTTTTCTGGACATATTGGGTCTCTATTTATTGGGTAGTTACATAATGGATGACATCTAAGTTTTCCTCTTATATCGGATTTGTTCTGCGATTGTACCGCGATAGTTACAATGTTCATTCTCGCAAGCTTTGTAACCATCGCGGGACAAATTTGATTTTCTTATGTTTTCTTCAATCCTCAGCTATTACGTCACTCTTTTGACTGCTTTTGTGACACTTCGCAAAGTGTTGTTAAAAATCTTGCGGTGATGCTCGCTGAGAAGTGTTGTTAATCTCGCAGAAAAGTGTTGTAGCGATATTCTGGTCCTACATCTTGCCTCTTCTCATGTCTTTTCTGCGAAGAAGAGAAGATCATGAGAACTTTAAAATGCCGCAACTACTTATCTTTTCAGATTTTTCTGTTCTGACACGTTTCTGTATCCTTTGCCAGTTGTTTTCACGTATTCTATCTTCTAATAAATTTATGACACTTCCTCTCTAACCGCTGCGATCTGACCGTTCATGTCATTTCTTAGCATTTATTGCATTCGTCTTCTTCAAGAAATTTCTTCTTCTATAAATACTCCTTTCATTCTTTTCTTTGCCTCTTTTACTTTCTTCTTCTTTCCCTCCGTAACTTCTCTGCAAGTTTACTGTTCTTCCGTAAATTGCGCATCTGTTATCGCTGTGATTCCTTTCTTATTTTTCAATCTTTTTCTTCATTCCCATACCTAAAAAATGGTTGTTGATGGTGCTAAAAATTTGGCTGCTTTTGGTGAGATGCGAGAAAAACTCAAAAGTAAAGGTTTTACTTTGTCTACTATTCCAAATCAAAGTCCTAAATCCGAGCTTTCCATCAAATTATTTTCTGATCATCAATGTTCTCGTGAGAAAGTTATAGTATCGCTAGGTCAACTTGATGCTGGTCTTCCAATTCCTCTCTATGACCCGGATCTTCCCTTATTTTATGAAATAATTTCTCACGAGAAATTCTCGCGAGCAGTATATCAACTGGGTGGAGATTGTATTCGATTACTACTTGAATATGCCTCTCGCGGTGCCAATAAAGGATCTCGCTACCCTTATGCTGCGAAGAATCCTCAATTCAAAGATGTTCCAATCATTCCCGCGATGTATATTGTGGATAATTTCTTCATCAACTATGACATAATCCCCATGAAGAGAGATCGCACTTGCTGGGGCATCAGCTTGCAAAAGAAAGATAAGATTGCTGAAGATAAAGCTCTTATGCTAGATATAGATTGGCATACAAATACTAATCAAGGTCCTCGCCATTCTAGCGATGACAAGTGGTTTATTTTTCCTCTGATTTTAGAGGGCCCGTATATTTCTGGCACTCATGCCTTGCCTGCAAATCTCGTGGAATACCAACCATGGGTGTTCTATTGGCCTGAGAAATATAAAGAAGTATGTCTTCCTTAGTTCTTCACATAACAAGTTATTTTTATTATTTTTCTTTGATTTACACATCTTTAAGCTCTCGCTGATTATGCATGTTTACTAGATTGAGAGATTGAAGGCCTACTATGAGAAGTTTAGGAAACCTGCTACTCGTTCAGCTCTTCAATTACTCACCGATGAAGTAAGAAATATTTTCTTTATAAATCTTAACAATATATTGTTGCCTCTATTTCTTATCTTTATATGTGCTCGCAGGTAATTAAAGAATTAGAACCAATGGAACCACAAACCAAGGTGAAATCTTTAAATGATCGCAAGGGGAGATCCAATGCCCCTTCCAAAGGGAAGCCTGCTGCTCCTCGCAGTGAAGAATTTGACGATCCTCCCTTAAAGAGAAGAAAAACCCAACTCCCTTCTTCTTCAACTCCTCAACCTATTCTAGAAAATTGAAGTGTTGATTTTGATAAGGACAACGATAATGATAATTTCGGCGTTTATAATGACGTTCCTTCCATAGAGGATTCTTCTTCTTCTGAGTCTGCAATGGCTCAACTATCCAATTTTTTTGACAATAATACATTTGGTATCCCAAATGAGTATGAAGATGAAGCTATTAATGGAATATCCCAGTATCTCGCCAAAGTCTGTGATGCTCCCATATTAGCTGTGATTCCCTTCGTGGGGTTTCAAGATTGTTGTCTCCAAGTCTCTTGAATTCGCTTGGTAGCCTGGTATGTTTTTACTTGCTCATCCTTTTTATGTATCTATTGATATTTTTGCCAGATCTTGACTTATATAGTTCTATCGCAGGTTGGAAGAGCTGCTTTTGCTGTTGCTTCTGCTTTAGACAATAGGCGTGCATTTTCTCAATAGAAGAATGTTGTTCTTCGTCAAAAGAATGAAGAACTAAAATCTGAATTTACTAATCTTCGCGAGAAGAATGAACAAATGGAAGCTGAACTTGCTAGTCTTCGTGAGAATAATAAAGAACTTGAGAATAATCTTTCTCATCAATCGCTCAAAGTATCCAATCTTGATATTGTTAAAAAACAACTCTTAGGTATGATAACCTTCTTCTTTTCCTTTATAATTTTATGTTTCACTATTCCTTCTTACTTGATTTATCATTCTCGCAGATATTTACGGTCTCACTGATGAGGCTTTAACCATTCGCTCTTTTCCTGAACCAATAGACAATGATACTCTTCTAGAACTTCTTAATAATTCTTTAAATAACCCTTCCAATATTAATTCCCTTTCCATATATAGATGAACTCAGATCTAAGTTTCACCTCTTAGAAATTGACTACAGATCTTGTTTAGATATAACTCACAGACTCAAACAACTTTATCATAATTCCAAAGTTGAGATTAAAACTTTAAAGGCCAAAAACAAAGATCTCTCAAAAGACAAAGACCGTATATCTAGACAAGGAGCTGAAACCTTAGCAAATTTTCATAAGACCATTCTTGAAGTTCAAATTGAAAGGGATGGGCTTATCCATGAGAATGAGGGTTTTATTGAAAGAGAAAACCAAATTCGTTCCCGTCTTCTTATAAATAATGATGTGGAGTTTGCTTGGGCTGCGAAAGTTCTTGATAATGCTAGAACTAATTTAGGTGTAGATGTCAGTCTTCATGTTGAACAAGCGGTGTTAATTAAAGAAATGATTTCTGAAAGAGAAGGTTATCACTCCTATGATTTCACTAATTTATTTTCTGATTGAATCATCCTTATATGTATTAACTTTGTTATCATTTGCTCGCAGCGTCCGAAAAGAACTATCGTAAAAGATTTGATGAGCTAGAAGAAGAGAAAACCCAACTCGCTATACATCTATCTTCTCGCGATGAAAAGTATTCTAGATTGAAGGAAAAATTTAAAATTAATGATTCGAATTTTAGTAACGCCCTTATCCGTGTTCGTAATAATGCCATTAAACTAGTCTGTGATGATCATGGTGTTCTTCATTCTACATATCCCGATCTCGCAAAGGAAATTCCAGCTGATTCCCCAAATCTAGTTATCTCTGATAGCGCAGCTGAGGAATCTAGCGAAGATGAAGATGATAATAATAATGGTAATGAAGATAAATCTGGAGAAGAAGAGAAATCTGACGAAGATAGAGATAATACTGATAATGATGAAGAAGAAGAGAAATCTGGTAATGAAGAGAAATCTGAAGAAGAAGAGAAATATGATGAAGGTGGTGATGGATCTACTTAGTTCTATTTCTTCTTGTAAATTTTGTACATTTATTTTCTGCTTCTCGTAATATTGCTGCAAGTTTCTCCAACTTGATGTGTAAACTTCTTTTGCTTTTATCTGTACGAATTAGAAAATAATTCTTTTTCTGCAACATAATCAATCAACATAATTATTATCCTTTAATTATCTGTATAAATGTATCATCTATGCAATTTTATCATATGATGGATGAATAATAATTTCATCATTCTATGCATTCCCATACATGCCTATATTATTCATCTGTAATATGAAAATTGAATAGAGATTAGATATTAGTTGTAAATCAAATTAAATTTGCCTCAATATTGGCGATGTTATCTCTAGCAATAATTGCATAACTTTATGATCTATGTGTAAAATCGCAAATCTCATAAATTCTGCGAGCATTATCGCAATAATCTTATGGTCTTATCATTCCTTCCTAATTAAAGGTCTTATTTTGCCACATTTTTTCTTTCTGCGATAAAATCGCAGGACGTCTTTACATTTGCATGTATTGACCCATTGATCTTGTCTTATCAATATTTTTTCAGCATCACTACGACAATATGATAAGTATAAACTCTCTTGCAAGAATTAATCCTTATGACATTGCCGTCTTGCGATGAAATCGCAGGACGTCTTTACACTTTCATGTAAAAACCCATTGATCTCATCTTAGCTTTTCTATTTTGGCTTGTTGCCTCTGTATAATTTTCGTCACGCGACAATATGACAGGCCTAAATTTTCTTGCAATCATAAAGCCCCATGACATTGCCGTCTTTAGACACTTATCATCTCCCTAGTGGAGGGTGCCGCCCTTATCTTCCCCCTGGTTGCCCCTTCAAGGAGGGAACATCGGCCATACAAGACTAGCTCCTCCCATCCAGATTTGCCAACTGATCGTTGTCGTTTGCGTCAAAAATAATTTACACTTTCTTACTACTCAAAATATAAATATAGCAAGGGAAAGAAAGGATCGATCCCACAGAGAGGTCTAGGTTGTCAATATGTTTTGGTTTCCTATATAAAATACCGGGGTTTTTTCTGATTTTTATATACTAAAATAAAATAAAAGCAAACAAAGAAAAGTAAACAAATCAAATCAAGATAGTGATAATATTGGTTGCATATTTCATCTTCAATTGTAAACAAGTGTTGAATATATGAATAGAATTCGTATTTAATCTCGCTATCATCAAAATCCCTAGAATACATTATTGCAAGAATACTCTGTAAATTTTTAAGTTCATCAACACACACATTAGAGATGCGTATGTGAATTCTACCTAAAGAATAACTCAACGCCTTGCGCTAATCAAGTTCAATTCCTAGGAGCATTAAGTTCTATAAATAGGCTAATCAATGCAACTATCACACATTGCGCATGACAATTCGGACAAAGGTTAATTTCTACATATGATTTCAAGGATGTATCACTACAAACTATAATCATATCATGCTACTCATATTCAAGGTTATCGCTCGATGAAAACCCTAAAATATCTATAGATATGGATGTATGTTCAATCAATTCTAGACTCAACCAAACAAACATTCAATCATATTGCAATACATCAATCATGCAATTATTATGCGCAGTAGAAATCAAACGATAATATGGAGAGAAAACTATTTCATAAAATCAATAACTTGGTTTCAAAATCCAACTACATCTTGAACCAATAATAAAATCAAGTACTTGTGTTTTTGGAAATCATCATAGAAAGCAAAAGAAGAACTATCATGTGGAACCCTAAACAACAAGTAGAAGTTCTCCCTAACGGAGATATCCCTAGGTTTAGAAAAGAGTTTTCAATTTATATGCTTTTCCTCTCATAAGGATACTTTCCCAAAATTAGGTTAAGTCTTCTCAAACCCGTCTCCAAGTGGTCTTCCAAGCCCAGGAGTGAAAATAAGTCTCTGGAAAATTTGGGTCCAAAATCGGGTCGCCGGATTGCTGACGTCATCACCAAAATCCGGTCATCGGCGCCGGAAAATTGTTTCAGGCCACTTCTCTCTTCAGAAATTGTCACTAGCTAGTGCATACTCCCAGCAGCTCATCCTTCCTTCCTTGCATTTTAAACATTCACAAAAATCATCCAAACCAACTCTCTATCCCTTGCGAAAACGCACCCAAAAGCGCGACGCGTAGCTCATATGTCCGGCGGTCGACTTTTGCATCCGACTTGTACCCCCTTCATGATTCAGTGAAACATTTTGATCCCAACTTCCGGTTCAGAAATCCGACAACTGGAACTAGTTCCACTGGCGCGCCATTTTCACTGCATTTCCGCACTGTTTCTGCAGCTTCTCCACTGAGTCTTCCCTGCTCCAGTTATTCTCCCAGCTACCTATTACTGCTTGCATCTTCTGAGCTTTTTACTGACTTTATAAGCAACAACACCTCTTTCAATCTCGAACACTGCCGACTTCGACTGCAACAGCAACTTCAACTACTCTGTAAAGCCTGCTACATTCCAGCTCCAATTCAGTGTCGCCACCAGTCCATTACAACTAGCACCAGCCACACATCTCATTCATACCCTGCCAACACTTCCATTCACTGTATTGAACTGCAGATTACCCACATTCATTGGAAAATCTACCTCCATTGCATATCCATGTCATGTCACAGTTCCATAATCTTTGCCTAGCCATAACTCCCTGCAACTTCCCAGCAGAATCAACATTAGCTCAAGCCACTGCCACCAACTAACTGCACCTTATTTTCTGCATTCCACCACTTCAAGTTACAATCATTTCCATCGACTCGATCTCACTTTGCTTCGCCATTCTTGCACAGTTTCTCTGCAGCATTCATTGTTGTAGCTGCAGCTGGTCAGGCACCTGCACTCTAACCTCTACCGAATCTCCACCTCATTCTTTCTCGCCACCAGTGCAACCAACACCACCAATTATATCTACAACTTCTGCATCCCTGGTTAGCTGTATCATTCTATCATCAGATCCCTCCATCACAGATTCCATCTCCTGCTACATTTGCACATATACCCATTGGCAAACAAACCTGCAAAGCCACACCAAATAACCAACTGCATTTTTTCTGTAGCATATCACCAACTCAACCCCATCTATCCTATCCACTGCCACCACCAGAAGTCACAACTCACTGCTCATTCATTGACATCACCTGGAAACCTAAGCATACATCTACCCATTACATCAATTCACTAATGCCACCACTTTCATATCCACCTGCAATCAAACCCTCATTCAAACCCAGTAGGTTCAATTCCCTGTAATCACAGCCCATCACTACTTGTAGCTGCACCAAACTAATTCCACCATCTTGATGTACTTCCATACAGTGCCCATGAACTTCAGTTGCACTCAATTATCAGTTTTCAACCACCAACACAACATCATTTCAGCTGCTCAATTCATGGCTTCAGCTGAACTTAACCCTAAATTCTTCTCAATTTGTTCTCAACCACCAATTTCTGTTCACAACCCCGTCTCTGTAACTCTACCTTGATCATTTCCCCCATCAAATCTTCCATAGATTCCCTCTGCTCAGATTCAACCCTTTAAAACTCGAATTTGCCCTAAACCACCTTCGATTCAAGCAGCAGTACTTACTAAGAATCCAATTACTGATTTGAACTCAACAACCTCTCGATCTCTCTCAGTTTCAGTTCTCGGATTTAATTTTATCTCTCAATTTCGTGTGAAGATCAACAACGGCTAATCAGGAATGAGAGGTAGACTCCTCTCAATTTTAGGGTATAGGCATTAGGGTTGTTTGGATGGATGGTTACACCCCAAGTTAGGGACCACCCCACTCATTAGATAAGGGCTATCCTTATTGGCAACCCCTTAACCGTGACTGGTCTGTCTTTAACACTTCTCCAAAACAGATTTTCCCCTTAACATGTGGCTGGGATCTAAATAATGTTCTCCCCTGAAATGACAGATTTGCCCTTTCTGCTCAATTTTGGTGATTTCTCCTTCTTTTCGTCCGTACGACTCCAAAGCACCTAATAAACTCAAAAGTAAACATAAGATACATAATTTACATGAAAACTCGCAAAGAAAGCATAAATACTAAATATAAAATTAGGTGTTTATCACACCTATCAAATTCCCCCACACTTAGACTTTGCTAGTCCTCGAGCAAATCAAACAAAACAAAACAAAAATAAATACAACAACTCTGTGTCGTCGAGGCTACGGTTAATTTTAGCATAAATAACAAGCCTTTAAACCCCTAGGTGTCCCTAGTGGACGAGTTTTAGTCTCGTGAAGGTTTACAAGAGGTTTACCTACAAAACTTATATTTCCAACTCCGTCTATTTATGACATATCAGTGAACGAATCCAAAATGACTACAGGAGGAAGTACCTTGTGCAAATTCAGTTCATATTTAAGTAAATAAAGCTCTAATTAGATAGTTGAACAAGCCAAAATACTCGGAAACTAACAAACCACAATCACAATGAAAAGATTAAGAAGATGGATATAGATGTAGATGTTGGAGAATGTTCACAAGTGATCGATGTTTCCCATATCTGTCTGAAGGTCACTACTAAGATGAACCTATACCTATTGGATTGAGCTACTTGGTTTGAATTCTACATCAACTCACCGACATATACAAGGGAACCAGAAGTGACTTTATTCAACCAAAATAATACTTTCCTTTCTTTTCTTTATCACTTTTTTCATTTTTTTTTTCATTTTTTTTTTGTGACAGCATGATTAGATCTTTTGGATCCAAGTGCATGCTTCTTGTCAGTAAGTACATGATAGTTTCCTTGGATCCTTCATTCCACGCTTGTTTAGGCGACGGAGACAGGGACTACGTTTCACACATATTGCTATCCAAGTGTCTTTTTATTCCGCTTGGTCTAATTGGTCGGGTTTTTTTCTTTCTTTCTTTCTTTTCTAGCAACTCAATCACTCTATTTCGTCCTAGCAGTAATAACAATTCGATGTTTAGTGACCCACCAAAGCACTTAGAGAACAATAAATAAATATGGAAAAATAAAAATAGAACGTGATATGGTGATATTCCGAGATATGGTAACAACTATCATATAATTTATTATTTCTGAGCTATGTTCGTCCCCTTTATAGTTAATTGGTTCCTCAACTCCTGCAATCAAAATGGTTCCATCCACTAATTGTGTCATCCTAAAGGCACAAGTTTCTAGATTTCGGAGTTCAAAAAGCACAAATTTTTTCTTGGTTTTTCTATTTTTCTGATTTTTTTTTTAAAAGGCATAAAACAAACTATACAAACATATAAAACAAACTAAAACATATAAATGCTCCCCCACACTTAAACTTTACATTGTCCTCAATGTAAAATTGAATCGTCCAAAGAAAGTTCAAGGTGGGAAATTCCGCAAATGATATGCAAAAACAAGAAAATAAAATGGATGATAACAACTCATTACTCCAACTCATAGATATTTCGGAACAATAGAGGATAAACACTAAACAAGATATTTAGTTGGCATCTAATCTCAACTCAGCCGATATACACCTCACCGCCAAGAAAAAATTCCATATACTTAGAAAGGCTAGTGTTTATTCTAAATTGTTCAAAAATCTCTAAAAGTTGGAGTTTTGATATGCAAATATACAAAATAAGAAAATAAAGATAAAAGACTTAAAAATAAATAAAAAGATAGAGATAGATACACAAAACCGGTGGGTTGCCTCCCATTTAGCGCTTGGTTTAAAGTCGTCAGCCCGACATGCAAGTTGAATTCCCCATACACCAATAATCGGAAAAGTTGAGGATCCACCCATAGCACCTGTTTTGCACACACTAGCTTCACAAAAATATTAGTAATATAAAATAGAAATGAAGCTATGAATCGATAAAAGCTTCCCCCACACTTATTCTTGTCCACACTTGGAAGTGTATAAAGAATATAGAAGTCGGGTACTTCTACGGTTTCTTGTGAAAAAATCTGCATAGTTTGTGTAGGAGCAGAATCTCGCAACAACAACGCTCTTGCAAGGATTTCTGCCACACATGGCAAGTGTCGCAAATAATTATAAGAAATGACGAAATATGTGAAGATTTTATCATTACTCGCAAGAATAAGGTGATAGTTCGCAAGAAATGTAACAAGAAGGAAGAATCCTGCGAGACATGGAGAGACTTGAGGGAAATGTAACAGAAACTTGAGAGAAATGAAGAAAGCTTGCGAAAGATATTACCGCAGAACTCAGATCCTAAATTAAGGGAAATCTTAGTTGTAAATGAGCTGTCATCCACTATGTAATTACCTATATAAAGAAGAGAGAAGGAGAGAGAAAGTGGAAGAGAATTTTAGGAAGAGAGAAATATATTTTGCAGAGAGAGATTTTTAGAGAGAGAAAATGTATTTTCTTTATCATCTTCTTCCCCAAAACTAGATCTAGAATTCTTCCAAGAACTCCATTAATGGAGATTGTAAATGTAAATTGATGTAGCTACAAATTATCATAGTGAAGAACCGTGGATGTAGATCACATTGATCGAACCACGTAAAAAATCTTGGTGTCTATTTATAATTTTAGTATTTTTATCACCATTTTTATATTTAGATCTAGAAATTGTTATCAAGATATGATAAGGGGTGTGTTGTTGGAAAACCTGCAATTACATTTTGGCGCTAGAAACACTACCTGCTATTTGATTAATTGAGGAAGATTCAAAGAAATTGGCTACAGGAAGAGTTAGAATTTGTGAGATTTAAATTTTTTGAGAGGAAATTCGATAATGGAGAAGTTGTATCTTCAAACAAACACCGACAACACAGTGAAAGAGCATAAAAGAAAAAGACGAAGATGCAAAACTATGTAAAAAGGATGAATTTGTTGATTCAAGAAAATTCCAAGAAAGATTAGCTACTGTTCATGTATATTTTTAGATCTAAAAATTGTTTAGGGTTAAAAATGGAAATTTCATGGAAGAAATTACATTTTCAGGGAGTAAGCATTATCAACAATTCAAAGACATGTGAAGACTAAGAGAAAAAATTAGTTGTTGTGGTGAATTTGAGAAAGAAAACCAAAGTTTCAGTGGAAGATTTCATGTTCAGGAGAATAAACAAGAGGCAAATTGTGAAAGAAATTAAGGGAGGACGAAGAGAATATAAGAGGTAGACGCTGCAATTTTTATCACAAGCATAAGTTTGCACAGATGGTTCAAGTCTGCGAGAATAACAAAGAGGTCAAGGGTTCAAATCTCGTTGAAATACATATTTTTCATTTTCTTCTCATTTTCAGCGGAGAATAAAAGAATAAGTAAAAAAGTTCTGCATTAAATGTCACAGAGAGATTCTTGAACAGTTGGTCCAGAGAACAGTATGTGAGTTTGTGGTCACAGGTTCGAATTTTCCTGCGAGCATAATTTTCTTCTTTTTACAAAGGGTGAAAAAATAGATAATTTCGCAACATTGTTTCATTATCTCGCAAACAAGAGGCAGCACAGTTCGTAATCTGCGAAGTTAATGAGTTTATGGTCGCAAGTTCAAGTCCCAACACATACATATTTTTTCACGCAATCCTTGATAATTTTGCAAGTGTATTTCACGCAGAAGATAGTTAATGATAATCTTGCAGAGAAATTTCGCAGAGAAGGGTTAGCACAGATGTTTCAGCGTGATATGTCGCAAGCAATAGGTCGCAGGATCAATTCTTACTTCACGCAAGTTTATTTTTGTTATTTCGCAAGTTAGCCTTTGATTATTTCGCAGATAAATTTCGCAAGCAGAGAGCTAGCACAGTTGGTTGAGAGGAATGAATGCAAGCAATAGGTCGTAGGATCAATTCTCATCTCACGCATGTTTATTTTTGTTTTGCGAGAATTGTCTCTAGAACAATTAGACTTTGATTACTTCGCAAGGTCTTTCATTATTTCGCAAGAGAAGGTTAGCACAGTTGGTATGGTGCGAGAAAATGCAGAAAGTAGATCAAGGGTTCAAGTCTCACTCTTCCCAATTATTTTTGCTGCGAGATGTTCAGACAATTCACATAAGAGCTAAGTACCTTTTCTTAGAATATTTTACTTACAACAAACAAAAGATTTTTTATTTAATTTCCAAAAAGCGATATAATCGCAAGATTTCTAAAATTATTAAGATTTCAAAACATTTCAAAGATTTTTGACTACAAAAGATCATGAAAAATGTCTGTGAATTATAGCAAAAAGTTAGAGATTTCACAAATTTTCAGAGATTTCAAAGACTACAAAAAGTGAAATTATTGCAAAGATTTCTAAGATTTCAAAATATATTGATTTGATTTACAAAGAGCGATACAATCGCAGAATTACAAAGATTTTACAATTACAAAAATTTCAGAATTACAATATGTTAGAATTTTTCTTGAATATTTACTTCAGATGATATGATATTATGAGAATGAAAACAGAAATGAAAGCATAAAGAAACACGAATAAAGAAACGGGAGATTATTTCGCAGACATATTTTGCAAAAAATAGTTAGAACAGTTGATATGGCGCAACACTATACAAGAGTCAGATCAAGAGTTAATTTTGCAAGACTTCATTTCTCATTTCTTCTCAATTTTCAAGCAAATCATATACTTCCCAAGAGACAACAACAAGCCGCAAAAGATAAATACCATTTCCTTGAATATTTTATCTATGATTTTTGCGAGAAAGATTTTTGATTTTATTTATCAAAAGCGATATATAATCGCAAGATTTCTAAAATTTCTAAGATTTCAAAACATTTCAAAGATTTTTTAGATTGCGATACAATCGCAAGATTCAAAAAAAGAATTCATCGCAAAAATTTAAAGATCTCAAAAATTTTCAAAGATTTCAAAGTTACAAAAAAAAAAAACATAGAAAATTAAATTTATATATTTCTATAAAACATTTTTGATTTAAAGACGCGATATAATCGCAAGATTTCAAAAAAGATTTCTAAGATTTCAAAATATTTTACAGAGAATTTACTTCAAAAATGATATTATGAGAATGAAAGAAGAAATGAAAGAAAGAATGAAAGAATGAATAAAGAAATGCGAAATTATCGCAAAAGACGCGAATAAAATTTCGCAAGAGAGAAATGCAAATGCATAAGACGGGCGCAAATCGCCTAAAAACATATAAGAATGGGACGAACCTTTATGGCGTACACCTTAGTTCGCGGATTCTATTCCGTAAGAGGCAATGTCCTTAAAGTGCGTCATAAGGGGGGTATCTCTTTGCATGACTATGGGAAAGGCTATACTGCTGCTGGAACCTAGTCATGGAGATTTGGGATTATAGAAAATCCATCCAGGAGAGATAACTTGGATTCCCAGCTATATAAGGTTATACCCTGGTTGGGCGCCCGAGAGTTTCTCCTAAGGAATGCAAAGTATGATCAAGGCGCCGAGGTACACGGTTGAGCTGTGGGTGCCCGGGACGGATGAACCTACCCTGGCCATCCATGGCAAGTCTTGGCTTATGATGTGTTCGGCCCGAAGAAAACCCCTCTAGGGTATAGTCTCGTAACTATAAGCCATATAGGCATAAAGGATAAGAGGCTACGAAAACAACTGGTTGTTTCTAGAACCGGGTGGGAGGATCTAGTCTTGTATGGCAGAAGTACGTCTCCTTGAAGGGGCAACCAGGGGGAGAGATAAGGGTGATACCCTCCATTAGGGAGATGTGTATCAAAAAAGACGGCAATGTCATGGGACTTTATATTCGCAAGAATATTTAGGCCCGTCTTATTGCCGCGTGACAGGCCAAAAAGCCTCAAGAGAAATGTTAAGATGAGATCAATGGGTTTTTGCGATAAGATCAAAAGATGAGTTAAATGAAATCAATGATAAGAGGATATAAATCGCAAAGACGTCCTGCGATTTCATCGCAAAGACGGCAATGTCATAAGTCTTAAAAAGCAAAGAGAGATTAATCTCACAAGATGGCTTAGACTTATCATATTGTCGCAGAGATCAAAATAAATGATAAGACAAGATCAATGGATTATTACATATAAAAGTAAGAATGTCATGCGATCTTGTCGCAGACAAGTGGCATAATAAGACCTTTAACTAGGAAGGCAAAATAAGACCACAAGAGAGGTTATACCTACAAGCGTATAACAGATTCCTAATGACTTTATATTAGTCTTATTTCATTACAGATCAATAACAAGAGGCAGGTATGGGAATGCATAGAATGGAAATTACAATTTGTCGCAGAAAATAGTCGCAAGAAAGAAAGAGAGAAGTACACAAGTTTTACAGGCCAAAAAGAAAATAAGACCATTAGAGAGAACGCAAATAAACTTGCGAAGATAATTATATTGCAGGAAAAAATAGTGAAGAAAATAATAATGAGATACAATGAGCCAGAAAAATGAGGCACAAGAGAATGAACCTGCGGGAATAAAGAGGAATGTATTCACTAGAGAAAAATACAAAGAAATGGAGAATGGAGGCAATTTAAAGCTACATCACTTTTACCGCGGCAAAATGAGAATAATACCTTGAAATTTCGCAGGACTATTCATATTTTGATCCACTATTCGCAACACTATTTGTGGCACTATTCGCAGAACTATTTTCGACATTATTCACAATACTATTCACGGCACTATTTATGACACTATTCATAATTCACGACACTATTTGCGACACTATTCGCAAGACTATTCATAATTCACAGTACTATTTGAACACTATTCATAATTCGCAGAAATGTTCAGAAAATCGCAGAAATATTCAGAAATTAGCAAGGTTATTCATAATCACGCAGACTCATTCATAAATTCGCAGATTCACCCAATTTCGCAGAATTGTGATTATTTTGCAGAATGTGATTATTTTCTTAAAGTGATTATCACTTGAGGCAGAGGCAAGATAAGAATAAAGAATCAATTTAATCATTCAACATTTTCTCAAGGATTCTCCTTCATAGATAAAGAACAGAGGCAGTTAGGGATTACCAAGAAAATATTTTATGTTCTTTATCTTCTCGGCAAGAATCATTTCCAAAATGGGCAAGAATTCTCACTAAAAATGAAGAAATAATTTCACATGAATAGAGGACATATTTTTCATTCAAGAGCGGATACTTCTTATATTTCGAGGATTGAGTACTTCTTATACTTCTTCAAGGATACTTCACATACTTCATTCTTCATACTTCGTGTACTTCAAAAGATGATACTTCTAATTATTTTTCAAAGCTTCATAACTTCGCAAAAGAATAGAGGCAAGTATATACTTTTTAAGTTTGGTATTCTTTCGCTAGTTCCTTCATCAACAAAGATCAGAGACTACTACAACAATGAGTTTTTTCTTAAAGATTGCTCTTCAGGCAATATTCAAGAAAAAAGAGGCAAAATGTAGGAGCAGAATCTCGCAACAACAACGCTCTTGCAAGGATTTCTGCCACACATGGCAAGTGTCGCAAATAATTATAAGAAATGACGAAATATGTGAAGATTTTATCATTTCTCGCAAGAATAAGGTGATAGTTCGCAAGAAATGTAGCAAGAAGGAAGAATCCTGCGAGACATGGAGAGACTTGAGGGAAATGTAACAGAAACTTGAGAGAAATGAAGAAAGCTTACGAAAGATATTACCGCAAAACTCAGATCCGAAATTAAGGGAAAGCTTAGCTGTAAATGAGCTGTCATCCACTATGTAATTACCTATATAAAGAAGAGAGCAGGAGAGAGAAAGGGGAAGAGAATTTTAGGAAGAGAGAGAAAGATATTTTGCAGAGAGAGATTTTTAGAGAGAGAAAATGTATTTTCTCTATCATCTTCTTCCCCAAAACTAGATCTAGAATTCTTCCAAGAACTCCATTAATGGAGATTGTAAATGTAAATTGATGTAGCTACAAATTATCATAGTGAAGAACCGTGGATGTAGATCACATTGATCGAACCACGTAAAATATCTTGGTGTCTATTTATAATTTTAGTATTTTTATCACCATTTTTATATTTAGATCTAGAAATTGTTATCAAGATATGATAAGGGGTGTGTTGTAGGAAAACCTGCAATTACAGTTTGAGAATCAAGTATCTCTAATGGCGAAAATCGAGAAACAAAGTCATTCAACAATATTCTCGAAGCACATATATTCAAACCAATAAGAGATAAAGGAGAAGAATCAATATGCAAAGGGTTAGACAAACCTCGCACAATCTCTTTTATTACGGTATCCTCTTCATCCTTGAAAAACTCAAGTGAATTATTCACCTCTTGAATATCATGGTCCTCTATCAAACCTTGCAACCATTCTTCGTCCGTTTCTGCCTTAACCAAAATCTCGGCATCAACATCTTCATTACAATCCTTTGCAAGCTCAATTGGGTCTTCCATAATATTGGTCATAACGGTCACATTCTCAACATACTCCTTTTTATTGCAAGGAAAATACTCTTTTGCGGATGCAATTCTGTCCATAAGGAATTTCTTTAGCAAAATCATTGCATCATCCTCAAGCTCTACCTTTTGAATAGGTTCTTGATCGTTATAAAGATCAATACTTGAGTAAGCTACACTAGTGTCATCATATTCCTTTCCAACTTCACCTTGATTGCATAAAGACTCCATTGTACACTATTCGGGGATGTCACCATGAATTGGTTCAAGTGACGTATTTTCATACTCATCGTCACTATCATAGTCAACATAAGATTGGCTACCACTTCCCAAAGATTGGTCTTTCGCATAATTTTGCATGTCCTCTTTGTATTCTTCAATGCCTTGTCTTAAATTGGAAATACCTTTTTGAAGCTCTTGGAGTGACCCATTCAAATCCTGAAAATATGATTCCATTTGTTGGTAAAGCTCATTCGACAAGGAAGAATTACTTACTTCATATTCGGTCGATGAAATTGGTTCCACGCTTGGTTGTCTAATTGACTTCATGCTAACCATAAATTGTTGCATCTCATCTACCAAACTCGAGGAAATATGCATAGGAGAACAACTAGCCTCCCCTCCTTGTGGTTGCTCACTTACATACCCACCATAAGAAGGTTGGAATGTATGAGAGTAACTCAAAGGGTACGTGGAATATTGACCATTTTCTTGTGGGTATAAAGGAGTAGATTTTCTGCACTTTATCTTAAATGCATTGAGTAGCAATTATATATTCTTCCCTTCAAATTTATTTCCATTATCAGACACCAACTGTGCTGGAATCCCAAATCTGCAAATTATATTCTCAAATATGAATGTAAAAATGTCTTTATTGCGGATATGTTATACTGCCTTTACTTCTCCCCATTTTGAGAAATAATCTTTTGAGACAATTAGATATCTTCTTTGTCCAGATCCAGGCACAAATGGTCCCACAATATCTAATCCCCATTTCCCAAAAGGCCATACACTTGTTGAAGATGATAATGGTGCTCTTGGTGCATGTATCTTCTTTCCATATCGCTGGAAATCTTCGCAACGCCTTGAGAGTTGTTTTGCATCTTCATGCATATATGGCCAGTAATAGCCTTGCATTTTTGTTCTATATGCCAAAGATCTTCCTCCATTGTGATTACCAGCATCACCACTATGCAACATCTTCAATATTTTTTGTCCTTCCTCCCTCGTTAAACATCTTAGCGATGGTCCACTAAAAGATCTGCGATATAATACTCCATCTCTTAACTCATAATTGGTTGCCCTACTTTTTAATTTATGTGCCTCTAATCGATTTCTTGGGATTTATCCTCTTGCCAAGTATGCATGAAGATCTGTTCGCCAATCTGTAATGTTGCTCTTTAATTCTTCTTCGCCAACTTCTACCATCATCACATCTTCCTCTTCTTCTTCCTTGTTTATCGCTGGTAATAAAAGTGTTTGAATTTTTATGCATCTCGCAGCTGGATGTGTCATCATACTGGATATGAAAGAAAAAGCATCTGCGAGTCTATTATCTTTCCTTGATATGTGTCTCCATTTTATTTTTGGAATTCTCGCAGATAATTCTTCGACTAATCTTTTATACTTTCTCAAATATGGTTCGTTTGTTGTGTATTCTCCTTTTATCTGGCGAATAACCAATTGTGAATCGCTGGTGATTCTAGCATTTTCCAACTTCATTTCTACCGCAAATTTTAAAGCATGAATCACGACCTCATATTCTGTCTCATTATTAGTGGATGCAAATTCCAATCTAAATGAAAAAGTTATTTTTTCTCCTTCTGGCGAAATAAAAACAACTCTAATCCCATTTCCTTCTCCATTTGATGATCCATCCACCAATATCTCCCATCTGTCGGGTTCTGTTAATAGCTCTTTTGGATCTCCATGTTCCTCTTCTATATCCATCATTTCTTCCACATCTTCATCATCTTCTAAAGGAAATTCAGCTAAGAAGTCTGCGATAACTTGTGACTTTGGCGAGGATAAAACTTCATATTGGATATCAAAGTGTCCTACTTGTGCATTCCATCTCTCAACTCTGCCTGATCTTTTTGAATTTTTCATTACTGATTCAATTGGCACTTTTGTTAACACTTTGACCTTATGTGCTTGAAAGTAGATGTGAAGCTTACAAGTTGCATGCACCAAAGCTAGAATTAGTTTCTCAATCGTTGAATAATTTCTCTCTGCAGAATTGAACGTTTTGCTAATGTAATAAATTGGTTTCTCTACCCCTGCATCTACTCGCAGCAACACAACACTTAGCGCATATGTGGTTGTTGCGAGATAAATCAATAGTTATTCTCCCGGTTCAGCTTTCTGTAAGATAGTTATGTTCATTAAATGTTCTTTTATTCCTTTAAAAGCCTTTTCACATTCATCTGTCCACTTGAATTTTGTTCCCTTCTTGAGTATATCGAAAAAATGTTTGTACTTGTCTGAAGATCGCGATATGAATCTTCCTAGCGAGGCTAAGATTCCATTCAATTTTTGCACATCTTTTACCATCACAGGCGTTGGCATATCGCTAATTGCTTGAACTTTTTCCGGATCAACTTGTATTCCTTGTTTTGATACAATATACCCCAGAAATTTTCCTGAAGTTACTCCAAAAGTACACTTATCGGGATTCACTTTAATATTAAATTGTCGCATTTGATCAAAAATCTCTTTCAAATCTTGCACATGATTCTCAACTTCTTTGCTTTTGATCAGCATATCATCTACATACACTTCTAATGTTTTATGGATCCACTTTGCAAACACCTTCTCCACCATTCTTTGATATGTTGCACCAGCATTTCGTAAGCCAAAGGGCATCTTTGTATAACAATATAATCCTCTTGGAGCAAAAAATACGGTATGTTCTTGATCTTCTTCAGCGAGAGGGATTTTATTATATCCTTCATATCCATCCAACGAAGATATTCTTGCATTTCCCGCTGCTGATTCAACCATCTGTGGGATATCTGGTAACGGAAAACTATCTTTAGGACAAGCTTTGTTTAAATCAGTGAAATCTATGCAAATTCTTATCCCCTTGTTATTCTTTGGGACCACCACCATATTTGCAATCCACTCTGGATATTTTTCTTGCCTTATAATTCCTGCGTCGAGCATCTTCTGTAATTCTTCTTCTATTTGAGAATGGTATGTTGTTGCGATTTTCCTTATTCTTTGCTTAAATGGTCTTATATTTTTGTTGATTTCTAATTTATGGCATGCTATTGATGGATATATTCCTGGAATCTCATCCATGCTCCACGCGAAGATATCTTTATATTCTCGCAAGAGATCTATAGTTCTTTCTTCCTCAACTGCTTCCATTCTAGTCCCAATTTTCATCATTTTAGGCTCTTCTTCACTCCCAATATTTACTTCCTTTGTTGGTTCTGCTGCAGTATAACTGGCTTCAGGTTCTCCCATTGGTGTTGGTGTTTTCATAACTCTCGCGAGTTCATCTCCTTCTCGCGAGATTTCGCTGGGTATTCCTTTTCCTTCTTTTGTTCTTATCATGTAAACTTTAAATTCTTCTTCCTTCTTTGTTTCTCTCGCCAATTTTCTGCGAGCCTTTCGCAACTTTGGACATTCTTCATAATTTCTTACTTCAATTTGGTAACACAATTTCGCAAAATCTGTGTCTCCTTTAATTTCTCCAATTCCACTGGGTATAGGAAATTTGATGCATTGATGGAATGTTGATGCTACAGCCTTGATTGCGTGTATCCACGGTCTTCATAATATCATGTTATATGGTGATTCCACGTCTACCACATATAATGTTACTTGTGTTTCAATCTCTCCTAGTGGAATTCGTACCACTATCTCGCCTTTAGGTTTTGTTAAAGATTTTCTAAAGCCATGAATATGATATGTTGAACAAGACATTTCTTCATCCTTATATCCCATTTTCTTAAAAGTATGATAAAATATTATATCCGCAGAACTTCCTGCATCCACCAAAGTTCTATTCATAGCCCATTCTTCTACAGATTTTATTGATTCTTACTTTCTCATTGGTATTGTGGATACCGTGATTACCAAAGGAAATGTATGACCTAGATTTTCTTTTGGTATTTCTGTTGCTGTAAATGTGATCTCCTGCTTTTCCCAATCTTTCAATGATGATATTTTTTCCACCGTCATAATTTTCCTTCCTTCAAAATCCCGTTTGTGTATCTTCCCTTTAATATTTTCATGAAATCTATCAATCATTGTTCTTGTTACCATACCACACTCCAATTTTCTACAATCTTCTTTGATTATGACCATTCTTCCTTCAAATATCTCACCGATTTGTTTTATGATTTTCTTAATCTTGAACAATTCTTATCTTCTTCTTCACTTTTTCTATGATTTCGCTAATTCAATCCCTGTTTCTAGCGCCAAAATGTAGTTACAAGAAATCCTACACTACACCCTTGTTAAGAATTTGTAATAACCAACTCAAATTTGAAGATTAAGAACGACACTTTATTATTGGATTTTCAGAAATGTTTACAAGAAATGTAAGAATTCAAGAATACAACTTTTCTCTTGAAGTTTCTCATTCCTCAAGACTTTCTCAACTATCAAAAATACATCATCCTTTTATGGACATATTGGGACTCTATCTATAGGGTAGTTACATAATGGATGACAACTAAGTTTTCCTCTTATTTAGGATTTGTTCTGTGATTGTACTGCGATAGTTACAATATTCATTCTCGTAAGCTTTGTAACCATCGCGGGACAAACATGCTTTTCTCATGTTTTCTTCAATCGTCAGCTATTACGTCACTCTTTTGACTGCTTTTGTGACATTCGCAAAGTGTTGTTAAAAAGCTTGCGGTGATGCTCGTTGGGAAGTGTTGTTAATCTCGCAGAGAAGTGTTGTAGCGATATTCTGGTCCTACAGCAATAGTGAATCTTTGGTTTATATATTTTGTTTCTATTGTATTCGGTTGAGGTGAATAATTATGCAAGTTGATTTATTGGTTTGTATGAATTATTTATGGTTTAAAGATTGAATATGTTGACGGGAAGAGTTGTTTAGTCCAATTCGATTCCGGATAAGATAAGCTAAGTTAATTCTGATCTTAGTTAGACTTATCAAAGTGGAGGTTTCAGTTATTCAAGTCTAGACGAAAGCCTAAACAAGGAAATGCTAGTTAACTAACCTAGTATTTGGCTTGTTTGAAATCTAAAGGTCTAAGTTATATGGATAATTAGAACCTGATGAGAAAAATGGAGTTTATCTTTGTTTTGGTCGTATCGAATGAAGCGGTTGTATTTATACAATCGGTTTAGCGAAGGAACTAAGTTGCTTAGTTGATTTTTGGTTTGCTAAACTAGTTGGGAAAATTGCTTCGGATAATTATTTCCATGATAACATATCAAAACATAATTACTTGTAGTTTCGGTTTTGATATTGGTTATCAAAAATGGTATGTAAAACCCTCGTGCTTGACTCAACATGTTGCAAGTCTAATTTGAGATTTGTAAGATTCTTTTCGTGTTGTCCTTTATTTGTTCTCTTCTTTGTCATTTTTGTGACAAAAATGGGGATAAATATATGGAGTAAACAGTTGATGCTGGTATCAATTTATAGTTGATTGGTGTCACTAAGGAAGAGGACAATGGTGCTTGAACGTTTATCTAACGAATGAGGAAAAACATAGACTAAGGGGGAGTAACATATCATATGATTGGGATAACAAAGATGTGCGGATTGAAAATCTAACTAGCTCACCTTTAGGGGGAGTATAAGCTTTGTTATTATAGTGCAGCTTTTGTATTTTTGAGGATTGAATGAATGCATGTTATGTGCTGTGGATTCGGGAATCAAGCGTATGTGTAATGAATTCTTGTAATTTGTTTATCCATATGATTATAAGAGTTTTGTCACTAAAATTGACAAATGGGGAGATTGTTAGAGCATTGCTCGGTTGAACCCACCAAGCGTTGGTATGTCAAGTTTGGTTGTCATATTTTAGTGAACCAAAACTCATTTAAGAGTCGCTTGATTTAAATATACTAGAGTCAACTTCGTATAGGATAGCTTGAAAGTATTAAGGTGAGACATTAAAAGTATTGTGAAGACTTGAAGAAGTGAAGAATTACGGATCTACAACGACAACATCATCCTTCCACTTGAGTTTAGTGATATTTGACTTGAACTGTTTCATTCCATAACGTATCTTTCAAGTCATGCATATTGGAAACATAAAACTGCGAAGCATGAACACTCTAGATAGACATAGTATTAAGGAATACAATATGAAGTTTCTTGCTTAACCATTAAAATTTATATATAAGACATCGACATAATCGTATGAATGCTATTGTGATTATGTATGGGTATGAGGTGAGAATTTCATCCTAGGGAACAATGTTTACATGTGTTCTAAGGAAGTAAGTTCATAATATGTGTTGTGAACCGAAAAGGAAATCGCCAGGCGTTATTGGGGCTGTTCTTCATTGCATATCTTATGAACGACCAATATGTGTGATTAGTATAACCTCTCACGACTTGTTTGTATTCTTGGTAAAACTATTCACATGAGGCCTGACTTATGTATTGGTATGACTTTTATTAGTGAAACTGATCTTAAGTAATCACCTGGGGTATGATAGGGTTGTGTATGTCTTAACTTATTATTGGGAAGAGGGGAACCGATCCTAGTAAGAAGTGCAGTGCATCACAAGGGGAACCTATCCTTGTATGAGCTACATCAAGGTTTATGGAAGAAAGGGAAACCAATCCTATGAACATGTGCAACACGTTTCTGGTAATGGGGAACCGATCCTATGGACATGTGCAGTCCATATAAGTTAGATACAAAATATATGTGGGGAACCGATCCTAGTACCTAGTCAGCTGTATGTTTGGTAAGCAAGTGTAACTATGCAGAGTACTCACATGGAGGTAGAACCGAAACTTGCTTTGGTAGAACTGTAAACCTATGAGTTGTGATTGAGTGGAACTTGATCAATCACATAGTTCTTGAAAGTCAAGTGAACCAATTCTAAACTTGTTTGGAAGTGTGGTAAATCGGTTTCAAGTGAGCAAGCATGGAAAAGACTTGCAAAAGTAGGATGTCGTCACTCTTTGAACACGGTGCATTAATGCTTATTCTATTTTGTTCAAAGATATTCCTTAACGGCTAAGAAGGAAGTAAATCCCAAGATCGAATTTAAATAAGTTAAGAATCTTTTTAATTAAGGGTTTTTAATTATATATGGAAAATAAGAATTAGTAATGTGCATTTTCTAATTAAAGATTTTCTAAGGATATTTCGATCATATTTTTGGACAGTGCATTCACAGGAATTATGAAAACCTAATTTGGGTTATTATGGAAAACTATCTTGAGTATATTTTCGGTTTTGGAAATTCCTTGGTGTCCAAATTTCCTTGTTTATAAATACTTTGAGTTTGCATTTCTAGCAAACTAATCCTACATAACCTAGACTTACTCTTTTGTCTTTGTTACTGGTGAATCCTCCTATCAGAAAGGAGAGTAATCTAATTAGGTGAAATCTCTTACGGCCGCTCAATTCAAAGTCTTCTTTGGGATTGAGAAGCTCTAGCGCGACCCGTTGGTGGGAAACTAGATATTGCAGTTTATCTTTAGTTTTCGTATTGATTTGATTGACTAACAGTGATTGAACTTTGATTGCACCTAGTTTGTTTATGCTTGAGAATCTTCTCTTATGATATAAGATTCACTCAAACTAGTTCAAGGTTTCGACCGGGATATTTAGACTTTTGTTAGATCTAAAGACGATCTTGTGATAATCTATTGTTAACAGACTCCGTTCTGTGTGTGATTGATCACAAGAGATTCAAGTGATTGTGTGCAGGTGTTTATTAAAGATCTAAGAAGATTTGAAGACAAATAAGATATTAAAGATTTCTAACTTGGCTTTTACAATCTTTGGTGTGAACAATACTTGTTTGGGAAAAAGAGGATCCAATTGATAATCGGTTTATCCCCGTGGAGATTGGATTAATTAATTGAGGAATATCGGCATCAACATATATCACTTGGTTGAAGAGTGTTGTTGGCTTAACCTTAACGATTACCTTTGGGTGAATGAACATAAGATAGATCTTGGAACCTGACAAAGGAGTTTATGTTAAGATAAACAAGGGAACCTTTGCGCAACTCATATCACTTGGTTGAAGAGAGTTGATACCAAACAGATTTGTTGTTTCTTTACTGTTTGGAATACGAACCAAAGGAATTGGTCCAAGTACGTGACTTGTTTATAAGTTAAAGGCGTGGGAATACAGACGAAACAAGGTGAACTATAGGTTTAGTTGCTTTGTCTCAACTATACGAAGTTATCTTATTTTGTATAGCGGCTTAATCATAGGAGTATTCAATTCTGGACTAGGTCCCGGGGTTTTTATGCATTTGCGGTTTCCTCGTTAACAAAATCTTGTTGTATCATTTACTTTATATTTTTGCATTATAATTATTTTATTATAATTAAAATAAATTACACAAACGTTAATTCATATTTACTTGATACGTGAATCTTATTGAGTTTGGTTAAGTCCGAACCTTTGTATCAAGTAAACACGCTTTGTTGTTGTATTGTCTCGATCTCGTATCCATAGATGATCACACAAAGTGTGAACCGATTTGTTGTATTGTCTCGACTTAGTCCATAGACAATCACTTTCGTGGAAAGGACTTATAGGAAGGAAAAGTAATAGCTTGAGGTATATTTGGGATACCCTCCCCTTTTCAGATAGGTCTGCATTATCTAGAATGGTTTGAATCCCAGGAATTTCAATAGTATCTGGAACAGTGAAAGTGGATCTTTTATGAGCATGCATAGTGATATTAAGTCACCTATGATAACCCATGGAAGATTAGCTCTAGAGACAATTTCACTAATGTATTTCCATTGTTCCATCTTTTCTTCATGGTATACGGAACCATAGAGAAAAGTGGCTAGAAATTACGGCTTACTAGGGTCATCAGATATCATAACATTTATTATGAAGGCTATTATTGGGGCGTCACATTCCAATAGAGGGGCTTCACTTGGATTTCTAGTGACCAGAAAATTGGTTATGGGGTATTCTTGATTCAATACAAAATGTCTAGATTACCCTTTAACTAAAATCAAAACCTAAAAACTAAAGCTAAAATCAAAACCTAATTCTCATTCAAAGATCTGCTCCTCCTATTCTTCTCCTTCTTATTAACTTCCTCTCCTTCATCAACCATAAATCATTCCCTCTTTTTTTTTTCAATCAAAATCATTTCACCATCTTCGATCAATCGACGGTTCGAAAAACTTATAATCTTCGATTGAATTCTCTATTAAAGGTGCGGAAGAAGCATATTGATAGAAGTGATGGTAATCAACAAACTAATTGCATCTGAAATGGTTAGATTGATTGAAATCTTAGGAAAAAAAAAAAGGTTTCAGAACCAGTTACGGTTGGGTTTTCCTCAACAAAACCCAACCGTAACTGCTTTTCTGATTGGGTTCGACAAAAAATCCAGTAAGTAACTGATTTACGCTAGGTTCGATCACAAAAAACCTAGCCGTAATCTGTTTTCTGATTTGGTTCGGAAAAAAAAAACCAGTGAATCGATTCTGAAAAAAAAACCCAGCCGTAACTGGCTTAAAATTGGGTTTTCTTAATTTTAACTAGTTACGGCTAAGAGTTCATCATCACCTAACCGTAAATTTTTCTTACGGTTGGCTACGAAGAAAAACCCAAATGCAACGAACGGCTCTGAAAAGCTAAAAAAATCAACTTTTTTACTTACTTTCATCAATTTTGAGAAATAAAAAGAACATTGTTTGGGTGATTTGAAATCTAGGGTTTACTTAGAAAAAAATCTCCAAAGTTTCTCATTTTTTCAACTTTTTCTTCCCACCAAAATCACTTAATATGATTTTTTATCACTAGTTATATAAAAAATCTTATCAATCTAATTATTAGTTAACTATATTATTAACCTAACCACATAAGGGTTGTTTAGTCATTATAAAATTATTTTAGATAATGGGTTTTTAATATTACTTATGGGTGACCCGTTTTTGTCCTATTAGGTGACGCCCCTCTATTGGAATGTGACGCCCCAATAATAGCCTTATTTATTATTTTATCAGTGTTGTGCACAATTTGACATTGAAAACCAGTTTTCCATATAATGGATATACCTCCAGAACGACCAATTGAAGGAAAAATCCAAGAGTTAGGATAGTTGAATCTCCTAAGATATTGATTCCTCTTAGAAGATTCATTTTTAGTTTCACGTAGAAAAATCATGTCAGGGTTTGACTCTTGATCAAATTCCAAAGTGAATTACTGGTAGTAGGGTTTTCGAATCCCTGATAGTTCCACGACAGAATTCTCATTACTATGAATTGAGAACAAGCTGAATATAGCTTTATTTTATTACCAGGATTAATAGTTTTAGAACAGTGTAGCAAATAAAAATCAATTGCAGGTGCAGTAAACTTAGGTAAGTGAGAATTGAACCAAGCAACATTAACAAGCCTAACCCTATATATGTGGGTCTGAGGATGGATCGAGTCTACTTTATTCGATATATTATAACAGTCTAATTGATAGTAGCAGATAATTGTATGAAATATGGAATTGGAAAAATAATTGATATTTCTCCCTAACAAAAATTTAACCCTAAAATTTCGTAGCTTAACTAAAGAAATTGAAGAAATAACAGGACAATCAATTGAGAACAGGTAAACAGATTTGAAGTAAAGCTTAAAATAGAAAAGGGTTGAATAAAAAACATGATTTGATGCACTTCCATTTGATTCAATAGCAGGGAGATGGTGCAGCAAATGATTTGATTCTCTGCCTCCATTCTCTACATCTTTCATGTTCAAATAATCGTAACCTCCATGGCCATAATTCTCGAACTCTGGTTGATCTCCTCTGTCATTCACCATCACAGTTGATGAATCTTCAAAATACTTGTTAGATATTTGGGAGTTCATGTCGAGAAGAACATAGTTATCTTCTACGCTTGAATCTCTACTTATTTTATACTTCCTTGAATCGGGCTCGTCCTCATCTGGCTCCTCAATCCCATTAGATAAATTCTCAGACCCATTACCACCTGCAGTCTCTGCCATATTGTTTTGCGTAGCTTCAACCATATGTGCACGCTTCGCATAGTTTTCTTCAAACGCAGATTCTGTCATGCCGAAGATAAATATATTCCACGCCCTTTATTCGCACATCTCATCGTTATGATAAATTATGAAGCACTCAGGACATATTTTCTTGGGTTGATTTTCAAAGTGGTATCTACACCAGACTTTCTCTTTAGTTGCATTGAGAAGCCAATTACCTCTTTTGAGAGGTTGACTGAGATTAACTTCTATTTTTGAAGTAACCAATGTGCCTCTTATTGTATGCCCCTTGTAACCATCCTTTATAATCTTTCTTCCCATGTCTTGACATAGCTTGTCAATGATACCACCATCCAATTGTTCTAAATATAGACCTTTTATCATGACAGAGAAGACTTGGTGAGACAATTCATAATTTTATATTGGGATGGAGTTATCATATGTTTTGAGAACCACTAGATGTTCATGAAGAATTTATGGTACCCTATCCAAAACATCCTTGACATCATCTGTATTTTTATTTTTAAAGGCAAAAAGATTCCTACCCATGGTATGTATTTCAACTCTTCTTAGCCTTCTCTATATAACTTTAACGTCCCTCTGCACCTTTTCATAATCTATATCATCTTTTGGGATAATCTTACCAAAAAGGCTATTGGGCCACTTATTAGCAGCAGCGTTTATTTCTTCTTCTGATATCAAAGATCCTCAAGCACAATTGAGATTAACATTCCCCAAATTTGAATCTTGAAGACATCTAGTGAGAGCTTCAACTTGAAGTCTTGAACTTTGAGACATTTTTGCGTCAATGAGAGAACTGATTTTTCTCGTTGATATTATGCTAAGAAAAGTCAGATATTTGTCTTCTGAACAAACCTCAATATAAAGGTTTACACTTTTAGGGTTTATAAGAATATTTCCAGATATATAATAAATTTTTCCTAGATATATCAAATGTGTTGAGATATTCTCGTGAAGTTTTAAATGAGAATATGTAAGAAAATAGGGTTTGAATTTAGGTAAGTGAAATTCAACCTTTTGAATTGCCATTATTTGCGCCTTGGTTATTACGTGTTTCTCAAAATTGCCCTTAGCTTCCTGTGAACCAAACTAAAGAAGATATAGGTGATGAAAATGATCTTGGAGCCTAGACTGATTGAATACGGAATAAGCAGTAAAGCCTACAGCTTAATAGATCAATCCTCGTGAGAACCAAATTAAGAAAACCAATGTAAATAGTGAAATACGGCCGTTAATGGAGTTGAACATGTCCATATTCATGATATGGGAAACACAATTGTTCCTAATAAGTTTAAGAGAATCAAATATGCACCACTTCCCCTTTGAAGACCACAACTGGTACACTAATGAAATCAACCAAAAAGCACTACAAATCACAGAGATTAGTTCTTCATATAACACATAAACATAATATTAAGGATCTTTGAAAGAAGAAAAAACAATAAAGATAATGAAAAATGAAGATTGATTCTAATAACACAAAAGAGAGCTCAATAAAAACATGAAATAAGCATAAAACAGTAAGATGAAATCATGAAAAACTGTTAATCAGAAGATATTCAAAGAAGAAATAAGGATTTTTTTCACCGATTTAACGACCGTTTCGACTCACTTTTCTCACTATCTTTATCTTCGCTCATTTTAATCTCTCAGTTTATTGTATTTGTGCACTTTTTTAGGGTTTAATGGATACGATACATCATCTTAAAATTCAAATCATATGCAAGCAAATTGGTTTGAGCAAACTGTTTTTTTTTTCTTATAAGAATAAGTTATGACGTAAATAAGATCGAACAATGGCCCTTAAAAATGAAAACTAATATTGAAATTAGTAAGATGTAATCACAATGAGTCTGACACTTGAAATAACTTTACAAATATGCATTGTTCATACCCATTAGCAGTAGATAGAGATTTTCAAGATAATATTAAAATAAACAGATAAATCACAACAAGTGATTTTTTTTATGGAAAAGGATCATATATTAACTACACAACAAGTGATTAGAGAAAGGACATTATGGTCTGAAAGAAAATATGACTCAAAGATAATGGGCTAGTCTACTACACGAGAGATACCCATTTAACAAAGAAAATAAAAACACTGGATATGTAGTGCCACTGTTCGGGCATGGAAAAATTGGTATATTCTCACAGTAATAAAGCCCCACATATTTACTGGATAGTACACCTAATTGAAAAACTTGATTTTAGGGCCAATGATGATGAAAGATAAGAATCTACACAACTCCAATTTCACTAACCTTTCCCTAGCAATGCTAATGATCCACCAGCCGCAAATAAATAAAAATGCTACATCATACAAAGCAATGGCCTGCTTAAGTGATTTGCTGATATAGCTCAATGAAATGGCATCATCTTCCCACCACATTAGATAAAACAAATCAAACATCTCGACTTTTAATTTTTTTCGGTATGGTGTATGAAAATTAGTACATTTGGGTAAAAGATATCATTGGACCCCATAAAAATATAAGAACATATAGAGTTGCACTTGGAAAAGTAGCGGTTAGTTTTAATACATTTGGGTAAAAAACACACGTAAATAATATGATAAAAAAAATTTTATCAGGAAATGTTCATAGTATTCATAAAATTTCTACTTCATCTGTTATGTGTAAAAGTTAAGGCTTGTTTGGTACAATTTTTACAACTTTTTCAAAAATTATTTTATACTGTTTTAAAACATATTATTTTTTCTTGTTTTCATTTTCCATTAGATTTGAAAATGATTTTTTATGTGAAATTTTAAAAACTGTTTTGGAAAATATATTTTCTAGGAACAAAACTTAGTTACAAATTATAACCAACAAGAATTCATACTTGCCAACTCCATCAAGTACTTCAAAATTGATTATATATTTTGTATAATTAGTGGATCTAATGCAAGATGATTTTTTTTTATAACTATTAATTTTTAATATCACTTTCGGTCATTTTATCAAACAGTTCATGCCCATTACAAATCTTCCATTTATTTGATCAAAAAGTGATTGTTATAGTATTATGATCGTTATGTAAATTTAACAAAACAAATAAAACTCATAATCAATTTGCAACACTGATCAATATGCTACAGGAAATGATATTGGGTTTAATTCCCATATCAGTTTCATCCTCTTATACAACATGAAAACGAAGGAATAACATCTTATTTTGGAAATTGAAGTGAATGGAAGATTGCATGTTTGAATAGAGAAATTAACCATGCAAGAGAGTTTTGAAGATATCATAGCTCCGACTCTTTTATCATAGCTCATACCTTTCATTAGAAAAGAAGAAATAAAACAAAAACAAAAACAAAAAAACGAAGCTTTAGCGATCTGGAAAGAGCCCAATGGCGTTTTTATTTTGGTGAACAGATTGTTGCGGCTTCCTATTCGCAATGGGAGTAAGAAAGAAGATGAGAAAAAACAGGGATTAGCTAATCTGATCGCCTGCTAGAAAAAACTGAGTTGCGGGCATTTTACCGCGGCAATAAGAGTATTCTCTTCAAGTGGAGTTGCTCCTTGTAATGAAGATACATACGCTGAATTACTGGAAAAATACCCAGCTGCGCCTCCACCTTCATTCCCTTGTGAGGCTGTCACGGTCGACTCATTTTTTGTTGATTCTCGGGAAGTTCGTGGGGCTATCAAGAGTTTCCCGAAAGGCACATCGTGTGGCCGAGATGGGTTACGTGCACAACATTTGGTCCATGTGTTGAGTGGGGCAGCAGCGGCAGTGGAGGATGATATACTTTCCTCAATTACGGGAGTTTTCAACCTTTGGTTGGCAGGAAAGTTCCCCAACGGTTTGGGAGAGTTCATAGCTAGTGCTCCCTTAACGTCGTTACTTAAACCCGGTGGTGGAATTTGGCCCATTGCGGTCTGTACAGTTTGGCGTAGATTGGTTTCTAAAGTGGCTGCTTTCTCCGTTAGCAAGGAAATGACATCGTATTTAGGTGATTACCAATTCGGTGTTGGAGTGCTAGCTGGGGGTGAGAGTATTTTACATGCTGTAAATGGTCTACTGTAGCTGAAAGGTCACTCGGACAAGATGTTAATGCTGCTTATTGAATTTTCTAACGCGTTCAATATGGGGAGTAGATCTCAGCTCATCAAGGAGGTTCGACTTCATTGTCCAGGTATTTATCGTTGGGTAGAATTTTGTTATATGCGGCCTTCCAGATTTTACTATGACCAATTTGTTTTGTCTTCTGCTCTCGATGTCCAACAAGGTGATCTTATCGGTCCATTATTGTTTGCTTTGACACTTCATCCCTTGGTAAAGTCTATTGCTTCCCACTGCAATCTTGACTTGCACGCATGGTACTTGGATGATGGTACAATTATTGGTGATACACTTGAGGTATCCAAGGCCTTGAGCATAATAGAAACTGAAGGGACAAGTATGGGTTTACATCTCAATATAAAGAAAACCGAGGTTTTTTGGCCTTTTGTCGATCCGAGAAGTATTGTTGATGGTGTATTCCCTTCTGATATTGGTAGACCCACTAATGGTGTTAAGCTTTTAGGGGACCTGTGAGTTTGGATTTGAACTTTATTAGTGATATGATGTTGAGTAGGGTAAACAAGACCATTCAACTTATGTCTGCTATTAAAAATCTCAAGGATCCTCAGAGTGAGATACTATTACTTCTCAATTGCACCAGTGTGTCCAGATTATATTTTGCAATGCGTACTACTAATCCTGCAGCCCTACAACGAGCCACTGAGCTTTTTGATGACCATTTGTTCAAGTACTTGAGACTATTAGTCACTGGTGATGGCGCGGGCTTTGGACCTTTACAGCAGAGATTAGCTACTTTTCCTATCAAGGATGGTGTCCTTGGTATTTATACCATGGCAGACACTCGTACCTACTGTTATCTCGCTTCTCAGAGTCAGACGTATTTGGTACAAAAGATGATCCTTGGTGACTTATTCTCAACAATCAAAGGTTTTGTTTATCAGTTGGATCTTCAGAACTTTATCCAGGTATGTGGATTGCCTTCTACTTTTTGTGTCAATGCTACTTCCCCCCCTTCTATGCAATCCCTGGAAGTTACGTATTTTGATGCAATCAAGAAGCAAATACCCAACCAATTTTCTATGTCTGCAAGAGATTCCATTTTGTGGCAGTGTAACCAGGTTAAACATGCACAAGACTATTTATTAGCCGTACCAATTAGTGGGTTTAACAAATGCCTCGCGCCAAGACAGTTCAGAAATGTTCTTTGTTATCGCATTAGTATCCATTTGTTTGTTGAGAATGCTTTATGCTCAAGTTGTAACAGATCTATGGATATCTTTGGGGACCATGCGCTTCATTGTGCTAAAGATGTTGGAATTAAGTTTCGACATGATCTTGTACGTGATATAATCGCTGATATTTGTTACAAGGCTGGTGTGCACGTGTTTAAGGAGTTTTCGCTGGGTTTTATGTCTGATAATGGTAAGGATTTACTCCCTGCTGACATTCTTGTTCCAAACTGGGAAGAAAAAAAGGATGTCTGTATGGATGTTACGGTGTCTCGCCGTTTACCGGTGAAGGAATTCGTTCATTCGTTCCAGGAAAAGCTATTTCGAGTGTTTTTTCGCGTAAACACACTAAATACTTGGACAAATGTGTTTCAAATGGCTATGGTCTGGGTGTTTTAGCCTTATCTACTTTAGGAGAACTCGGTGAAGATACTTTGTGTTTTTTTAAGCGTCTGAAAAATTGTCTAGCTAGTAATGATGCTAGTAGTGGTTCTGGTAGTTTTATTTTTCATAGACTAGGTGTTGCTATTCAAAAAGGTGTTGGAGCCCATCTTGTTTCCATGCTACCACCAAGGATTCTGTATGATTCTTTATTTCTTCATTAGGAATAATATGTTGTTTTCATTTTTTTTTTCGTTTTTAAAAACTGAAAACAATGGAGAAAAGTTTTAGATAATATGTTTACCAAACGTGTTTCATTCTGTTTTCCGTTTTAAAAACATAAAACGGTTTTTAAAAGCCATACCAAACATGGCCTTAGGTTGTTGTCACGGTTCTTATAAATCGTGTTAGTCATAAATATTGACTAATTTCGACATACCATGGACTTAATAATGTGATGAAAAATATTCTTTAAAAATGATCTCATTCAGTTAGGAGTTTCTATTTTGCGTGTAAAGAAAGTTTAGTAGAATATTTTGACATGGATTGATTATGATGTAATAGACAAACTTCAATATGAAAAACCTTTGGTTCTCAGTTTGATAAATGTTCTAAAAATTTGTATCAACTTTATTAAACCAAATTGTACCACTATACGTCATGAACAATCTAAAGTGAACCAAAAAAAATTAAGCCATGTCATTAGAAAAAAACACCAAACTAAGCCATAGAGGAACTACAAAAACACTATGAGAACAAAAGATAGTAATTGGGAGGCTATCTTCTGACATCAGTAAAACACACCTATAGATCCATTTCTTCGTAAATTTAAAACTAGATTTTGTGCCCGTGCTACGCACCAGGCGGACCCCAAAACCATCCACCATTATTTGGTCCATGTTTTTGATTTGGTAAAGCTCGGCCTCGCCTCGCCCCGATTTGATTTGGTGTGGCTCGGCTTTGCCTCGCCTGATTTGATAAGAACAATATGAACAAAAACAAAAAAGAAATCCAATACAGATGAACTTTCAGATAAGTTTGAGAAATTTAAATACTGCTTTCCTATTCAAGTTTTTGAAAATTATTTGGACCATGAATTCATATACTACTACTACTATCAGAAATTCATATAATGCAAACTATATAAGTTTAATTTACCAAAAAGTACATAGATCAAAGTGTGGTGGCAAGACTGATAGTATATGTTGCCTCCAGTTCTTATTGCAGACACTTACATATAAAGTAAAAATCAACCATGGTTTTTTGTATATTCTTCTCATACGCACGAAGACCAAAGTGACCTTGTCTTCACATAGATAAGAGTATAAACTACAATGAAGAGCTTCCATGACTACAACAAATATCAGGTGAGTGCCGGTATTAAGGTAGACAGGCTTGATCGGGTTAATGCAACCACAGCAGCATATTTAATGCTTAAGGTAGACAGGCTTGATCGGGTTGCCACGGCTCCGCTGTCTCCAGCAACGGCACCACCAACAATGTCAGGCACCTATAAGTCACAACATAAGAAAAGGCCATTCAAATTTCTAATTTCTAATCAACTGTAGAGTGAAACGACATAATCTCATAAATGAGTCATGGCTATTTCAAGAAATGAGTCATGTTCAAAGGTATTTGTAAATGTATAATGGCACTTTGAACCAACTGAAACTTATGTACAGAAGAGGTAAAGCCTATAATGCCTTAAATGAGTTAAGCATATAGACTATAGTGTGGACATTAAATTCCCACTGTACTTGGTATTTACTGGAGAATAGAGAGACCGTGACAGTTGGATTTAGCTTTCGAAATGTTGCTTGCCAGCAATAATAACTGCCAACACCTTTTCCAACAAATTAAAATCTTGAGGTTCCTACAAATTAAAATTTTCGAACTTGGATGTAAATAGATAATGTAGACAACAAACTTTTTAGGGTTTGACTGAAAACTAAAACATCATTCCCTAGTTGTTAATTTCTGAAAATCATTAAATTAGTGAATTTATACCTCTGGTATAAGTTTGAATATCTCTTTGCACCATATGCTACAGAATCATTACAACTTTGCAACACCAAAGAGAAGGATCATATTAATTAATCGCTAAGGAAATACTTACATAAGAGAAGGATCGTTAACTTCCATTGAAGTATGCAACAATACTATGATGATGCCAAATACCAAGCACAACTTCACAAATGTCTGAGATGGCCTTACAAAATTATGGCATGTATTTTACAGGAAAAAGATCAGGAAAACAACACAAAAACGAACAGTATAGATCACTATAATCAATCCAACTATCATAACATGCCATGAGACAATCCAACCAAGGCATTTTGCTTAGAGAAAATATTTGAATTAACTTTGGAAGCAGTATAATATAAAGATGACAAAGCAAATGCAACTTACTTATGTGTTGAAAGATGTACTGATGATGGTTAGTGTAGGCAGGCGCGTATCCAATCCATCACTGAATCAGCGAAATTAACAGCAATCCCTTTTTCAGAACTCTCTTAGTGCCAAACTATTGCACCACAGTACTTGCATGTATTTGACTGTGCACCAAAATCAGATTCTGAATACCTAATACTGTGAAATTGGCATTCACTGCAAAAAAAAAAAAACAGAATTAAGACCAATTTTATACTAATGCTATTGGTGACACACTTCAATTTCCTCCTAATGCATGATAGAAATGCAATTTTAATTTTCAAGAACTACCATACAAACAACAACACAGACTCTACTGGCTACACTTAAACCAAATGGATCTCACATTTAGAAGTCAAGGTTATCGTTAGCAGGTGGATCTTACATATATAATTCTCAACATCCTTAAACTGTGGCAGTTCATCTTCCCTTGAAATAAAAATTTATTTCCGCAGAATGTACACCTAACCCTAATGGTATTGCATCGTCAAATAGCAAACGATGCTATATATCTAATGGTATTCGCAGAAGGATTAACACCGGCACTTGATTCTCAGAAACGAAAGTTGTATTATGTCTTCTTCCTCTTCCCGTGGATACCATTATTTCTTGTAGAGATTTAAGTTTTTCAAAAAAAAACAATAAAATCTTACCTGCAAACTAAAAACCCTGAAACAAATCAATAGAAAATTAGAACAGAGAAGCAAGGAAGAACATCGGAAAAGAAAAAAAAAACATAGGAAAGCAAAATTCCAAATTCATTTTGGAATGGAGCAAACTGAAGAATAACAGAGGGTGATGATGATTCTTCCGCCATCGCTAGGGCTGCTTATAAATTTTTTAGGGTTTTTGTCTTCTCTCAGAGCTTCAATTATAACACGATATTTAGAGGAATTCCAAGATAAGCAAAGCCGATATATGTTAGATTTCTCACGGGTGTATTGTACACTTAACGGACATCAGTAACGTACAGTTAAGTATTTGATGTAAACCAAGTGTGAGTAATTAGTTAGGTGTAAATTGACATATAAGTATTTTATACCCACGTTTTGGATAACGGTGTTACAAACGTCCAGTTAAATACAGGGTGTAAACAGAGTGTAATCCATGTTTTTAATGTCCCGACCAATAGAGTCCTGCCAAGTGTCCTCTCCAGAGTTACTAATGTCCAAAGCTTTTATCTAATTTAATTTGAGTCCTCTCCTCATATGAGCATTACAAATATTTTTCATCAAACATAAGTCCAAAATAAGCTTTTTCGTCTAATTTAATTTGATTTATGATGCATAGTTCACTACCTCCACTTAAATCACCAAAACTTAAAACTATTCGTATGAACACTTTCCTGAAACCAAGATAGTCTTAGTTTTACATTAATATTTAAATCTAAGAAGACTTCAAGGAATAATGGTTTAACATTTTAAAGAAGGGGAGATATAAATGTAATTATTGTTAGTGATACAAATATTTTTCATCAAACATAACTCAAATGTTTATTTCTTATCAAAATATTATTTTTGGTAAATTTATTCTTCAATCACTTGCTTCAAAAAATTCTTTTATTTTTTAATTTAATTGTCATTAATAATGTATATTTTAATAAATAACTACACAATAGCTATTCATATAAATATAATGAGGAGGATCGATGCTTAATTGAAATCAAGTTGATTTATGATGCATAGTTCACTACCTCATTGCCCAAAAGGTTAAATCAAGTTGACGAAACTTAAAACTATTCACTCAAAGTATGAACACTTGTAAAGGGATCCTCCCTCAAATATAATATTATTGAAATTAATTTTAAATATAATATTAACTAAATATTAATTAAATATAATATAATATTAATTAAATATATTAGCATATTAATATAATATAGAAACCAAGATAGTCTTAGTTTTACATTAATATTTAAATCTAAGAAGCAAACTACACAAATCAAGGAATAATAGTTTAACAATTAATAAATATTATAAACTTTAAAATAAAATAAAATATAATTTTTAATTACATTGAGATAATTATTTTTAAAGAAAAAAAGAAAGTAAAATGTCAAAATGGGTTTCATGAATTATCTGCTAGAGAATTCCCAATCAATCTTAGTGATTAAGATGTCCCTGTCTCCAACACCATGTTTGGTTATCATCAATAGTCCAGACTAATACGGGTTCAAGGCAATCATTGGAACAATTTAATGGCATCATATTTCCATGATCCATTAATTAGCCAAAAGTAAAAAACCTAACAAATCCAATTTAAGGATTATTTTAAAAGTCAAACAAACATAATCATTATGGTGACGCAAGAATCATCATTGTATATCTTTTACATGTCAAAAAGTTATCTTGAAAAGGTATTGAAAGTCAAGTTCCATTAGGTGAGATTATGGTCTTAAAGAAGTTGCTTACACAACATTTATCTCACAAAATATCTCCATCATAAATCAAGCACAATTTCTAACATTTATCTCCATAAAAAGTGTCCATCATGATACTAATGTTTGGTTATGTCTTTAAATTATAAGTTAGAAAAGAGAACTACAAAAGCTACCTTTATAATGGAACTTCCTAATCAAATCGATCACCTTATTTGTTTCCCTACTGCTATAAAATCAGTGATGCCCCCAATTATCTTCAACTAAAACCCCTAAAATTCAATTTACAGTGAGGTTGTATCTTAAAAACTACTTCGATCTCCTCAAAAAAAAAAATTATTTTGATCGGTAAATAAAAGATTGAATTGATCAAAAAGCGAGAGTACAAAAGATTTGTACTACCCGAAAGTAACAGAGAAACAAGGACTAGCAACAGGCTACTAGCCTTACAGAGAAGAGCAGAAAAAACACTCCCCAATTAAAGCTTTGACAATTTTAATTGGTGAAAGTGCTTTGACGCTTCTACGGGTCTCAAAAGTTAGAATTTCTTTGCGGAGTGAGGTTGTACCTTAACTTCTACGTCGATCTCCTCAACTTTGGTGAAAGTGCTTTGACGCTTCTACGGGTCTCAAAAGTTAGCATTTCTTTTAGCGGAGAAAGAATAATGATTCAAAGGAGAAAGAATGGAAGATGAGTGAAAAAAAGTTAGAATTTCTTTTAGCGGAGAAAGAATAATGGTCAAATGGAAGATGAGTAAAAGAGAAGGCAGAAGTTTGAGAGAAAGATTTAATAATTATACAATATCAATGTCATGTTTGTATTCAATAACGATGATTATTGATGATCATGCTTCAAAAAGTAAATATCTTACTAAATATCAATTTAGGAGGATAATTAGTTTTCAACATTTGGATACATGAGATCAGAATGGAAAGTTGAACATTAACGCGGATCAAGAGTCCGAGACAATAAAACAACGGTCTAGCCGTCCTTCACATGAGCATAAGTAGATATGAGTTATCTTGGCTGAGGTATAATCCTGACCGTCCTTGAAAGATCAATTCAGCCAATCTCGACCGTCCTTGTTCCCTGGACACATAGACACCACCTCTTCTTATAATATAGATATATATAATTATACCACAGAAACTGAGGTCAGCGACAAGAAATACCTTTAGTCCAAAGGAAGAAGTGCTATCTCAATCTCTTGAAGTGATTTTCCTTTAGTTTCCACCACGTTGTTCTTCACAAAAACTACTGCGGTCAGGCAAAATATAGTGAAAGCCGAGTACAGGATCTGTGGTCCAAGTTGTTCCAATAAACGCAAGAACAACAATCCCACAAAAAAGTTTACCACCTGAAACCCCCAAAAAATAAATATATAGCTGTATTACAAACATAAGCTCGAGCTGAATTACAAACTAATCAAATCCTAGGTTACCATAATAAAGTTAAACAAAAGAATTCTTGATCGAACAATTACCCAATGTACCGACATACAAACAGCCATTGCCTTTGCCCTGATTCGGCCTGGAAATATTTCAGGTAGGAGAAGACCTGGAACTGGACCAGCCCCCGATGCAAATGTAAAGACAAACCTGCATAGGAACACACTTACCATCAAAATTTAAGGCATTTTCAACTCACGGTAAAGATACCACAAAAACCCCAAGCGATTATTATTCCAAGGATCATCCATTTGAATTCACCATATGCATGTTTTTCTGTTGTAGGTATTCTTTATCTTTATTTATCACAGTTTTCTTTAGGGACAGTTCAAAATCTGGTTGATGTCGAACATGTTTTGACAAAGACTTCATCACCAACTGCTGCTCTCCATTCATTATAAATATAATACATCCCACAGGATATTAATAAAGAAGTCATATTCTAAGAAACTAGTTGCTAGCATTTCACGGTACTTTTTACTAATTCATTATGTAACAAGAAATAGAATATAAGTTTAGTAATAAATCTTAATTCTTGGGATCGAAATAGCACAAATGATCAACGTAACTAAAATGGAAACCAAATTGGAACAAATAGAGCACACACAAGGTTCCGCAATGTACCTACATCCACCAAAATGGCCACTCATTGATTGACAAATCAATCACAAACTTACGCACAGCGATGTGTCAGATTATAAACACTCAAATAAATGGATCAATGATATATCCCTTTTATTGGATTGCAGAATACCCTCTTTAAAACCAACTTTCTTCAGGTAGGATGCTGCTAGGGATCAAACCTCAAAACTGGATATTGATACCTTAAGTAGAATGTTCCTCGATTTTGTATCAAGAATCCATACTGAAAATACAGGCTATAACCTACCCAGCATCCATGCTGACATGAAATCTTAGCTAATCTTCTCAATGTAGTTGCATTTTGATAAAATTAAACCAAGAAAATGAGGTTTAAGTGTCCTGTGTATAAGAATCTCTTCTACAGTTGCTCTGATAAATTTGTATGCAAGGTTTCCTAGCAATAATTACTTACAATAACATCCCACCAACAGACAGATACAGCGCTCCAGATGATGGAATATAGGAACTTGCAGCTGTAACTTGGACTGCCATTGCAAATGCCTGATACATACAAATGAATCAGCCGAAGTTAACTCAACCAGGTATAACAATAGGGGAGAAATTAGTCTTTTACTTAACGTGGAAATAGTGCTGCATGTTACCCTTCCCAGAACAAAGTTTTGGGTTACCAGAAGTATAGGCCTATCACTTGACTTACCATTCCCAAGAAACTTCCCAAAAGAAGCACTTTCCTTCCGAGTTTGTCCATCAACAGCATGGCAACAATTGACCCTGATACATACCAAGTTAAGTGAATGACAAAACAACTCCATATAGCTAGGATACGCCAATGAATTAAGCAGCAGAACTACTTTTACCTGATAAATTTGCTATCCCTATGCAGATGTTTGCCAGGTTCGAAGGCACTCCAGCGCCTCTAAAGACAGTTGAAGAGAAGTAGAATACAGCATTTATACCAGACAGCTGTTGTAAAGCAAAGAGGATTGACCCAATAAAAACAACTGCAAAAACAAAAGTGAATAACCAAGCACTTATGTGGAAAAATAACGATACATGTAGAATGGTCAGGAACAGATCAAATGCAAGTACCTTTAAAATGGCGACCATATAGTAATTCTGTTAAATGGACCGTTTCCATGTCGTCCCCTCTATCAGACTTTGATACCTCTGCTATTGCAGATTTTGTATGGAATTCTCCCAAGAGCTTCTCAAATTCAGTTTCAGCTTCAGCAGATCTTCCTTTCTGTATCATATCAAATAATAATTACTGGAATCCTCTATACAAGGATACATATACAAGAAAGATTCACAAGAACCTCCGTGGTGAATGTGCTTGTGCAACTTTCTTGAACAATTATACTAGTATATCTTAGGGTAACATATTAAGAGGGAAAGCATAAGACCTTGAAAAGCCAATAGGGGCTTTCTGCACAGAACTCCATAGCAAGGGCAAGCATTGATGAAGGGATGAGAGACAACCAAAAACACACCCGCCACCTGAATCACCCAAGGTTAGAAAACTCACAGAACATAAAAGGAAATGTACTGCATGGACATACTTTTTTTACAATATTGGAACTTCTGCTTCAGTTTTCTTACCAACCCACAGTTTCCTTAGCTGGGATTCCAATAAGAAGGGATGCCATTAATCCAAGACAGGTTGCAATCTGAATAAAGCTTCCATAAGTACCCCTCACGAATGAAGGTGAAATCTGATCACAGTAGGTAAGGGAGAATCAGCCAGAAATTTTACGAGATGCCTCAAGACCTAGAAAATATTAGTGCACAGCGAAAACCCAACATATGACCACCCCATATACCTCTGTCACATAGAGAGATGCTACAGGTGGACCCAGACCCATACCAGTTCCAACTAAAAATCTTCCGAGAAGCATACCTTCCAGGCTTTTTGTCGTGGCACTGAAAATACAATCAGAAAATAAAACTTCATATCAAATTAATCAACAAGCACAGAAAAGAATGTTAATACAAACGCACTCAAGCAGGCCTGAGGTTCGAAGTGATTGTATTACCTCAAAGAAGCTCCAACAATCATGGGGAAAGCACTCAACTGAAAAGCCCTGCGTCGCCCAACCCCATCAGCAATGGAACCACTGAAAAGAGATCCAAGAAAGGCACCTCCCAAGCAAATACTCACCACTAGACCTTCATGTGACAAAAAATGGAGGCGAAAATATTAGATAGAAACCAATATATATAAACCAGGATACCAAATGCATAAACGAGAACAGAAAGATATTTATCACAAACGATACCTTCTGCTAGGGTGTTCCCTCCAAATTCAAGATCCAACGAAATGCTCTCTAGTGTTTCATTAACAACTCTGCATCCAAAATAGACTTCTCTTTATTGGGTTCTCTTGTACACAAAAACCCTTGAGCAATAAAGATAACTGACTACAGGGGTACGTACCCAAGATGGTATCCAAATAAGAAGGACGAAATGGTAGCAACAAGTACATGTGGCAAAGAAAGTCTCCAAGAAGGATTTGTAGTTTCTTGCACCTTACCACTCTCCAAATACTCCATATCTAAAACACATGCAGTAACTCAAGTCAGCAATCACTTGCACATACTAAACAAAACAAATTTAAGTTCCAATCCACTACATTTATCCAAGTTATACAACTTAAATTGCAACAAAGCCAAGACCAGAACTATTTAACTCTAAAATTGGCACATTAGAATACAAGCAGGGTCTGAAGTACTATGAAAAAGCAAGCAGTAAGAGAAGGTATCCACCTAAATTCCCTTGAGTATCAGCTACAATGGTATGCTCTCTTTCTCTTGAAGGCATCCTCTTGTACATAGAGGAAGCTTCACGAATATTTGGAAGACCCCACATGTGCCAAATTCCACAAAGAAACCCTTTCTTCTGTTCACAATTCACAACAATTTCTAATTTAAAAATTTGAAGTCAACAACAAATCATATTAATCTCGAAATTGGAAGGTAATCTTATTATTATTACCTTTTTCTTAGTGTAACATGATGAAATTTGTAGAAGAATCGAGAAATGGTGGAGATACAGTAACTATGCTAACTTGCGCTGAGATGTGATGATATATGTGTAATGAATCGGTGTAACAAATTTACGCTTAGGGTTTTGGTAATGGTAAGCAGTGAAAATTGAACCGACTGAAAAGAAGAAAGAAGAGGAGAACAGAACTTTAAACACATAACTTAATTTCTGACGGACACGTGTGTTACTTACGTCGCCGAATTAGTAAAGCAGAAAAATGATTGGGGAGGACACGTGCTTTAATTAGGCTTCTAAGCTAAGCGAAGAAAGGATCCAGCTCCTTTTCTACCTGTTTAGCGGTCAAGACTTGAGGTTCTAGAGCTGCACTAGACGGCCCCGCCCCCGTGCTTTTGTGTTTATGCCAAGGAACCATCCGTGTTTTAATTTGCAGTAGTTTTCAAAAAATCATCCGGCATGTTTGTTTGCATCTGACTCGCGTTTGGATCTAAGTTTGACATCTGACTTACATAGGACCAATTCTCTGATTCGCATATCTTTCAGTCAGATGAGTCGGATCTGACTCAAAAAACAAAAATGTTGAGTTAGATCTAGATAATTCATGTGATTTTGATCGGATCTAAGTGAGTCGAATCCAGATGAGATAGATCCGGAAAAAGAAAACAAACATGGCGTAGTCATTTCAAACTGTGAAAATTCACTGGAATCTTGTCGTAATTTGTGGGCTGCAAAACTACAAAGAAAACACCTACCAACCACATGCCAAAGAGATTTTACCAGTGCACTTTACCAATTGCGAAAATTTGCGGCATTACGTAGCCTTGGCCATAATGTTGCTAAAAGTTCAAATCCAGACCAAATTGAGTTAGGTAATCATGTATTTAGATTCTCACTTGTTGCGCTTAAGCGAATAATAATAATAATACACTTGTGATTAAAATGGGCAAAGAAGAACTTGCCTCTGCCAACGCCAGTGCGCGGATTGCACACTACGGAGCTGAAAGAATTATTTTCAACTGTTTGGATCCTCCTATGACTGGATTTCCAGTCACATGTATGGGATCATCTAAAAATAAATAGAGGCCAAAATTTTGTATGTAACTGCACCAAATAAACAGCCGATTTAAACTAAGGCTAAAAATGGCAGATGCAGCAGTGATATTATGCTTTCCTATAAGGCTATAATTCCTCTCTATAGACTATGTAATATTTAATTTACATCTCTGTTTCAGTTTTTGGTTGTTTTATTGTATTTCCATTTTCATTGGGGTGTCCAACACTCGTAGGTAGACCATTACTAGAAGCGGCGGTAACCGTAGTAGTTGCTCTTTGAGATGCTTCAGCAACAGTAGCAGTGACAGGATGCTTTCTTGAATTTCCATTGCCAACTGAATCTGGTTGACTCCCTGTTTCTGTTTTTGTGCCGGAAGAAGAAGAAGAGGACGGAGAAGCAGTGTATTTTCCTTCTGTACATGCATCAAACAAAAGTATTGAAGTTCACTGAAAGGCGACACACCAACTTTCAGAGTTCAGGAAACTTTAATGGATTTACCACTATTTGACATCATTCACTTACTAGAAACAAAAAATAGAAATTAACAAGGTAAAAAAAAGTTACCTTTTATTCTCCCACAAGTTATGATCCTTCGAAGACAATCTCGAAATCCAGTCAAAACAAGCCTTTCTTGTTCCGCGTAGACCTCTGACATATCCTGTCCATATGGTACAGGTTTGCTGCAACCTTGAAGACCAGCCCCAACCGGTGACGCTTGTGCAATGAACATCGCATCTTTTTCATCACACATAAGAGCCAACGTTGCAGGAGACATTGGCCTCTCTTTCTGCAAATCAGTACCATCTAATCCGGAATCATCTTGGATAACTTTATCAGCTTGGTTTTCTCTCAAATGGTCATCAGCTAAGGGTTTCTGTGTATCTTGTTCTTTTGGGGTATCTTCCCTTTCTTGATTTGATGATGCAAGGGAGTTCTCATTCTGATTTTCACTCACTGCTCGCACTTCATTTCCAGCTTTGCCATTTTTAACTGTAACATTGCAAATAAGAGTTACAAATAATTTGAATGTTCAATTATCATTGGGAGCAAGTGGCAAACTGGGAACCATTAAGATACTGGCCTGATCAAACCGATAAGCACAGACGGTTTTCATATCAAGACCTCTTTTTCATCCTTGCCAGTCTAAACCAAGGTTCCTCCTAGCAGGATTCATATGTAACTACTACCCAGGGGACGACTGATTCTGGGGATGACCCCCTCATGTAGATCAACCTAAATATTATGAGTTTTCTTACAAAATAATTAACCCATCCATTTAACAACTTATTTCGACCCCCTTATATCTATCAAAGAAATAATTCCATCAACTTTAGATGGTGTAAAAAGCTTAAGGAGTTACAACAATCAAACGTTTTTTGTGGGGGAAATGTCTACATAAACAGAAGATCTTCCTCGGAAAAAAAAAAAAAAACGAATAAATCAATGCTTCCAACAGATTAACTAAATTAGTCATTGATGTACCTGCATATGACTTGGCAACTTCGTCTGAAACTACGACCAAAAGTTGGCAAAGCTGCTTCACATCTTGCGACTGGACGATATCCGCTAAGAGGGACCTTCAACATGATCACTAGCATAATTAAGTGCTAGAAAAGTAGAAAGAATTTATGTTTATAATATAAAAAAGAAGGATCAAACCAACCTGTAAGTGAACTTTGAACCACCAAATACTGCAGGATTGACTACCCGAGGATGAGGTAACGGATGTAAGGAAGAAGATGGTGCAGCACTTCTTTGGTGATTTCCCTGCTTACAGCAAGAATGTTAATTGTTAACAACTAACCAATGATGTTACTTGAAAAATTAGGCAAAACCGGTAAAACTGGAGATGGATGCATGAAAGTATGAAGTACAGATCCATTAATCCCAAAATAATTAAATAATCTCCATTAGCCAACAGAATATTCTACAAATGTGCGAATCCCCTGCTGATGAATGCAAGCTAACTTAAGTGTATCTAAAGTATCTCCATTAGCCAACATCTATCAATGTTACAGAAGTCAATTTTAGCTTTACTCCAGCTCCTACAAGTATCTAAAGTGTTTGAATATACATGCCAATTTTTAACGCCAAAAACAATATGTTTTCTAACATTTTTTAAAAAGTGTCTTGCAAAAAAAGATAACCCATAGTAAACTATTGCATAGCAATGCTGACCAACATAAAAACGTGGCAAAACTACGACAGCTTTAAGCTGTCTGCTGCTCTTGCTTAAAGAGACAGAAGGGATATAGGCCCTGCGAAAGTCATGTCTGCAGTCTTAGTCACGTGATTGCAATATATGATCTAGAGATATAACCCGGCCGGCAATGTTTCTGTAAAAAACAAACTAATCTTCAGATTTTACAAAATGTTCAATTGCCCTTGTGGCGGCAAGCTTTTCATTTTGGCCGTGTGAATCAGATGTATGAACATTTAAAATGAGGGATAGTTCTATTTCATTTCAACTAAACACGGTCATATTTGAGTTGGCCTTTTGTAACCAACATCTGAAGGTATATTAATAATTTAAAACTATTGAGAAATACATTATATATCCTAGTAGGTACAATATTGTGGTGTATATAAATTGCAAGTGTGGCATTACTCTTCCTAAGAAATGATTATTCGGATCAAAAATGAAATAGGCACATATTTCCAGCAAATAACAAGCAAGAGTTTCTTTTAAAATAAATCAGAAATTACCTGGGGAAAATGGGCAAGGTGGTGCATAATGGGGTCCTTTGCTGCTGCTCCAAAGTAGATTTCCTGTTTTTTCTTCCTAGATACCGGAGGGGATCCATATCCTGATGATCCAATAGCACCGGTAATGGCAGCATTAGCTGCTGCTTGCTGCATATAGAGAGAATTACCATGATCGCCATGGAAGATAGCACGTCTCTCTTCACTACCTTCAAAGTTCTTGCAATCCATGCACCTACAGTTTTCAGAACACAATATATTTGCTTGAAAGCATTCGCAATACTTTTTAAGGCACCCTGACTTCTTGCAGTGACATCCCTTGTTGTGCTTACCCACAAGTGCGACTTCCCCTTCCTCCTACATTTTTCCGAAACATACACTTGCGTATCAAAATCAAGCAGATTGAAGTAAGCTTGTAACAAGACAGTCAGTAACCAAGGATCATTTATACAGTTCCCTCTGCTTTCTAACTAGAAGCATATGACAGGTATATATATTTCTATACATAAAATAAACCAAGCATCAATACATAAGCTCATGTGTGCATAAAGAAAGTTGTTTATACGTGTATTTGTGTAGATACACATAGCCGCAATAAAGTTCAGTTCACATTGGGTTCTAGTGTATAGTGGAGTCTTCTGGATAACTTACTGTTGGAGTATATCTGAGTGCTGGAATTTATCCAAACAATACTCAGTACTAAACTTGAGATGCTTCTGCTTTTTGTATACCCACATAAAATGTTCCATACATGCATACAGTAGCTAAAAGTTAAATATCCTGCAATAGTGCACCCACATACACCCAGATATAGAGAATAATGAGCGATGATCAGTTAAGCACATTAAAATGACCTAAAAATACGCCTCATTTACAAACTGCAGTACTCTAAGTTAGGAAATTATTAACGTCTGGCTAAGTATGTTAACTGCATGATGCGTGTCAATCTATTTGTGGGAGCACATACTTGCATGCCTCGACATTTAGATTCCGAGATGGTATTACTCTCTTTCTGGTTCTGGATATAGGTTGTGGTAAAAAGAAAAGGGGGGTAGGGAATAAAAACTAAATGGGAGGGGGCACTAAAAACAATGACCCAAAGTCAAGGTAAAACATTCCTCAAATTACCTACAACTGTAACAACTCCACTAGATGTATCCCTTGTAGGCTGTAGCCAAAAGGATATCATCTCATTTCACAAATTGAGATGCAATCATACACAACTACATAACAATATGAAACTGAAAACGTACTTGGTACTCCTGCAGCGTAAAGAATAAGGAAGAAAGGGAGGTTTGATTCTCAACAACTACTCTATATACCTGAATTCTAGTGAAAGAATAAGAAACTCTGGGAAGAAAACATCCTCCCCTCAAATCAAGCTTTTAAGGGGGAAGATCAACTTGCAGATCTGGTGGGTTAAATCTTTACTAAAACCATACTTTTACAGATATCCTCGACTAATATCAAATACAATTGACATATCCTTATTATGAATCGATCAATCTATCCTTCAAGAATTCCCACTGTTCTCACTCTATATATAAAAATTGAATTTAGCTGCAAATATACTAGTAAAGACTACGTACCCTATTATTTGGAGCTCCATGGGGACTACTAGCAATCTTTGGTCGGAATGCGTTTGGATTGCGTTCTAATGTAGCTTCAACGGCTTCTTGCCTAGAAGCCTCATTCTCAACATTGTTATTGCAGTTTACACAGTTACAGCCATCACAATATACTCCTGAAGCAAAGCATTCACAGTACCTGACAAGAAGCTCTAGATGTTAGAATAAGATCAACAAAAACAGTAGAAAGATGTTAAACTTTTTAACAGTTAATCCAGTGGACTTGTGGATTTGTTATATGTAAATTACCCAGATCAGTAAACCCACGTGATGATCAAATAGATGAATTTAGTAAGGTCGGTCTCATTAGGAAGTAACAATCCTCACCAAAAACGATTTTCTAAATTTCTAACGCCCCTCGAAAAGTGAAATTCTCAGCGAGGATGATTTCAGTAACTTTGTATGTCCATCGCCACAACAATCACAATCCAACAAGATATCTGAGCATATATTCTTAAATAGATACGCCTTTTACTCGTCAAAAGTATTACACACTAAAAAATATCCAAAGCACGGTAACCTTTCAATATGCTCATTATGGGAAACACTTTATGGTGCATCTCTCAGGACTATGTGTTTGCCATTGAGTATAAGGACGACAATAACTGCTGATATTAAAGAGATGTCATAATCATTATTCAACCTACTTCCGACTCATACTGTGAGTTATTGATATAGTTTCCACCAATGCATACCTTTTATTAATTGCTCTGGAAATGCACATAACTTTCACACGTTTCCACATTAATGTATAATAGAAATTCTAGTAGAAAGGGTATCGATCCCAAAATGTAATACTTTATTTCACATAACGAACTTCAGAAATAGAAATACCAAATATGCTTCTCTACTGATAGTGATGTACTTACAACTTCAAGCATTTTGAGTGTTTGCAGTTGCATTGCTTTTGTTTCTTCGGGGTGCCATCTTTTACTTCAAGGTTAGGCCGTGGACGAGATTTCGGTGAATCAGGTTTACTGTAATAAGATATAAGAGCTTTAGATTTAGCAGTGAAAGAAAAGAAAAGAAAAGAAAAAACAACAACTATAAACCATTAATGAGAGTGAGATAAGAAGAAGAAAAACAAAATAAATAGTAACTATTAACAAAAATCATATTGAGCAACGCGGCCGTGCCGTAAACACAAAATCGTATCGAGCAATATCAATATAGTTGCCAATAACAATCTAAGGATATTGTCTCAGCAATTGACATGCGAGTGATAAATGCGAATATTTCTATATGTTAAATATACTATACAGCTATCGTTCAATCTTTCTGTACCTACATACATTTACAGAATATACATTGTTCAAATTCATTCAAAACTGTAAGAATACGCAGAACACGTATTGCAAAAAGACAACCAAAGACTGATATCCCACAACAAGAGATTTGGTTAACCTAGAATTTCCAATTACTCGAACATATCATACTGTACATATGAAATTTTCAAACAAAATGTAGTACTATCTAATAACCCACAACAATAAAATCTACATGCATTTGAAGTCCAAATCAGATGCAAGTAATTAACTCCACCTAGTTAACTAAAGTAATATTCTAAAAACCCAGGTCCCCAAATTCAAACAAAAAAGAAAAAACCTATAACTCAAAAAAGACCCAATTTCATAGTCTGGTTTACGAATCATATAACCTTTTCGAATTATAATTTTCTCACTGCCCCAGAACCTAATTGTTTCAAATTCAGTAATAATAACCTGAAGAAATCGAATAAAATTTGAATCTTTCCTAATAATTTCTCGCAAAACAACAATTCTTAGTGAAAAAGGAAAAATCAAACACTTGAGAGAACAAAGAAAGAGATCTAACACCGGAAGTAGAGGCCGAGGAGGTGGTGGTGGTACAACAACAACTGGTGGTTTCGGAATCGGTTGTGGTTGTGGTTGTTCGACAGAAGAAGAAGCCGTAGTTGCTGCTGGTGTATTAGGAAACCTGGTGAAATCCAGCTGCCTGGCTAGTTTTTTCGGCGGGAAATCCCCGCCGTCAATTTGTTCCATCGCCCTTTTTCAAAATTCAAAAACCCACAAACTGAGATAAGAAGAATATTTCAAAAATTTCCTCAATTGGGTCTCAAATCCAAAACCACTACTTTTTCTATTTCACAGACTTCAAAAACCCTAAAATTCAAAAAAAATCAAAAACCCAGATCAAATCTTCTTCTCAAATCACCATTACTGAATCCCCAGACGAATCAAACCCAGATTCCTACAAATGTATGTGACCCAAAATTCGTACCAAATCTCAAAATCTTCGAAAAGGGGGTTAAGGGGCAGACGATAAAAGTCTGATTTATACAAGAAAGGAAGAGAATTTCAGAGAGATGAGAAGAAAAGGGTTAAGGGGCGATAGCGAGAGCGAGAGCGAAGAAGAAGCGAAGAGAACAAAAGGAGGAAGCTTTTAATACTCTCTCTCCCTCTATGAGATTTTGAAAAATTGAAATTTTTCTTTGTATTTTTTTGTTGACGGTCAGATATTCAGACGATCGTGCGGTTGAAATTCATAGGGAGGTTTCAGATGTGATTTTGCTTTCGGAGAGAAAGGTTAGTAGGAGGAGGAAGAAAAGTTTTTTTTTTTTTTTTTGAAGAGAAGTTCGGGGAAGGCGAATTCTTTTTATTTTGTTCGAATTTAATTATTAATTAAATGGATGAAACAAAAATGGCGCTAAAAAGATTAGTCATGTCATGTTTGTAATAATAATGAGGATTTTTTTTCTTTCTTAAGACTAAGTCTTATGGTGTGCTAGTCTAGCACCTAGATTAGCAGTCCACGTCAGCAAGTAAAATCGCCTAAGTCTTATGGAAGTGCTAGTCTAGCATGCTAGTCGCTGAAACAAAACAGCGCCGGGAGCTATATTATTCTGCGCAACCTTCTTTCGCGGAACAATTCCGCGCTTAACCAGTCAACCCAGTCAATCGCGCTATACCATTCCGCGCAACGCGCTGTACTATTAAGCGCAAAAAACATCGATCTAACCTCAGAAGATCGATCTTCTTCTTCTTCCCATTTTATTTTTTTTCCTCACTCAAAAAAGCTCAAAAAATGCATGTCATAGATCGTGAATTCCAGGGATTTTCAGCTCAATTCATTTAAAGGGTTTGAACGTCATCAACTTTTGAATCATTTGAAATTTGGTTGGAGTGAATCCGTCATCGAATTCGATTTTGGTAAGATTTTGAAAATTTAGGGTTAAATTTTTTTTCCCGATTATAATGATTTGTTGATGAAATTGATATGTTTTGATGATTGATATTTATTATTTAGATAATTTAGATGATATTGTATGATTTAATTTGAATTTTTGTGAATGAAATTTGATATTGGGGATTAAATTGAATATTTGTGATGAAGTTGAATGATAATTTGTGTAATTACATGATTATAGTGAAAATGATACTTGTAGTATTTTTGATGAAGTTTGCATGAAATATGATGAAATTTGTACGAATTATGATGAAATTTGTATGAAATTTATGAAACTTGTAGTATTTTTGATGAAGCTAAATTTTTATGAATTATGAATTTGTATAATTCGGATGATTATGATGAAATGATAAAATGTGGTTGATAGAATTGTGAATTTGTATGAATTATGAATTTGTATGATTATGATGAAAATGATAAAATGTGGTTGATTCTTTTTTTTCTTTTGTTATTGATTGTAGTATGGATATGGAAGGTTGTAGTATGAATATGGAAGACCATTTAGATGCTTTGGAAATAGTTTCGGCAAAGGAAGATAGACATGTATCTAATAATTTGAGTGATAGTCGAACTATAAACTTTAGAGGCAGTTTTAATGAGGTTGAAACGTTGTACAAAATTATAGTTAAAGATAATCCGATAGCGCAAAGATACTGTGATAATTGTGGGTTTTCTGCTGTCTTTGAGTTTAACTTTTCCAATGCGGATAGAGGTTTAGTTGAATCCATAGCTGTGAGATGGCGGAAAAAAACCAGGAGCTTCCATTTTAGATAATTTGAGCTTGGCCTCCTTCCTTTAGATTGGTATATGTTAACTGGAATTTCCATTGGCGATCCTACGAAAAATCAAGTAGTTATGCCGGTACTGGGTGATCTAACAATTCCTGCTTTAGATGATTTGTACTTTCAAGATATCAAACAACTTGATAACTGGAATAGTAAGCATAATGCAATATCTCTGGGTATCTTGAGAACCTACATTAAAAGTAGAGAAAACACCAACAATGTTGAATGTGCAAATGTATTGACAAGAGCATTCATTCTTTGGTGTTTTGGTCATTTTCTTATTGCGGGTTCTAGCGGAAGAGTACATAAACGCTGGGTTTTATTACTGGATGATTTGGATAAAGTCGGGGAATATGACTGGGGTTTAGCTTCCTTAGGCAATACATATAAGTTTCTTGATGGATGGTCAGAGAATGGTAAGGATTTGTCTGGCATGGTTATGGTACTTGAGTATTGGTACTATTATTACTTCCGCAACATGCAACCTTTGCTTTGTCAGACACCTTCCGGAGAACACCGTGATATTTTCCCAAAGGCTATTCTCTTCAAGAAGACTAACATTAAATCAAGGAAGAGAGGCCAAAGAGGAGGCCAAAAGGATACGAAGAAACACTCAGTGTCCACTGCAAGAGCACACATTGACACTAGAACCAGTGCATTATGTATTTGGAAACCATGGCTAGGTAGTGAGTATTCTGAGGAGAAACATTATGAATATGTTATGCAGTTATCCAGAGTGAGAGTTGTATTTTATGACCTAGAAAAAAACTACAAAAGAGTTAGTTGTTATTTGGCTGAACGATTCTAGAGGCAGATAGATGGTGTGATTATAGTTCCAGGAAATCCTCCAGATTTGGATAGAGTTGGAGACAGGGAGATTGTAGGTGTATGCGCCGAACATTATTTGGCGATTCAGCTCGAGGATCAATATAACAGGTGGTGGAAGATGCATAGTGTTGGAGCTTATATCACTGAGTCATACCATTCGCAGAATACCGATGAGATAGCAGTGGGTATCCAAGATGTTCCTATACATTTGTTACCTAGTTATCCGCCTTCTAATCTGATGCCATAGACCTATACTTATGGCACACAAAATGATCCCCTGTCATAGTTGCCGGAGATAGATTTCACTTTACCATTCATCAATGCAGCTGGTGTTGAAGAGCGAGTAGAAGTTCCAAGGCAACGTTGTCCGTATAACTTTTCTGCGATGGGTTTGACAATGGTAAGTTCATTCACATTTGTTTGCATTTTCATTTTAAGTTTCTTGAATGCATCACTAAACCTATCTACTTTATGCTTGTAGGATCAGTGCTTCAGTTTTATGTCACAACAATATGAATTCTACAGTGGACCTCATCAAGTAGTACCAAGGGAGTCAAGGCGCATTTATGCCTCAAGTTCATGTTCCTCATCCGGCAGATCTTCTTCTTCAATACCATCTACATATTCCTCACAACCAATCAATCAAGAAGATCTCATATTGGGTGGTTCATTTAATCAATGGCCTTCAACTCAACGATGTTACCATCCTAGTCATGAAGATGGAGCAACTACCTCACAATAACCAATCAACCAAGGAAATGAATTTACCGATGCGTTGATATTTGATACTGAACCTAACATGGTTTATGAAACTCAATTCACCCAACCAACCCGTCGATACTTTGAGTGAATGAAAGTACTTGTAATATTTTATGAAAACATATGGATTGTTGTTTCTTTTTTATGGAGTGTTTATGAAATTATTTGGATTGTGGTTTCTTTTTTATGTAGTGTTTATGAAATTATTTAGATTGTGGTTTCTTTTTTATGGAGTGTTTATGAAATTATTTGGATTGTGGTTTCTTTTTTATGGAGTGTTTATGAAATTATTTGGATTGTGGTTTCATTCTCTTTTTTTAAATGAAGTGTTTAGGTACATTATGCAAGGAGCGTTGAGAAGAATTTTGTTCCGTCTTCCAGATGATGAAGATGATACTGAGCTGAATTTTCTAGCAGTGGCTACGCTTTTGGAGTCACATAGGAGGAAAGGACTACATCAACCCATCCCAAATAAAGTAAAGGAACGTCAGGTGGTGCACAGAAACCGTGTAGATGCCGATGCAAGGATGATGCATCAATGCTTCAACTTCTGGTATACTTATGGGCCAAAAAAGTTCAAAGGTCGGTTTGCTCTGCCTCGTCCCCTTTTTTTGAGAATTTTAGAGCAAGTTTGTGATTTTGACCATGATTTTCGGCAAAAAAACCGATGCTTGTGGTATTCCTGGTCATTATCCATATATGAAAATGATTGCCGTGATGAAACATTTTGCCAAAGGAATTGCACCAGATTCTCTAGATGATTACACACAAATGGCAGCTACCACTGTCTACTTTTATGCTAAGAAATATATGGATGCAATTATTTGGATCTATAATGGTCGATACATGCGTCAACCTACTGCTCAAGATACTGAGAGGATTTTGGCAGAGAATGAAGCTCGTGGGTTTCCTGGGATGCTTGGTAGTGTGGATTGTTTTCATTGGGCATGGAGAGCATGTCATGTGGATCAGGCAGGATCCCACGTGGGATATAAGTCAATTCCCACGATTGTTCTGCAGGCGGTAGCTACATATGATAGATGGATATGGCATGCCTATTTTGGGTTGGGTGGACATAATAATGATTGTAATGTCTTGCATTATTCGGGTTTGTTCGATAGAGAACTTAATGGTGTAGCACCTCCTTGTCATTATCAAATCAATGGAAGAAACTACAGTACGGGGTACTACCTAGGAGATGGGGCATATCCTATGTATGGTTGTCTTGTGCAAGCATACAAACCCGCCTCAAACAATTCGGAAAGTCTTTTCAATCGATATCAAGAAGCAAAATGGAAAGACATTGAACGTGCATTTGGTGGTCTAAAGGCTAAGTTTGGTATTATATTGAAACCATGTCGTTATTATAAAAAATCGGATATGAAGGCAATTATGAGGGGGTGCTTGATAATGCACAATATGTGTGTTGAAATGGAATATCGTGATGAGGAATGGGGGAAGATCACGGGACAAGAACCTCAACCGCCAATTCAAGGAAGTGTAAGGCTACCTCCTCAAGTATTGTACAACCCGGCACGTTGGGGGGAACTTCACGAAGAACTCACTACGCACATTTGTCTACGACATGGAGATGGGTTGAGAGATGGAGATGTTCCGGGTATAGTGATGGATGATGCCTTTCTAGAAGTTCATGAGGGTACAACCGACGTGGACACCGATGACGACCAATATGACCCTCAAGAAGATGGAGCATTTTATGAGAATGGAGAGTAAATTTCATACTCCATATTTCAATCAAGCACATTTTCATTAAGTAGACAATTTAATTAGTTCTTGTAGTATTTAACTAGAACTCCATAATACTTCTTCATGCACGATTACAATTACATTACATATTTAACTAGAACTTCATAAATACTTCTTCATGCATATCCTTCATAACCAAACATCTCCAAAGCGGTGACATGAATGAACGGCATTCCATATTCCGTTTGGTATAAATCCATAGCATCTTCATGATTACCATTTGATGCCCTTAATGAAATGAGAAAACGCTTGCAATAACTCTTGATGGTTGATAACCGAGTTTGTAGTTGTTTTTTACATCTTTCATTACCATTGATTCTCACAAATTCTTCAACAAGTTGTACCCAAAAGGAGTTGGTTATTTGAGACTTGTCGAGAGGATTTGTGTTAATCATGTGAAAAATTCTCACCAAGTCATTGTCTTCGTCAATTGAGAATGCAACCATGCTTGAAATTTAAATTAAAAATTTAGGAGTAGAAGAAGAGAGTGAAACGAAATATGAGTTTGGGATGGGGATTTTGAGTTCACATATTGAGTTTATATAGAGAAGAAGTGATATGAGTTTGGGCTGCAAAACGTAGCCGTTACAATAAGCGCAGAATGAAAAAACGTTTTGCGCGGAATCATCCCGTGCATAACTCTACGAGCCGTTAGATCAAAAACTAGTTGTTTCTCTCAACGGCTAGTTTTTGACCTAACGGCTGGTAGAGTTATATGCGGGATGATTCTGTGCAACACGCGGGACAATTACGCGCCATACGCGGGACAATTAAGCGTTAATATTCTCAGCCATCAGATCAAGATGACCGTTGCATTTTCAACGACTCAGATTTAATGCCCGTTTGAAACCTCAACATTTGTGTTTTCAGGCTTCCCTATAAATTGAGAACCACTTCTCCTTCATCCCTCACACCAAAATCAATTGATTCTTTTCTTCATTGATTTTCTTCTTCTTCTTCTTCTTCTATTTTTTTCATACAGAATATGGCACACTTTCAAACAAAAGAGGATGAAGCATTAATTATCCCTTGGATTATAGCAAGTAACGATCCGATTAGAGGAAAATATCAAAACAAAACTCAACTTTGGAAGAGAATTATGCAAGAGTTCGTTAAAAGATGGCCGAAAGGTACGAATAGGGATAAAAAGTCATTTCAATCAAGGTGTAACACGTTGAGAAGCGAAGTGAGGAAATATGTTTCATTCGTAAGACCTTACTTCCGCAATAAACCTTCGGGATTGCAACCTCCAGATTATGTAAGTACCATTAAAAAAATGATATTTTTTTTCTTCCAAATATATTTCATTCATTCATAAGACACTAATACATTTTTTTTCATTTTTTTCCACAGTACTGCGAAGGAGCACAAAATTATAAAGCAGCAGTCGGAAAACATTTTACACATGATTCGGTTTTCCATCTCCTGAAGACCTATCAACCGGATTACAATCCAGAGTTGAATAATGATGTTAGACCTAGCCAAGCAACTCAACCTGGCAAAGCAACTCAACCTAGTCAAGCAACTCAACCTAGTACTTCAGCTCCAGAAACTATGGATGAAGATTTGGAGGATATGGCAACGTTTGGAAGCTCACAATCAACCCAAGGTTCTGATACCTCAGACATATCGTGTAGAAGACGCTATTTCGAACAAACAGATGATGTTAGAAGTGGCAGAAGAGATAGGGCAAAAAAAAAGGCTCGTGAGGCTAAAGAATCGGAGAGAGCGGATGATAAAATGGACAAGCTCATACATCTTCTTGAAAATGCACAAGCACAAAGGGTGGCAAAGTATGAAACCGAAGAAGCGTTCCTTAAGAAAGATTTGGAAAACAATACAATCTTGGCATAAACCCAACAAAGGGAATCCGACTTGAAGATCCTACGCCAAAATTTGAATGAAGTACAACCTTGGGAGATACCCCTTTACAAGAAATGGAAGAACGAGATTTTGGTTCGTAATGGCTTTGATCCAATCCTCTAAATTATGAGTGATATTTTAGTTATTAGAAGTTCATTTTCAAGTTTGAATTAGAAATAGGATTTCAATTTCAATGTACTTTTTAAATTTTTAGAAGTAGGATTTTAATTTTAATGTACTTTTTAAATTTTTAAAAGTAGAATTTTAATTTCAAAAAACATTGTAACATTGTTTTGCAATGTAATCAAAAAATTTCTTAGTTTGCCAAATTTTAAGATTTTGAAACAAACAATCGTTGGAACAAATAGTCAAACTTTTCAAAATTTAAAATTTGAAAACATAACTGTGTGGTGGTGTAACATGAGTGTGAGAAAACAAATAATGAAAACTGTATAAAATTTAATTACTAAACGAATGAAAAGTAAAAAAAAAAAAAAAAGGTCAAGCGCGGAATCATGCAGCGCAAGAGATTTGCGCGTAATGGAAACGCGTTATGTGTTTACGCTGGACCATTCCGCGTAGATGCTTGGAATATTCTTCTGAGCGCTGTTTCGTTCCGCGAAAGTTACTTTTTCCAGCGCTGAATCATTCTGCGTATCAATCTAGCATACTACTTCACATGCTAGCAACTGGTAGGAAAGAGAACTAGTGTTAACTTTTTTTTCACACTTTTTTTTTTAATTGTAACACTTATGTGCTAATCTAGCACCTCCAATCTAGCCCATAAGACTTAGTCTAAGAAAAGGGGAAAATAAAAAAGTAGAGAAGTGTCATCGGATCTGTTGGGTTTGTTCTCTTTGAGGCAATTTAAAGGATGATCAAGAAAGTAATTTCATTCTTTGAAAAAGAAAAAAAAATGTAATTTTTCTTTTTAGAGGCACTAAGAAATACATAAAAAAACAATAATAAGGATAATCGAAAAATTAGAAATGATGATTTATTTATAGAGCGATTGTCAAGGAAATTTGATATTTCATGGAAAGGGACAGAAATAGGTGAACTCAGTGAAAAGGTATTAACCATGTGCGTTCCTGACTCAGTCAAATTAGGCGAGTTGACTGTTTCCATTTCGGACCAAAATACCCTTCTAGTTGAGTAATGTACAGACAAGTCACCCAATTTTTTTATACTACTAACTAGTCTGGGTACCTAGTTTAATTTATACGACCCACAAAGTCAGTTACCCATCATAATTTATAGTACTGTAAAAGATAAGTACCCATTGAAATTTATACTACCGTGTTAGTGAGGTACTCAATTTAATTTTTAGGACCGTTTCAAAAACAATATACACTGCTTTTATTTTCTCAACTTATAGGGTCATCCGAAAAAATTGACCATGTAAAACAAGGGACATTAGCTCTGACATGTTTTAGCTGAGATTTGGCTGGGCGTTGTAAATCTCTGTAGCAATTTGATCTTGTACGTATTAAGTTCAGCGTCCTCAAATGATACTGGCGTGGACTTCATAACAGCGATTTCTCCAGCTTGGTGTAAGGATCCAGTAGCTTCATCTGCAAACAAAAATTGTGAATAACACCTGTATGCACAATCATTCTAATGAAAATGAAGACTGGTATATAGATGCATGATAGGTGTCTAAAACACTGTATTATCTATCTATTTTTTATGCTTTCTCTGCTAGTTTTCTTGTAAATTATGTATCTTATGTTTCGTTTTTGAGTATTTAGGTACTTTGGAGTCGTTTGGAGCAAGAGAGGAGGAAGCATGGCAAAAGCGTTGGAGGCGATTATTTCTCATATTTGATTTTATTTCTTCATCCTTGTCTGAAAAGTTTGTCGGCTTTAGTGATGCGAATTATGTCTGAAAAGCACGAAAAATTTAGTGATGATTCTCATTGAAAAGTATAAGTGAATTTGAGAAATAATGGACGGCTGCAGCTGGTGGAAGAGAATTTGGAGCATAAAGGGGAAAAGCGGTCAATGTACGGACGAGCTAAACTTGGAGCGAGCTAATGAGTGCGAGAAGGAAGTGAAGAATGAAGTGTCAGTTTCACATAACTGACCATTGAGTTGAATTTAAGTTGTCGGTCATTCGGAACCGACAAGCCTAGTATTTTTGGATTACCCTTATCCAACCTAGGGTGTCAAATAATGGGGCGCTTTAATCCGGCCATTTTTATAACCCTAAATCGAGAAAGAAATTTCTCGTTTTCACTTCATTCTTCTTTCACCAGAAATGGCTGTTGTTGCTCTGTCTGAGAGCAATTTGAGAGATTCAGGATTTAAGGGAGAAATTGAGATGAAGACTGTTGAAGCAGGAGAGATTTGGATGGCTCAGTTACAAGTTAAAAGGATTCGTAAGCTTCTCATTGCTACACTAGCCATTAACCTGGTTAGCATTCTCTTTAGGTACTTGATTTACGTTTGCAGCCTCTCTGTTGATATGATACGATACGATGAGACGTAACACCATGTCTCGTAAACATTTTCGTCTCTAAAATTGTAATCCAGGCATGATGGTTGGTAGTATCAGTTGCCTCAAGACCCGTAGGTGATGGGTTTGGAGAGTATGAATCTGAGTCGTGGTGCAGAGACAAAGAAATAGCGGTTTGAGTTTCTTGAGAGAAGAAATTGGGTTTTAAGGATCTCTGTGTGTTGGTGTTTTTGAAGGATAGAAAGGGGATCTGATGAAGACAGTGGATGTATTCAATTCAGAGAATGGGTATGTGGTTTGAACTAGTTGGTGTTGATGTGTGATTCAGGGAAGAAGATGTCGAAATTGAGCTCCTGGAAGGATGGCTGCTGATGCTAGGGTTTTCCTTGGGTGAAAATTAACCAAGAATGATGCTTGGTGGTCTTTATCAAATCTAGGTGGTGGTCGAGAAACTTAGGGAGGTCTGGTAGTTTGACTTGCAATGGGAGCTGATGTTAATTGGAATTCTTTGGTATTAATGATTGCGGGGTGTTGAGTGGTGCGTTGGAGCTGGAATTGCATCAAGTGGGAGGCACCGAGGTGATGTCACAACAAAGAGGCAAAGATGAACAGTGGTGTGATTGAATAGAATAGCAGGGGTTACAGCTACCAAGGATTGAAAGCTGATCTGAAATGGCAGTGACTGGAGTTTGTGTGCAATGGAGTGCAGTTTGTGTTGCTGAGCAGTGGTGGACTCGAACTGCATTGCAGTTGTGTTGGCATGGCCAGTGGAGAGTTGTTATGGCAGTAGGTGAATGCAAGCAATCTGTTGCTATGCAGATGGTCTATGAAGTACCAAATGGTTGCAATAGATGGTGGTTTTGCACTTGGTGGTAACTACAGGTTAGTTGGAGTTGTTGGTGGTATTGAGAGTGAGCTGCAGGAAGTATGGCTGGAGTGTTGTGGCGCAACTGAGTTGCAGTTCAGGTGCATGATGGTAGCTGGTGATTTATGGAATTGCAGGCTGAGAATGTGGAAAAGGGATCTAAGAGGGAGTGTTGGTATCTGTAGCTGGGGTTGAACTGATGTTGGGTGAATCAATTGCAGGATGTACAGCCATGATGGCTGGGTGGCATAGAAGGCACGGCCATATTGGCCGTGCATAACACTTGGCAGGAGCAAGATGGCAGCCAAACCAAGTCATCCGAGTTAGCTAGCTGACTCAACTCTAACTCAGTGATTCGAATCGACCAGTCAATCTGTTAAAGACCGTTAGTCAACAGTCAGAGATAACGGAATCTTTAAACGGAATATTCCTTCGACGGACAGAATTTTCATGTGATCGGCGGCGACTTCCCGGCGCCGGATTCCGGTCAATTTCCGGCCAAAAACCTAGTTTTCCGGCAAGCGTTTTTGGGACAGAGTTTCTACATGGGTTTCTCTCACACGTGGGCTTGGTGGATTTCCAACTAATGGACTTTGAAAACAAAACCTATTTTTGGAAGGAGAAAAAGGCTATAAAAAGGAAGTTTTCTACACAATTTTATATACAACGTTTTTATTCTATTCTTGGAGCTTTTGCAGAGAACTACTTCTAGGGTTTGCTCTCTTTTATGTTTCATAGTCCTCCCTTGAATATTTTGATGATGAACTCCATGAATATGAGTAGCTAAATACATTAATTGGTTATGGGATAAAAGTTGATTTCTTCAAGCATGATTATTTGATTCTATGAATTAGTTTTGTCTCAATTTTATCGTTTGTGATTCATTATTTATATTATCATATGATTTGAATGCTAGTTTGGTTGAGTCCGGAATCAATTGGATTTGTTTTCATCTCTATAGATATATTAGGGTTTTCAATACGTAAAAGTTGTTTGTCCCTGATTTCTAGTAGCATCTTGTGGTTAATACTTGTAGTGATACATCTTTTTAATCGCATATGAATCATAACCTTTGTTAAAACGAATTAGTGCTTTTACACGTCTGTTTGCATCGATTAGTCTTATTTCATAGAACTTATTGCTCTTAGGGAGTTAAATCTAATTGTGCTTTTACACTTTAGGTTGCTTTTTAAGAAGATTTCACATTAGCATCTTTTAATGTTGTTTGTGATAAAATCAGGAAATAAACGAGATACTCTTGCGATCAAGATATCTTAGGACTTTTGATAATTGAGAGATTAAATACCAATTCTAATCATTGATGAAAAATACATGCTTGTGAATGATACTATCCCTTAACCAATATCTTCTCCTTATTGATTATTCCAACTATTTACTTTGCTTTGTTTAATTTTATTACTTAGATAAAAACAAAAACACTCTTGGGTTATTTGGTTACATAAGAATCTGAAAATTGCATAACAACAATCGCCTCTCTGTGGATACGAACTCTTTCTTATCGAATACTATATTTATAATTAGTAAAGTGAGGAAGTGAAATTATTTTTGACGAATACGACACGCATCAATGCACTAGCGAGCAAATCAAAGTTTTTACCTGAGTTTGAAAGGGCAAAGTGATCCTTTAATGCTGTCTTGCTTGTATTGTCATCTTTGGCAAAATTCAACATTTCTACAAGATCTTTGTCTCTACTACTCTCATCCTTCTTTCATCTACGTGCAATTGACAAAAAAAATGTTCAAAATTGTTTCAATGAAGATATTATACTAACACACAAGAGTGCATTGTCTTTCAAACACCAGCAACTTTAACAAGTTTGGTAGCATGCATGTAACAACATGGGATATGATAAATAATTTGTCCACAAACAAAAAAAAATCATCAAAAATCTTTCAACATCAAACAATCCTGCGATCTAGTGGAACTCAACCTACCTTTGCATGCCACCACATCTCATAAGCTGTTTTAGCCCATACAATGCTTCCTGCAGCCATCCCAACATCATTGCTTTATACTACCTGCAATATAGATTTATTGGGAGTTGAAGCCAGTTCACCAGCAGTAACACTTTCCTAGAGATCTCTGTTTCTGCAGAAGTTTCAAAGTTAGTCTTGGTTTAGTATAGTACAGAGACAAATCAGACGTTAACAGAGAACCATGAACCCATTATCACAGCTTTCCAGGATCATATCTTGTGCGACAGACTCCGTTTGAGGAATTTGTTTACTGATTGAATTATAAGGAAACTTGGCATTTCTTTTTTACGTCTACAAAAAACTGCTTGACAAGTTTGTCCCAAGCTAGACATTGCAAACTGAGATCGACCATTTCCGTACCTTGAGCACTCTGAAGTTGTACCTGTTGTAAATCATAGTAGGAGAATAATAAGCTATGAAGTTCACTTAACTATATCTATCATGTCAGAAAATGCAACTTACACCACTTTCCTAATATGATTCAAAGTCCTACACAGGTGGAGTAATTCATAGGAGATGATGAGCTATAAAGTTCACTTAACTCTATTTATCATGTCAGAAAATGCAACTTACACCACTTTCCTAATATGATTCAAGTCCTAAACTGGTAGAATATTAGGTCTGCAAAATTATTTTTGAGAGAATTAATCTTTCAGGATTGATGCTTAGGGAAAGGTAGTATATTGTTTCTTAATCACCAATTTATCCTTGCTAACCTTTATAACTATGCATTCAAACTTCTATTGTGTTATTTATGATCCACAAACTGAACCGAGCACTACTAGACAGTATCCACTACAACAAATAAATAACTACTATCCTTTGTCTCTCAATCACACTTCAATTACACTTTTGCTACCCTATTTCATTACTTCTTTTTCTTTTTTCTGCTTACTGTTAACCTGATTTCCTTGATAAAAAATAGAGATATACATATAAGCAATTACCAGTGGTTTTAATCCAATTCAATTCAATCCCCCCTTTTCTACCCCTAATTGAATTTCGAGGAAATTATAAAAAGAATGGGAGTAAACTTTCTACATGTGTTAGATATGAATTATTCAATGCAATCAAAATGTGATGAAACAACTCAATTCACGTTTAAACTAAGCAAAATAAGAAGATAAAAAAAAACAAATTTAAAGAACCTAAATCAAAATCAAGACATTGAATTTAATCGAACCTGGATGAGGATGATGCAGCATTGAACAAGATGATGGTGATGATGTTGAAGCAGTAGAAGAGGGTATGAAAAGAGAGAAATCAGTTCTAGGTTTATAACCACGACGACTTCTTGGTTGTTGACAAAACTTTGATACGTAGATTTGTTTTTCTTGTTGTTATGATTTATCTGGCAATCTCTTCTCCTTTTAAATTATCAATATTGAAAGAATAGAGATAGGGATATAACCCAACCTAACTAACCTAACCAAGATAGTTAACCTAACTTGACCAGGGAGGGTAGGTTAGAAAAAAACGGTTTTAGTTAACTCAGTGAGTCACACTGAGTCTACCTCGCACATATTTGCCCCTTTTTAACGATTCTAACTTTACCCGTCCCTCTCCCTTAAATAGTCAATTTTCTTGACCTTCACTCTTATTTATATGGGCTCAAACAATAGCTGCTCTTCGTTATGCTATGGTCGAACATATATGTTATGGTTGAGTGATCATGTTATGTATATTGGCAGTTTTGTTTTTACCGCTCGGCCATAGTATGATCAATATCATATTCAATTTAAAGACTATTCTTAATTTTTTTTCGCTCCACCAACTAAGAACGGCCATGTAGCATCACATATATAATCAAGAAAGAGATCTTAGTCTTTCAATCCTTAATACGTTTTGGACATGGTAAGTTTTATGTGTTGAGTCAAATCAAGTTGCTAGTTCTACTCCAGGTGGTGCCCTACCGTCCACTTCTTTAAGTAGTAGTCTTGCGACCATACTTTCATCGAAATCCAAAAACTTTGATTTCTCATAAGGTGCGGGCGGAGTTCTAAAAGAAACGTCGGTCCTTGATAGGCGTCATTTACGGGTGAGACTAAGACAGTAACTAATCATCTTCGAGCTCCTAATTTTCATTTTTCATTGATGAAAACATCATTTGCAAAAACTTTTTGCAATTGTTTGTCTTTCAAAATAGTCAAATAGTCAAGGTTTGCAAACCCTTGTGGCCTGACTTCACGAACTGTCAAGTGGTTTTGTAAACATGTATAGTTCTAGCCTAGCATAAGTAAACGAACTATTCTATAAGTTTATGTTCGACTTGTTAGGGTTTTTATCCGTATGCAAAACCATATGGCTGAAAACAGATTTTAGGTAACAGTTTTGCAGTAGAAAAAAATGATATATGCTGCAAAAACCGTGGCTAAAAGGTTATTTCGGGAATAGATTATCTACGAGGTTTTTTTGGATTAGGAAACTTATATGACGGTTTATAAGAGTATTTTCCAAGTTTAGGGTTTCTTAATTAAGTTGGAAGACTATTCTTAGAAGTTCTTTAAGACTTGGGGAGCAAGGATTCATCTACTATATAAGAAGGTTTATATGGTGAGTAGAAAATCATCCTCTTGGCAATCCTCTTAAGAACAAGAGTGATCGATGGGTCACTACCGTTGTGTCATACAATGGTTGGTGATGGAGAAAAATCTATGTTAGAAGAGTGACTTGTAGTGAGAGTGGGTATGAGAAAATCTAGGGTTTGTAGGGTTCATATGGGAGAAGCTAGAATTCATGATGTTCTTCGTGTTCTTGTCTAAAGTTGAAGCAACCATGGCGGTGGAGGTTTATGGAAGAAGAAGAAGAACAAAGGAATAGGTAAACTCTTCATAATATGTCTTGTTGTTTCTAACGTTTAGCGCTAGTGGGTTATGTAACTAGTTGATTATATGATGTGTACCGATGTAATAACTTTTTATGATAATAAAGATTCTCGGGGTGGTTTTGGCCGTGGATGTAGCCTACAAAGGTGAACCACGTAATCTTTGTGTCGTGTGTGATTGTCTATTATCGTATTGATCATATATCATTCTAGTATTATTCGATCATGATAATCTAAAGATGTAAGAAACAGATTTGACCTAAGTTATCTAAAGTAGGATGTTTCATGGAATTGATGATCGTTTTCGTAGGCGTCAAAAATAAATTACACTTTCTTACTACTCAAAATATATAATATAGCAAAGGAAAGAAAGGATCGTTTCCACAGAGAGGTCTTGGATTGTCAATATGTTTTGGTTTCCTATACTAACAATTGGGGGATTTTCTGATTTTTAATAAACTATAAACTAAAATAAAAGCAAAACAATAAAAAGTGAACACGTAAATCAAGGATGTGAAATATTGGATAAAGGTTTCATCTTCAATTGTCAACAAGTATTGAATATATGATTAGAAATTGTATTTAATCTCGCTATCATCAAAATCCCTAGAATACCTTATTGCAAGAATACTCCATAAATTTCTTAAGTCATCACACTTCCATGTAAAACGATGCAAGTATGAATACTACCTAGAGAATAACTCGACGCCTTGCGCTAATCAAGTTCAATTCAAAAAGATGCATTAAGAATGGTGAAATAGGCTAATCATGAAATTGTATTACATTGCGCAAACAATTCGAACAAAGGTCAATTTCCACATATGATTACAAGAGTGTATCACTACAAACCGTAATCATATCATGCTACTCGTATTCAAGGTTATCGCTCGATGATGTACCCTAAATTATCTATAAATATGAATGTAAGTTCAATCAATTCTAGACTTAACTAAACAAACATTCAATCATATTGAAATACATCAATCATGTAATTATTATAATCAGTAAAAATAAAACGATAATATGGAGAGAAAACTAATTCATAAAATTCAGATCTTGTTTTCCAAAATCCAGCTACATCTTTAACCAATAAAAATAAATCAACTACTTGTGCTTATGGAGTTCATCATAAAAGTTGGAGAATAAAACTATCATGCGAACCCTAGAAAGAAAGTAGAAGTCTCCCTAATGGAGATATCTAGGTTTAGAGAAAGACTTTTCTATTTATATGCTTCTCTCATTCCCAAAAGGATACTCTCTTCTCAAAACCCATATCCAATTGGTCCACCAAGCCCATGTGTGAAAATATCACTTCTAGAAATTCTGGGTCCAAAACTGGGTTGCCGGATTGCTGCCTCATCACCGGAATCCGATCATTGTCGCCAGAATCTGGTCATTGTAAAACTACTCTAGCCACCTGAGATATCTGAAACCATCACCAATGCCTTCGCTGCCAATTTATTTTTCAAGCCATACATTCCTGCACATCTCAAGAATCATTCAATTCCATTACCAACTCATTTGAGCTCCATTTTCGCTTAACCCTTTAGCTCAAAGCAATAGTCATTGAAAGATTATCAATCTGGCTAACTCACTGCACCACCAGAACCAACAACATCATCATGCTTTCTTTCTTTTCCTCAATATCACTTGTAGCAACATCATCTCTACAGCTTGCAACTCCTAATTCTACTAGTCTCATCCCTCTTTCTGTCCAGACCACCAACAATTCTATGTGTTAGAGCACTGCTCGGTCGAACTCGCATGCGTTGCTATCTCAATCATGTTTGTCCATGTTAGTGATCAAAACTATAAAGTCTTGATTTCTAGTCTACTATAGCTAAGGTCTCCTACTAGGATAGAAAGAGTAGTTGACCTCAAGAACTCCATGGAAATCATCATATAAGACGAAAGACTACTCAAGGAATCAGTGGATCTTCATCGACTAAAAGGTATGTGGAGACTTGAACTTATCTATCACACAAAAGTCTATATACTCTATCTCTTATCTTGAGACAAAAGTCGTTTCACTATAAAGACTAAAGATATGCACATGTGACATTTTGAGCTGAGTATATCTTGCTTATATATTTCTCGAAATGTGTGTTGGTAAAGCTTTTGTTTTAGCCAAGTTCATCTTTGCTTAGTGACGAAAGTCATGTTATGTTTCAATCATTTTGGAAATTGCTCTGACGAAAACTAGTTTGTTAATAACAACTATATGACATCCTCTGAGAATGTTTCAATGATTGAAATGAGAGTTTAGACAATATAACCATTGGGGGATATAAACATTGTTGTGGTAACACATATATGTATAAGTCCTTATCACTTGAACCGAAGTTTACGAACTTTGTTGATCAAGTGAAAACTGAAACTTGAGCAATCAACCCAGTCCGCGAACGCAGCCCGCGAACATGCGTAGTTCTCAAACCCGAGAAATTATGCTGGAGTTTTAGTTCGGTTTCAGTCCGCGAACTTAGTCCGTGAACTGACGGAAGTTCTCGAACTCAAGAATTTCTGCTGGAGTTTGTGAACTCCAACCGGTTATGTGAGTCTGCAAACCCAGTACACGGACTTGAGTGATTATGTCTAAAAACGATGTTCATGAACTTATTTAAATTATCTAAGGAATGATATTGCAAACCGTGGATTTATTGTTCATGAATCGATTCGAGTGAATCACATCATTTTTGCTTCAATTGTGTTTTGTGTAGTACATAAGATCTCATAGCAATTGAACAACTCTATAACTAGTTCATTTGAGTCATTTGGACTTGTTATGGTGAAGAAGAATATGGTTGATATAAAAGTTATCATTTGGCTAGCCATTTGGTTGACTAACTATTGTACACGTTTGGGTACGGTTACACAAACCCAAAATCGTCAAGTACATGTGTGTATGTCAAGCTAAGTTTTTGATCTAACGGTTGAGAAATATTAGCTTGTATCTAATCAGGTTTTCATATAATGGTGAATATTGAATGCTTTGTTACTAACCTAACATTGATTGCAAACCCTGTTTAGAAAGACTATATAAGGGAGAACTCTAGCAACTGGGAAACCTAATCCCCGCATATTCTGTGTGATACTAGTTTGCTAAGATAGAGTCGATTCTCCTTTAACCTTTGGTTTTCTTCTTCTAAAACCAGGTTAACGACTTAAAGACTTCATTGGGATTGTGAAGCTAAACCGATACTACTTTTCTTGTAGTTGTGTGATCTGATCTTGCTGTTTCTGTCGTACGAGTATAATTGTAATAATTGGCTTGAGATTTCTATCTCCGATAGGCAAGATATAAAATTAATCACAAACATATTCGTCTCATCGTTTGTGATTCCAAAATATCTTTTTTTGCTGCGTCGATTAAGACTATTGTGAGGTGATTGATAAAACTGAGCTGTTCTTCGGGAATATAAGTCTGGTTTTATTGATTGGTTCCTGTTCACCTTGATTTATCAAAAGACGGAACAAAACTCATAGGTTTATTCGTGGGAGACGAATTTATCTATCTTGTAGACTTTTCTGTGTGAGACAGATTTATTTGCTAAAGTCTTCAACTTTGGGTCGTAGAAACTCTTGGTTGTGGGTGAGATCATCTAAGGGAATAAAGTGCACAGTATCCTGCTGGGATCAGAGGCATAGGATCATAAATGTACCTTGGATCAGTGTGAGATTGATTGGGGTTCAACTACAGTCCAGACCGAAGTTAATTTGGAGTAGGCTAGTGTCTGTAGCGGCTTAATACAGTGTATGTTTACTCTGGACTAGGTCCCGGGGTTTTTCCTGCATTTGCGGTTTCCTCGTTAAAAAAATTCTGGTGTCTATGTTATTTCTTTTCCGCATTATATTTTTTTATATAATTGAAATAATACAGGTTGTGCGTTGTTCAATCGATTAGAATATCCGACCTATTGGTTGTTGATTTAAATCGATTGACACTTGGATATTGGTCTTTGGTACCATCCAAGTTATCTCTCTTTGATTAGACTCGTGAATCATATTTGCTTGAGTAAATCAAATCGAGAGATTGAGATAATAACTCTTTTAGTATTTTTTATTGATTGAGTCTAGTTGATTCTCTAGAAAACAACTCGGAGTTATCCATACAGATTGCTAATCGAAATATTAGGTGAGGTTGTTAGACCCCTGCTTTTTTAATTGGTATCAGAGAAGGCAAACACGTTCAAGACCTTACAAGTCTGTGTTTGTAGAGATCTGACTCTATGGACAGAGGTCCTATATCAATAAACGTACCACCAATCTTCGATGGCACTAATTACTTATGGTAGAAAATTGCTATGCACGCTTTTCTTCAAGCACGTGATTTCCGATCATGGGTATATGTTGTTAATGGCTATAATTCTCCCATTGATGCAGTTGGAGATATAAATATTCCAAAGAATGTTGCGGAATACACTCCTGTAGAGATTCTTGCTGCAAAGAAAAACTCTGACGGTTTGAATGCAATTATACATGCCATTACCCCAAATCTCCAGCACCATGTGTCTAACTGCACTAAGTCACAAGAAGCTTGGGATATCTTAGCAACCATATTTGAAGGAAACACTAGTGAATGGGAAGCTAGGCCTCAAAACCTTAGTTCCGATTGGGAAAACCTTCGTATGGCAGATGAAGAAACATTTGATGAGTTTAATCACAAAGTGTGTGAAATTGTTAATGCATCTTTTGCATTGGGTAAGACTATTCCTAAAAAGAACATTGTGATGAAAATTCTCAGATCACTGCCATCTAGATACGATGCTAAGAAGCATGCCATCGTTGAGGGAAATAACCTAGATAATCTCTCCAGAAACATGTTGGTTGGAAAGCTTAAGATCTTTGATCATGAACATTCATCCAAATCTAAGGATGTTGCGTTCATAGCACAAAGGACACTAAATTACTTGATAAAAGTAAAAAAAAAGTATATATCTCACTCTGAGACAGATTCACCAGATGAAGATCTTGACAAATCAGTCTCGATGATCACAAGACAGTTTAGGTATCTTCTATTGAAGAGAAGTAAATGGTTCTCCAGAGATAAGCCTAAGGCGTCAGTCAAACCTCATAATCGTGTTCCTCCTAAAAACGGGGATATTGATGAGACTGATGATGATGATATTCCTCAGTGCTTTAAGTGTAAGGGATTCGGTCATTTTGCAAACGAGTGTCCAAATCGTAGAAAATACACTGGGAACAAAGGTCTTGCAGCAACTCTTGATGAAATGTCTGACAGCTACGACTCTAATGAAGACGGGAAATCAAGTGTTGCACTTCTTGGTGAAAATATTAATTTTGATAATTGTAGCAATACACATATCAATTTTGATATTCTTTAAGAAGATAATCCAACCATTCTGGAAGATGAAGTTGACCCTTTTCTTGGAAACACTATTTATAATGTCTCAGGATCCACTTTGTGTCTAGCCGCATGTACAATTCAGAAGCCTGGTTATTATCCAAGTGTGACGTGCTCATATTGTTCATTAAAATGACATGAACTCTCAAGGTGTTACAAGTTCAAACACAAACAAAGACACGTCAACAAACTTCAACGAAGAACAAATCATTTAGCAAGAAGGCTCAAACTTGCTCAGAAAACCGCAGAGGTATGTAAGATTTTATCTTTGTCTAAGAAATTAGTTTCCAAGGAAAAATCAAGACCATTTGAAAAGAAAATATGGTCAAACTGATTCCTCTCAAGAGGAAATTGGTGGACAAATTGTTGTTCACCACAACACAACTTAATTATGTTGTGTCTAAAATCTTGTCTCATGTGCCTGATCAAAAGAGACAATGATTTTGTACCTCTCAGGCTTTAGGAAAAGTTTTGTTTTTTCTTTTCTTAGTTTTGTCTTATTTTTGTCTATCAAACAAAAGAAAATGGTGTTATCGACAACTTTACTCTTGATAGGGATAAGAGTTGATCTTTTACGAACCTATTTTAGGTTTCGAACCCTACATTCCTTTTTCTTCTCTAAAACCTTTTTTTTATCTCTAGACTACTTGTTGAGCCAATTGTGAATTCCTCTCACAAACCCATTCGTTGATGGACGCTCCAAGAATGATGTCATGCGATGGAAAAGAAGGTAATGCGATTGTTAAGCCATCAATCATGAAGGAAAAAGAAAAATCTCCATTGCCTCCAACCTTGAAAAGAAAAAGAAGGAATATGAGGAAGCCAAGAGTTGTTCCTTCAAATTCTCAGAAGTTTTCTGATGTTCTTGATGTGTTGAAGGAGCTGGGAAAGGAGATTCAATAAATAAAAGCTTTTGTGTATAAGACTTATGAGATTCAGAAGGCCCTGGTTCGATAACAGCAACCAAGAAGGTTCATTGATATAAACTCCTTCCTCAATGAACCTTATGTTCCCATGGCTATTGACAACAAGGAGTTCGGGTACAATAATGAATTCTTCAAAGGTCTTAATGTCTAGTAAATCTTCTATTGTTTCTTTTTGTTTAGAAGAATAACTGGTGTTTTGGAATAGCCATTATTGTGAGTACACATATTTATCCAATGTTTTCATCTTCTTCTTTCTTTTAGATTTTTTGGTTTAAAAATTCTAAGTGTGTTTGGAAGATGATGGTTGCAGTATTAATCTTTATGGTTTTATATATTGCAATATTTTGATGGGATATGTGTGTTTACGTCCGTGAACTTGATTGTCCCATATTTTGTCAAAAGTAAAGTCATTCGTGAATTGATATGCATATATTGATAAAAGGATGAATTTACTTTTGACAAACACAAAAGTTAAGCCTATATTGTCAATTGTTGATGTACGATAGGTTAAAATCTTTTGTGATTCAAGGATTATGTCTATTGTGTGTCATTGTGCAAATGGTGATGCAAATATAGAATGAATCCTTGTATTATCCACGGTATAGATCCTTATTGATCCATTTTTTATGTATTACCGTGAAGTCTCCATTGTTTATCTCATGTTGAGCACGATACAACTATTGGCATGGTTGGTTATTCCATGAGATGCTATATGTTGAGCATTAAGAACTAAATTAATAAACTTGTGTGGTTGTTTAGTTTGTATTCCATAAGTTTTCTTATGTTGAGTACATGTACGGTTAAGGCTGTCATGTTATGATAATCTTAGTCGGGGTTCCATAATCTCTTGTGTTGAGCCCAAATGAACTAAATTAATCATCTAGTATGGTTATTTAGTTAGCACTCCGTAAGTTCTTCTTATGTCGAGTGTGGCCAATTAAATTGATTACTATTGTAATTAGTTTGGTTGAGTATGACAATTAGATTATTTGAAAGTTCTCTTGTGATTAATTTAATTGGTTTTTTAAGTCTCCATAAGTTTACTTATGTAAAGCATATTTAGTCAAATTAATCTTGGTTCGCTGTGGTTAATTTGATTGAATATTTCTTGTTGGATTCCAAATTCATACTTGTATGCAATTTGTTGAGTCTAAAGAAATCCTTCTTTTCTTTTGAAATTAAGGTCGCTCTTGTTATTCCTTAGGGAATGAATGGCATATTATGGGGGAGAGTTCTTTTGGACTTGTGCTTAATTGCAAATCTTTGTGGGGAGTGCAGTTGTGGAATATTAGAGGGATTATCTTGTGTCTTTATAAACTCCTTGATGAATGCATTTAGCTTCGACTTTATCATTGCATCTAAACAAGATGATACATATTTACCTTTGGTCATGAAATGTCTCTTACGAAAATTTCATTAGGATCCCGTTCTTGTACCTTTGCCAATTTTATTGACAAAAAGGGGGAGAATTAATTGTAGTTCACACTACAAATACATATGGTTTTCGGATCATTATGTAAGGGGGAGTGGTTTCCACGTGAGATGGAGTATTGACTAAGGGGGAGTAAAGTATCACCATAGTATTATTGTTGAAGTTGTGATGCAATTGGACTTTGACGCTGTGTAATAATACTATGACACTGTATAACAATGATTAAGAACCGATGCTTTTCTCATTGTTATAGCTACGGATTTTCAACAACGATGATGCTAAACTTACAACTTTATGGATCATTGGACTACTTGGAAGTGACGAAGATTTCGAGTATTGTTGAAGATTAGACATGTGGAATAGGAGCTACAAAGTTTATTTATATATTTTTTTTGTGTTCCATATGTATTAATAGTTTTTCCACTAAAATTGACAAAGGGGGAGATTGTTAGAGCACTGCTCGGTCGAACTCGCATGCGTTGCTATCTCAATCATGTTTGTCAATGTTAGTGACCAAAACTATAAAGTCTTGAATTCTAGTATACTATAGCTAAGGTCTCGGACTAGGATAGAAAGTGTAGTTGAGCTCAAGAACTCCATGGAAATCATCATACAAGACGAAGGACTACTCAAGGAACCAGTGGATCTTCATCGACTAAAAGGTATGTGGAGACTTGAACTTATCTATCACTCAAAAGTCTATCTACTCTATCTCCTATCTTGAGACAAAAGTCGTTTTACTATATATACTAAAGATATGCACATGTGACATTTCGAGCTGAGTATATCTCGCTTATCTATTTCTCGAAATATGTGTTGGTAAAGCTTTTGCTTAGCCAAGTTCATATTTTCTAGTGACAAAAGTCATGTTAATTATGTTTCAATCACTTTGGAAATTGCTCTGACGAAAACTAGTTTGTGAATAACAACTATATGACGTCCTCTGAGAATGTTTCAATGATTGAAATGAGAGTTTAGACAATATAACCATTGGGGGATATAAAAATTGTTGTGGTAACACATATATGTATAAGTCCTTAGCACTTGAACCGAAGTTTGCAAACTTTGTTGATCAAGTGAAAACCGGAACTTGAGCAGTCAATCCAGTCCGTGAACGCAGTCTGCAAACGTGCGTAATTCTCGAACCCGAGAATTTCTGCTAGAGTTGTAGCTCGGTTTCAGTCCGCGAACTGACGGAAGTTCTCGGACCCGAGAATTTCTGCTGGAGTTTGTGAACTCCAACCGGTTATGTGAGTCCGCGAACTTGAGTGGTTATGTCTAAATACGATGTTCATGAACTTATTTAAATTATCTAAGGAATGCTATTGCAAACCGTGGCTTTATAGTTCATGAATCGATTCGAGTGAATCACATCGTTTTTGCTTCAGTTGTGTCTTGTGTAGTGCATAAGATCTCATAGCAATTGAACAACTCTCTAACTAGTTCATTTGAGTCATTTGGACTAGTAATGGTGAAGAAGAATATGGTTGATATGAAAGTTATCATTTGGATAACCATTTGGTTTACTAATATTGAACCAACTATTGTACACGTTTGGGTACGGTTACACAAACCCAAAATCGTCAAGTACATGTGTGTATGGCAAGCTAAGTTTTCGATCTAACGGTTGAGAAATATTAGCTTGTATCTAATCAGGTTTTCATCTAACGGTGAATAGTGAATGCTTTGTTACTATGCTAACATTGATTGCAAACCCTGATTTGAAAGACTATATAAGGGAGAACTCTAGCAACTGGGAAACCTAATCCCCGCACATTCTGTGTGATACTAGTTTGCTAAGCTAGAGTCGATTCTCCTTTAACCTTTGGGTTTCTTCTTCTAAAACCAGGTTAATGACTTAAAGACTTCATTGGGATTGTGAATCCAGACCGATACTAATTTTCTTGTAGTTGTGTGATTTGATCTTGCTGTTTCTATCGTATGAGTATAATTGTAATAATTGGCTTGATATTTCTATCTCCGATAGGCAAGATATAAAAGTAATCACAAACATCTTTGTCTCATCGTTTGTGATTCCAAAATATCTTTTTTCGCTGCGTCGATTAAGACTATTGTGAGGTGATTGATAAAACTTAGCTGTTCTTCGGGAATATAAGTCTGGTTTTATTAATTGGTTCCTGTTCACCTTGATTTATCAAAAGACGGAACAAAACTCATAGGTTTATTCGTGGGAGACGAATTTATCTATCTTGTAGACTTTTCTGTGTGAGAAAGATTTGTTTGCTAAAGTCTTCGACTTTGGGTCGTAGCAACTCTTGGTTGTGGGTGAGATCAGCTAAGGGAATAAAGTGCGCAGTATCCTGCAGGGATCAGAGGCACGATATGAAAATTAAAGGAGTAAATGTTGATCGAGTATGAGGACGTAATCCTTTCTTTTAGGGCGATTGTAAAATCCCTTGTCCTTAATAGGTGTTGGTAAGTGGCTACTCTAGTGTTGGGTGTGTATATCCCACCTCTCAATTAGTGGGAGCATAAAATCAGTAGTATCAAAACTTCTTTTGGAAACTTAATTATATGTTTTAGTAGGAAAGGTATTTATTAGGGCTGCCAACGGGTACCCGATTACCCGGAACCGATCCGGATCCGGGTGTGTCGGGTCCGGTTCCGGGTCCCAAGATTGGAACCGTTAGCTAAATCACTACCCGACGGGTAGGACCCGTTAGGAACCGATAAATTTCGGGTCCCAACGGGTAGGACCCGATGGGTACCCGTTGGGTATCGGGTACCCTAATATCTATGTTTTACTTGTTAATTTTACATAAAATAGAAAGATTTAGTATAATTTCGTTCAAATTTTTTTCATTTATCCTTCATATTCTTATGTTTAATCCTAATTAAAAAAATTACATAGATATAATAATAATTTTATATGAAAAATTATTAGATTCAAGCTAATATAGCAAATATAAAAGTAAAATATCAAAAAGTTTAATTGATTTTTAAGGACCCGATAAATACCCGGACCCGACGGGTAATTAGTGTTTTTATCGGGTCCGGTTCCGGGTCCATCAATTTAGGAACCGGACCCGGAACCGTTAGGACCCGGAACCGATTAAAATTACCGGTTCCGGTTCCGGGTATCACACTACCCGGACCCGATGGGACCCGTTGGCACCCCTAGTATTTATATGTAGTAAGATGCACTTAGGGTTTGGAGTTCCTTTTGTCTCTTCTAAAACGTATAATGAAAACATTCATATCTAAAGTTTCTCTATGTGGCCGTAAGAAGAGGAAGGGAGTTTGATCTAATAGCCAAGTTTGATATCGATCATTTCTTTTTGTCGCCGGATCAGGTAGGTTTTTTATCCTTTATAACTATTATATGATCCGATGAAATTTTTGTTTTTGTTTCTCAAATCCGTGGTGCTTGGGTTTATATCTCTTATTAGAAACTGTTTTAAGACCTTCGTTACTGATTGTGATGTATCATATGACATTTTATTTCTTGCGCAACATGTTTAAGGCCGCCAAAGTAAGGTCTGTTTGTACTTGTGTCTTGTCATATTAGTCCCAGTGGGACTTAACTATGAGAATTATAGCGAAGTGTATCTTTGTACATTAAATTCAAGAGCCTGACCTAAATAATTAAAGGTACCAAAAATCCTTGATTTAGTATCCTATGATCTAATAGCTTGCTGGTTTGAAGTTGGGTGTGTTGCTTCGTGCTCGGAATGCTAATTATTGTAATCTTATGAGGTTGACATACTAAGAGATGGATTAATTAATTGGAGGGCATCTTGACGTATCTTTGGACTCAAGATATGAAGTTCAGAGTCAGGGGAATCTAAATAAAAGTAGACGAATAGTATTTTTTTGGAACAAGAAGTAAGGTTTCCATCATTTTTGCCTTCATTTGAAATATTGATCCCTTATAAAGGTTAGATTTTCTGATCTTCAGTGCGTCTAATTCATAATAGGGACAGAATTTGTATGGTGAAGCTAAAAAGGGGGTCGTACAATCTGTCGTGGTTATTAAATGTTAATAATTAGATGCTAATTAATTATGTTGCGGTTTTGAATGATATGTGAACACGAATGGTGTGATACCATTTTTTTTTAATTTTTTTTTAAGGGCTCTCAAAAGAGCTAATGGTCCTCCACAACCGTTGGAAGGATCCAAACAGGGGTGTAGACCAGTACATGGAGGAGTTGTTTTGCTTAGCCCAACTAGAAAGCTCATGAGCAACAGAATTACAAGACCTAGGTTGGAAAATGAAATTACAAGCAATAAGTTTAGCAGAAAAGAAGAAAATGTCTTTAAAGATAGCATCCGTCCTAGTATCTCCATCAAAATTTCCAGCTGAAAACTTGTCAATGAGAGATTTAGCGTCACTTTCCACAATGATGTGAGTTAGCTTTTGTTCCACAGCTTTCTTTATAACTGCCCAAATGGCTCTAGCTTCAGCTTCTTCAGCAGAGGCAACATCAAACACCAGGGAGGCACAAAAAGTAGCTTTCTTAGAGAAATCCCGCATCACATATCCTGCACCATTCGCTCCAGTTAAGATATCAAAGGCACCATTAGTGTTACATTTAATCCAGCCAAAGGGAGGGGGCATCCAGTGGTCACACAAACTGATAGAAGGATTAGAAACAACAAGCACACTAGAGAAAATATACTTCCTAGTAAGAAGCATGGCTTTAGCTCTAGAATTAACAGTAGAAAATTTTTCATTAGTATTCTGGAAAATAAGGTTATTTCTACTAGTCCATAGTGACCAAAGGATAGCCACAAAGAGACATTGGTTTTCATCAGAGAGCTTGGAAACAGGATCAACAAGCCAGAAGATCAACCAGTCTGTGAAAGATTTGTTCTAAAAAAAATGGGTGTTGATATTGAAATCTGATAAAAACCAAACCCTACTAGCAAAAGAGCAATTGACCAGAGCATGCATAATAGTTTCAATAGGATCAGAGCATCTAGTGCAGTCCACACAGTTCATTGGCATTCTAGTTTGAAGGACAACCCTACTAGGTAAAGCATTTCTAGCAGCTCTCCAAAGAAAGACTTGTATTCTGTATGGTACTTTCACTTTCCAAATACACTTCCTTAGATATTTACAATGGGATGGCCTCATGCCTCTAAGCCCAAAGTAGGCAGACTTTGAAGAAAATTTTCCAGTCTTAGAAAGTTCCCAAGCCCTCCTATCAGGAGTGCAAAGCTGGCTTAAGGGAATGGTGATAATCTTCTGGACAGAAGCATCATCAAAATGGGTAGTAAGTCTAGGGACATCCCAAGACCTAGAAATGGGGTCAATAAAGTAAGCAACCTTGATATTTGGATCAGGAGGGACAAGAGGGTTGGGTTTGGCAGATCCCAAGATGGGAATCCACTTGTCACACCATGGGTCAATAAACTGACCATCCCCAACAATCCAAGAAATAAAGGGTTTAATAAGTTCCTTAATGGCATGGAGGCATTTCCAGGTCCAAGAGGAATTAGCAGAACATTTGGCATTAAGAAAATCAGTGTTGGGGAAATATTTAGCTTTCAAAACAGTAGCAAGAGACAATTAGGTTTTTCCAGAATTCTCCAAGCATTCCTAGCTAGCATAGCAAGATTGTTCAACTCTGCTTTTCTAAACCCCAGATCACCTTCACTTTTAGGGGAACATAAAATATCCCAGCCTAGTAGGTGAAGTTTTTTGTCTTTAGGGTCCAGGGTCTCCCCCCACCAGAATTTGCAGAGGTGAGAATCCATTTTCCTACACAGATGTTTAGGGATAAAGAAATCTCCCATCTGGAATAGAGGGATGGCTTGACCAATATGCTTAATCAGGGTAGTCCTGGCAGCCTTGGATAAGAGCTTATAGAGCCAGATAGAAATCCTAGCATCCACAGCTTGGAGAATTCCCATGTGAGTTTGAATTTTAGAAGCTTGAAAAATAGTGGGAGTACCAAGGTATTTTTCTCCCAAATCTCTGCTCTGAATTTCTAGGATATTAGCCAGAATAGCTTTCCTATGTTCGGGAATTTTCCTACTAAACAAGATACCAGATTTCTCAAAATTTATTTCTTACCCAGAATCTAAACAATATTTTTTAAGATAGTCCTTGATGACAATTTTTTTTTCCAGTATCATCAGCAAATAGCAGGTGAGTCATTTCTGGGGCATTTTTGCAAACCTTAATACCATCTAACACACCTTTACTCTGAAGGGTATCTACATAAGAAGATAGAGCTTCAGAGCAAAGAATGTAGAGGTAGGGAGATATAGGGTCTCCCTGTCTAAGGCCTCTTTCAGGTTTAAAAAAACCAGTAGGACTACCATTCAGGAGAACAGAATAAGAAAAAGTAGAGACATGTCATAGGAAATCCCACTCTAGCTTATCATAGGCCTTAGACATGTCAAGTTTGATGGCAGCCATGCCTTCAACCTTGTCACAATGATTAACATCATAAATAGCCTCATTAGCTAGTAAGATATTATCAGAGATACTTCTTTTTGGTACAAAAGCACTTTGGTTTTGAGGAATGACTTTATCCATGAAAGGCTTAAGTCTGTTAGCCAAAGTTTTAGACAATATTTTATAGATAAAATTGCAAAGACCAATTAGTCTATACTGGGTAACCAACTCAGCCAAATAGACTTTAGGAATGAGAGCAATGTTGGTATGATTGAACACCTTAGCAATGTTTCCAGTTCTAAAGCAAGTCTGAGTCATATCAACAACAGCATCTCCCACTATGTCCCAGTGCTTTTGGTAAAATAGACTTGTAAACACATCTGGTCCTAGAGCCTCTCCCCCCCTTCCCATTTGAAAAACAACATTCTTAATCTCCTCTGGTGTAAGAGGAAGATTTAGAGAAGCATTATCATCTTCAGAAAATTTAATAGGGAGATCAGCTAAGATATCATCTTGGAAAGATTTAGATTGAGAAGAGTAAAGGGATTTGAAATAATCTATAAAGGACTTCCCAATACTATCTCTATCAGTTATGGTATCATTTTGGGACTTCTTTAGCCAACTAATGGCATTTCTTTTTCTTATAAAGAGAGTTACTCTATGAAAATATGGTGAATTTCTATCACCTTCCAAGAGCCAGACTTCTCTAGACTTGTCCTTCCAATATAACTCCTCCAGATTGTATAGGTATTCCAATCTAGCTTTGAGTCTGGAAGTATTAATGGTGTCAGTAGGATGATTTATCTGGAGATCAACTAACTACTTCCTAACATTAGAGATATTAGTTTGAATATTTCCAAAAGAGGACTTATTCCAGTCTCTTAGGCCATTCTTAGTGTTTAAAAGTTTTGATTTAAGCTTATAGGCCGGAGATCCTAACACATTAACAGACCAAGAGTTGGCTATAATATATCTACATGTAGGATCCTCTATCCACATATCCATGAAATGAAAAGGTTTAGTCATACAAACATCCTCATAGTTGACACCAATATGCATGGGACAATGATCAGAAGAATCCCTAGGTAGGTTATTGACACATAGTTTAGGACAAAGATCCTCAGCAGTTTGGTTGATAAGACATCTATCTAACCTTTCAAGAATCAAATCAGGACCTTGCTGCATGTTAGACCAAGTAACCTTGGACCAGAAAATCCAGGGTCATGCAAGTTAAAAACAGAGCAAAATTGTCTAAGGTTTTCAAAATCAGGGTCATCAACTTCTAAACCACCATTTTTATCCTCATTGCTCAAAAGGGCATTAAAATCTCCAATGAAAAACACAGGTTCATCCAATGGAGCTATAACTAGGTTGCATTGTTCTTCCCAAAAAGCATGCCTCGGACTACTATTAGGTTCACCATACATAAAATGAATGTGACAGGTTTTAGAATGGATAATGTCAGTAGAAGTAACATAGATGCCCCTTTGACTAGAAGATGTGACATTTAGGTGAATTTATTTTTTCCAAGCAAGAGCAAGCCCTCCACTTATACCAATACTGGGCACATTGAAAGTACAAGGATACCCCATGTTTCTTAGTTTTCTAGCTGCCATATCTTTGTTCATTTTTGTTTCAGAAAAGAAAATGATATCAGGATTGATATTTTTGCACAATAGACTAAGCTCCTTGTTGGCATATTTTTTTCCAAACCCCCTAAGGTTCCAGGCAATGTAATTCACATTATTAACAGGGGAAGGATTCATAGTGGTAGGTTGACACACATATATGGGAGAAATTTGAGGATGATTTACCTAAGTGGTCTGATCAGAACCACCATTGAGGGAAGCATTAATACTGACACCACTTTGAGAAGCCATTTGGGGAGAATCCAGACTAGAAGTAGCAGCATGGAGGTGAGAATTATTGTAGACATCATTGTTTCTTGGAGAACCAGAAGCAGGAACATTGTAATTACCAAAGGAATTGAGGAAGGGTTGGGTATTGAAAGAACAGGTGGAGAGATATATGTCAGGTAGATCTCCCAAATTGGTTATTAGGGGACATAGTTGAGCATAATTGGGCTCAGTTTGAGGAGTTTCTTCAGTAGTTTCTACATGGTTAATGGAGCTGGAATTAGCACGGGTACGTTTACGTAACTCGGCTCTGGGGTTGATCTTCCTCTTGAGGTTAGCTAGAGCTTCTTGATCAGAATTATTAGCATCTCCTCTAGTGACAATGAAGCTGGGATTTGGGAAAGTTGTTGTTTTAAAACGACTTGATGAGTTGGTAGTTCGAACGGGCCGTTTTGGTTCAACTCAGCCCCAGAAATGGAAGCAGCTACAGAAACATTTTGAGTAGTGGTTTGCTTGAAAGTAAATGGTAAGCCATTTTCTACAGAAGTTGTATATTGCTGAACTGGTCCAACATCAAAGATTTTCAGAGCAGATGATCTGTTAATGAATGGGCCCATTTGGAACACATTAGAGAAACTTTTTTGAATGGAATTACCCATTTGTTGATCCATATCTTCAGCTTTACCTTTTGCATTAACTTTAGAATCCGAGGGTAAAACCTGAGTATCTGGGATGATAACCGAAGATATGGAGGTAGTATCAGCTTCAACAACTGGAGTAGATTCCATTTGATCATTACTTGGTGATAACATTAACTTGGAAACAGTTGGTAGATTATAGTTACTGCAGGAGGCCTTGAGTTCTGTAATTTTCTTTTGTTTCTGCTTCCAAGCTGGACAGTTCTTGTCCTTATGATCAAGAACACGGCAAGAGGTGCAGAAATACCTTGGAACTCTGATGTGTCTACATTCAATTAAGAAGGGTTCTATTCTTCCACTTGTGAATAGAGGGATACCAGTTGGGAGAGCTTTTTGGACAGAAATCTTAATACAGACCTTCACATTCTTCATGAGATGGTGCTTTCCAAATGGGTTTTGGGCTTCCACTAATTCTCCCATCTCCATAGTGAGTATCTTGAGGTCATTGAACTCCGTGCATTCGTTTGGAATGTTGCATAAGATGAACCACAAAATTTCTTCATCAAAAGAGAGTTGATTATTGATTGACCAGCCTTCAGTCGGAACCACTTTTAACACAACCAGATAGCCACAAACAAACCAAGGTTTTTGATATCTTATTCTATTGAAATCCTCTTCAGATATAAAGCGAATAAGGACTTTGTTCCTTTGCCCATTCCAAGCAGAGACAGTAGGGTGTTGAGCAAAAGGCCAGTTGTTACAGATATAGTATCTGATAGAGGCAGTAGGAATCAACGTTTCACAGCAGATATATCCCACAATACACCACTTCCAGTTAGAATCAGCTTCAGTAAGAATAACTTTTTTGTCTATGAAAACTGGATTAGCAAGAGAAGATGGTAAGGTAAGTTTCTCAGACATTTGTAAAGAAAGGTTTTGGATATCTTAGTTCAAAGCTTGATCTTGCTTAGGGGTTTGAGAAGAATTCATCATAAAGAAGAGATGGATATGAAAGATTATATGTTGGTAGAAAATGTTTATTTGGATCTTCAGGATAAAATATAGTTTCAGGGAGATGATACCACGGTACTTTCTGAACTGATATTGACACCATATAGAGTGTTGAGAGATGACATAATACCTTTTTGTTTGGTTACAGTTACCAACCTTAAAAAGGAAATGCGATTCTTGCTGACTCTGATTTAGGGGAAATTCAGGAGAGGATTGGTGTAATGTAGTTGTAGCATGATTAAAAATTTTGTTTTGGGGAAGACTGTTGCTACAAGGTATGTCGTTCTCATATCTGGGAAGGACATGTTGGTTTGGAGCAAATTGTTTTATGAGAGAGATGTAGATACAAGACCACTTGTGGAAAAATCCAATAATGGGATCGATATTATTTTTTATATAAAAAAATGTGGGTTTGAAAAATGTAGAGGGAATATCCAAGACATTTATCAGTTTTGGCAGTATTTGGGTGGGGGAAAAAGACAGTGGTTATAATGATAGAAATTTGGAGGAAATTTTTGAATTGTGGGGGATAGGGATGAGTATGGTTGTCTTTGGTAGTATTAGCACTACTTCTTCCAAGGGTTCGCCAAGCCGCAATGATGCCTCTTCAAACTAGTCTGCATAAAAAATAAGGTAGATTTAATTAAACCCCAAATGAGAAACACAAAGTAAGAGGACCTACCAAGACAACACTTAATCGTGGTTCAGTTAGGTGGAGGGATGGTGAAGATGGCTAGGTGTTGACAGTGGGGGTCAATAGGATAATTATGGATCTTAGGGGGAAGGGTGCACGCATGATATTGCATGGGCGAAGATAACGAAGCGATTTGACGATTAACCAACCGCCATAAATGACAGTTAATGATAGAAGTTACACCTTTAAAAGATGGGTTTTGAGAGTGATTAAGAAACTCATTAGTTTTTTTATTGGAAAGGGAAAGGTTTGGGTAAAGATTGAGAGATGTCAAACTCAGGCAGTTCTGTTCCCGTAATCCCCTCTCCATCAGATCTTTACAATCAGGTAACATCACTGTTAAACAACTTAAGAACTGAGGAGTTTCAACAGTTAAAGATTGATGTTCAGGCCGAATTAGAACGTCCTGAAGAGGTTCAACAACGCCAGAGAGAAGAAGAATATCGCAAGCAAAGAGATGCACAACGGAAGGAAAGGATGTATGCTGAATGGGTACCTCAATATTTGAAAAGACGAGAGAGAAAGGATAGTGAATGGGAGGCAAAGCAGGAGGAAGAGGCTGAACAGAAGGCCAGGGGACCACGATATGGGAGCGAAACTGATAGAGATACTAACTCATCTGATGGATTTGATGCTGATGGAGAGGGTGGAGAAGAAATGGGGACAAGCGACTTAGATTTTGATTATGGGGATAGCAGTAAGGAGATGGATGTAGAGCGACTTGAGTATGACGATGAGCATCTAAGGGCTCGATTTGAAAGAGAGATTCCAGTCCCAAAAAGTACTCTCGGACCATGAATGAAGGGGAGCAGTTTCCATTAAGTGTGAGTGCTCGAGTTCCTTACTCAGACGAAGAGTCAGATTCTAGTGGTACATCTCCAGCGCCATCAAGAAGCGAAGATAGTGAACGGTGAACGGAGGGAGGGTAGAAAGACGTGTGGTGGATGCCACAAAGTTACCAGGAGGAGCCAACTTTTTTGGTTGTTTGAAAATCTTGAAAATGATTAGCAAATTTTTTGTGAAAAGACTCCTCTGGTGATTTCCTTGACTACCCGACTTCTTGAAGCTAAGGTTGCAGGTGATGGACAGTTTCTTGCTATTTGTTTTTCTCTTTTCACAGTTGGATATTTTGTTATGGTGTTTAGGTTTCAGGTCTTGTGAAAGATTTGAAGCATACTTGAAATAGGTAGTGGTAATGGGGTATGTGTTGAAAGATTGTTGTTTTACAGTTTTAGTGGTGTTTATGTAAATGGGTTGTTGTTGATGAACTGTTTGTTGGGTCTTGGGTTCTTGATTTGTAATGGTGTTGAACAAGATATTATTGTGTCTGGGAATGTTGGTACTTAGAACTCTATCTTTAGAAATGTTGTTGGATACTTTGTTTTTGCTATTTGCGATGCTCTGATAGAAATTGTTCTTAGTTTTGATGTAAATTGAAGTAACTTGTTGTTCTTCTCTGGTAATGGACTTGATTAGATAACTCAATAGACTGCAGAGAATGTAGTTGGCAATGATCAGAGCAAGATAAATGGTGTACAAACTTGGCTCTTCTGTAAACATTAAAGCAAGAAACACAGACTAGAAAGAAGCTGAGTTAAGAGGCCGATGTGATACCGTGGTTGGCTCGACTTCCATCATTGGAAATGCAATGACTTAGAGGTCGCATGATAGAATGAAATGGAAAGGTGGATACGAACACTTAACTCTCCTGTGCACGGTTAAGTGGACCAAAGGCAGCAAATATGACTTTTGTTTTTAAGGTAGCTAGAAATGATGTGGTTGGATTCGAGCAGAGTCGAATGTGGGCGTACGTAATAGCTAGGAGGTAGTCCTCGCGAGGACCTGGCATTTTAATTTGCTTCACTATTTGTTATCTTGTTTCTCTAATACTAAAGAGATAATTTTAAACGCGCAGTCGGGGAATATCAAAACTAATTGGGGATATAGCTATATGATAAAAACTGAATTCATATATCAAATTTGGATCACCCCTTATGTAATTTTTTTTTTAATTTATAGCCCTCACTAATCAGGTTTAGTGGTTAATAATAATTAGGAAAATCTTAAGTATTTGGGGATAGATTAGTGTGTATTTTTATTTGAATTTGTGTGAGTGAGGTGAGAGTAGAAGGAGGGAAAAATATTTTTGAGTTGATTTTTTTTTGTGAAAATGAAAGATGATTGTGAAGAGAGAATTGCTAAGAGGTTTGAAAATTTGATTTTTTTCTTCTTCTTTGAATCCACCATTTTTACAGCTGAAAAAGATCGGTGCCGGCTTGGTATTCAACCAAAAAACCATGCCGACATTTGTTGGAAATTTTCATAAATGTTTGCCACTATTCTGGTTTTGATCTTCAAAACCTATTTTTTTTTGTTTTAATCAGTCCACTGCCGGCACAGTCAGTTAATTCTCGAGCATGCCAGTACCTATGTCGGCATAGTATGATGCTAAAATTTCTATGCCAGCACATGATGTAAAGTATCCAGATTTTTTTTCTCACTTGACTACCTGCATTGATAGATTTATATCGAGCATGCCGACATTTAGTTCCGGCATTGAATTCATCAATTCCGGCATGGTCTTCATCACTTATGGCGATGTAAAAAAAAAATATTTCCGGCATATCTTCATCACTTCCGGCGTGGTCAGTACCGGCATGGTCTTCATCACTTCTGAATGTGAAAAAAAATAAATCGTTTTCAAAGTGAGGAGCCGACAGAGAAGGAGAAGAGAATTTGAAAGAGAGTGGGGAAAATTTAGAATTTGAAAAGGAATGGGGAACATTTTGGTTTCAAAGCTTTAACCTTAAAAGAGATTAATAAGAAGTGGAGACGGTAATGGGGTATATGTTTTTGTTTTTTGATTTTAAGCTTTAACCCAGAATTTTACCTGTTTTATAAAATCACAATTGATGAGAGTAAAAATTTCTTTAAATTTTATGCAGTAAATAAAATCACAAATTATTTCTTTATCAAAGATACAATTAGTTAGGGTCTTCAAAGGGAGGAGGAAACATATGGTAGTTTTTTTTTCCTGAAAGCGCACCATCAATAATTTAGAAAACTAGGATAATGTAACAAACACTTATACATTTATCACATATCAGACCAAGGCAGTACCGAATTTATAATTATTTGGATGACAAATATCTAAGATTTCGTAATGGTTCAAAATAAGTCTTATCATAGTTTATAGTATTTATTTAAATCATTATGACCAAAAATTATATCGTCTCATGCCAAATTATTTTTAGTATGTATACATACATACATATATATATGACAAAATCATTAACAAAAAGAAAATCAAAATTATAACTATCTCATTAAATTTAATTTTTCACAAACCCATTATTTTTAGAGGGATCATCTTCTTCCCTTTCCCTCTTCCTTTTCGTTGTCGATCCAAAGAAATTTCCACAAACCCATTACTTGTGATTGGTTCTTGGTTGAAAAAATGAGAAGTAATCACCTGAATGAGTTGAAAATGGAAGTTGCAGAACTCAACTTTAATGGAGTTTTTTCATTTAGAGAAAAGTTCTGTTACGTCGCAATTATTTTCTCTTAACCGAACTTTTCTCTGAAAACCTATATATTGAGTTCAGTTACGCCGCAATTTTGTTCTCCTAACCGAACTTTCTCTGAAAACCTATACATTGAGTTCGATTACGTCGCAATTTTTTCTCCTCACCGAACTTTTTTGTGAAAGCATATATATTGAGTTCGGTTACGTCGTAATTTTTTTCTCCTAACCGAACTATTATGTGAAACAAAAAACTCCAATAAAGTTGAGTTCGACTACCTGTGTCTTCAGAAACATTAGCCGAACCACACTTGCAGATGAGTTCGACTACCTGTTCTTTAGATGTCGAAGCTGAACTTTATTTCGATAGCTGAAATCAGTTTATAAAATTTTCATTTTTTCAAAAGTTTTGGCGAATTCAATTAACAATAACTAAATTTGAAGTATACCTATGTACCCAAAACCCTAATTTCGAAATGAACCATCTCAATTTTTTTTTCTTTTTTTCAAATCTCTCTTCTTTTTCAGTCTCAATAATTGTTCTTCTAAAAAAACACTTTTAAATTTAACCTACTAATCACTAATTAACTTAATAACTTAATCATTAAATTAACTAATTTTACACTAACCTAATTAGAAAGGGTAATTTTAGTATTAACATAAATACCTAGATAAGGGATGACTTTGGTTACTTCATAATGACCTCCTAAAATTGAAATGACGTCCCCGTGAAAAATTGATGGTGCCCAAAAAACAGTCCTATCCGAGACTCGAGGGAATTATTATTTTGTTGATCGAGATTTATATTGAAGTAATAAAAACAAAAATATGGGTAAAAAATAATATCACTAGCACAAAATTACTAAGATTTGTGAAAGAATCTTTTTTTTCTTCCGATAATGAAAACCTTACTAGAATGAAATAAACTAGAACACCGCTACCATGATGGGGAGGGCCGACCGAAGAAAAACAAAACACCACTAATTGCATAACGCGTTATACATCATTTTTTTGTTTATTTTTGAGGCATATATATCGTTTTAATTGCGCCTAAAAGAATAAACGCCACCAATATCATCGTAAAACCTCTAAATTTGATATTGTTGTTTGTATTCATTGTGTAGATCTCTTTAAAATATTTCCAACGAGATAAAATTTGAAAAATTCTAAAGCACGGTTTTAGATATGTCACATTCTAGTTTGCTTGCCAATTATACCTTTGAAAGAATATATATATATAAAGAGTTATAATAATTAGACTAAAAGGGAGGGGCTAAAGAACCCATAATTGGGGGATATCAAAACTAATTGGGGGATATAGCTACATGACAAAAACTGGATCCATATATCAAATCTGGGTCACCCCTTATGTAATTATTTTTTTAATTCCTAATCTAGCCCTCACTAATCAGGTTTGGTGGTTAATAATAATTAGGAAAATCTTAAGTATTTGGGGGATAGATTAGTTTGTATTTTTATTTGAATTTGTGTGAGGTGAGAGTAGGAGGGAAAAATATTTTTGAGTTGAATTTTTTTTGTGAAAATGGAAGATGATTGTGAAGAGAAAATTGCTGCTAAGAGGTTGAAAATTTGATTTTCTTCTTCTTTGAATCCACCATTTTTGCAGCTGAAAAAGCTCGGTGCCGGCATGCAAACCAAAAAACCATGCCGGTATTTGTTGGAAATTTTCGTAAATGTTTGCCACTATCTCGTAACAAAATTTTCTGGTTTTGATCTTCAAAACCTTTTTTTTTTTTGGTTTTAATCATTCCACTGCCAGCACAGTCAGTTAACTCTCGAGCATGCCGGTACCTATGCCGGCATAGTATGATGCTAAAATTTCTATGCCGACACATGATGTAAAGTATCCAGAAAATTGATTTTTTTTTACTTGACTAACGACATTGATAGATTTATATCGAGCATGCCGGCATTTAGTTTCGGCATTGAATTCATCAATTCCGGCATGGTCTTCATCACTTCCGGCGTGGTCTTCATCACTTCCGGTGTGGTCTTCATCATCTCCGACATGATCTTCATCACTTCCAGCATGGTCTTCATCACTTCCGGCATGGGCTTCATCACTTCCGAATGCGAAAAAAAAAATCGTTTTCAAAGTGTGGAGCCGACAGAGAAGGAGAAGAGAATTTGAAAGGGAGTGGGGAAAATTTAGAATTTGAAAGGGAATGGGGAACATTTGGGTTTCAAAGATTTAACCCTAAAAGAGATTAATAAAAAGTGGAGATGGAAATGGGGGATATATTTTTGTTTTTTAATTTTTATTTTGAGGGAAGGGTGTTTTAATATTGTCGCCCCAAAAAACACCCCTTAGCATACACCTTTGGTTGGGGAAGTAATTCATATCCCCCAATTAATTTTGATATCCCCCAATTGTGGGTTCATAATTTTCACTAAAACATATCCTTACTGTGAGACAATTATTTTATTCAAATTATTTTCTTTATACATTTGTCCCATTTTGTTTTCCTTATGAATCTATTCTCAACTTGTTGGAGTAACCTATCAAGGCTATAAATGTGCGAAATCCTATTTTTAATTGGGGTCTGACCCAACTTACTATTTTTCAAGAAACTGTGATCGAGGAGCATCCTAGCTTGTAGACTACATTTTTGTTCCGAAAAGCTACTTCGTTATTTTTAAGGTGTTTGGATAAATATTTAACTAATTTCTTTCAAGATGGCACTTTCGTTTCTTTTTAATAATTTCTTAGCGTTTACTTGAGAAGCCGACCTGCGTGCCGAACATTATTATTATTTATTTATTATTGTTATTAGATAAAGAGTATTACATTAACTAGTTGGAAGCCTAACATAAGCTCCAACAACGTACTACTATATTAATTGAACAGGTTGTCGTGCTAACCTACCAACGAGTCTCATGGGTAACCTAGCCAAGGGAGCCGAAGCGGATGGGGGCTGAGATTGTGTCACAAGGGGGCAAGCTAACTCTACCTTCCATGTTAATTCCTGCAATATTACGCCATTAGCGGCTCGCGCCTGGGACCTCCTGGAACACATTAAACTTTTTGAGAAACGGGGATGACCAGCTAAGCTAGGACCTCCTGCAATAAAAATTTACAATCTTATTATTATTGTTATTTTATTTTAAAGATTTTTTTAAACTTTACCATCTTTTCACCAGTTTTATTAAATAAATTTCATTTATATTTTGGATTATTGTGAATGTGCTCCATACAATGGCCTAATCTCCATTTGTTGGCTTGATGGTTAAAGTGTTTAAGATGGTCCATGAGTAAGCCACACTTTGGATTTTAGGGCGGCCGACCTAGAATTCGAAGTGGGGCCTTACACATCTCATCTTTGATGCGACTCCATAACTCCACTTTTGATTGATCAGTTTCAACAGAAGAATCTTGAGATATTGATCAATGAATTTTATACATCGTTAAGTCTTTCATTATTGAAAAATTTGGCCATCGTGGTGCTCGTGATGCCATAACTCTACAAACGATCTGAAAGGTAAAATGATACTGTGATTGGTTTTGATAGTTTTGTAGTTATGATGAAATGCCAATACAATTCGTATATGTATAGGGTAAAGAAAAAGATAACCGTTGAGATATAACGTTCTATTTTTTCCAAGGTTCGAAAAAAAATTCAAAAATGATCACAACGGTTGAATCTAACGGAAAATATTCGACGGAAAGAATCCAAGCAACGGTTGGAAATACAGTCAGGCGAACATAAAGTTTACGCCCCACATGAGGCGAACATTTCATTAACGGCTCGGGCGTTGATATATTATCGCCCCACACAGGCGTTAACCAAATCATTCGCCTCATTTGGGGCAGTGATACAATCTACGCCCGTCGGGCGAACCTTCAAGTTACGCTCATAAATTTATTCTACGCCTCACGGAGCAGAATTATAATTTAAGCCCCCTTCAAATGCACTTTTAATTACCGCTTGTCATCAGACGCGCTTTTAACTACCACCCACTATATTTAGTTTTAATCGAGCTTTTGGCTCAAATTTACTCTGAAACTCATAAAAGTACGACTAAATATAGTTTTAGTCCAGCCCATTATGATTGAAATTTCAGACCAAATATGGGTTTACTCCACTTTTTACTCAAATAGACACAGGCAACAGATGTGATGTGACCATAAAGGGTCACGCGCTGCAAAACACAAGGGCCAATTGGCAACCAAGGACGGCTAATCTTCTTACCAAATAATTCTGTGGATACGAAAGTAAACGAGTCTCTCTCTCTCTGCAACAACAAAGAGGTAAGCTTTCCAATTTTCGGCTCCCACTTCAAATAATTCTGTAATCATATCTATAGAAATCTTATTCTCAAATGCATAATCAGACAATTCAACTATTTCTAATTTATTCGGATGCTATGGAAAAATCAAAATCCAAATAAAATTCTTTAAATTTTATTTTCTATTTTTTTCAGGTGAAAAATGGCCTCAATTACTTCCATTACAACCCCAACTCCCTCACTGATCCTCCAAGGAGGAAAAACCCTTTTCAGAACACTTCAACAAGTACAAGCTTCTACCACTGGAGGTACACTTTTCCTTTGAAAGTTCACCAGTTTATGGAATGTACTATTCACTGTGCAGTACACTACAAAATTCAGGTTTTTCATTGGTTTTTTTTTGTGGATTCTGTTGTGTATGATTGATTTCTATTCTACTCGCATTAGATATCGAACTACCTGTTGACAGATATCGATCACAATTGCAAAGGTTGTTCTTGTTTAGTGTCTAGAAGACAGTTTGGTGTATGAAATGCATCTAGTTTTTAGCAAATTTAGTGTTCTTTGTTTAGTATCTCATATGCAGTTTAAGCAACTAAAATGGGTTTGACTTATACCGGTTGTCGGCTAAAGATGTCACCAATATTGGTTAATCATTCATGTGTAAATGTTTGAACATTGATCAATTACATTGTGCGGTTGTTTTGGTGTTGATTGGTTTTCACATAACAGGAAAACGAAGATCTATTGCATTTGCTGTTAAGGCTACACGGGAAAGCTCTGAATCCTCCCCGACCCCGAGTATCGTAGAATTTGTTCAAAATGCTGTAAGTTATATGTGATATTCTTTGTTATGCTCACTTTTGTTTACTAGTGAACAACTCTAACTCATTCTGTACCTTGTCAAAATCAGTGGAGCAAGTCAGAAGATCGAATTGCTATTGTTGGTTTGGGGTTTGCAGGAGTTGTAGGTTTATGGGCATCAGCTAATGTTGTCTCGGTAATTACCCATTACCGCCTTACATGTTTTGTTCTGAATGTAGGTCAGAGAAAATGCTTAACTACAGTAAAATCCCTTCATCTTGCCAAGTGTAGAGAGATACAATTAGAGTAGGTAGACAATGGATAAGGGACAATGAAATGATTCTTTGTGGCTTAGTTTTTGCATATCCTATCACATCATCAGTTGAATACTGAAATTTATTATTCCACCATCATTTTCTCGGACAGCATGATTGGAAGACCTTTTTTTTCCGCATTTTGGTGGAATCCTTGGAGATTAAATTTTACTCTCATGGTGGACAAGTTCTTGTGCCTTAACTCTCGTACTTGCACTCACAAATTCATTTTATGACGATTTTTTTCACTTTGGCTTTCCTGTGTAGGCCGTTGACAAGATTCCTATTCTCCCAAGTACACTAGAATTCATCGGGATATTATTTTCCTGGGTAAAATAGTCTCACTTGTTTATTTATGTTAATACTGTTTATTTGAATTCTTCCATTTTCTCATGTAAAGCTGTTTCTTTCTTTTTCTGTCTGTTTCAGTGGTTCACCTATCGATATCTCTTGTTCAAGCCTGACAGGTAAGGAACCCTGCAATTGACTTTTTAACTCGTCTTGCTAATCCAATGGTTATTGTTGCTACAATTTAAAATAGAAGAATTCGCAGTATGAAGTTTGCATTAGTTTCAGTCGTTCAAAATGATTCACATCTGACACGGATAAATCTGCTGTGTGTTTGTTCTCTTACAGGGAAGAGCTTTCGCAAATCGTCAAAAAATCAATTTCAGAAGTGTTAGGGCAGTGACAATGTGCAAATAAGCGAATGACTGATGCTTCCCAATGTATTCAGTCTTTCTGTAATATGTTACTAATGTGGCCATGCTAATCTGTTCAGCTGCAGCATAAGAGAGCTTCTGTTAAAAACACTGTATGTCAGTTGTATTATTTTGTTTATAATATTGCCTATATCAGGTCTTAGAAAGCAGCTTCTTGTGAAAAGTGATTGCATGAAGTGATGCTTACTGGAGGGCGTGTGAATGTCCCGACTGCTTGCTTTCAAATGATAGCAACAATCGTCAAGAAATAATATGATGGTGCCACCGGCACCTGATAAATGGAAGAGGGCACAATTCATCTAATTAGAAGAGGTAGCTGCGCCTGTGCCGTGCATCTGACAAATAAGTCTGCAGGTCGCTCAGGAAAATCATGGTCTATGTTATCATCCATTTCTAAATTTGTGGGAATTGGGATCAGTCACATTCACATTATTAATGGGTCAAACTATTTTTACAAAAATGAATATGCATCAAAAAAAATCTCGCATAATATCTAAAATACTACTTGTAAGATGAAAATAAAATAAAATAGTAGATTATACACATTAACCAACACCCTTTTCACCAGCCATTTCACTATCCACAGTACGCACAGTAGAGGAACGGGTCCGGGTCCGGATGTACTTACTCATGCTACGAGTCTTGACAGCTTCAACCGCATTGTTGACAGCTTCTCTGACCCGTAAACTCGGCCTTGAGGTAGTACCTCGAGTTCTTTCTCTCTTGCCAAGTTCTGCATCATTCGGATTCATGTCTTCCTCCACTACCGAGTTACCACCAGAAATATGAATCTGATGAGGATCTAGCTTTACCGACGGTGATGTATCATCATCAATCTCAATGGGACCAGTTGCTTTCTCCACAGCCTCAACACAGACGACATTTTCACTAGCAACTTGATCACCTACCTTCTCACCAGAAGTATCACCCGCAACATAACCTTGTGACTCGCCCCCAGCACTAGAATCAGTTCCAACAGAAGATAATATACTCTCAGATTGCACATTTTTAGTTACAACTACTCCACCGTTGCTACTATGTAACTGATCAACATCCATCTCATTGGAACCTAGTTCACCGCAAACGCCATTTTCACTTTCCAAGTGATCAGTCTGCATCTCACAAGTAGAATCACCAGCGTCATTTCTTTGATTCTCTTTTTCAACTCTAGAATTGGATGGACCACTACCAGTACTTTTCTTCTCAATAGAATGAACCACATTCTTGACAGCTTCTCTGACCCGTAAACTCATCCTTGAGGTACTGCCTCTAGTTCTCTTTCTCTTGCCAAGTTCTGCAACATTCAAATTCATGTCTTTCTCGACTACTAAGTTACCACAGGAAGATGGAATCTGATGAGGATCTAGCTTTACTGACGGTGATGTATCATCATCAATCTCAATGGTACCAGCTGCTTTCTCCACAACCTCAACACAGACCACAGTTTCACTAGCAACTTGATCACTTATCTTCTCACCAGAAGTATTACCTGCAACATAACCTTGTGACTCCCCCCCAACAATAGAATCGATTCCAACAGAAGATAATATATTCTCAGATTGCACATTGCTAGTTACAATTACTCTATCGTAACTACTATGTAATTGATCAACATCCATCTCACTGGAACCTATTAGTTCACCTTCAACTTCACCGCAAACACCATTTTCACTTTCCAAGTGATCAATCTGCATCCCACTAGTAGAATCAGCGGCGTCATTTCTTAGATTCCCTTCTTCAATTCTAGAATTGGATGGACCAGTGCCAGTACTTTGCTTCTCAACAGAATGAACCTCACTCCGGCAACTCTCTGGACCAATTAATGAATTTAGTTGCATTTGGACACAAACAGCCAGAGAAATCGCGTGATCCCGAATCAAAGAATCATGCGGTGGACAATGCAGCATATTTATCAGAGTCTGCCTATACTTATAAAGGCTGATAGACATTTTGGCAGACCCCTTACTTCGACAGATTTTACTCACCTTTATTACGTGCTTGCAAAGATTACCCATTCTAGACCAGTTGCAGTCACACATTGCAAATTCACAACCTGGGTTCCAAACAAAATGCGCCTTCTCTTGATCATGCTGGCTTATCACTTTTGCATATCCACCTTCAAAAGTAACATCAGCGTCAGGTATCTGCAATGCTCGGCGCCATGATGTCAAACCACTCATCCACTCGTCTTTCCTGTATCGTGCAAAATCTTCTTTTCCTTTATACCCATCAAGCCAGAAATAAGAATGCACTTTAGTACTCAGCTTTTCAACAAGCCAATCAGTGCGTTGGTAAACTTTCGGATCCTTCTCATTTAACAACCTGAGCTTCAGTTGGTGATGGTAACACTCCAAAGCTGCACAAGTCTCCTGGCTGGCAAGCGGCAAATTTTTCAGTGCACTTATCCACAATCCTGAGCGAAAGGATAAATAATTATTCTCTCCACGTAAGCATAGATGCATATAAACACCTTTAAAGTGGTTAAACTTCAGTAGCCATTTTCACAATTTGTAACAAAAATTTAAAACAACTATCAGTGAGCACCAGTGATACATACATGTTAAATTAACAAAATAACAGGGTCTTATTGATATGATAATTTCTGCGGTCATGACAGTGTACTACAGTCTGTAAAGTTTCTCAGCCATTTAGACATTGGAATCTCAATGTCCAATATTCCAGAATAATGATAGAGAGGCAATCTAACAGAGAACAAACCACTACATGTTATATAAACATTAAAAATAGGTACTCCTGTGGCATCCAATCACATCTAAAGTGACGCGTATTTGACAAAAATCCATTTGGATTTGGTATACGTATTTGCATCGACTCAGGATCTATTTGGATTTGGTATGGTTTCTGCCTAACCTGATTTGTTAATGGCTGAAAGTCCAAAACAACCAATGAAACCGAGTACTTTCACAAAGAGCCACAAACCTCATAGAAACATATATATATCAAGAAAAACTTTGAACTGCTTTTTGGAATCAAGCATGCAATGGGAAAGTTTGAAATCATTCAGTGTGAGAAGCTGATAGCATCACATAAAGCACAAAACAATAGTTTATTAGAAAAAGAGGTCGAACCTATTCTTGGAAGCCAGTTTGCCTTGAAGTACTCTAAGAAATCTGGGCAGTCGACAAAATCTTCCATGAAGTCCTTAAACAAATTCAGATCACCATTTCCTTGACAGACGCTATATACTGCCTGACCAAGGCGTTTAAACATCTCACAGCGCATCTCCGTTTCTGGACATTTCTTCACTAGGTGTTTGTGCCAAGCATGACGAACCCGCCAAAAGCATATCAATATAGAACAATGAAATACTTCCCTGCGTAAGTAAATTAAAAGTTACACATTAGCAAGCAAAAGAGAGAAAAAAAAATAGATTAAACATACAACTCTAGTCTCTAGGTCCTTCTATGATAACGAGGTATTCTCACCACGACACTCATTCTCCTCAAACTAAGTACCTTGACGGGGAATCATCTCTTGAATAACAAAACCACAGTTTTAGTTGATTTTCAAATTTTAAAGTTTCAGTAAAGGCATGCTTTATAACCTGGGGTATATTAGTACAGCATACACGATTTAACAGACATAATTTGCAGCAAATACAAAATGTGGGGATGAAAATCATCTCACTCAAGTGTAAAGGTCAAGACCTGATGGCATGAACATCAGCAGAAGGATCATCCACCACAAACCCACCCAACTTCCATGTAGGATCTTTTGAATGGACTTTCTTATAAAGAGCCCTAACCCACTTGTGGGTGCTCTCGTTTCCAAACCGTGAAGTAAGAATCCAAGCAACTGGAATAGCTTTGTTTTCCGAGTCAAACACCAGGAGACTGAGAACGGGATACTGGAACAAAAAAAAACAGAGTAAGTGAAAAAAGTTCAAGAAATCTTTGTGGAACCGACGAACAGATGATTTGTATCATCGTTCAGCAAGCCCAAGTTGACACCAATTGTCATACAGAATCAACCCACATTAACAAATATGTAAGCTGTAATTACAACCTAAGCTTTTTGAGCTGCCTTCATTGACCATTAGTATCCATGCAACTATTTGGTAGGCGTAAAGTCACATGTAAGGAGATCGCATAGCATATAGAAAGAAAAAGAAATGAACCTTCAATTTATTCATTCCAAATCTTGAATCAGATACCACGAGGCTGTTATTGCCAAACCGAATCATTTGCTGCAACTGCCATTCTGTTTGGATGCCAAGAACGAAAGGGTCTTCATCACTAAAATCCTCGTAAAAGAAAACATGACTCTGGTGGCTTTCAACCCACATGCCGATGCTAACCATGTCATCTTCATCCAATTCATAGTTGGAACGACGGATAGACCTCTCTAATCTCCGTACATACCTGTGTGTGAGAAGGTCGTCACGGTTTCGTGGACCCCCTTGCTTCTCAACAAATTCATTGTGTCTTTGCATTATCGTTTCCACTGACACTCCAACATGAAGCAGTGATAACACTCGTAGACGAAAATCATCTGAGATATAAGGAGCGAACGCGGCCCTAGTTCCAACAGATTTCTGATCTTGTGGACCATGGCAAGGTTGCTCACTCTTGTCAACATGCTTATCCTGATTATAAATGATAAGTGCAATTGATGGATCTGCAATTAAGCGCTTCACAATAAAATGACAAACACATCCTCTCTTTGTATTTGGTCTGCCAGCAGATTTCTTCTTCGGAACATAAGTACTCCTGCTAGGTCGTACAATCCCTCCTTTCCTGTGATCGTCCGGACCAAAGGAGCACCAATACCTGATACATTCAACTTGGATCACCCAACTGATAGAACTAACAACAAGAGTTGATAAGAGGAGCATTCATAATAGAAACTAACAATTAGGTCTTACAGTATATATTCGAGAATGCCATCAACTTTCTGTTTGCAATGCATCTCTGGAGGTCTTTTTCTCCTTGCTTCGACATGAAATCTAGTGGGGCATTCTTCATTTGCCGATTCACCTCTCACAAAGTCACCCACCCTTGGATAGGGAATTCGAGCAACTCTATCAATCTTGTCACGCCAACCTACCACTTTAGACCAGACGAGATCAGAAGCAGAGAATTCCAATGTTGGAGGACTCTGTACTGGAAGAGAGAATATCTCATCCCACCTCAGCATCTGCAATAACACAGGAGAAGCACCCACTTCCTTAAAACACAAAAACCTAGTCCACTAAAACATAAAAATTCAAACTTTCCCAGTCAGGGAATCAACTATTACTCTATAAAAATTCTAACTTTACATTACTATTCACTACAGCAAACAGTGAACTTCACAAAATGATGGAATGTGAAAGTTGGGTGTGTGTTTAACCCTAAAATAATAAGACAGCTAAACTCAAGCTTCCACATTTATGCACCTCAAACGAGATTGAAAGCAGAGTACAGGAAAAACCTAATAGACATTAATTCAAATACCTTTCAGTCGTAATGGAAAGTTTTACATTTTTAACCTTAATAGACATTAAAAATCGAAAAGAAATGGAGAGGATTAGAGTACCTTTTTGGTTTGATTGATTGAACAAAGAAGCAACGCCAACAAATTGGAGGTTGAAGAAGAACAGAGGAGAGAGTAGCAGAAAATTTTCCTTGCCCTAACTTTTATCAGAAGAAACTAGGGCAAAATAGGAATTGATGACACAATTTTGATTTTTGAACAAGGGCCATTCGACTCGTTCCTTTGAATCCTTTCTGGATTGCACGGACGCTCCATTTTCTGTGCTTGTCCGCGTCCGACGCTTGTCGGACACAAGACGCGTGTTTGATACTGATACGACGCGTGCCCGATGAATCAATTGGCGCGTCCTGCGCGCGTCTTGTTTGGACGCGCGCATGACTCGGATTTGAAGCATTTTTTTTTCATTTTCATTTAAACTTCTTCCATTATTTTTACTATTATTAACTAAATGAAGAAAGACGAACATTTAGATCAATCATTTAGGTCTTTATTAAGATTTTGTAATTGGAAATGACATCACGTATATCGTTTGTTGGGCATGTGTTGTTTTAAGAATGCATTTTATTTGTGCCATGTGTCTAACAGTGATTGATTGCTTGACCTTCGGTATGTATAAACAAACGATTCATTTTTTTTCTTTTGAAATTCATACACATATAACATCATTTTCTAATTTTTTTGGATCGAAACACTTAACTTTGTTGTATAAATACATGATTGTATATATAAATAAAATATGTATATACGTGTCTGCGTCCTAATTTTTTGAGAATTTTGTAGTGTCCGCGTCCGCGTCGTGTTCGCGTCTACGCGTCCGCGTCTGTGCAACCCTTTCGGTGTTTCGCTAAATCCCACAAACCAAATCAGGATAAATTGACCACTATGCCCTGATTTTTATTTTTATTTTAATGTCTTTAAGAACTAGATATCGGTCACTACTTGCGTCAAGTATTGAAAAACAAGCCAGACCATGTGAAAGCCTTAAGAGAGTCTCCGTATTGGGGTTTTGTTGAACCATTCTTTAAAGAAGAACCAGAAAACATTCCTCCAAAAGAAGAACAACTGAAAGAGATGTATACACTAAGATTCCTAAAGCTGTAGAGAGGCTTCTCAGTTGCCATGACAGTGTAGTAGTGAGGAAGAAGGTGGAAGTTGGATTTCTTTTTAATAAAAAGGTTTATGTTCCAAAAGCAGATGACTTTGTTGTTTTCTTCAAAGTGCAAAGAAGGCCTAAAGATGGTGAATTGGAGAAGAAATTGAGGAAAGTAACTAAAGACCACCTAAGATTCTTGCACAAACACTTCCCCCCAAAAGAAGGAAAAGACTACAAAGTTACTGGGCAGCAGATCGATGCGGTGTTGAGAGAAAAAGCTGAAAATGGAAAAAAACCCGGACGTTGTTTTTGATTTTCTTTGGAATGTGGTTGTGCACCGTGTTCTTCTTCACGGACACTAGTGGAGCTTACTTTACCCAAAAATGGTTGCCATACTTTTTCTCCATGCATAGAGAGTCGTGACCAGACCACATAATGAAGTATTTAATAGAAAATATAAAGAAACCAAAAGGAAAAGATGGTCTTAAACGTGTACCTTGGTGCATACCACTTTTGTTGGTAAAAAAAAAAAGACAAATTGTTGACAAGTATTGGTTTAAAATGTTTGGGAAACTTAACTAACATTTTAAATGTTTTTTGAAGTATCGGTTTTTGGAGCATAGCAACTACATGCGGAAGCGACAAGGATTTGAACATTCGACTCTGAGATTCACTAGGTGGCACCAGTTAGATTTCTGCAATAAGTTGACATCAGAAAGGAAAGATAAAGACGGGAATATGGTGTTCCCAGAAGGACTTATTGTAAGTAAAAATTCTTATGTTATTTGTCAATTCTCTGAGTTCTAAACATGTTTGTAGTCCATTTTGATGGTCAATTATGCTTTTAATGATGACTGTAACATGTTATCAGTCCATTTTGCTAGTTTACTTTAGGCTAGTTAATTTAGTCAGTACTGTTTAATTATGCTTCACTACTGAAACATCATATGTGGAAGCAACTTGCTCAAGTTGTCTGCATAAAATGAAAGCAACTTGCTCAAGTTGGTTTCAAAAGTTGAAGCAGAAAGTTTTCTCTATTCCAGTTGTATATTAACTTGTCACTGATTTTGAAGAAAAAAATGCTGACTAATTTGGAACTTTTAAGTTTACAGAAGGCATGCGAGACGAACTATCACCAGATGAGCTATGACTGACTTACTTGAAAGAATTGCAAGGAGAATTAGAAATAGAAAAAGCTTTCAACAACCTGTTGTATGATTTACTTAAAAAATAAAGGTTAAATGGCGCATTCCTTGAAGCCGAAAACATTGTACTCCAAGAGGTATTTTATAGGATTGATGGGAGAGATCACTTCTTAGGAAAGTTCATCGCAGACAACTCCTTCCTCAGAAGCGTTTATGAAGCTAACAAGGATAAGATTTATTTGAGCGATGATTAACATCAACAGATAGCCGTCGTGTACAAGAACTTTAATGACTGGGAGGATTTGAAGAACACACCAGAGAACCTCTCAAGGGAGCAGAACTACAAGGAGTGGAGCGCAATGTTTCAAGGTAAAACAACCAACGGACAGTCCTCCGAACATGAATCTAGAGCAACAGAGAATGTAACTAAGGAAAAAGCTAATGTAGGTGACACTACAACAACATAGAATGTAACTGAGGAAGAAGCTAATGTAGGTGACACTACAGCAACAGAAAATGTTGGTGACATTAAGAAGATGATGAGGAAGTCGGTGAAACTGAGGAAGAAGATAATGTAGGTGACAATGACGGAGTCAATTTAAATGCCGATGAGACAGTGCAGGTGGAGGAAGAAGAAATCTCTGTTGCTGAAGAGGCAACACCATTATCTGCAGTAAAGGAGCCGATTGAAAGGAAAGATTCAGTCGAGGTTGATATGTCAGATAGTTATGATGAGTTGATGCAGCAAGTGGACATTGATGGTATAACTGGCACATATTTCGCCGACATAGCTGAAGTAAAAGGCGATATACAAGAAAAAACAAAAGCAAGTCCAGTGAATAAAGAACCAGTTGCAATGGAGGAAGAAAAAGAAATGCAAGTCCAGTTGCGCTAGTGGAGGAAGAGCAAGTTGCAATTGAGCAAGAACAAGAAAAGACAAGTCCAGTTACGCCAGTGGAGGAAGAGAAAGTTGCAATGGAGGAAGAGCAGAAAAATACAACTCCATTTGCAACGGAGGAAGAGCAGGATGAAAGAACAAGTGCAGTTGCAATGGATGAAGAACCAGTTAGAGACGAGAAAAAAGAGAGCACTACAGTTGATGAAGAAGATTCATCAAAAGGGTAAGTTTCATTCATTTACTTAGTAGATTGGTAAACTTAGTAGTAAATAATACTTGGATGGAAGCAACTTGCCTCAAGTTGTCTCCATATGCGGAAGCAACTTGAGCAAGTTGTCTCCATATGTTTGGGGAGCAACTTATTCAAGTTGGAAAGCAACTTGCTCAAGTTGTCTCCATATGTGGAAGAAACTTCCTCAAGGTTGTCTCCTCTACTTGTTTTCAGTGTACTGTGTTTTTAGTGATTTTTTTTAAATAGCGTGCTTTGCTAAATTTGCAGGCAAGTAGCATATTGTACACAAGATAATGAGGATGAAAAAAAAACAGATGAAATGGTTGTTATTCAACATACTCCAAGAAGAAATAACGAAGCATGTGTACAAAACCAATCCTTTCAAGGTCCATCTTTTGATTTGCATTTTATGTCTCCGGCAGCACTAGTCCCAGCTTGTCAAATAATTGAACAACCAAAAGCAGACGAAGAGAGTGAGTTATCAGAAACTGGAGAGCAACAAGTCGAGGAGAAAGCAAAATCTATTGTTGATTCTATTATTAGAAGAGTCAAGAACGATCTAAGGGAGATGAAGAGGAACAAATTGGGAGATGGATTCACTGGAACAGGTTTACACCGAAAGAAAAACAAAAAACAACAGGAGAGTGAAGTTATTGATTTGGATGCAATAAATTACATAGATCCAACTCCTCCTCAACCAAAACCACTCAAGTGTCCACAAAGTCTTGAGCTTTGGGATAAATGCACCGAAGATCAACAAAAAATACTCCAAGAATTCTGCGAGGACGCCACAAAAGGGTAAAAAATACTAAAACTTTTATTTTCAGCTAATGCATTAAGTTGACTTCATAACTTTTTGGACCGAATAATGATGCTTGTTGTGTTGTTGGATTATGCAGGGAAATAGCTTATTCTGGGCCGAATAATGCATTTCACATTTAGAAAAAGTTCATCCAAGATCTAATGGATGATCATATATCGATAGTGACATCGTAGACTTCTACATAAGTATTCTGAAATCGAAGATGGAAAAAGTTTCTGCTGATAATTTATACTCCAAGCGTGTAATAGTGAATACCAATCTTCTGGTAAGTAACTTTTTCATCTGATAAATTACACACTAGTTAGTATTACCAGATTGCATGTTATTTTTACTACTTGTATGACAAATAACATGTTTAGAACTCAGAGAATTACACATGTTAGTATGACAAATAACATGTTTAGAACTCAGAGAATTGACATGTTTAGAACTCAATTAACATGACATGTTTAGAACTCAGAGAATTGACATGTTTAGTATGACAAACATTAGTCATTAACATGTTCTAAACTTGTTAGTCCTTTACCAGATTGCACTAGTTAGTATTACACACTAGTTAGTATTACACATTAGTTAGTTTTTACTACTTGTAAAAACTTTTCGCAGAAATAAATGTCTTTATCTTTTTGATTTTTAAAAACATTTAAAATGATGCAGATGTATGTACAACTATCCATGGGAAACGGAGACGAGAATGCAATAGAAACAAGTTGCGTAGCAAATTATGTGAGGGAAAATTACAAGTTGGATGCCAAGAAGAAAATTATGATGTTTCCACTGTGCATGAACTCTCTCTGGGTGTTGTTGGTATTACATGAAGGAGTATGGAAGATATGCAACTCTATGTGGCAGAGTCCAGTGTTGTCAGGTCAGTTGCACACTCTTACAAAGCCATTGAGAATTTTTTTGAATGAGATTGGACATCGAGACATATACGGTGGAGAAATAGTTTATACATTGAAGGTTCCAAAGGTACTTCAACAACAAGAACACCCTGACTGCGCAATTTTTGTGTGCGTTTTTATGAAGATGTTGGTGAAATACCAAGAATGGCGTATGCTGGCAGGAGGAGTAAAGAAACATTACATTGACAAGTTTAACATAAAAATGGTCAAGATGGCGTTCCGTATACTGGCTGCAACTGATGAATGGAAGAAACATAGAGACCCATCTTCGAGTCAGATTATAGTTTATTTCTAGTAGTAGTGAGTGACAGAGACAACTTGTTAGTATTAGTGTTATTCTGATTGAACAACAAATTATTATTGGTTGAAAACTTCTTAAACTTGTCAATTTTTATGTTGGTGTTATCTAATTAAAGTACACTTCTTAATATTGTCTAGTTAAAGTTTGAATGGTTTGATTATTTTCCTTGATTATATTCAGTGTTGCAATATTTCTATATGATTACATGTTTGCATAGGTAAAAGGGGAGATGGATAAAAAATACAGACATACACTTGCTCAAGTTGTCTCCATAAATGGAAGCAACTTGCTCAAGTTGTCTCCATCTATGGAAGAAACTTGCTTCAAGTTTGTTCCAAAATTGGAAGCAACTAATAAAAGTTGTCACCAAAAAAATCATACAGGAACTAAAAGGGAAGCAACTAGCATAAAGTTGTCTCCATAAATGGAAGCAACTTGCAGAAGTTGTTCCCAACATGGAAGCAACTAGAAAAAGTTGTCTCCATAAAACAGAAGCAACTAGTAAAAGTTGCCTTCAACTAGAACAACTTGACTTCAAATCTGTAGCCAACATAATTTCCATGAAAAAGAAAAAAAAACATTACAGACCCTGTAGCAAACTGAAGAACAAAAACTAATTTCATAAGCATAACAAGTTGAACAAAAAAGTGTACCATTATCAATTAAAGAAAAAACCAAGTTCACATAAAAATAAATCACAAGTTCAGTAAAACATGAAAGAAAGGTTCATAAAAAAATAAAACAAACTGGAACAAATGAAAAAAGCCTAATGCAGTTGAGAGATTATAAGATCATAGGAACATCATCTTGTAGAACCTTCCAATCCTAGACTGATTCTTGAATATTTGTGGGCGAGGAGACAATGGAGCACTACGGCATGGTCTACGATTATGGTATACAAGCAATCCACAACGATCACACTTTCTCTTCTTGCGGAATTTCTCACGATAATTGCGTTTACGAACAGAGTTTGGTCTTCCAACTTGTGGTCCAACAGGGGGAGGCATGACATATTTGGTATGAGAAATGTCATCCTGCTTGTCTCCGTCAGGAATAGGATAGATAGTTTTTGAGTACAGACCTTTGTAGTATTCGTCTTGTATACCTCCTCCTCACCAATCTGCATCATAGCTTTCACGGAATGACTGCAGGGGAAGCTGTGTTTTTGCCACCACTGACAAGTGAAGGTCTGGGAATCCAAGTCAACAGTATGCTTCCCGATATTAGTTATGATCTCAAATACCTTTTCACTGGCTCGACGCACCTTGTATTTACAACAGTCAGTTATCCTCTTGTCTAACCTTGCTTGCATATTAGGGGTAAGACTTGTAATCCAGTTGCTAGCTGCATGCTTCCTATTCCACATTGTCTCCATTTTCCGAGCACGAATACATTCAATCAACTCGATGGATTTCAGTCGCTTTTCGTGCCTAATCAAGCTATTAAAGCTTTCAACTACATTGGATGTAAGTTCTCCATACCTTTCCCCAAGAAACTCATGAGCAACCCAGTTCTTCAGTGGGATCTTGTTCATCCACTCAATAACAGAGAACAACTTCAGATTGACCATGCTTGAAACTACCTTCAAAAATTGCTCCTTGGTGACAGCACTGTAGCATTGCTCAAACAACTTAATAGCAGTTTGTCTACTCTTGCCTTTGCTAACTGGAATATTGCCTTTTATATGGTACAAGCAATACGAGTGAAAAGCATTCGAAAATATTTCAGGAACAATGTTTAAAAGTCCAGTTCCACGATCAGATATGATGGTCAACGGACGATTATCATCGACAATTCCCATCAAATTTTCCAGAAACCACCGCCAATTATCACTATTTTCGGCAGAAACAATACCAAACGCAAGTGGAAATATCTCTGCAAATAAAAAGAAACAAAAAAATTTAATACAAAAAATGGGTGACATGTTTCAAATTACACAGTGGAAGAAACCACGACAAGTTGTCTCCAGAAGAATGGAACCAACTAGAACAAGTTGTCTCCAGAATATGGAACCAACATGGACAAGTTGCTTCCAAGAATCTGAAATTTGGAAGCAACTTGCTGAGGTTGTTCACAAAAATTTGAACCTAAAAAAACATCATGCTAGACAAAAAAACATATTTTGAAACCAAAGTACAGTGTGCAATTATGTTGGTTGCAACTTTAAGCCTAAAAAAATGTGATTTTAAGCCAACGTACAATGTGCAATTACATATTGTTGGCTACAAAGTTTTCTAGCAAAAGGTTTGTCATAAAATAACACATGATAAAAAGAGAGAGAGGAAAGAAAAATACATAATACCTTGGTTGCCAGTTTTCCCACAAGCTACCATAAGACCACCCCTGAACTTTCCAGTAAGAAACATAGCATCTATTACCAGCATAGGACGACAATACTTGTTGAACCCTGTAATGCAAGCTTCAGAAGCAATAAAAAACCTCTCAAACTGCTAGTTTTGAGCATTAAACTCAAAGTTGATAATGCTTCCAGGATTCTTCATACCACAAGAAGTCAGAATACGACTTGATATCATCTCCCCAAATACATTCTTTGCAATATTTCAGTCAACGATATGCTTGATGGTAGCTGAGGTCAACTTGATACTCTCTGGAAAAAAATCTTGAATGTCAGCAGCTGATTTCTGCTTAGTTGAAACCCTAATATCGTCTTTTATAATGTTCTTGATAAAAGTCTTCGTCATTTGAAGCTTTGAAGGATCAGAGCACGCCAAACCACATGAATGCTTTGATATAAAAGTCTTGCACTTAAAAGCACGACTTTTTTTTATGCCAAAGATGAGTGGAACCTCTATTTTACATCCTTTTTCTTCTTTGAAAAGGCAAAAAACAGTATAACTCTTCTGATCACTCTTCACAGGTTTGACTTTGTACCCACTCTCCACTTGATACTTCATCATGACATCACAGACTTCTTCTTTCCCTCCCTCAAACTTCTGACCAACATCGGTAAGAATTCCAACCCAAGCATCACACTTCCTTGGTTCTCTTATGGATAATTCATTCATTGAAACATCATCAGTCGTGTCTTCAACAAAAGCCAAACTGTCAGTTGAAACACAACTCGAAGAAGCTGAAGAAGAAGGAGCACATAAAGAAGAAGAAGAAGAAGAAGGAGTGTCGAACTAAACATTCAACTTCAAAACTTCTATTCTCTTAGATTGGTAGTATATAACAAGAAAATTCAAATCTGAATCAGACCGAACGGTTTGAAGTACACCATTAACATCAGAAAGAATCACAAATGGGACTTGAGAAAGAATACTCCAGGAATGTAACAAAACACTTCGCATCTCCTCGAAGGTAGTTGATTCCGAAATAACACGAGAGATGCTTAAGTTACAAAAGTTAATCTCTGCGACAACCATATTTACATGACAAAAAAAAGAAACTCAGTAAATTGCGAAGGATACAAGTTGCGAAAACCATATTTACCACAACAGGTTGTTTGGAGAAAATATTGAAAGCAACCAACCAAAGTTGTTTCCACAACTAGAAGCAACTACCACAGGTTATTTGGAGAAAATATTGAAAGCAACCAACCAAAGTTGTTTCAACAACCAGAATCAACTACCAATAGTTGTTTTCAGAATTGGAAGCAACTTGGACAACTTGTCATGTGATTCAATATGTGTTTTCAATAACAACGACATTCAATATAAACACATTGCTTGTATTCATCACTAACATAATATAATCAGGTTTGAACTACTACATGTCCTGAGATTGAATATGTGATTCAGCATGTCCTGTAGCTTAAAATCTGGTCATGACGCAAATCACTTGGGGGTGCACCCCTCGTGAGAAGTATATTCACGTAAATCAGTGGAAAAAGATGAATTATACACATCAAAAACTACATTGTTGTATATGTAACAGGTTCAACAACTACATTGTTGTATCAGAAAAACCAAAAACACCAACTATACACATCAAAAACTATAAACATGACCTAATATTTGAAATGATACACATCAAAAACAACTACATTGTATGGTTATCAGTTTCATTGTGTTTCAAAATGATAATCATAAATTGAAAAAAACGATTTATTCAAAAGGTACAAACATGTCAAATCCACGGTTAAATAACAAACAATTTTTATATTACATTATTCAGAACAAATATGTTAAAAACAAAACAAAGTTAAGAGCAAAAAAGTAAATCTTACCTGCTAACGAGATTGGACTTGAATAATGAGAAGAAATCAAATCGCGAGATTGAACTTGAATAATGAGAAGAAATCAAATCGTTTGATCTCCGCAATCGATGATTCAATCAAATCCAATAACGAATCAATCAAATCCAATAACGAATCGTTTGATCTCTGCAATCGAAAACTGAAGTAGATCTTCAGAAGTGTTGATTCAAATATACAAACACTTCTGATTTCAATTGAATTCAAAACCGATTTCGAAATGTCTACTCAGTTGAAGAACAATTATTCTGGAACAAAATTAATGAAGAATCTTCTTCTTCAATGGAGAATAACCAAATCTTACTCTAAAACTACTTCACAGATTTCAATTGATTCAACTAGATTGAAGATTCAAAACTGCATGTTTCTTTTTCAATGGAGAATAAAGAAAATCTTAATCTGAAACTGGTTCACCGATTTCAATTGATTCAATTCTCAGCTCTCTTTCGATTGATCTGAGCTCTCTCTGAAACCGTTATTTTTCTCTCTGAAATTTTTTTGTTCTCGAGAAAACTGAAAACAAAACCTATATATGTTCGGACATAATAAATTTGTAGAGGTTAAAAACATGCTTTAATTTGTTAAAGACATTCCCCTGAAGGGTATTCATGCTAAGCCCATGGATACTAGGGGGAATAATAACATTCCCACTTTCCGAAACTTACCTTGCACACGAACGATTGGCACGAAAACGAACTCTTAAATGATTAGGAAGTGATTTTCATTAAAGGACTAGGTCCCACAGCCCACCCAACTTTTGTAATAGTAAGTACGTATATGGTTGAATGATACTAATTGTAAAGACCCTCTCCTCTCAGTCGAACCTTTAGCTTAACAGATCTTGGAAAAACACTATTTTCATCAAGATCGATTCCATAGTATCTTCGATCAAACTTTGAAATGTAAGTACTATTGCTTTTCTTTCTTTGTTTGTTTTTGTGTGTAGATTTGTAGTTTAGTAATGAATAAAAACACTTTTAAGAGACATCTTCTAGTAAAAAAAATATGTATGAAGGAGTATACATTTTTTTCAGAATTACGGCTAAAAAAATAAAAACACTTGTAGTTTAGTAATGAATAAAAACACTTTTTGTGTGTAGATTTGTAGTTTAGTAATTAATTAATTTTTTTTTTTCTCTCTAGTAGTGATTGTGAACTTTATTCGATTAGAATCGAATCTTATTTTTGTTTCTTTTAGTGTTCTGTTCACTCATAAAAAATAGTCTTAATAATTTTTCAGCATTATGGCCGAAGACAATAGTGGACTTATAAGGCAGCAACCCTTAGTAGGAGGAAGTCTTAAGTCTATAATAATTGAAGACTTACCAAGTAGATTAGACGAGTTCTATGAGCACTGGGAATGTAACAATCCCAATTTTTGGGGAGGTTCAAATGTTATTATTGTTCAAACTACTCCAATTTACACAACCATGAGGTCATTGCCATCATCAATACTAAGTGTCTGGCTGTTTGGGTTAGAATTTCCGGATACCATTTTCATCTTCACGCGGACACACATTCACTGTTTGTCTAGTTATTACCATGGACGTTTATTTGATGTATTGAGAAAAGCCACTGTTACGTCTGCTCGTAGTTTAATTTTGAAGACATATGAAATGAGTAGCACAGATGGTGGGATTGCACAAATGGATACGATATTTGGAATAAACTGCCAATTCAATCGTAGAAGCATTATTCACGTTGCCGTAAGTCCACCGGTGAGTGACTATGACACGTGGTTGCAAGAAAGGACGCCCCCCCAATGTGCGTTCTACTGATATAACAAATGGCTTAGCGAAATTATTTTCTGTCAAAAACAAGTATGAACTTGACAATATAGAGAAATCTGCTTATCTGAATTATTCAGTGATGGATGAGTGCATGGTAAAAGCACTTAGGGAAATTGTGCTGGAAATTGTGCTTGAAAAGGTGGTGGATGCTACTCACCGGATGTTAGCACAAGAGATGATGAAGTATACAGTGAATCCAGCAGGATTGGGTGTGAAGCTTAAACACAAGTTGATCAATCTGTCATCCTCCTGTGATACAAAGTGGGGAAGGGGATGACTTCAACTTCGAGCCGTCCGTTACAAGTAACAACAAAAACTTGATTTTTGTGCCCAAGAGCGTGGTTACATGCTCTCTTAGCTCGTCATTCAATGACTATTGCTCTTATGTTGCTAGAACGTTTCTCATCAAACCCTCTATTTCGCAGAAGAAAGCATACATGGTTCTTTTGGCTGCACAAAAAAAGGTTATAAAAACTCTTAGGTCTGGAAACAAATTAAGCGATGCTTACAAAGAAGGAAAGAATATAGTTAAGACTCAAGCACCTCATTTATTACAATACCTAACAAAATCTGCTGGGATGGGTGTCGGGATTGATTTCAATGAATCCAACCTCAACTTGGATGCGGAGAACAATAGAATTGTGAAATCAGGAATGGCTTTCAAAGTCATACTTGGGTTTCAACACGTGGAAGATGAATCCCGCAAAAAGTTTTCCATGTTGCACGGAGATACCGTGATTGTCAAGGATGTTTCTCCTATTGATGTTACTTTGAGCCGGAAAGATATAGAATATGTGACGTACCCTTTCATTCAAAATGAAAGTCCACAACTAAATATCAAAGGAGGTTAGTACATTTATCTCGGCTCTAAGTTTTTCACTTTGAGGATACTGATGTTGAATCACCCTATTGTTTAAAAACCATGTTATATATCTTTCTAACATCTCTTAATGCAGACTCAATTTTATCATTTCAAGCTATATTGTGAGATTACATAACCATGATGTGTCCTTAGACAAGTTAAATTCGTGCTCAAACCTACCTTAGGAAGTGAAAGAACTTCAGAGTGAATACAACAGCTTGTTTTTTTTTTTGTTTTTGATGAGGATGAAATTAGGCTCATCAGTCAGTCTAGTAACCAAGGATTATGGGTTCAGGAGTTTTAGTTTCAGATAACCAAGGTTTCGTTCTCTAATGACATATTATTGGACTAACTCAAAAAGTTTTGCAGGTAGTACTATACCATAGTGCTAGATGGGGAGCAGGCTGAAGCAAGTAGAATGTTAGAAGCAGTAATGGAATGGGCTGTGTCAGATTCAAAAGGGACTACACCTGAAAGGAGAGGAATGTTGTGATGCTGTAACTGAAAGTGTTAGTTGGACTGCTAGTATGATTCAGTGCTGTTTACACAGACTAAGCTTTTTTTAGAGACTGGAAATTTATGTTTGTAAAGAGAACAGCAAATTCTGCTGATGACACTCTCCCTAAGCAACTTTTAATTACGCAACTATCAAACATAAAGATTGGTCTGTTACCTCCAGACAGTAGTTTTTTCTAATGAATTATCTTTCCTATCAAAGAAAAACAAGCGAGTAAATGAAGTAGATGTTCTAGCTTCTTAGCCCTAACTAAGTAACTAATGTTGTGCAGTGCACAATTGCAGTCTGGGGGAGTTGAACAAAACACCCCACAGTCTTCCTTGTGGGGTAAGATGGCAAATATGGTTTCCCAAGTCCCAACTTTCGTCAATCATACAAAGAGCAAGAAACCCAGTTATGGGGCGTGATCATGATGGACATAATGGTTATTGCAAAATTAGCAGAGATGGCAAGGTACAGAAACACCAGTATATATGCAATTTAGACTCATAGACGGATATCCAGACCCGATCAGAGGCAGCAAGGGCAGATTTTGTAACAAAAATTTATCACACAGAGAAATGCGCTAAAACGGTTGAGAACACCTTTAAACCCTTAAAAGCATTCAAGAACCGATGGAATTAAAAGTACTAAATCGCAAAAGTAAACCAATTCCCATCCATGATATTATTTGCAAAAGAAGAAGGAAAAAGATCCAAATAATTACTCTAAAAATTCGCGATCATACCAAAAAGCCATCATATGAAAAATTTCTCCAATCAGCACGGCAGGCGTCTCCTTTTGTTAAGATTTGCTTTTGCTTCACTAGGTTGTAGATCGCCTCCTAAAATCTTTGACCAGATTTGATTCAGACCTTTTGAGCTCTCTCTCTCTTTTATGGTAATTTAAAAGGAAAGAAAAGAGGCCACCTCATACAGCACTACACCCAGGGACCCAACCTTCTTAATCCAACTGTTGGCCACACAAGCTTCCCATAAAAGAGTGTCTTACAACTGGCATAACAGCCTCCAAAGCAACGTGTCTACAATTTAAACTGGCATAAAACAACTAAAAACAAATATAGAACACAACCAACCAACTAGGAACAGCAAAAAGAACTGGTAACTTGCGTCTTCATATATAATATAATACAATTCAGAATACAATCTATTATCTGGACAAGGAAAGACCATCAATCAAACCATAGCGATAACTTTACTCGCACCATGTCCTTGATGAACAAGATTACAGCAGGAACTTCCCAAATGCAAAAAATCAACCTTGATGAACACAAAAGAGCCTTCATGCGCGCACCAGAAAACACAGGCTCAGCCTCTTGAACAACCTGCCCCATGCCAATCCCTCGGTAAGTGGTCAGTCAAATACCACCTCCTACCAGATCCTGGGTCCTCAAATGCTTATGCAGCCTTCACGGAAACAAATCTGCTTATAGGGTAATTTGTATGAACTATCTTTGATGCCAGCTGCAGCAGCTTCTCAAGCTGCAAAACGTTAGAAGAAACCAGCCAAAACTGATCTTGGTGAACTGGAATGTAACAGCCTGTGCAGAAGCCCGTGGTGCTAAATACAACAACTCTTCTCCGTGGTACAATATGCTGAACAGTTAGATCGCCTCTACCGCATAACTTTCTTACCGCCCTTTCACATGTCATGGCAGAAACTTTGGGTCAGTAATAAACTGCATCGACCAGGTCTTTGGTTCGTCCCCATGCCATGGCATAGTACTGAAACTGCATATTCATCAGTACGCTACAGTTAGCTATTATCAACTAAAGCCACAAGAACCATTTTGGTAAATTGCCAAACATAAAAGTTATAAATCCAACATACCCGACAATCCAGAAATCATTTCCATCCATATGCCAATATTGCATTCCATTTTCATTGTTTGGAAAACAATTTCAACAGACTCATTGAGGGGACCTTGCAAAACATGAGTGGCTAAGGTAGGACGATTGCTTTCCATTTCGATAGCACCTGTAGTGAAAACTCCGGTGGTATTGAAATAACATGCAAGCTTCAAAGGAGTTTCGGCGTTAATGTAAGAAATCCGTTTAACAGCATAACGCTGCCTCCCATTATCAAGGGAGCTGAGTTACTTAAAATGATTCTTCTTTAAGTTGTTATCCGTCTGTAATGGCACGACCCTTGAGAATTTGGCATTGCTGCATTTGCTGTTAAATTCCGCCTGCCATGAAGGAAAGACCAAAAACGGCAAAAAGTAAATAAATCAAAAGGTATAATTCCTGCGGAGCACCACAAGGTACATGTAAATGGGGATTACCATAAATATTTTCATACACTGGATATATGTACTTTGGCATGGGTCTCAGTACCTGAAGGCTCTAGCTTGTTTCCTGGACCAGTGTGTTAGTAAGATGGGAGCCATTAGCGATGTCCCGGAAGCACCAACTTAAGAATTAGTATAGCGCAACACTAAAATTGTTGTAAAAAGTTGTTATAAAATTGATTGTGTGGAAGCTACGATGCTGTAGTCTTTGGCTGGTTGGTCAAAGGTTACCAAAAACAGAAAAAGATTGACCCACCTGTATGTCAAGGGAACCATAATAGCTCTGAACGGTATGAGCTCCTTCACATCCAACCAGCTTCATTTTTGTGACGCTGAATTTGGAAATCGATCTAGGCTGATAGTCCAATAATTGAGACCTAAACATGTAAGTTTTTCCTGAAACAGATATCATCAACTCTCAGTTCAATCCCAACTTATTCACATTGCAGATTGACACGTCAGCATGTTCACATCTGTTTCTTAAGAACTGTAGCTGCTGCTTATTCCTCAGAGCAGCAGTGAACAATAGAGTATTCGGGAACTAAATAAAAACATTCAACCACAAAATCCAAGCAACACATATCAACTCACCTCCATGGCTGCCAGTTCTGTGAGACCACAAAGACATCTCTGCCTTTTATTAGTCATGCAGCCATTACTTGAGTCACCATATGGCTTTAACCACCATACTGGTTCCCTACCAATTTCTTTTGGTAGCTGCTGTATCCAGTAAAGGTAAGACATCGGCCGTGTGGCGTGCCATAGAGCTCCTCATGTAACCCCCTCATGAGGAGCTCCTCATGTAACACCAAAGAACTAAAAAATACCACATACCTTGAAATAAGACTCGCAAAACCTGCAGTAAGGCAAACCTTACGACAACGCTTTTTCCATCCATCCCCAGTTGTGTTTTGCTTGTTGTAAACATGATCATGACCAGCCAAGAAAATATTATGGTTAAGGTCTGAGTCTCAGACAACTTACTACACACCATGTCGACACTTTGTTTAAATTTTAATATACTTCAAAATCCAGAACTTAAAGCTTTCCTGATATTGGCCTTCTGAATCTGGTTTCTGGTATTAGCTACTGCTTACCCCATTGAAGGTAGATAGCTGGAAAGTATCTATAGTGGACGCATTCCTTTGTATAGAACACAAAATTACACAGAAAAAGCAAGCAAACGAAAAACAAAAGAAATGGTCACTATAACTAGAAAGATATGTACAAGGAAGCGAATAAAAGTTGAAGCTCTGAGGAAGTTCTCTAATACGAACTGCCTTTAATTACCCAGGTAAGAGATATAGAAAATTTAATTTAGCTGCACATAACACCAAGATAAATAGAAGGGACAAAAAACCATATTGAGATGAGAGAAAACCTCAAGGGGAGTTGAAATGACTAAAATATATCTGATAGCTTGTTCGTCACCACTGTATTCTGTACATTTACCATCCCTATGAAAATACAATGCAGCAAAAATATAAAAGGTTGATTACTAAAGATCCCAGAAGCCTTCATTACTCTTTAATTTACATTAAATAACAGAACTGCCTTCAGATCTTGTGGCGTGAACTATATGGGAACAAAAAATATTATCTGATTAAAGCAACTCTCTGTCGCACAACATGAAGACTTATATATTTCTCAGTTAGTACCTAGTTTTACTGCTCAAAGAAATGGATGATGGATTCATTCTCTATGCACAAAAATCCTGCGACTCATTTACATAATATGCCGCTAGGAAGAGAAAATTCTATCTATCATATGTTGCAAAACTAAAATTCAAATCATAATAAAACTACAATTACAGATTCAATCCACCTCCAAAACCCAATCATGAATACTGCATTTGCAAATCATATGGTTCGCCTAGTTCATCATTCCTGCAAAAAGCATATCTTGAGGCCACATGGCCATGGGTGTTGGCTACATAGGACAGCTCATGGAATGATTAGCCTAATCAAACATTAAACATAAACACGATCAAATACCTGATGAACTATAAAACATATCATAATTTAGATTATCCAACTTAACTTAAACTAATCAGACATTTACTTAATCTAATCAGGATTTGATACGCAAAATAACACCGCCTCCATTTCACTTACATCTGTCATCTTCCTACTATGTAACTTAAGAACAGTTATCACATCTTCCTACTATGTAACTTAAGAACAGTAATCACCACAGCCTTTATCTTTCTTGTGCCCAACTCTATCTCTACGCATCTGATTCGTCCGACATCACCACATTTACCTGTCTTATTGCTGGCTTAGCCAGCTTTGTCCTGGTCTTGCACTTCTCTTCATTTTCTAGACCTGAATCGCGAGCTGTCAGAGTATTGAGTGGCATTCTCGCCCGAGTTGAGGAACTCCCATCCCCCACCCTGTATGAAATCCGTTGGGTCATCCATTATCATCTTCAATTTGGCCCCCCAGCCTAAAATATCCAGTTCATACTTGTTCTCGTAGTACTTGACGTCTCTGATGTCGAGCCACTCTTTGATTAGAACGAGATACGTCGACGGAATTGAGTAAAACTTAAGAACCTCGCGCTTAAAGTCCTTAAACACAATTGTCATGTTAAACACCTCCGGCGGGGACTGAATTTGCACCAGATTTACAACCTCAATCTCTTTTAGCGGGACAATGAGGAAAGGTTCTTCCCTGAGGTGAACTAGGCAATATAAAGTCATGAAAAGGAAGGAGGACAAGGAAGTGCCATTCTTGACGGGGATCCCCGCATGAAATCTTAGACTCATCTCTAGCTCATGAAATTGAATTGAACCCAATGGTCTCCATAAGAAATCAACTGCCCATACAAACTTTTGCATAAGTAGATTATCCCCAGTTTTTTGCTGCTTTTTGCCAAGCTTGTCTGAATCAAGAGCAAGGGGTTCCTTCCTTCCACTCCCCTCAGAGGTCCGCACCATACGGAACTGGATATCCTTTGTCATTTCAGTCCCCAACATGACGGGATTGTGCAAGTGCAAGTGCAAGAAAGGGGCCACCTGCTCGTCACCATCTTGAAAGAATGCATGTTTTACGTTATCATACATCACATCCATCTGAAAAGGGACACTGTAATTTGAGAATCGGAAACCGTTTGCATGGGCTTGAAGGGTACCAGTAATCTCCAAATTTATGCGGCGTCCTCGTCTTATCGTATAGGGATGGATCGACACACATAACTGCTTGCTATTTCTTGAAAACTGTAGCTGCTTCTTATTCTTCGGAACAGCAGCAACCGAGGTGGTTTCAGCTCCAGTCAGGCCCATACTAGACAGAGGAAGACAATCTTCATCTACAGACTCACTCACACCCAACCTCTTGGCAGTTCTAATGTGTAACTGCCGAGAAAGCTTTGATTGGTGTTGTCTCCTTAGTTCCTCCATATACTTCTCTTTATTTGTAGAGATAAAAATCTCATCCCACAAAGCGTCTGGAGAGTAGCGACTTTGAAACTTCAACCTCTTGCTAAAACTTTCAAATGCAGGCTTACGATCACGTAACTCTCCAAAAAGTTCCATTCCCCTTTTTTTCTGCTCTTCAGTAGGTGGTCTTTTCCAGACAGTAGATTTCTTAGCAACTGACTCATAATCCAGTTCATAAACCATTACTTCTGCCAAATAAAATTAGTATGAGCTTATAATTATAAGAAGGCATAAATTTGAACATTATTAAAATATGTGTGAAGACTAATGCAGAAGACTCTCCTAATAATTCTCACTAGCGTCAGCACTCTGAGCTAGTATTATGGCAGAGTCTACAGCCATATTCTACGGCATGATAAGTCTTTAGAATTTGTTATTTTTGTTAAACAAATCTGTAACCAAATCCTGAATAACTTTGAGTATAAATACTTATGCTATCTGCACATATTAAGTGTGGAAGCAATTCACCTCAAATCTCTTTCTAACTTGGTATCAGACTTGATCCAAGCCACCTTCCGCAAACAAAATCCAAAAAAAAAAACACACACAAAAAAAAAACTCAAAACCCTAAACATGGCAGATGCTACCAATACCCTTCGTCAAGTTCAGATTCACCATTTGGTGACCTTAAAGCATACTGAAACAAATCATTTGCTGTGGAAAGCACAGTTCAAGCCCATCTTAAAGGGTTATGATCTTACTGGTTTTGTTGATGGAACCAAACAAAAACCACCTAGAACTCTACCAAACAGTGAGGCAATCAATCCGGAATTCACATCTTATGAAGCACAGGACTCTCTTATTGTCGGATGGTTAAACTCCACCTTAACTCCAGAAGTGCTATGCAATGTGGCCAGACTTGATACAGCAAAGGAGATCTGGGATAAATTGGAAGCGGAGTATGCACCAAAAACTTTTGCTCATCAGATGAGCCTCAAAAAACAACTTCACAGCATGTCCAAAGGTAACAAATCATTGAAACAATATTTGAATGATGCTAAAAGTTTATTTCATCAATTAGCTGAATCCGGGTGCACAGTATCTGCTGATGAAAAGAAACAGGCAATAAGCAACGGTCTAAATCAAAGTTACGATCCAATAGTAACTTCTTTAAGTACTATGGAGGGAATGGAACTGGAGACCTTCTACTCTCATTTGCAGACTTTTGACATGAGGCTTGAGACACAGATGTCATTGCTGCAAACACCTATTGCTAATGTCGCTGTAACGAACTCTGCATCATCTAGCAGACAAGATCCAAAACGATTCAACAATCAACAGAAAGGATCATACCAGTCCAGCAACAATCAACCATATCGTCGGAATCAGGCTCAACAGGGGAACACCCAATTTGTGGAGAAGTGTCAGATTTGCAAAAAGAAGGGTCACCAAGGTGACAGGTGTTGGTTCCGTTATGAAAAGCCAAACAACAACAACCAGCGACCTCCAGCAGCATATATTGCTTTACCTGGAGAGCATGAGAACAACCAATGGGTAACAGACACCGGAGCTACCAATCATCTGACTGCTGACATGCGCAATCTGACGATTCCGCATGAATATCATGGTACTGAACAAGTGCATGTTGGAAATGGTAATAGACTTCACATTTTACATGTTGGTAATTCGTCTTTTACACATAATTCACGATCTTATCATTTGAACAACATTTATCATGTTCCTAACATCAAAACTAATTTGTTGTCAGTCTCTCAATTTTGTAAAGACAATGATGTTTATTTTGAATTTCACACTTCCTTCTTTGTTGTAAAGGACATGCGCACGGGGATAATGTTGCTGAGAGGGCTTAATAAGAATGGGTTATATGTTTTCGATGAAGTAAATCTGTTAGAGCATCCAATAAAACCACAAGCAATGGTCTCCTCTTCACTTCCACTATGGCACCAAATATTAGGTCATCCAATGCTACGTCTTTGTTTCCAAGATATGTCATCAATTTTCTCTTCCAAAATAAAATAAAAATTTGAGTCTTGTCATTCTTGCCATGTGAGTAAAAGCAAGAAGTTATCATTTTCTCTTAGCACAACAGTTTATGACAAACCTTTGAGCTTAGTTGTCTCAGATATTTGGGTATCACCCTCTTTATCAAGAACTGGTTTCCGATATTATATATTGTTTATGGATGTTTATTCTCACTATACCTGGGTTTTTCCATTGATTCAAAGATCTGATGCCTTGCACACTTTCATTCTTTTTCGTAAACAAATTGAAAATCTCACAGATCATAAAATAAAAATCTTTCAATCTGACAATGCTCTAGAATATAAGAAGTTCACTTCTTATCTCAATGAGTCCGCATACAAAGACAGATTTTCATGTCCTCATACGTCTCCCCAAAATGGTCTAGCCGAGCGTCGCATAAGACATGTCACAGAGTCTGGTTTAGCTATTCTATTCCATGCACATATGCCTAGGTCTTACTGGGCAGATGCCTTTGTTACTGCGTGTTACCTTATCAACAGGCTTCCAAAATCCAGTTCTGAGTCCAAAACTCCATTAGAATTATTGTTCAACAAGTTGCCTAACTACTCATTCTTGAAGGTCTTTGGATGCTTAGCTTATCCTTGTTTACAACAGTATAATAGTGACAAGCTTGAACCCAGGTCGCTTCCATGCGTCTTCATTGGCTACAGTAATGCCCACAAAGGCTATCTCTGTTTACATAGAGAAACCAACAGACTTTACATCTCTAGGCATGTGCGATTTGAAGAACAATCGTTCCCATTCTTATCTCTCAAGCAGCAATCTCCGTTGCCAAATCCAGGTATTGTACCATCTAGCACTAGTGTTTTCATTAAGAAACCTTTTAGCAGCTGTCGTTTGCCTTCACTCTCGGGTGCTAGTACATTGCAGTCACCAGTTCAGAACATGTTGTTGTGCCAGGAACGAATTCAAAACAGACTTCTTTACCATCAATTGCATCAACTGTTTCTCCTGCAATAAGTCCTGCGGCTTCAGATACAACCAATGCTTCCACTGCACAAGACTCTGCAGCTACAACATCTCAAGAAGTGCAAAGCCAATTAACAACACATCCCATGGTTACAAGGGCTAAAGTTGGCATTCACAAGCCAATTCAGAAACTTTGCCTCACTGCATCTAAACATGCCTTGCAAGATGAAGAGTTTATGGCGCCAACATGTTTTTCCGAAGCGCGAAAGATTCCAAAGTGGAGAACTGCGATGGATGTACAGATAAATTCTCTAATTCGCAATGGTACTTATTCTCTTGTCAAATACGAAAAAGGGATGAATGTGGTTGGCTCGAAATGGGTTTACAGGGTGAAGCAAAACCCGGATGGTACTGTTGAGCGCTGCAAAGCTCGTTTGGTGGCGAAGGGGTACAATCAACAGCAGGGTCTTGACTATGGTGAAACTTTTTCACCAGTTGTGAAACCTTGTACCATACGGCTTGTACTATCCATCGCCGTGATGAATGAGTGGCCAATCAAGCAACTTGATGTTGAAAATGCATTCTTGCATGGCAATCTGGAAGAAAATGTCTATATGCAACAACCACCAGGCTATGTGGATGAATCCTATCCTAATCATGTGTGCAAACTGCACAAATCGCTCTATGGCCTTAAACAGGCGCCAAGAGCTTGGTTCTCCAAGCTTAGTAACTATTTGGTCAAGTTGGGATTCAAGGGTTCCATTGCAGATACTTCCTTATTTATTCGTCAAACATCAAACTCTACCTTATATGTTCTCGTATACGTTGATGATATCATTGTAACGGGATCAAACACAGCTGAAATTTCTCAGCTAATTATGGATCTTAGTGATGTTTTTGCTTTAAAAGATTTGGGAGAACTGACGTTCTTTTTAGGGGTTGAAGTACTCAGGCAGGGTTCGGAGCTCATTCTATGTCAGCGCAAGTACATTACAGATCTTCTGAAGAACACAAAACTTGATGGTGTGAAGCCAGTCAGCACTCCTTTGGCTACCAATGTGAAAATCCAGAAACAAGGCACCAGAAAATTTGAAGATGCTACCTTATATCGAAGTGTAGTGGGTGCGCTTCAATATTTGCATCTGACAAGACCTGATATATCTGTGGCAGTTAACAAGGTATGCCAATATATGCATGATCCTTATGTAGAGCATTGGGAACTTGTTAAGTGAATTATCCGCTATCTCAAAGGAACTATAGATTATGGACTTCATATTCGTCCATCTAGGGATTATACCTTGCAGGCATATTCAGATGCGGATTGGGCTGGGAGTTTAGATGATCGGCGTTCCACGAGTGGCTATTGTATATACTTTGGGGGTAACTTAATTTCATGGAGTGCAAGGAAGCAGAAAACAGTATCTAAGTCTAGTACTGAGGCAGAATATCGGGGTGTTGCTATTACCACTTCAGAGATTATCTGGATTCAATCACTGCTAAAAGAACTTGGTCTGACTTCTCCACCACCCATTCTTTGGTGTGACAATTTAGGCGCTACATATCTGACAGCCAATCCGGTGTTTCACGCACGTACCAAGCATATTGAAATTGACTATCACTTTGTCCGTGAACGTGTAGCTGATAAACAACTTCATGTCAGGTTTATCAGCACCAGAGATCAGCTTGCGGACATCTTTACAAAGGGACTCACAGCTCCAAGATTTCAGTTCATACGTACCAAGTTGCATCTTCGCCAGCTACGGTACAACTTGAGGGGGAATGTGAAGACTAATGCAGAAGACTCTCCTAATAATTCTCACTAGCGTCAGCACTCTGAGCTAGTATTATGGCAGAGTCTAATGACCATATTCTACGGCATGATAAGTCTTTAGAATTTGTTATTTTTGTTAAACAAATCTGTAACCAAATCCTGAATAACTTTGAGTATAAATACTTATGCTATCTGCACATATTAAGTGTGGAAGCAATTCACCTCAAATCTCTTTCTAACTATATGAATTGAAACAAAGAAAAGATAATTCCGTCAAAAATGAAATTTGAAACCCTAGAAATGAAAAAAAAAAAGACAGTGAAATTAAACCCCAGAAGGCATAGAAAAGCACATGTTACTTACCAAATCAATCGAACTCTGCAAAACCCTGATGGATACTTGTGCCGATCGAGCTACAGAATAACTGAGCTACTATGGATTATGTGGAACGACCGAAAGTGTGATAAAAAGAACAACGAAAATTAATGCAGAACTAGACAATTCGATGAATGAAAAACGGAAGAAGTCTTACAAAATCCTTAAAAGCATGTATATATATGTATTGCACCACGATTTCGAGCAAGATTCCTAACAAAACTAGAATTCCTTATTTATGAAAAGAGGAAGCAGCAACCATGGCTTCTAGAGAATTCTAAGAAAACGATACGTATATATCAATACTGAGTCGTAAGATTCCACGTTTCGACTCGACCGAGTCACGTTGATTTTTTTCTTTCCAGGGAAGTACCGTGACTCAACAATACTCCAGGGTAGGGGTGTTCATGGTCGGTTTTGGTTCGGTTTCAAGCCAAACCAAAACCGAAACCAATATTATCGGTTTCTAAAAATTGAAACCAATCCATTAACTATTGGTTCGGTTTCCAAATGGTTCCAACCGGTTTCGGTTTTTGCCAGTAGTTTTTGGTTAACCAATAATTATGTCAAACCAAAAATAAAAATTACACAAATTTACAGAAAAAAATAGTATTGGTTTACAAAAATTTAAAGACAAAAAATAAATAAAAAGAATATCAAGAGTAGTTAAAGCTTACTCTAAATCTAGAGATCAAAAGAAGATTTAACTAAGATTTTTGTTATTGGGAAAGCTGATTTATTTAGGGGGAAAGCTTTTTAAGGGGAAAGCTAGTATAATTGGAATGCGTATAGGGGGAAGTATTCAATGAAATTGAATTTTAAAAATTATTTTGTATTACCACGCTACCCTCATGCCAAACCCCATTTCCCACTGAACTGAGCACGACCTTTGCTGTAACAGCGACAACATAATCGTTACCCCCAAAGAGGAAGAAAAACACAGATTTCTTCTCTAATTTCTTCTCATGTTATTAAAGAATTCATCTTATGTCCAATCCGTTTCTATCTATTCTGTAGCAGCAACCAAGTAATTGTTTTAGAATAATTCTGATCTAGATCTAATCACGAGGTAACGAATTCAACTTTGTTTCTGAATTTTCTCAAATTTAATTGAATTTTGGGTTTGAGAAATGTTCAGTTTTTGAAATTTCAATCATATGTGAAATTTTGTTTGTATGCAAGATGGGTGTTTGATAAAATGTGTAATAGATTTCCATGGGTGAATTTTAGTACGACACATGAGAATTACCTTTATCAACTACTAAATTAGAATTTTCAGTTTAAGAAGTATAGCAGTTCAGTTTAATTGTGTTCCTAACCACTAACCAGCATACTGAGATGTGTGATTTTGTTGCCTACCTTAAGATCCTTTAATAATGATGAATCTTTCAAAGCTGAACCAATTTTGGCTAGCTATTTGTGAACTTAATCTTAAATTTTTCAAAGCTAATTTGACATTTTGCATATTTTTGCTCCACAGCTTGAGTTAGGATATGCAAAGGCAACAGGTAACCCCCCTCATAAATATGTTCCATGGGCGACAGTCAATGATGTGCCACTTTATGATGTAAGTTCGTTCCTATCTTGTTCTCGCTCTCTTCCTATATGAACATAAAACTGGCCAATGAAGGTTCTTTAAAATTGAATCCATATATTTTTGCAGGATTATCGCAACTTTCAAACATACATCTGCAATGCCTACCAAGGCACTAAGCCCACATCTTGTCAAGCACAACAAATGGGGATCACCTCTTAAACAAAATCAGACCAAATTCTTGAAGTTACATTTATGGACGAAACATCTCACAAAACTAATATCAGGTCTCCATTGACTAATAGCAGTTGTTGTAATAATTGTGATAAATAAGTACAGCAGCTCAGTCGTTGTTGGATGCAGTTGTTTTCTATTAAAGGAACTTATATGTTCTCTGAATGGGAAATGAAGACACCTAATTGAGATAGATTAGTCTCTATATGTCTAATCTTTACTGCTTTTAAGCATTTGTGATTAGAAATATAGATACTAACCCAATTTCAGTTAAATAATCCAATATATACGACCATATGTTCCTCTCCAGATTGTGTCCATCTTCTTGGAAATCTACAGTACTTTAATGCCTTGTCATTACGGGGAACTGGAGCATGGCAACGACTGTTTTACTTACGGATAACTGCACCTCGAAATTCTGGGTAAGTTGCTTCCTTTTTTTAAAAAAATTTACTCCACGCCAGAGTTTACATAGTCCATAAACCTAGTAACATATAGATAAGACTTTGAATTCAGAATTTTTTTTGTTTGATTAATATATGCAGATGCACATAACTTCCACATATGTTCATTATATAAAACACAATGCATGCATGTTTTGAACTTGGTTTCCACAAAGATAGTCTGACATTATTCTGAAGTAAAACTAAAATTTCTGAAGTAAAACTAAAATTTCTGAAGTAAAACTAAAATTTATTCATTAAGCAAAAAACTGAAGTATCCCGATTCAACGTAAAGACATTTTTATTGCATCTTGATTCACTTTTCCCCATTTGTTATTCTTGTCATTTCCCGATAGATTTCTATTCTCCTCTCGTATAGACCTAGCCATTCCTTTCCATAGGTTGTCAACATCTTTTCAGCAAAATAATATGATGGATATGAAGGAATTGGCGCATCCGCTTCCATCTGTAGACTGACATAATGTTTTTCATTGACTAGACCCATAAAGATGATTCTGTTTTTTTGTCCTAGTGGTTGGTTTGACATGATTTGGCACAAAATTCATGCTTCCCTTCTTACTGTAATACACCACAACAGTAGTAAATGTCTCAGATATAAGAAAACCAGCCTCAAGCATCATCATCCAATATTTATCATTCATTTGAACTCCGTGAATAGGGAAATCAATATTGGTCATCATATTATTAAAACCTTCAACATCCCATATTGATTTATATACTTTCTCTAACTTCTTCAAATTCTTAACCAATTCATCTCTCACATACTTCCAGGGTGCTAGCTCATTCTTCTTATACAACTTCAATTGTTTAACCACAACCCAATAGACACAATGTCCATCTGCTTCGACATCTTCAGTATGATTTATAAATGGTTGTATTTCTACGGGAAGTTGCTTCAAGTAAAAATCATTAATATGATCGGTAGATGCCATTTTGGTGTGTGGTGCTGATGTTGTACAAATATTTTTTTGGCTCCATTTGATTTAAAGCGATTTCTACAAGATCAAATTCTGATAGGTTCCTTTTATTAGATTTATTCTTCAGCTGTTGCAACTTTGTAGGTCTACCGAGATGTATTTCTGAAATTTTCGGCTCTTTAAGGTAAGTGGTCTTCGGATTCCAAATTACCCTAAGAGCTGACTGCATTATAATTCTTTGACTGTCTGTTGCCTTATCCCATGTCTCAGCTATTCCTTTGATTTCAGGTAGTTCATTAAATTCTTTAGTTGTTCGGCTTCTTACATGAGGAGGAGTAGACAATTGCATCCAGAACGCACCGATGGAGCTAAGGGGTATTGTAAGGACCCTCAAGCACGTCAATGTTATTAGACCGGTCAAGTGTCGATTTAGCCGATAATAACTCGATTAGTTTAACACGGGCGTTAATTAATAGAAATTAATCTAACAACGATCTAGATACGAAACAAGTATCGTTAGATAGATCTCGAAAAGTTACGTGGAATAGACTACTCGAACGTGTCATTCAGATATCGGACGAAGAAGATATTATCAGAGTTATTTGAAGAGAAACATTAACCGCTTGGTTGCCCTTATCAATTCAATGGGTGCCTTTATAAATTTCTTGGCCTTATCACCAACTGGATCGAGCAGATAAGATCATTCCTTCTTTATTCTTCTCTTTCTTCGTTTTCTTTTGTTTCTTCTCTGCTCTCCTCTGTTGATGTATGAAAGATGAATTGAGAGTGGTTTTGTTTAGAGATTCATAAGAAGCTTTGGGTGTTGACGCAAATGAGTAGGTAATGATGTGGTGATCGATTAAACCTGGGAGAAGAAGAATCTGATGTTGTTCGAAATAAAAAAAATTAGGGTTATGTTTCAGAGATAAGGGAATTAAGATAACTTGGTGATTCTGTTGAGGGTTTGATGATTTATCGTGGTGTTGATTCGAGGAATTGATTCAATCTCAGAGGAACGGTAAGATCAATTTAGGGTTTCGAATTAATTCGATTTTCTTGTTGAAATTGTTGTTGTTTGATTGAATTATTAGATGGGTTTATCTTTGATTGAAGTATAGCTGACTCTATAGGGGTTGATTTCAGTTTCTCAGTTAATTGAATTAGAAATTAGGGTTTAGAGAATTGAGCTGTTGATATAGAATTGAAGATGAAGATGGTGTTTTGGGTAGAAGAGTTATGACTGTGATTATAGGTTAAGGTAGTACTGAATTACAGGGTTCATAGAATTGGTGTTGATACTAGATGGGTTACTGATACATGACATGGCAGGATAGTTGTTTTGAAATAGTGGAGGTGTTATGAGTTGAATTAAATTGTGAAATGAGGAAGATGTTGGCGGAGCTGTAATTATAATTGTGTTGGTGGTTTTGAATATATGGTTTATGAAGATTCTAGTTGAGATGCTATGGCAAATGGTTTTGGAATTGTGAATATGAAGTTTGGTTGCTACTTCAAAGGATTTGTGGTGACTAGCTGAAGGTTGAGATATAGGGGAGATGAAGTTACAGATATTTGAATGTACAGTTTTTCCAATGTGGAAGTTAGGTGTAATGTTTGGTTGCTGGTGCAGGACATGGCAGAGTAGCTGATGTGTGAAATGGTTTGTTTGGTTGAAGTTCATGGAGTTGCTAGTGATGTTATAGATGTGCAAGTAGTGTGATTAAGTCACTGCAATTGAAGTTTATAGATGGAGTTGTAGAACTGTGATACAAGCTTGGTACTAGAAATTATGGGTAGTAGTGGTTGTTGAATTATATTGCAGCTGGTGGTGATATTGTGAAGTGTTAACTGGTTTAGGTCACTATGGTTGTGACTTAATAGAGTGGAAGTGGGAGTCATGCAGATATGAAGACAATGTTGTTATGATGCTGCTGTGTAGCTGTTGTGATATTATTGAATGCAGGGAAGAGATTGGAGGTCTATTGATAAGGTAACAATGATGATTGGGTTAAGTTGTAGCTCAAGATAATGATTAGCTAGTTAGAGATGGTATTGTCTGTGTGTTTGTGACTGCAAGTGTTGGAGATGATTTATTGGTGAATTGTGGTGGTGTTTGGTGAAGCTGATAGACTTTGTACAAGAGGAACTGGTGTTACAGGATTGTTGAAATGTTTCTATAGAAGTGATGAGTATTACAGGTGATGATGGAGTTGGTTGTGTACTGAGTTTGCAAGTGTTGTGTATAGGAAGTAGAGTTAGAGATAGAAATTTAGTACTTGAAATGAATCAAGGAAGAGATGATTTAATTTGTATTTTTGTAAAGAAAGTTAGAAATGCATTTTTGGTCTTGGCATGTATTTGTGTTGCATCTTATTTGTACATTAGAGGTTTGGCTTAGGCATTTGGCCTATTAGTCATCCCAGTCAGATATCTGACTAGTTTGCTTAGCTAACTCAGTTAGTCTGACTGAGTTAAATGTAAACCTGACTCATCTAAATCAATCTTGTGGACTGAGTTAACTCATCGAGTTTCCATGTCTTGACCGAGTTGATCTTGACCGATTCCTGTTAGAATCGTTGACCTTTTGACCATTGATTGAACTTGGACTTAGACGTTGACTGTTAGTTGACTCCATTGACTGTTAGTGACCGTCAGTTAACCCAGATTGACCAGGCCTTAGATTAAGGGGTTAGTTTGTTGGGCTTGTGCTTAGAGCCATGTGTTCTTAGTTTGATGTTTTGGACCCTTTATGGTCTGAATTAACCTTTGGTTCATTCTACAAAGTTGTAGCTATTCATAAGACGTATCTAATGGATTATAGAACCAACCTAATTAAAATAGTAAACCTTAGATGTGCTAAAGATAGATAATGAAAGGTATGGAAACCATAAATGGGCTTAGAACAATTAGATAGTTCTCTTAATCTTTGACTAGAGATTTGTATGAGATTATGTTATGAGCCTTGTATGAGCCTTTTGGCTAATCTTTAGAGTGCTTGTATGATTAACAGTTAGACTATTAAGAACGATCGTTCAAAGGATGAACCAGTGGATCGTGGATCTCGAGATAGGTGTGGTGTGTCATCAAAAGAGGTGGAAATCGATAACGAACTTTCTTGTATTCATTATTGTTTTACAAATCAATCTTTGTGTTGTGAAATTCATGCATATCTTTGTGTGCTCTGTGTGGTATGAGATGTGTGCCGACACAATATCAGTATTCTATGGCTAGGGCGATACACCGCAATATTATTATGGCTAGGGCGATACACCGCAATATTATTCTTCCTTTATATATATTCAGTATTCTATGGCTAGGGCGATACACCGTAATATTATTATGGCTAGGGCGATGCACCACAATATTATTCTTCCCTTATGTGCGGCAACACACATCTCATACATGGATGTTTACTGTTATTTATGAATGTCTATGAAGAAGTTTCTACATTACGTTTTAATGTATTTCCTTGTATTATCGACTTTCGATTAAACCTGCATTGTTTTTCGAATCATATTAATGATTACTTGAAAGCTAGTTGTTATTTCTACTGGGCACCCCTTTTAGGGATGATTTGCTCACCCATTCCCACTTTCAGTTTCAGAGACAAATCAGAGTTGCGCAGCGGAAGCTTTGTGGCATTGAGTCTTCTGCTATGATTATTATGTTGTAAACTCTGTTTGTAAACCAAATGACTATTGTATATGTATCATCCGAGACGATTTCTCGTATATATATTTTTGAGTGAGGCTAGTTTTGGGTTAAGTTTCTGTAGTAGATTTCTTAATTAAAAGTTTAAGTGTTTAATTTGGATCATTAGTGCCTCTGTTTTTAGTTAAATTCTTGGTTTAGTCAACTGCTAGCTTAGGGGACGCTACAGGTATAACACCATAAGAGTTTTTATATTCGTACAACATGTGTGCACAAGGTAATCCATTGACTTTATATAAAACACACCCACATCTTTTGAGATCTAATCTATGCTTGTCGACTCGCCCCAACTCTTCACACAAAATCCGCGACCCCATATGTGACACGTTGTTAAGAAGCAACACCAGCATTGGATGTTTCATGAAGTCATGCATGGTTCTTGTGGCACTCACCTCAAAATCATCTTCAATCTCGACAAGGTTGTTTTCATACTTTTGATGTACACTATGCCAACAGGTAACAAACGATCCATGTGAAGTTCCAAGATATAATTTAAGCGTACCATGAGCACTTTCAACCCTGCTAGTCGCAACATTATCATAGTGTTTGATCTTGTTGGTCCAAGCCCAGACAAATTTTTCCTTAAACTTACTTAGCCAAGTTTTTTTAACATATTGCACTGCGTTACTGTATTTCGCAGACCATGTGGCACAAGATTTCTTGTATCTCTCATGGTACTCCTCTTTAGTTGATGACCAAGCAAGGGATTTCCACTCATCCATAAATTTATCAAAAACTTCTCTTCTTTTCTCTTCTTCGGTCTTGTCTACTTTACCATCTTTATCCTCATTCTTCTTGTCATTGATTATACCAGACTCCATGTTCTCTTCAGACTTTTTATCATCACCCATGTTATCATCATTCTTATTATCTTTAACTCTAAAGAATTTTGCACAACGAGCAAATACATTCTTCCCTATATGCCATGTGCAGAGGAGAGGAGATGCCGCTGGAAATACATACTCACAAGCATTAATCAAACCATAGTCCCCATCGGTTACAACTACAGATGGAATCTCATTTTCCCGGTATAGACGTCTAACACATTCTAAAGCCCATATGTAGTTCACTTCTTTTTCTCTGCTCATAAAGGCAAGTGCGACAGTGAATGTCTTTCCAGTTGAGGTATGAGAGACCACATGAAATAATGGCAAGTTATACCTATTGGTCTTGTAAGTGTTGTCGAGTAAAATAAATTTATGGAAAGACTGAGCTAGTAACACATACTTAGGATGAGCAAAGAATAGACCATTAACTTCATTTGTTGTAGGATCGGATTTGTACTCTACTGTGTAATTATGCTCATGGCATAAGTTCATAAATTATTGCATGGCTGATCTCCCTTCATTCCCGTTGGCTTTTATTAAAGCTCTAGCATTGTAGATGGTTCTCATTGTACAATGGCTATTGCCGTTAGCTTCTTTTAAATCACGAAGAATCATCCGAGGCCTACTACCGGATTTTGTCATGGTTTCAACTTTCTTCATTTCTTCTTCCGTCAACCGTGATACGTATGCATGTCCTGTAAGTTTTTCAGGGAGTGAATGATTATGAACACCATATTTGACACGAAGGTGCCACTTCCCATCATCCTTACACAAAGAACTTAACATAAATGGGCATCCATATTTATTAGAACCACACTGTCTCTTCCTTTTCCTGAGAGTTTTCGGTACATGGTGTTTACCCTTGTGGCTGACGGGAAGACCACTTCTCTCGCACTGCATCTCGAGATATGATCCTTTTCTATTTCCATCTGCATTTTTAACCCTTGATGACTTGCAAACAGGGGCGGAGCCAAGGGTTGACTAACCCTGGCTCTAGCCCCCCCTAAAATTCCAAAAACCATGTAAACACCCTTGATTTGATCCTATAAATTATATTTAGCCCACCAATATTAAGCATTTGGTCCACTGAGTTTATTTGAATTTTTTTCTAGCCCCCCTCTATGCTAAAACTTGGTTCCGCCACTGCTTGCAAACAATTACACAATTCATTTCTTTACCTTGTTCCATACACCAATTGCGGACTGATTCTCTGGAATCAAACACCTACATCAACCACATAAAAGGAACTTATAGTCGTAGTATTTCTATTTACTAACCACTAATGACTAGTTGAAAGAACGTTTGAGATTTGACTGTATTAGAAGAAAACAAGGGAAATCAATGCAATATACCTATTCGGTTGTGAAGTAATAGGTCAAGTCCAAACTAGAACCATCGACATATATACAAGATTAATTCAACGAAAATCATACATGAGATCGAATTATTTTTACGTACATGTAAATGTTGCAAATAGAATCCTTAACTTAGATAGGTTAATACTTTTTCATGTATGTGTTCTTCTTCTTCTTCTTCTTCTTGTTCATGCTCTTGATCTTCTTGTAGATTTTTTTTTTCTTCTTGTTCTAGAGATTGTTGTTGACCGTGAAAAGGTTCCACAACATAGAAAGTACTACCATTTGTGCTTGTATAGTTTGTGTTTGACAACAAAAATAGATTTTCTTCTTCTGTAAATGTATAATCGCCTCCATCGGCATCTTCGTCATTCATGTTGCTTTTGTGAAAAAATTAACGATATGATTTAGGGTTAATCATGGTTATAGATTATCTTAAATATATAGTATTAGGTTAAAACCGATCACAGAAAAACGGTTAGGTTGAGTTGAGGACAGAACGGTAAAATCAGCATTTTGTTAGGGGGAAATATAATTTTTTACTCCTCCCCTTTAATGATTCAAAGTCAAACAAAATATACCATAGTCAAACAATTTTAGCTTTCCCCCTAAACAAATCAGCTTTCCCTATAACAAAAATCTTAACTAATGGTAGGCTATACAGTGACATCTCTAATGAAAATTTAATCAATGATTTTTTTTTATCAATATTCGGTTAACCATTGGTTATTGGTTCGGTTTCTCTATCATACCAAAACCAAACCATTAATCTCTGTTTTCATATTTTCTAAACCAAGTTCGGTTTCCCCCTAATCGGTTTGGTTCGGTTTTTCGGTTAACCATTAACCATGAACACCCCTACTCCTAGGAGTATAACTTAGCTTTTTCTTTTTCTTTTTTAATTCTGAGAAGTACCGTGACTCGACAAGACATGCCCTGTTCTAGACTTAACAAAAGTCTGATTTTTGTTGAGGAATTTTTTTACTCCCTGCGTCCGATATATAAAGACGAGCAGTAGTAATTAAATTTCCTAAAAGAGCTCTTATAAGACGAGGTAGTAAATAATTTTCCGTGTGTTTTCTTATAATAAGATAAGAAAAAAAAATGGTTTCCATAAATTTCCTAGATTGATTGGGGGCCATGAAATTTAATTGGGGGCTTTACACTAGAGGACAAAAAAGGTCACTTAATCCTAAATTGGGTCACCCCTTAAAAAAATATTTTCTAAATGGTTAAAATTCCCCTGTATGATTAGTATTAAGAATTAATTAAGTTGATTAGTGTGGTAAGTGTGTTTAGATTAAAATCTGATTTTGGGATAAAACTTTGGGGAAATTTTATTTTTGGGTTTTTATGTATTGAGAAGAAGAGGAGGAGTTTTTGAGAGGAAAAACTAGGGTTTTTAGAAATGAGTGATTCAAGTGGAGGGAATGAGGTTGGTGAAGCTTCAAATAAAAACCATGATTGTGTTGATGGTTATATTGTCTCAACTAATCCTATGGATTGGATGTTTGATGAAGAAATGTTAATAGAGGAAGCCATGGATAAGGTGCAAATGAAGAACCTATTACTCAAAAGGAAGGAACCAGTCCTCGAAATGAAGAACCCGGAGCTCAAAACAATGAGGTAAACTTCTTATACTCTTCAAATTGTCTGAATGGTGCTCCAAGTGGTCGATTCATGGTCACAATGAAACTACTCAGAGTGAGGGTCAATATAGTCGGGTCACGTATAAACTAACGACTCTTTAAGGTCGTCATTGAATTGACACTACCAATGACGACTTAAACTTGCAACTTTTCCAGGTTATGAAAAATCGTTAGGTTGGTGTGATAAACACTGACGACTCTTTTAGCTAGGTCAGAAAGGGTCGTTAATCTTTTTATTTACAGACAAACGACTCTAAAACCAAAACTCTCAGTAAATAAAACACTTATATGTATTCATAGAAGATGACAACCCTATCCAGCCATTTCAAATTTTATGTAGAGTTGTTTGGTGTCTTATTTGATTTACTAACGACCCTTGCACTGCATTATCATTTTTTTGATTTTATAGAATCATTTCATTGAATCCTAAAAGGCATACATCTTTCATAGCGATACATTGAAGGAAATGAAATACAATTGATAATAACGGTGCACTTATACACTTAATCATAAAGCATGTAATTATACATGATGCCTTCCAAGATAAAGTAGCAATCGTCGAACTCGAACTTTTTTCCACGAAGCACCTCGTATCGGACATACACCTTCCCCGACTGAAAACCCCAAACAAAAACATAGTTAGTATTGTTGAAAGCTATCGATAAGTTTGACCTCTTGTTTAAATTCCTTACTCTTATAGCACCCAACATATTGGGAATGGATTCCCTTACGGCCTTCATTTCTCTTTTGAAAGCATCACATTCCAATTTTATCTCCTCGAACCATTCCTTGACGAGTTTCAAAGACCTTGAGTTGCAATTTTCGTCTAACGCCACAAAAACGATGAATACACGGTTCCACCAAGCATCCGATGTTTGATCAACGTCTTTTCCTAGATCTTCAAAGTGGTTTGTGACTGTTTTCCAAGCTCTCACAATAGCGCAATTCTCTTCCTAAGTGTAAGTACTAGTCATGGTGTTTACTCTTCTTTTTCCTCTTGGATAATAAATGAATGAGAATGAATGTGAATTGAGAATTATGGTTTGGGTGAAGAAAGGGTGAGATATGGGTCTCCATTTATAGAGATTAAGGACCCAACAATCACTTTTTTGAATTTTTAACCGTTGCCCGACTCAACCACATTTGGTGAATTTAAAATTCACATTAACTGCTATAAGGATCATTATTATATATATTAACCAAGTGACGACTCTTGATGATCAAAAGAGTCGTCTATGTGTTTTGTTTATTGACTGATGACTCTACTGTCAAAGAGTCTCCGTGTTAAGTGACATTTAGAGTCGTTAATATGTCTTTCTCCAAAAATGATGACTCATGCCAACATTTTCAAACAATATATAGAGTCGTCACTCGTTTTTTTACAAACCATGATGACCCTTTATGAACTATAGTAATTGAACCAATATTTGAAGTCATGCATTTTATTGAATCCGAAAAAACATACATGTAGTTGAAATAAAATAGAAGGAAAACACATAAAATTGTTCAATACATTGCGCTAGAAAATCTATACGAGATTAATTATATTGGGCGAATTTCCATTCAACTTCCTCCAAGAGAGTGTAGCAGTCCTCGTGCAAAAACTTATGGTCGTACTTTAATTCGTATTGGCTCCGACCCAAAGTATACTGGAAAAACAATTTTTTTTAATAAGTTAGCATTGTTGAATAATCATAACCAAATAAATAATTTTTGATGAAAGGCATATTGATTCACAAACTTACTCTACTCATTTGAGGTTTGTTGGGTATAGCGTCAGCCCGAGCTTTCAATTCGTCTCTCATCAATACGCATTCATTGTATAAATAAGCGTACATTTCCCTTATCTGCGGGAGCATCCTCATTGAATGATTTCCGTTTAGTGCTTTGAAAACCTTAAACACACGTTTCCACCAAGCATAGGTTGTTTGATCCAACCCAAGGTAAGGCCCTCTGGTTGGGTCTTCGTTACTGGACACCCATTGCGCTTCCTCAATGGGGTGCTTTGTGAGAGTGGTGTGTGCTCTAACAATAGCAACATCATCTATATTATTGAACGGAGTAGGAGCCATTTTTAGTGTTTGAAAGTGATGGGTGACTATTTTAGGAAGATTGAAAGTGATGGGTGAATAAGTTTGGAAGAGATAAGTCTCTATTTATAGCAAAAATGTACCCAACGGCTAGTTTTTTTTAAATAAAAAACGGTACTTCTGCAATAACTGCTCCTACTAGTCAAAGTTTTTCAAAGTCTGCAATAACTTCGTTCAGAGTCGTCAAGCTAGATATATATACGGTAATGACCCAAGGTGAAAACTGGGCAGAATGGTTTATATTTGGGAATGTAGAGTCGTCTGTGTATAAAAAGGGTCGTCATTTATCGAGAAAAGGGTCGTTGTTCTGTAAAATGAATGTTGACGACTGTTAGTGTCGTTAACCTGTAAATAAAGATGATGACTATTAGGGTCGTCGTTCTGCAAATGAAAAGATGACGACCTTTTGCATGGTAAATCAAAATAAACAACATGGTCATCATGTTAACATCTCATAAATTGACGATTGTTGAATGATATTTTGTCTTTTGTCTGTAGTTGGTTGTACGGGCGAGCTCTCAACCTGAACCTGTCTCCACTATTGGTCCGGATACCTCCCAACACTATATGACCGATTTGGTACGTTTTTATTGTTTGAATCGATGTATATCTTTATGAAAATTGTTTAATTAGTGTTCGATCATGAACGTGTTATTTGTTTAATGTAGACATGAAAAACAAAGGCTGAGGACAAGGAATGGATTATTTCCAAGGCAAAAGAGAAGATGTGCGTAGTTGTTCAAAGCAAACACGTTGATTATAAGAAAATGGAGATGGTATGCGAGAGGGGATAAGGAAGAAAGTCACAAAGGGAAGAACTACAAGTATGAGAACAAGACGACGAGGGTCTACAAAACTTCGTCGAAGAATATATAATTCCCCTTCAGGATTTTTTTCAAAAGGCATCATGAAACTCATCTATGGAGGTTGTATAGTATTCCGGATGGTCGTCACAACCATCCTCCACCTAGTACTATTTTAGGGCACCCAACATATGCCATATTGAAACCACATCAAATGGAAAAGGTCCGGCAGATGAAGCGATGTAGGCCCCTTCAGATCCTAAATGCAATAAGGGAAGAAGATATGACAAACTTGTCTATTATTTCCATAATCTACACTTCCAAAGCAACGATCAAGAGAACTGAATGGGATGGTAGATTAATTATGCAATAATCAGAGTGGTTGGCAGAAAAACTTAACTACGCCATGCAAATAAGTGTGGGTCCGGGCGACAAAGTGACTCATATTTTTAACAGGTCTTGTTCATAGATTCCACCTATAAGACCAATAGGTATAACATGCCGTTGTTGAACGTGGTTAGTCATACTTTGGATAAGCAATCATTCACCGTGGCATGGTGCTTTATGGAAAAAGGAAGAAATAGAGGACTATGTTTGGGTTTTGGAACAAGTTAGGTTGATTTACCGTTGCGATTAAACACCGCATGTTATATTTACGGACAGGGATTTTGCAGTAATGAGCGTCATTCGTCAAGTTTTTCCACTTGCTCAACATTTTCTTTGTACATGGCACATCCAAATGAATATTTTTTCTAATTGCAAGAATCATATCTAAAAGATCAAGCATGCAAAGGGTAATCAACGTTCCAAGGAAGAAGACGAGCGTCTAAGTAAACTTTCAAAAAAAAAAGAGATATCCGAAGAGAAAAGGAAAGAAAAGGAAAAATATACTGAAGATGGTGATCTATGGGAGTATTTCTGCAAAGATTGGGACCATTTGGCTCATTCGAAGACCGAGGTAAAGTACTACGCAAATCTTCAAAAGTTTATTGATGATTGGAGTACGGATCATAAGAAGGTTGTCGAATATTGCCTATATACATGGTTGAATCCTTAGAAGGAGAAGTTTGCTTATGTATGGACCAATAAGTACAAGCACTACCAAAATGAGTCCACGAGTATTTTAGAGCAGTCCTATGGACGTTTGAAAAAAAATCTTCAAGAGAACACTGGGGGTAGTTACGGTACAGGAAGATATTCACGAGCACGCCGAGGATGATCTTAGCAAGATAGTGACTCAGATAGAGTATAGTAAAGACCGTTTTATGAAGTAATATATGGAAGACAAAGAATTGCTACGTGGGGTTGCACACCAAGTATCATGGTGGGAAATAAAGCATATGATGACTGAATTAAACAAATTTCGAGCGAAAGCTTCCAATAGAAAAGTGATTAAATGTAATTTTACAATTGAGACGTGGCTTGGACTCCCGTGTAAACATAAGCTTGGTAGGTACAAGGTGATCATTCCCATTGAAGATGTCGATCTTTTTTGGAAGCAACTTTCATTCACCCCAAATCCAACAGGAGCCGCTGATGAACAATTTGGATACCTGGAGATTGGCAAGTATATCAATGAGAAATATCGAAAAATGAATTATGTAGGAAGACAGATATTGGTTTCTAATTTTTGGCTGGCTGCCCGTAAGAGCTAGGGAGTAGAAGAAGAGCCAATCAAACAAAAACCACCGGGTAGGACCGACAACTAAAAAGTCGTTTAGAGAAACCGGGAAAGCGGCCAAGAGTTGCAAAAGTGACCCGTCACCTCATGAGTATGTCTAGGCGGAATATACGGAGTATTAGAACTCTTTCCTCCCCAAGGCAAGGGGTCGGCCAAAAAAACAAGATTTGACCCAAAGTGAAATAGAAGTGAAACAAAAGGAAGACATGGATGTTGTAGAGCATGTGGTCGGTACCCAGCAAAGCCAAACGAGCAGAATGGTGACGATAAGAGGAATAAAGGGTAATCCGCGCACCCCTAGATATTCCCAAGGAAGACCACATCGTGTTGCTTACACTTTGTATAAAGAGTATACCGATCAACTTCCTCATGTCATCTTGGATCACCTTTTTATCCACCGACGACATTGACGGCGATGGAAATTGTGGTTACCATGTTGCAAAGGAACAATTAAGGCATTTCGACGAGGCCGATGAACTTAATCTCACCCAAATCGAATATGCAAGAAAAAAAATGGCAGTAAAACTAGTTGAGGACAAATAACTATATTTGACAATGCTCATGGAAGGAGATCAAAAAGAGAGGGAATTGAAGTTTAGGGAGTCGGTTTCAAACGTGAAATGGAGGAAGGGGTCGAAGAAGGTCGGTTATAAGTTTTGGATGCAAATGACTTTCGGCGGACACATTCACTTGTGTTGTAATTATATTCAGCAAAGGCTTCCCGGAGGCTCTTGTATGCACGTACCCTCAAAAACTAGGTGCGAGGAGGCGATAAAGAAAAGAAGAATTGTAATGGAACATGTCAATGATAATCATTACATAGGCTTGCAGATTTCCGAAGAATGTCCTCTACCACATGTGTATGGTGATTGGGGAGAGAACACCAAAGAGTGGACAAACCAATATGAGTATGGAATGAACAATTGGAATGCTATGGACCCAACTCCGGTTTACTTATACATGGGCAATGAATCGTGAGTGAAGATGTTTATTCTCAACTTTGCATTGCATTTCGAAGCATACTTTTTGATAATGGTTGTATCTTGAACCCAGATATTTGTATTTTGAAGAATGCTTAATGAATACAATGCGTTTTATCTTGCGGCATAAATGTTTTCCACTCTTGTTTATCTAGAGTCGTTATCCTAGTTGGATTAAAAAACCAACGACCCTCATAAGCAATTTGAATTATTTTACAGAGTCGTCATCCATATATACATACACCTTAACGACTCTAACTGTAAAAATTTGATAGTCTCCTGGATGTTTATTCTCCTAAGAGTTATCATCTGTATTATCATACACCTTAACGACTCTAGTTGTACAAATTTGATGGTCTCCTGGATGTTTTTTCAAACTAAGAGTCGTCATCTATATTAACATACACCCTAACGACTCTTATGGTCCTAATGTTGTTCTTCTCCTGGATGTTTTTCCAACTAAGAGTCGTCATCCATATATACATACCCCTTAATGACTCTAACTGTAAAAATTTGATGGTCTCCTGGATGTTTTTCTACTAAGAGTCGTGATCCCTATATACATACACATTAACGACTCTAGTTATACGCCTAAGAGTCGTCATCATGATAGTGTATACATGGACGACTCTCTTGAAAATACCCCCAATGACTCTTTTTGTATACACTTTTTCCAACAAAAAAATAGCTATTGGTAATTATTCTATATATAGAGGAACACATCCAGGAGAAAATTCAGTTGAAAACAACCTCACGATTTATTTATTTTTAAATGGCAAATCCTTCATCAACTACCAATTCAATTGAAAACATACTTAGAAGATGCAAGCGACCAACCAAATCAATATTGGCAATGGAAGAAGAGATACGCAAAAAAAACATGTGACCTACTAAAAAACCATACACTTTTATGCCATATCCTACGAAGGAAGAAGAAGAGTTGCGTGAGGCCAAAAAACAAGACGAAGAACAATCCCAACTCCGGGAAAGATTCAAGCAAGTCGAGGAAGAGACCGAATGGGTTAAAAATTATTACATCGTCAAGGATATTCACGAAGAACATCAACATGATAGTTGTTTGAGGGTGAAAATGGTTTCTGCTGGTAATTTCGGGTGTGGGTGAGAAAATAATTTAAACCCTAAACAATGTACTGCAAGGGAGTACTTTAGATTCGAGAGATCAATCTATAATCCGGCCTAAATCAAGAAATGGTCATTCCAGACTTGCTTCGGTCACAAAGAGGAGGAGAATGGGTTGGTTTTGGGGAGGGAAGCGAAGAAAGTGTTGAGACCAGGTTGATTCTGGAAGAGTAGTTATTTCACGACTTGTATCAGAAAATGGGAAGCTAACAGATAGAAAGCTAGCAAAATGTTTCGGAGTGTTGTATTGCTCCTGACTGCACTTGTCATTCGGTGGAAATATGTGAGACCTATTTATACAAGTCAAAGTGAAACATACTCTGGACTCATTAATAAAATGGTAAATGGGAGGAGGTGATGACTGGTCACTCTTGGAATTGATGTTCCGTAAAAGAAAGCATTTCACCATTAATTCCCATTTTTACTAACCGCCTTATTCTTATTACACTTTCTTATAACGGGCGTAGTATACGCCGCACGCTGTAAACCGCCAAACCAATACCCAAATAGGATCCCCCTGTTTGTGATATGTGTTGATATCTTGAATATTTTTGTGGAAAACATGTAGCATGTTGTTGTTGACTTGAAAGTCGAGCTTGGGAGACTTGCAGGCTTGGTGACCTTCGACGGTTGATATTTTGCATCTTAAGAGGAAAGGTAGTTGTTGATCATTGCACGCTTTCATTTTTGGTAGTTGCATAAGGAAGGCTATCATGATGGCGCGGCAAGGTTGGCATGCCATGGCACGATTTGGCATGGCCAAACAAGATTTTGGGTCAAAGGTTACCATGCGTTGTCTGGTAACCTTGGACGGATAGGATTTGTTGCTGAGATTGAAGGGCGACCGTTGATTTTCGCACGCCTTTGTTTTGGTAGACGCATAGGGAAGGCCAGCATGGTGGAGCAGCTAAGTTGGCATGCCATTGTCGCAGTTTGGCGTGGCCAAACTAGGGTTTCGGGACAATGGTTACCATGCTTTGTCTGGTAACCTTGGGCGGCTAGGATTTTCTCCTGGGATTGAAGGGCGACCGTTGATTCTCACATACCTTCGTTTTGGTAGCCGCATAGGGAAGACCAGCATGGTGGCGCGGCTAGGTTGGCTAGGGGGCCAAGGTAAGGTGCGGTTGGCTTGGCGTGTGGGGCCAATGGTTTGGCATGCCGTTGGAACATGGTGCGGCTAGCATGGCTAAGGGCCAAGGAAAGGTGCGGTTTGGCATGGCCAAACTAGGGTTTCGGGACAATAGTTACCATGCGTTGTCTGGTAACCTTGGGAGACTAGGATTTGCTCCTGGGATTGAAGGGCGACCGTTGATTATCGCACGCCTTCGTTTTGGTAGCCGCATAGGGAAGACCAGCATGGTGGCGTGGCTAGGTTGGCTAGGGGGCCAAGGTAAGGTGCGGTTGGCTTGGCATGTGGGGCCAAGGGTTTGGCATTCCATTGGCACATGGTGTGGCTAGCATGGCTAAGGGCCAATGAAAGGTGCGGTTTGGATTGGCATGTGGGGCTAAGGGCTTGGCATGCCATTTGGCATATGGTGCGGTTATCATGGCTAGGGCCAAGGCAAGGTGCGGTTTGGCTTGGCATTGTTTACTATTGGCGCAGTAGTGCGGCTGGCATGGTTGGCATGCTTTGGCGCGGAGATGTGGGTGGCACGGTTTTCCATTAGCATAGTGGTGCGGCTGGCATGGTTAGTTCTATTAGCACAATGGTGCGGCTGTCATGGCCGGCATGCCTTGGCGCGTTAGCATGAGAATTTAAGGTTTGGTATAGGTGATGTCAGTTAGTGTTAAGGGTTCTTCCGTGGAACCTGACCCGTGAAAAAAGTTACCTGGTAATTCTTACGTAAGCATGCTGATTAATTAAATAAATGCGCTTGCTAATGGTCATAATGACGTCATGTTAGGTGCATAGTTTTACGATTTTGACCCTAATCTAAAAACCACCATCAATATTAAGTCCCCTGCTTAGCTCGAAACATGAGCATTGTTGCGAGGTAAGCATAAGATGGTGACAGGCGAGGACAAAAATCGAAATGACAGGTCATGAAAAGATGGTCAGGAAGGTCCGACTAACATTTTTCGAGAGGTAAGGATAGTTCATGATCCTCGTGCATAGCGACCCTACGTAAATTCTACTCGCGACATTGTTGGCTGGACCGAGGAGTGGTTGAGGCGTTTGTTCGCAGTGATGCAAACAGTTGGCGTTGACTTGGCTTAGTCCTGCACCATCTTGGATAGACTAGGAAACACGGAGTTGTTGGCTTAGCGAGCCGTTGGCGTTGCTGGATTGTCTTGGTAAGCCGTTGGTATTGACCTGGCTTGGTATGGAGCCGTAGACATCGTATTGGCTTGGAAAGTAGCCGCAGTCGTTGGATCGGCTTGGGATGGAGCCGCAAATGTTGTACTGGCTAGGAAGGGATCCACAGTCATTGGATCGGCTTCATATGGAGCCGCAGACGTTGTACTGGCTAGGAATGGATCCGCAGTCATTGTACCGGCTAAGAATGGAGCCGCAATCGTTGAATTGGCTTGGGATGGCCACTATCTTGGATGTGCATGGCATGGACTGCTTCGCATTATGAAGTTCTTGCTATCGCAGCCTGGTTGTCTCCTTCCATGAGTGTCCCATATAGGAAATCCTTTCCTTATTCAAATCCCAAAGCATCACGATCATACGAAAGGTGTTAGCTTTCTTCCTCATGTTATACCACGGATTTCATGGGATGATGAAAACTTGCTTCAGTTTCGTGGAAGGATGACGACTGGATTCAGTGCCGCGGGATGATGGCAACTTGCTTAAATTAGGGTTTGGCAATGCCGAAACCCTAATTAATGCCTCCTTACTAAAATCTTTGTAGAATTATCATACGAACTAGGATTTTGACGGTCCGCCCCTCCATTCAACCGGAAACGAATTTCCTATCTCGGAATATTTAAGTTTTGAGTTCGTCTAGGAGGAAAAAATAACCCGATAGTAAAACTCAGAGAGAAATCAGGAGGGCTATTGCGGGCCCGAGGTGGCATAGTTGCATCCAGTCCTGTATTCTCGTTCATGGATCAAGAAGTAACCTTTATTATGTTCAAACTTTAGAAACTCCGCCCGCATGAAAAGAGGTATCGACCCTCTTCTGCTTTTTGTTGCTTGTCTGGATCCATGCTTTCGTTTGCAGTGTCTATCCAATGGATTCCAAAATTTACCAAATTTCATTGCATTCTTGAGATGGATTGATGGAATATATGCTCGGTAACGATTATATCAGAGCTAATCTTGGAGATTTTGGTTGCGTCGTCGGTCCATCCTTGACTTTAAGTTGTTTAGTGTCTGACCCTTCTGATAGCGATGATGATATGTTGTGGATGATTGTATGGTAGAAATCTTCCGAAGCTAAAAGATGAAATAAATGAGTTGGGAGACATTTTATTGCCGATGTTCTGCTATCAAGTCTTCAAGGAATTTGTTCCCAGAGATATCCTTTGAACCGGCTTCTGAATCTTGGACTATCGTATGGAATAGGATGAGGTAAGCAGTCCCCAGTCATACTCATGTTGGATCCAATGGCATGGCCGAATATGTGAATGTATCCCTGTGGCGTGCTTTTGTAGTCTTCGATGTACATGTACGGCTTCATGTTGAGAAATTCTTGCGGATCGTAAAACTTCGGCAGCAATGATGTTGAAAATCATACATAACCCGGTTGAGGGGAGTGAATGTGCCCTATGCTAGTAGTCCCCATTTGTAGCTTACTTTCATTGTATCACCCTGAATCCATGTCTAAGGGATTTTATATGAGCTTATTGTCCTCTTCTGGATATGACGCGTGGATCCTTCTATTTCTTCAGGAAAATGTGTCAGCCGCGTCTCTGGAGTTTTCTCATGAGTCTTTGATAGCGAATGGATTCCGTGTAAACCCCTCAGTCCCCAAGTATGGCTTACACGTTTCCATCTTGTAAGGTCAGGGGGTTGACCATGACAAAGATATCAACATCTCATGCTTTCGTACTAGTGATTTTGTTACTTCTTCTGTATGAGACTAAATATAGAAGAGCACGGGTTACCTTTGTAGTGATTGCTACTGCGGTAAAGCTCTGGATAGTTTCAAAAAATAAGCGGTAACAACTCTTGGTAGTAGATGTAATCAAAAGAGACTACATTGTCGTGGTAACAAAGTAGGTTGGATGGATGCGTAAGCGACCAAACTGTCTATGAACACGAGCTTTGGAAGGAAGGAGGCATTGAAGCGGCTTCGGTTCTTGGATAGGACGTTGAAACTTATAGAGCAAAAAAAAAATGCTAAAGCTTCGTCTTCGGATCCTGGAGCAGCTTATGGAGAGAACGCTGAAGCAGAACGGTTGTTGGAGAGAACGTTAAAGCGGAGCAGCTGCTGAAGCGAACATTGAAGCGGAGCCGCCGCTGGAGGAAGTTGAAGTGGAGAGGATGCGTCAATCAATTAGTATGTTATGAAATTGGAACCCTTCAAGTGAACAATGGTTAGGAGTCCCAGTTTCATCTATCAATCGTGCTTTCCAAGAGAGGTTGGGGGTTTGGGAACGACTTCCTGGCTGGAAACAACTGTTTTCCTGATGCAATGCGGTTGAGGGCTGCAAATATGTCTTGACATTGTTCCTTGGGTAAATATATAATCTCATATAAATGTTTCATCATAGACTGCACGGTGTTACGGGCGAAGTCCCCATAAATCATGCATCTCTTGACAGGAAAAGAGTTTTTGTGAACTCAGGGGGGTTGCTGATTTTCATTGCTTCGATTTTGGAGAAGTCTTTCCTGATCTTTACGTGTGATGAAATTAGATTGCTGATTACCTTCTACTGGGCGTTCAAGAGCGACGCTGGAAGGATGAAAGATGCAAGTTGTTAGCGCTGGAAAGGATGCAAGTTGTTGGCGCTGGAAAGATGCAAGTTGCTGGTGCTGGAGAGATGCAAGATGTTAGCACTGGATCGACTTGGAATGGATGATGGCTTGTCGTGGCGCGGACTTGTTCTTGCAGGCCCAGTTGCCTCTTTCCATACGTAGCTCAAAAAGGATATCCTTTCCTTATTCTAATTACAAAAAGTGTTATGCTTATGAAAGGGGTTGGCTCCCCTTTTTATCTCGTATGTTTATTATCAAGTCTTGGTGTTAGCGGTAGCATGGTAGAAATAAAATGGGAAAGCGTATTCCATCTATGTACTCCAGCGTTTCTCTTTCAATTTGTTCTCTTGTTTTCTTGTGGTGGTGCAAACCATAGCCATAGGTATGCCTTCTATAAATCTGTAGAAACATTTTTCTTCTGAACTGGTGTAAACCCTAACTATGGGTATGCCTTTCATAAACTTGTAGAAATACTTCATCATAAACAATTCCTCTTCGAATATCACCTTAGTAACGTCGGTTACTTCATGAATGGTGACGGGTAATCATTATTATGCAAAGTAGGCACGTACGGGTGGGCGACTTTTTTTTTTTTTTTGAAAGGCAAATGAAACGCCTAGTTTATGGTTTTGATTTCCTGGATTTCTTGGGTTGATAGACAAATGTTACCTTAAGGGTTTTGGATTATTCTTTTGGGAATGAATTGTTTTGTGAATGATGTTGTATTGGTTACGATTGCAAGTGATGCAAACATCCCAAGAAAACCATGGAACCGTGTGTTGGTAGATGACATGGGGTGAAACATAACATGGCTATCGGTTTTATCATTCCCGTGAAAACTTGAAATAGGAAACCATGTATCTTGTCTAGGTAAGACTTACTCGGTTTTTCAATTCTCCTGATGAAAAGGTAACCTTCCTGGTGTAAGACAGAGTTTTATGGGAAGCACCGCTGTGATCATGGGAAGTCCCCAGTCATCTCATCTGATAATCGAGTCGTCGATCCCTGGTTAGGTCATTCACTTTTAATCTCTAGACAATCCCCAGTCATCCCTTGCCATGTCAAGATTGATAATCGGGTCGTCTGGTAACTAAGTCGTCGATCCCTGAGTGGATCGCCTACTTCTACCATCATGATGTATGGGTCTAAGCATAATATCGAGGGTCGAAAACTGACATTATAACCGAAATATCAACCTCCCACTGTGGTCGCCAATTGTTTGAGGGTGAAAATGGTTTCTGCCGATTTTGGTAATTTCGGGTGTGTGGGTGAGAAACGAATTTAAACCCTAAACAATATACTGCAAGGGAGTACTTTAGATTCGAGAGATCAATCTGTACAAATCCGTCCTAAACCAAGAAATGGTCGTTCTAGACTTGCTTCGGTCACAAAGAAGAGGAGAATGGGTTGGTTTTGGGGAGGGAATCGACGAAAGTGTTGAGACCAGGTTGATTCTGGAAGAGAAGTTATTTCACGAATTGTATCAGAAAATGGGAAGCTAACAGATGGAAAGCTAGAAAAATGTTTTGGAGTGTTGTATTGCTCCTGACTGCACTTGTTGTTCGGTAGAAATAGGTGAGACCTATTTATACAATTCGAAGTGAAACGTACTCTGGCCTCATTAAGAAAATGGTAAATGGGAGGAGGTGATGACTGGTCATGCTTGAAATTGATGTTCCATAAAAGAAAGTGTTTCACCATTACTTCCCATGTTTACTAACCGCCTTATTCTTATTACACTTTCTTATAAAGGGCGTAGTGTACGCCGCACGCTGTAAACCGCCAAAACAATACCCAAATTAGATCCCCCAGTTTGTGATATGTGTTGATGTCTCGAATGTTTTCATAGAAAACATGTAGCATGTTGTTGTTTCCTGGCAAGTCGAGCTTGAGAGACTTGCTGGCTTGGTAACCTTCGACGGTCGAGATTTTGCATATTAAGAGGAAAGGTAGCCTTTGATCATTGCACGTTTTCGTTCTTTGGTTGTTGCATAGGGAACGCTAGCATGGTGGCGCGGAAAGGTTGGCATGCCATTGTCATGGCATGCCTTGGCGCGGTTTGGCGTGGCCAAACTAGATTTTGGGTCAAAGGTTACCATGCATTGTTTGATAACCTTGGACGGCTAGTATTTTCTTCGGAGATTGAAGGGCGACCTTTAATTGTCGCATGCCTTCGTTTTGGTAGCCGCATAGGGAAGGCCATCATGGTGGCACGGCTAGGTTGGAATTCCATTGGCATGGCCAAACTAGGGTTTCAGGCCAATTGTTACCATGCGTTGTTTGGTAACCTTGGGAGGCTAGGATTTGCTTCTGGGATTAAAGGGAGACCGTTGATTGTCACACGCCTTCGTTTTGGTAGCCGCATGGGGAATGCCAACATGGTGGCGCGGATAGGTTGGCATGGCATGCCTTGGCGTGGCCAAACTAGGGTTTCGGGCCATTTGTTACCATGTGTTGTCTGGTAACCTTGGGCGGCTAGGATTTGCTCCTTGGATTGAAGGGAGACCATTGATTATCGCACGCCTTCGTTTTGGTAGCCGCATAGGGAAGGACAGCATGGTGGCGCAGCTAGGTTGGCATGCCATTAGCATGGAATGCCCTGGCGCGGTTTGGCGTGGCCAAACTAGGGTTTCGGTTCAATGGTTACCATGCGTTGTCTGGTAACCTTGGGCGGCTAGGATTTTCTCCTGGGATTAAAGGGCGACCGTTGATTGTCGCACGCCTTCGTTTCGGTATCCGCATAGGGAAGGCCTGCATGGTGGCGTGGTTAGGTTGGCATGCCTTGGCGCGGTTTGGCGTGGCCAAACTAGGGTTTTGGGCCAATGGTTACCATGCGTTGTCTAGTAACCTTGGGCGGCTAGGATTTGCTCGTGGGATTGAAGGGAGACCGTTGATTATCGCATGCCTTCGTATTGGTAGCCGCATAGGGAAAGCTATCATGGTGGCACGGCTAGGTTGGCTAGGGGGCCAAGGTAAGGTGCGGTTGGCTTGGCGTGTGGGGCCAAGGGTTTGGCATGTCGTTGGCACATGTTGCGGCTAGCATGGCTAAGGGCAAAGGTAAGGTGCGATTTGGCTTGGCATGTGGGTCCAAGGGCTTGGCATGCCATTTGGCATATGGTGCGGCTAACATGGCTAGGGTTCAAGGTGGCATGGCATGGTTTGCTATTGGCGCAGTAGTGCGGCTGGCATGGTTGGCATGCCTTGGTGCGGAATGTGGCTGGCGCAGTTTGACATTGGCACAGTGGTCCGGCTGGCATGGTTGGCATGCCTTGGCGCGGTAGATGTGGATGGCACGGTTTTCCATTAGCACAGTGGTGCGGCTGGCATGGTTGGCATGCCTTGGCGCGGTAGCATGGGAATTTAGGGTTTGGTATAGGTGATGTCAGTTAGTGTTAAGATTTCTGCCGTGGAACCTGACCCGTGAAAAAAGGTACCCCAGTAATTCTTACATAAGCATGCTGGTTAATTTAATAAATGCGCTAATGGTCATAGTGACGTTATTCAGGTGCATAGTTTTATGATTTTGCCTTAAGCTAAAAACCACCATCAACATTAAGTCCCCTGCTTAGCTTGGAACAGGAGCATTTTTGCGAGGTAAGCATAAAATGGTGACAAGAGAGGAAAAATATCGAAACGACAGGTCGTGAAAAGATGGTTAGGAAGGTCCGACTAACCTTTTTCGAGAGGTAAGGAGAGTTCATGATCCTCGTGCATGGCGGCCCTGCGTAAATTCTACTCGCGACGTTGTTGGCTGGGCCGTGGAGTGGTTGAGACGTTTGTTCGCAGTGATGCAAACAATTGGCGTTGACTTGGCTTGGTCGTGCACCATCTTGGCTAGACTAGAAAACACGGAGTTGTTGGCTTAGCGAGCCGTTGGCGTTGCTGGATTTTCTTGGTAAGCCGTTGGTATTGACCTGGCTTGGTATGGAGCCGTAGACATCGTACTGGCTTAGAAGGGAGACACATTTTTTGGATCGGCTTGGGATGGAGTCGCAGACGTTGTACTGGCTAGGAAGGGATCCGTAGTCATTGGATCGGCTTCGGATGGAGCCGCAGACGTTGTAATGTCTAGGAATGGATCCGCAATCATTGTACCGGCTAGGAATGGAGCCGCAATCATTGGATTGGATTAGGATGGACGTTGTATTGGCTTTGGATGGCGTGGAATGCTTGGAGTTGTGAAGTGCTTGCTATCGCAGCCTGGTTGTCTCCTTCCATGCGTGTCCCAGATAGGAAATCCTTTCCTTATTCAAATCCCAAAGCATCACGTTCATACAAAAGGTGTTAGCTTTCCTCCTCATGTTATACCAACGGTTTCGTAGGATGATGGCAACTTGCTTCAGTTTCGTGGAAGGATGACGACTGGCTTCAGTTCCGCGGGATGATGGCAACTTTCTTAAATTAGGGTTTGGCAATGCTGAAACCCTAATTAATGCCTCCTTACTAAAATCGTAGTAGAATTCTCATACGAACTCGGATTTTGACGGTTCCCCCCTCCATTCGACGGGAAACGAAATTCCTATCTCAGAATATTTAGGTTTTGAGTTCGTCTAGGAGGCGAAAATAACCTGATAGTAAAACTCAGAGAAACATCAGGAGGGATATTGCGGGCCCGAGGTGGCATAGTTGCACCCAGTCCTCTATTCTCGTTCATGGATCAAGAAGGAACCTTTATTCTGTTCAAACTTTAGAAACTCCGCCCACATGAAAAGAGGTATCGACCCTCTTCTGCTTTATGTTGCTTGTATGGATCCATGCTTTCGTTTGCAGTAAACTTCATTGCATTCTTGGGATGGATGGATGCAATATATGCTCAATAAAGATTATGTCAAATCTAATATTGGATATTTTGGTTGCGTCGTCGGTCCATCCTTGAATTTAAGTTGTTCAGTGTCCGACCCTTCTGATAGCGATGATGATATGTTGTGGATGATTGTATGGTAGAAATCTTCTGAAGCCAAAATATGAAATAGATGAGTTGGGAGACATTCTATTGCCGATGTTCCTTTATCAAGTCTTCAAGGACTTTGTTCCTAGAGATATCCTTTGAACCGGATTCTGAATGTTGGACTATCGTATGGAATGGGATGAGTTGAGCAGTCCCTGGTCATACTCATGTTGGATCCGATGGCATGGCCGAATATGTGAATGTATCCTTGTGGCGTGCTTTTGGAGTCTTCGATGCACATGTATGGCTTCATGTTGAGAAATTCTTGCGGATCGTAAAACTTCGGCAGCGATGATGTTGAAAATCAGACATAACGCAGTTGAGGGGAGTGAAGGCGCCCTATGCTAGTAGTCCCCATTTGTAGCTTACTTTTATTGTATCACCCTGAATCCATGTCTAAGGGATTTGATATGTGCTTATTGTACTCTTCTGGATATGACGCGTGGATCCTTCTATTTCTTCAAGAAAATGTTTCAGCCGCGTCTCTGGAGTTTTCTCATGAGTCTTTGATAGCGAAGGGATTTCGTGTAAACCCCTCAGTCTCCAAGTATGGCTTACACATTTCCATATTGTAAGGTCAGGGGATTGACCATGACAAAGATATCACCATCTCATGCGCTCGTACTGGTTTGTTACTTCTTCCGCGTGAGACTAAATATAGAAGAGCATATGTTACCTTTGTAGTGATTGCTGTTGCAGTGAAGCTCTGTCTAGTTTCAAAAAATGAGCGGTAACAGCTCTTGGTAGTAGATGTAATCAAAAGAGACTATATTGTCATGGTAACAAAGTAGGTTGGATGGATGCGTAAGCGAGCAAACTGTCCATGAACACGAGATTTGGCAGGAAGGAGGCATTGAAGCGGCTTCGGTTCTTGGAAAGGACATTGCAACTTGTAGAGGAAAAAAATGCTAAAGATTCATCTTCGGTTCCTAGAGTAGCTTATGGAGAGAACGCTGAAGCAGAGCGGCTGCTGGAGAGAACGTTAAAGCGGAGTAGCCGCTGAAGCGAACGTTGAAGCGGAGCCGCCTATGGAGGAAGTTGAAGCGGAGAGGCTGCGTCAATCAATCAATGTGTTGTCAAACTGGACACCCTTCAAGCGAACAATGATTAGGATTCCTAGTTTCATCTATCAATCATTCTTTTCAAGAGAGGTTGGGGTTTGGGAACGGCTTCCTGGCTGGAAACAGCTGCTTTCCTGATGCAATGCGGTTGAGGGATGCAAATATGTCTTGACGTTGTTCCTTGGGTAAATATATAATCTCATATAAATGTTTCATTATAGACTGCAGGGTTTTGCGGGCGAAATCCCCAGAAGTCATGCATCTCCTGACAGGAAAAGAGTTTTTGTGAACTCAGGGGGGTTGATGATTTTCTTTGCTTCGATTTTAGAGAAGTCGTTCCTGATATTTACGTGTGATGAAATTAGATTGCTGATTCCCTTCTACTGGGCGTTCAAGAGCAATGTTGTAAGGATGAAAGATGCAAGCTATTGTAAAGATGCAAGTTGTTAGTGCTGGAAGGATCCAAGCTGTTAGTGATGGAAAGGATGCAAGTTGTTGGCGCTGGAAAGATGCAAGTTGTTGGCAATGGAAAGATGCAAGCTGGTGGTGGTGGAGAGATGCAAGATGTTAGCACTGGATCGACTTGGAATGGACGCTGGCTTGTCGTGGCGTGGACTTGTTCTTGCAGGCCCAGTTGCCTCTTTCCATACGTAGCTCAAACAGGAAATCCTTTCCTTATTCTTATTCCAAAAAGTGTTATTCTTATGAAAGGGGTTGGCTCCCCTTTTTATCTCGTATCTTTATTATCACGTCTTGGTGTTAGTGTAGCAATAAAATGGGCAAGAGTATTCCATCTATGTACTCCAGCGCTTCTCTTTCAACTTGTTCTCTTATTTTCTTGTGGTGGTGCAAACCATAGCCATATGTATGCCTTCCATAAATCTGTAGAAACATTTTTCTTCTGAACTGGTATAAACCCTAGCCATAGGTATGCCTTTTATAAACTTGTAGAAATACTTCATCATAAACAATTCCTCTTCGAATATCACCGTAGTAACGTCAGCTACTTCATGAATGGTGACGGGTAATATTAATTATGCAAAGTAGGCACGTACGGGTGGGCGACTTTTTTTTTTTTTTTTTTTGAAAGGAAAATGAAACGCCTAGTTTATGGTTTTGATTTCCTGGATTTTTTGGGTTGATAGACAAATGTTACCTTAAGGGTTTTGGATTATTCTTTTGGAATGAATTGTTTTGGGAATGATGTTGTCTTGGTTATGATTGCAAGTGACGCAAACATCCAAGGAAAACCATGGAACCGTGTGTTGGTAGATGACATGGGGTGAAACATAACATGGCTATCGGTTTTATCATTCCCGAGAAAACTTGAAACAACAAACCGTGTATCTTGTCTAGGTAAGACTTACTTGGTTTTCCAGGTCTCCTGATGAATATGGAACCTTCCTGGTGTAAGACCGAGTTTTATGGGAAGCACCGCTGTGATCGTGGAAAGTCCCCAGTCATCCTATATGATAATCGAGTCGTCGATCCCTGGTTGGATCATTCGCTTTTAATCTCTAGACAGTCCCCAGTCATCCCTTGTCGTGTCAAGATTGATAATCGGTTCTTCTGGTAACTGAGTCGTCGATCCATGAGGGATCGCATGCTTCTACCATCTTGATGTCTGGGTCAAAGCATAAGATCGGTGGTCGAAAATTGACATTATAACCGAAAGTTCAACCTCCCACTGTGGTCGCCAATTATTTGAGGGTGAAAATGGTTTCTGCTGATTTTGATAATTTCGGGTGTGTGGGTGAGAAACTAATTTAAACCCTAAACAATGTACTGCAAGGGAGTACTTTAGATTCGAGAGATCAATCTGTACAAATCCGTCCTAAACCAAGAAATGGCCGCTTCAGACTTGCTTCGGTCACAAAGAGGAGGAGAATAGGTTGGTTTTGGGGAGGGAAGCGAAGAAAGTGTTGAGACTAGGTTGATTCTGGAAGAGTAGTTATTTCACGACTTGTATCAGAAAATGGGAAGCTAACAAATGTAAAGCTAGCAAAATATTTCGGAGTGTTATATTGCTCCTGACTGCACTTGTTGTTCGGTGGAAATATGTGAGACCTATTTATACAAGTCGAAGTGAAATGTACTCTGGCCTCATTAAGAAAATGGTAAATGGGTGAGTAAATGGGAGGAGGTGATGACTGGTCATTCTTGGAATTGATGTTCCATAAAAGAAAGCGTTTCACCATTACTTCCCATGTTTACTAACCGCCTTATTCTTATTACACTTTCTTATAACGGGTGTAGTGTACGTCGCAAGCTATAAATCGCCAAACCAATACCCAAATAGGATCCCCCAGTTTGTGATATGTGTTGATGTCTCGAATGTTTTCGTGGAAAACATGTAGCATGTTGTTGTTGCCTGGCAAGTTTAGCTTGGGAGACTTGCTGGATTGGTGACCTTTGACGGTCGAGAGTTTGCATATTAAGAGGAAAGGTAGCCGTTGATCATTGCACTCTTTCATCTTTGGTAGTTGCATAGGGAAGGATAGCATGGTGGCGGGGCAAATTTGGTATGCCATTGGCGTGGCCAAACTAGATTTCGGGTCAAGGGTTACCATACGTTGTATGGTAACCTTGGACGGCTAGGATTTGATCCTGAGATTGAAGGGAGACCGTTGATTGTCGCACGCCTTCGTTTTGGTAGCCGCATAGGGAAGGCCAGCATGGTGGCGCGGCTAGGTTGGCATGCCATGGCACGGTTTGGCGTGGCCAAACTAGGGTTTCGGATCAATGGTTAACATGCGTTGTCTGGTAACCTTGGGCGGTTAGGATTTGCTTATGGGATTGAAGGGCGATCGTTGATTGTCGTACGCCTTCGTTTTGGTAGCCGCATAGGGAAGGCCAGCATGGTGGCATGGCTAGGATGGCATAGCATTCCTTGGCGCGGTTTGGCGTGGCCAAACTAGGGTTTCGAGCCAATGGTTACCATGTGTTTTCTGGTAACCTTGGGAGACTAGGATTTGCTCCTGGGATTAAAGGGCGACCGTTGATTGTCGCACACCTTCGTTTTGGTAGCCACATAAGGAATGCCATCATGGTGGCGCGGCTAGGTTGGCATGCCTTGGCGTGGCCAAACTAGGGTTTCGTGCCAATGGTTACCATGCGTTGTCTGGTAACCTTGGGCAGTTAGGATTTTCTCTTGGGATTGAAGGGCGACCATTGATTTTCGCACGCCTTCGTTTTGGTAGCCGCATAGGGAAGACCAGCATGGTGGCGCGTCTAGGTTGTCTAGGGGGCCAAGGTAAGGTGAGGTTGGCTTGGCGTGTGGGGCCAAGGGTTTGGCATGCCGTTGGAACATGGTGCGTCTAGCATGGCTAAGGGCCAAGGAAAGGTGCGGTTTGGCTTGTCATGTGGGGCCAAGGGCTTGGCATGCTGTTTGGCATATGTCTAGGTCCAAGACAAGGTGCGGTTTGGCTTGGCATGGTTTGATATTGGCGCGATTGCGGGCTGGCGCTGATGTGGGCTGCACGGTTTTCCATTGGCATGCCGGTTGGCATGGTGATGTGCGGAATGGGCTGGCACGGTTTGCCATTGGCACAGTGGTGCGGTTGGCATGGTTGGCATGCCTTGGCGCGGTAGATGTGGCTGGCACGGTTTTCCATTAGCACAATGGTGTGGTTTTCACAGTTTTCCATTAGCACAATGGTGCGGCTGGCATGGTTGGCATGCCTTGGCACGGTAGCATGAGAATTTAGGGTTTGGTATAGGTGATGTCAGTTAGTTTTAAGGGTTCTTCCGTGGAACCTGGCCCGTGAAAAAAGGTACCCTGGTAATTCTTACATAAGCATGCTGATTAATTTAATAAATGCACTAATGGTCATAGTGACATCATGTCAGGTGCATAGTTTTACGATTTTGACCCTATGCTAAAAACCACCATCAACAATAGTATATTTTGGAGCCAAGTTGGTTCGGGTCCTTTCGTTAATAACAACAAGAAACTACGAAATCCTTAATTGCCGTCCCACATTAGTCATAGGACGATTCTTGTTATGAAATGGTGCACCAAGTACAACGAGTTTCTCGCGAGGCACAAAGGGGATAGGCGTGTTGCCCAGGCTGCATATACCAAATGGAGAGGGGAGTCTTTTAATCACATCGAAGCCGCAATGCTAGTTGAATATAGCACCAGAAACATGAATAACATGTAATCTGTTCAAAGGAATTTCCACCTTCTAATTAATATGCTACTATTTCCATGTTTCCTTTCAATCGAGATTCAATTTATTTTCAATAATAGTCGTTATCTCTATTTAGTAATTCACTGACGACTCTACCTTAAGTCGTCATATAATTAATTTTGCAACAACCTTCTCTTGAGTCACCAACTTGATTAATCACATAGCTAACGACCCATGTTGTGAATTTAAAAAAAAAAAAACGACCGTTGGGATTTTCTTCTATATAATACCACCCCATCCTCTTGAGAAAATAGCCCAAAACCATTCTTTTTTCCACCAAACTACGTAATCTTTCAATTGCAATGTGATAAGTGCATTTTGCACATATATTTTGTGTTAATTCCATGATAGTATTTGTTGGTTTTCCTGCAGATTATTGTGTGTTACATGTGTTTTCTCTTATTTGTGCGTTATTAGGTGAATAATCCAAAAGAAGTGAATTGGAGCTTAGTTGTGCAATAAAAGAAGCTAGCTAAGAGAGAAGAAGGACCAAAGACCAAATGTAACTCGTTCAAATACAAGATTTCTACTTTTCATCGGGTAGAGGACGACAAGGCGAAGCCAACGGCGAAATACGAATGAAGTTGGAACTAAACTGTCAGTCTTCCAGAACTGACAGTTAAACAAATATTTCTATGGGCACCCTCACTGTACGTTAAGGGACACCTTCATGTTAAGGGGTAGTCAGTTCAAAGGGAACTGCTAAAGTCAGTCCAGTATTCTATTAGGGGGAGGCTGAAATTCAAAATGATGAAAACTCCCGCGTACATTCAGTCTCTTTTGAATGGAACATTTGTTGTTGATGCTCGGTGATGGAACGTACATGCAGTGATGGAAGGGATTATGTTCAAGCTCAGGCAATGAGCCAGGGACAATGGAGCTGAGAGTTCGGGGTTCTCGGTTGGCTGAGATTAATGAGAGCTTGCTGTTTCTCGAGTTCGTGCATGGCTTGAAAGTGAAGCCGGTGAGTTCAGGCGAAGTAATGGCAGGCGTTAGCTGCTGGTTCTCGATGGAGTTGCGGCTGGTGATTGTTCGACGCTGTGGTGCTGGGCAGAAAAGAAACGGAGCTTGGTGCTGCCATGGACGACGAAATGGAGCTGTTCAGCGATGGAACTTGGCAGAGGTGATCGTAATGGTTTATTGGACAGAGTTGGGATGCTGCTGTGGCAGTCTCGAGCATGGAAGAAAATGGATGACGGGAGATGAACCATAACAGCGATATGAAGGAGCTGTTGGAGCTGAAGAACAGTGGGTTGCTGATGGTGGCTTGTCAGGGAAACAGAACTGAGACGAAACGAGGAGGAGCTGAATTATGGTGGCCGCTATGGTGGTGAGCTCGCTGGAAAAATGCAGAGAAGTAAAAGCTCGTAATACTGGTTCATGGAGATATCGGCCATGAAGATGGAGCTGCTCGGTGATGGATATGAAGCTCAGGAGAGAACACGGTACTTTGATGTTGCTGTTGGGTGTTAGCAATGATGAAACAACAAGTTCAGGCATGCATGGCAGTATCGAACTATGGTGATACTCGAGTTTCTGCCGTGTTGTTGATCGGTGCTCAAAGCATGGCATGCTCGGTGTTGGAGGAGCTCAGTTTGGCCGAGCTAGGTGATGACTGCAACGGATGCTCTCTGGAAGAACAATGATGGTTCGTGAGCTGTTGGAACTCACATGAAGAATGTGCTAGGAGATGATGACGTTCGGTGGCAAGTATGAAGCTGGAAAGTGTTGTTGCTCGGCTGGGACAATGGAAGCATCAAAGCATGAGGAGCTGACAGAAAGTGGCAGCGTGGAAAGGACAGCAGCAGCGTGGACGGAAAGATGGAGGAACGGTCGAAACATCATCATGGGCAGCAGCATGGAGGCATGAGGCGAAGAGACAAAGCGTGGAGAAGAGACAGCAAGGCATGGGAAGATAGCACCCAGTACCACATGCGCACGAGGTTAAAGTGTCCAGCACTTGCATCAGATGGATAACAGGGATGCACATATCAGTTTTGTCGGGTATTCTACCCTATAAATAGCATTTGAACTCTTCTCCCAAGACAGACCCGGCGGGGAGACAATCTCTACACCTCTCTTCCCGCACCTCTCCATATTACACCCCACATCCCATATCCCACACCTCTCCATCCCACACCCCCTTCTACATACTCTTCTTCCATTCCTTCTTCTGTTTTTATTTGTGAGTATTCTTAATTATGAGTAGCTAAATTCTTATCTAGGATTAGAGAGGAAATCCTACTATGTGTGCTAATATGTTTTGATTATTTTCTATAATAATTCTCTTGGTCCTTATTCTTGATTTGTAACGATAATGATTTTCTTCATGTGTCCTATAATGCTTGATAATTGATTTATATATTCTATGTTAGAGACTAGCATTTTATAGTGAAGAAGATTGTTAATTCTTTGAGAAAAATATTTGCTTGAAAGATTTATTTTCCGAGACGTATTATTTGTCCTAAACCGTCTTGAGTAATATTGGGAGAGTATTATAGGGAATAGTTATAATCATTTAGTATGTGTAGTAGTGATGGAATCTTGACATCCTAGTCTCCTTAAATTGAATACAAAAATTATATTCAGTATTTCTATTATTTTAGAGTTTATAAGAATCACCATCTTTTGTCTAAAAACCGAATCTTTAAAAAAGTCCGAGAATCAAACCCCCTATACTTACCACTTGTAAAACTGCATCAGTTTTTGGCGCCGTCGACGCGGACTTGCTTTAGGTTAGGTTTTAGATTTACTTTTGTAAATATTTTGCTAGTTTATTTTATTTATTTATTATTTTATTAGATTTTACTATTTGGGTATATTCTATTTTTTGGTGTGCAGGATATTTGGGATTCAAATTAGAAGTAAAAATTTTGCACCAAACAGGTAAGTATCCAAATTTTATTTTATTTTTATTTTTGTATATATTTATTTTAGGATATATTCTGATTTGTTTAGATATTTTATTTCTTTGTACATAATTAGTCTAGATTTTTTATTTTCTTTGTAAATATTTTTGTTTTCTTTGATTTTACTTGGGTATTTTTCTTGTTCTTTATCTTTATTGTGCAGGTAATATTCTATATTTATTGTGGAATTGCCTACCAAAAGAGAATTTGGAATTCGAAGCGAAAAAAAAAATTTGCCAAAGCTTTTGGTGAAAATTTAAAAAAGACTTGGGAGTAAAAAGCAAAGCTAAAGGAGCAAAAGAAGAAGATTTTTTTTTTTTTACATAAAAAAAAAAAGAGTTTATTTTATTTATTTTGTTGATTGTATTAGGATTTCTATATTCTTGTAATTTTCTATTTCTTTTGCATTATATTTTTTTTGGACTTTGGACTTGGACATTCTTTTATTATTTTTTAAAAACCCTACGGAAGGGTAATATTAAATATCAAACTGTTTTAGAGAGAAGGACGGTGATTACAATATCACCTCGGCCCCTCGGGTTCGTGCATGACATAGGAGTCGTGGCCCGAGTCGGCAACAACAGTTCATCCCCGTCGATACGGGAGGTAAGTTTGTCGAAACACTCGCGAATCTCATGTTAGCGAGTTCTTGTATTCATCGATTGCATATATGTCGAGGACTTGAATACGGCTGTTTTATTTTCCTAGTAAAGGGCAAGGACTGGCCATACAAGATAAGGGTTGGATTTCATCAGATTTCTCTTCTTGCCCGCCTTAGGAAAACGATACCTACGAGAACCTAAGCTTTAAAATTTGAAGTAGAGCGAGACCTATAAGGTAACGAGCTTAGTAGGAAAGTCGTTCGAAAAATATTGGTTACTCTTAGGCATACTTGAAATTCATGATGGTTTGTAAATTGAATGCGTGGTGCGCCGCCTTGTGATACGGTGAGGCCTTGGGTATCAAAGCTCTATCAGCTTCCCTCGCCTCTATTCAATATACTTTAACTCAGATTGATTCCGAGAGGGTTTGCTCGGTTGTAACAATTCCCTTTCGAAGGATTAGAAGCTAGAAAACAATCTAAGTGGAGCCATCATGCTTTTTGTTTTCTAGAAATCGATAGGTTTGCTTGTGGTGGAGTCATCCTTGTTTGTGATCGAATAGAACTTCCTTCCTTGTTTGTGTTATTCTATTTATTTTATTTTATTTTTCTTTCTTAAAAAAAAAAAAAAAAAAAAAATTATGTTAAAAAATTTGGTATTATAAAGACCAATATAATGATTATCGGTGAGTATCTAAATGGACATTATCCATACTATAACCATAGTGTGGATAGCAATTGGGACCACTACCGACCTTAAAGGGTTATGGTTCATACCACGGTGATCCTAATTACTATTCATACGTCCACCAATCATATGAACGGGCAAATGAGCAATATTATAATGAAAGAAATGAGAGTTCTCCATCTTTAGAGGATTTAATCAAACAATTGGGACCAGTTCCTGATGAATATAAATCTCATTCCATAGAAGATGCACTCAAACAATATGAATTAACAAGTCTTTCTTTACAAGAATCACTTAAGAAATTGAGCAAAAATGTATGTGCATCTGAAATAAAAATGAATAAACTGTGTGAGACTCTTAATAAGCAGGAAGAAAATGCACCTAAGGCTATTGCTCATAATGAATTTGAATTCCAAAATAGTGTTTCCAATCTTACCCTTGATAATACATATAATTATTCACCTAATTTAGAGGATGAGGTTAGATCAGAAAACACTGCATATTTTGACAAGGTTCAACCATTTCAACCATCTTCATATTATTATGATGATGAGGATAGTGTCAATGAAGAATTTGAAATATATAATCATAGTGACGAGGAAATTGTTACACCAATTGAACCTTATAATGATAATGTTATTTCTAGTTCAAATCTTAATAATATTGATAATTATTCACCTATTCAAAAGGATGAGGATTTGACTAGAGATACCATAATCTTAGACGGTGTAGTATATCATTGTGACTATGAAGCCGAAGATGGATTAGAGAAAAGAGTTTATCCTGAGACTAGTGTTTTAGAGTCTAGTGATTCAGAAACAATAGTCCCTTCTGAGGATTATAGAAATGTAGAACCACACGATTACAACCTAGAAGAAATAAAAGACCATTTTCCTAAATCTGATAATGTAGAAATTAAGGAAAATGTGACTAGTTTATCCAAGGATATAGACAATCCTAGGTTTGGGGGTGAATATCATTCTCCCCGTGGTTTACCCTGGACTCTTACAAAGGTCCCCAACTTGGGACTTGACATATGTGCCTCTACCATCTTAAGGGACTATTTTCATGCACGTTTTCCTGAACCTAGTTATGTTCAAAAAGAAACTCAGTTGATAGAAACTCATCCTCTGGTCAATGTGGTTAATCCGGTCCAAGATACCATAATTGATTTTGTTGTCCAACCAATATTTTATTTACCAGATGTGGGAATATCTCATTTAGAAATGTGTCATTATATAGTTTTTAGAACTAAACCTAATTATTTTAGGAAATTAAAATTGTCACATATTCTTAAGAATGACCACCATTATGGTCAATTGTGTGAGTCAAGTCTGATTGACTTAGAGGATCCTCAATTATTCAGGTTATTATTGTGTGCTTATAAATTTTTCCAGACCTTAGAACCTGATATTTCGGATCTCACTTATGAGGAGGTGCAACCCATGAAAATATATTATTTAGACCCCTTTATAAAACCTGAACCTGAACCACAACTAGATATAGTTGTCTTAAACGGGAGACTAGGAAAAGGTGTGTTATGTTTATTCTTGGTTTGTTGCAGTTTCCTTTTATCTGTGTTAACACTTTTTTGATGCAGATGATCCACAGTTGTTCCGACTATTTCTATATGATTCGAGGTGATTAATTCTTTCATATGTATGGATGAAGACATTAAACTTAGCACTTCTTGGGAGGTAACCCATGCTCATACAACACGGTAATATATTTCCTTAACTCTTTTGCTTCAAATGGTAACAATTTCTCCTTGTTCATGCTTTTAATTTTATCTTTAGAACATTGAGGACAATGTAGAGTTTAAGTGTGGGGGAGTGTTTTGACCTTTTGCATATAGAGTTTTTAGCCTTTTTGATTCAAAATTATAAAAAAATATAAAAAAAAAATATATATTTAATATTTGAATAAAACCTCCAACTTATAGAGATTTTAGAGTCACTAGCATACTTCTAGGTATGTTTACATAGAGAATTCTGACCGACATAACTGAACTTGGAAGTGTTAGAGAACTACATTCGGATTTCTTACGAATTGGAGTGTTAAATAATGGATTTAATCATGCCGGTGATGCAAATTAGGAGCAGAGAGAAATGCATTATTAGAGTTGCTTATCAATCATTAGTGGAGACTACCTTTTTCAAATCAACAGAGGCACCAGACCAGATTTCTTAGAAGATGACTAAAGAGCTTTCTTTTGAGTGTGTGTCACCATACGTAAATTCCGGGTAGAATGGTGAGCTACCCAACTTCACACTATTTTCAGCACTATTTTTGATCTCTTGAGTGCTAATTTTGTCAATCATGAGGGTGTTGTCTATAGATGAAAACCTCCTTCTTGTAGTTTGATTTGCAGTTAGCACCATTCTCTCTCTACGCCAACAACAGGTCCATAGAAACACATCATCGACAAAGGAGCGACATCAAAATCTACAAGGAAATTTGAAGAAGTTTAAGGTTTTTAAGCAACAATTCAAGGAAGAGCAAATTTTATATCTAAGTATGAAGACTTATTTACAAGAGCAAAAATCAAAAGATGAAAAATATTGAAGTTTATGATACAAAGACAATACAACTTGTGAAGATCAAAGTGGTAAAGTACTTCTTTCATGGCCATGTTAATTTTATTATTGTAGTTGCAATCTTAATTAAAAAAAAATTAAAAAAGAAATGAAAAAAGAAAAAAAAATATACAAAATACAAAAAGATTTGCATTTAGGATTTATTTGTTCAATAAGGCCATGGGGAAGAAAAATATATAAAGAAGTTTCAAGCGACAAGAAATAGAGGAAAAAGAGTTATAAATTGTCAAAGTTCTACGAAATTCAAGAATTTATCATCAGGTTGAAGACAAAGACCAAAATGAAGAAGACGAGCCGAAGGAAGACGTTTCTATTGGATGCTGTGAGAGTGGTGTTATCATCAGTGCAATCAGATGTGAAGGTGGTAAGTACTCTCATCCTTGCTATAAGTGGTTGATTTCCTTTCTTAGAGATCATCAGAAAAAGTATTTTACTTCCCACGATTTTGTGGGGTCTCCAGAAATAATTCGGAAGGTTTCCTTCCCACCATTCAACGTGTGTAGGAGTTCTATCTTCATTCCTACCTGCACACATGTGAGACCCATAAAAAAGCTGTCTTATTGAGTGCAATTATCATAAAATCCTTTAAGTGAGGCATAAGTCGAGGCGAAATGCTTATTGGTCGTTTCTCAAACACGCGTTCTCTCATTATGGTGTGATTATTTCTCACTCAATATTTAAGAATGAGAATATGTTCTTTGGTATTTCTAACTTCTTATTATTAGCATGCAGAAACTCTATGTCCTCATAACTCTTTGAATGCTTGGGACGCTGGAATGCTTTGAAGTTGGAGTAGGTTTTGTGGGTATACCTCTGGTAAACCCTCCCGAGACTATAACTCGTCCACTAGGGACACCTAGGGGTTTAAAGGCTTATTGCATATGCTAAATGCAATCGCGATGCCTGCGACAGTGAGTTAGGATTTTTAGTTTGCTCGAGGACTAGCAAAAGCCAGTGTGGGGGAATTTGATAAGTGCATTTTGCACATATATTTTGGGTTAATTCCATGCTAGTATTTGTTGGTTTTCCTGCAGATTATTGTGTGTTACGCGTGTTTTCTCTTATTTGTGCGTTATTAGGTGAATAATCCAAAAGAAGTGAATTGGAGCTTAGTTGTGCAATAAAAGAAGCTAGCTAAGAGAAGAAGGACCAAAGACCAAATGTAACTCGTTCAAATACAAGATTTCTACTTTTCATCGGGTAGAGGACGACAAAGGCGAAGCCAACGGCGAAATACGAATGAAGTTGGAACTAAATCATCGGTCTTCAGGGCGGCGGTTAAACAAATATTTCTATGGGCACCCTCACTGTACGTTAAGGGACACCTTCATGTTAAGGGGTAGTCGGTTCAAAGGAACTAAAAGTCGATCCGGTATTCTATTAGGGGAGAGCTTTGAAATTCAAAATGATGAAAACTCCGCGTACATTCAGTCTCTTTTGCATGGAACATTTGTTGTTGATGCTCGGTGATGGAACGTACATGCAGTGATGGAAGGGATTATGTTCAAGCTCAGGCAATGAGCCAGGGACAATGGAGCTGAGAGTTCGGGGTTCTCGGTTGGCTGAGATTAATGAGAGCTTCTTTGTTTCTCGAGTTCGTGCATGGCTTGAAAGTGAAGCCGGTGGAGTTTGAAGGCGAAGTAATGGCAGGCGTTAGCTGCTGGTTCTCGATGGAGTTGTGGCTGGTGATTGTTCGACGCTGTGGTGCTGGGCAGAAAAGAAACGGAGCTTGGTGCTGCCATGGACGACGAAATGGAGCCGTTCAGCGATGGAACTTGGCGAGGTGATCGTAATGGTTTATTGGACGAGTTGGGATCTTTGCGTGGCAGTCTCGAGCATGGAAGAAAATGGATGACGGGAGATGAACCATAACAGGGATATGAAGGACCTGTTGGAGCTAAGAAACAGTGGGTTCTTGATGGTGGCTTGTCGGGGAAACAGGCCGAGGCAACGTGGAGGAGCTGAATTTATGGTGGCCTCTATGGTGGTGAGCTCGCTGGAAAAATGCAGAGAAGTAAAAGCTCGTAATACTGGTTCATGGAGATATAGGCCATGAAGATGGAGCTGCTCGGTGATGGATATGAAGCTCAGGAGAGAACACGGTACTTTGATGTTGCTGTTGGGTGTTAGAAATGATGAAACAACAAGTTCAGGCATGCATGGCAGTATCGAACTATGGTGATATTCGAGTTTCTGCCGTGTTGTTGATCGGTGCTCAAAGAATGGCATGCTCGGTGTTGGAGGAGCTCAGTTTGGCCGAGCTAGGTGATGACTGCAACGGATGCTCTCTGGAAGAAAAATGATGGTTCGTGATCTGTTGGAACTCACATGAAGAATGTGCTAGGAGATGATGACGTTCGGTGGCAAGTATGAAGCTGGAAAGTGTTGTTGCTCGGCTGGGACAATGGAAGCATCAAAGCATGAGGAGCTGACGAAAAGTGGCGGCGTGGAAAGGACAACGACGGCGTGGACGGAAATATGGAGGAACGGTCGAAACATCATCATGGGAAGCGACATGGAGGCATGAGGCGAAGAGACAAAGCGTGGAGAAGAGACAAGCAAGGCATGGGAAGATAACACCCGGTACCACATGCGCACGAGTTAAAGTGTCCAGCACTTGCATCAGATGGATAACAGGGATGCACATATCAGTTTTGTCGGGTATTCTACCCTATAAATAGCATTTGAACTCTTCTCCCAGGACAGACCCGGCGGGGAGACAATATCTACACCTCTCTTCCCGCACCTCTCCATATTACACCCCACATCCCATATCCCACACCTCTCCATCCCACACCCCCTTCTACATACTCTTCTTCCATTCCTTCTTCTGTTTTTATTTGTGAGTATTCTTAATTATGAGTAGCTAAATTCCTATCTAGGATTAGAGAGGAAATCCTACTATGTGTGCTAATATGTTTTGATTATTTTCTATAATAATTCTCTTGGTCCTTATTCTTGATTCGTAACGATAATGATTTTCTTCATGTGTCCTATAATGCTTGATAATTGATTTATATATTCTATGTTAGAGACTAGCATTTTATAGTGAAGAAGATTGTTAATTCTTTGAGAAAAATATTTGCTTGAAAAGATTTATTTTCCGAGACGTATTATTTGTCCTAAACCGTCTTGAGTAATATTGGGAGAGTATTATAGGGAATAGTTATAATCATTTAGTATGTGTAGTAGTGATGGAATCTTGACATCCTAGTCTCCTTAAATTGAATACAAAAATTATATTCAGTATTTCTATTATTTTAGAGTTTATAAAAATCACCATCTTTTGTCTAAAAACCGAATCTTTAAAAAAGTCCGAGAATCAAACCCCCTATACTTACCACTTGTAAAACTGCATCACAATGTCAGAATGGGAACCGTATGAAGATTTGTGTCTCATTAAATCTTTTGCTAATATGTTTCGTGAACGTCCATATGAAATCTATTCAATGTTTTGGAAGAGAGTTAAGTAGTTATTCTACGGGCGTACCGCGAATCCTAATAACCGAAAATGGATAGACTTGGAATTTAGATTCAACTACATTAAAAGTGAAATGAGAGAGTATGTAAAAGTTAGAAATATGGTGTACAACCATCATCCACCATCTCCTCTTAAGGAAAAAGTGAGTAATTCGTTAATATTTATACTTTTCTCATGGTTCAAAGTTACTAACATATAACATTCCTCGTTTAATTTCAGCTGGAACGTTTCAATGGGTTATGGACAATACGTAATGGGGAAACTAAGTTCATTCACCACAAAGAATATACAACATTGTATCGTCGAGCGAGAAGGTTCATTGATGAACATTTGATGTGTCAAATTTAAGAATACCCATATTAAACACTTATGTAATACGAGATTGATGTAATGTTATTTTCCTAATGAAATCAAAGTCCATTCTCGTTCCAATATAAAGTTTAAAAAACAGTCGTCCACCTATATAATATACATCTCAACGACTCTATCCACTAGAATCACAGAGTCGTTACTCTGTTATGTTATTAAGATAACGACTCAATTATCAGCCCATGTTGGTTATTCTCCTGGATGTTATTTCAACTAAGAGTCGTCATTAGTGTCCATATAAAAGCAACGACTCTATATACCTAAAAGTGGTATTCTCTGGATTTAATACACATTTACAGTAGTTAACCTGTTATATGATCAACCTAATGACTCTAGCCATAGAAAATATGGTTCATCTCCTAGATATTTTGCTAACCTAGAGTCGTCATTGGTTTACATATAATCAATAATGACTCTAGCCATATAATATACAATTCATCTCCTGGATAACCTAGTGTCGTCATTGGTTTCAATATAATCAATAAGGACTCTAGACACACAAAAAAATGTCATCATTGTATTAATTTCTCTCTGGGTCGTTAGAATTCTATTTTAAACAGTTAACGACTCTGTGTATCATAGGGGCAAATTCAATTATCAGAATTAGGGTTGTTATTCTACTAGAAAACAAAGCTGACGACCCTTACTCTGTCACAGTGTATAATGTTGTCTACATTAGAGTCCTACATTATTCTAACAAATATACTGGTAAACATCCTTCTTAAAACAAAGTATTTTCAACAAACCATCCAAACCAAACACATAAGTTCAAGTCATAAAGTAAAATGAACATAAGTTCAAGTCTACGGTAACATCTCCTCACTCAAGACCACCATCTCGACCTCGACCTCCTCTTTACCTCCATGACCGGGAAACTTTTCGGCTTTTCTTAGGAGGAGGACCCTGAGTATCACTGCCCCCTGGGGAACCACCATCTTCTCTAGTACCTTGTTCATCATGATGTTGGCTACTTTGCCACTGTTCACCACGTTCTTTTGCTAGTTGGCTACGTGTTTTCCGGATCCTATTACCTTCCTTAGCCAGCTCAACAAACATCTACTTTGCATTGGGATTTTCAATGTGCGTGTAGTAATCAGCGTACCGATGTTGCTTCATAGGATCAAAAACTTACCCTTTGTCAGCCGAGCAACAAAAATCCTTGACAAAAATCTTCATTCGTTCCCTCTATATGCATTCAAAAAACAATTCACATTAACTGACTTATATTTGTATGTAGATGAATAACACCATTACAAAAATAAATACTCACCACTAGTTTAAAAATGGTAGTATCATCTCTACCGTCAGCTTGAGAAGAAGAAGTGGATACTCTGTTGGTCCTCCAACCCGTAGTATGATCTATCTGTATCACCCTACCATGGGAGAAGCCTTCGTACCATTGATAGTAATCCGTTGTTTCCTCGTGACCTTCATGCACATGCACCTAATTCTTAAACTAGAGTATCTATTATTCCAATGCTTGACATCGGATGCAGGTTCATAAACCACTTTTATGTTATCCTTATCAGCCTCGCATTTGTTCAACTTGTGCTTGAACGGAGGTACATAGTCAAGTTGACGCATGATTCTCATCGTATTGTACATTGAAAAACCGTTAGGGTGAAACCAAGGTCCATGGTAATACACGAAATTTTCTATTACGCCAACTCTATCATCCTTGTACGAAGTAAATATTACCTCTTTCATCGTGATGTTGTCAATTTTTTGACGCATTTCTATCAACGCATCAGTTTGTTCCCTATCATGAGAACTGGAGTACAACCAACGGGTTCTTGTTGGACTACCTTTGCTCCATTCTGGGTTGAGTTTTACGTCTTCATTATCTTTGAACAGTGACGGGAAATGATCATAAATCCACACCTATAACAACCAAAGTTGAAAATTTTAAAACAATCAAATAAACATAAAAAAATCAAAGGAAAGAAATGTATTAAAAGAAGACAACTTTCATCAATACAAATACCTGGATTAGAGCCAAATTTCCATTAATTTGAGAAGTTCGTTCGCGAGATCCCTGGGAAAGCTGACTATTCAGATGTGCAACTATGGTAGTCCCCAAAGAGTACTTGTTCACATATTCCAAGGGATCCAAAAGTTGAAGAAGGTTGGCGCTGACCCTATTACCTTTGCTGTCCGGAAATACAACCGACGCAAGGACTATAACAAATATGCAGCCATCGCATAACAACATTCCATATCAGAGAGACCTTCATCTTTTTCCTTCTGTTTTGTAGAATAAAACATCTTCCTAATCTCCACTAGTTTGAACTCTTTATTTGGGTACTTAGTTCCCGGCACGAAAATCCCATCAGTCTTCTCTTTATCCTAGCCAAAAATGTTCTTGGTCCATGTATAAATTCATCCTAACTAGGCCTTCTCTTGAACTTTTCATTGGTTGATTTACTTTCGAACTGCACCCCTAATATTTATTCAGCATCATCATGAGTCAATGCCATCTCACCAAAAGGAAGTTGGAATGTGTCGACTTCAGCGTAATACCTTTCACGGATACTAGATACTGCAACCTTTTCATACGCAATCACAGAGTTCACAATGGCATTGTACAAACTGGAGTTTACAACATATTCTCTAACTCTTGCACATTCACCTTTTAGCGGCCACAACTCCATTTTCTTAAAAGAAGATTGGTGACTGAAAAGACGTGCGACATTTTTATGATCCTACAAAACATAAATAAAAAAATATTAAAAAAATATATTAGAAAGTTAATATCAACTAACTAATCAAATAGCAAGCAAAGTTGGGATTCTTACGATTGTCCCATAGATGGTATGAGACCACGATCCAGAATATCCAAATAGAACTTTGCCTCCATCTCTAGGTTCTCCTCTAGGTTTACCACTTCAAATAGGAGACAACATCAAATGAGTAGCGGGAATGTGTCTCGCGCTGGGTGCAATATCAGTTCCATCTTTCTTAACCCTCTTTACCGGCTTCGGCTTTGCATTATGTTCCTCATGTTCTACATCTTGTTTACCATCATCCTCTTCATCATCCTTACCAGCAACATCATCCCCTTCATCCTCCTCATCACCACCATTATTACCTTCATCCCTTTCCTCCCCCTCATCACCACCATTACCATCATCTGAATCATCACCATTACCATTATTGTCATCATCCTTATCACTCTTTTCTTCCTCTTCTTCTTCCTCACCTTGTACGGGAGGATCTTCTTGTATCTCTTCTTCTTGTATCTCTTCTTCTTATATTTCTTCTTCTTCACCACTACTGTTAGTGGAAATAACAGGAGAGTCTGATCCTGATGAATCCGACAACTCATTACCTTTGTTTCTTGGTTCGGTGGTAGAAAATGATACCTCACTTGGATTTTTACCACGTAATGAGCCGGAAAGTAAGTATTTATCGTGGCGGTGAGATTTGGAAGGACGAGTTATCGTCATTGGAACCTTTGTCTTTGGTTTTCTTGGTACCATATTAACAAAAAAAAAACCCAATAAGACATCAACTTTATGGTTATAAGTTCAAAATTTGTCACTCAAATGATCTACAAAACAAACGACCCTTGTATAACGTATTACAACTCAAAGTTATATGATGATGACCCTTCCAAATAACAAAGGGTCGTCAAAAAGTCAATAACGATCCTACGATTTGGGTTGACGACTCTAGGGCATATATCTAAGTAACAACTCTATGGGACCAGAGATGACGACACTATCATTTTTTAGAACAGAAGGTTGTTCGAGTTCCATCTAGAGTCGTTAAGAAATAAAAAAGGGTCGGCAAAAGAGAGTCGTCATCTTCAACCTAAAACATTAACGAATCTATTCTAGGTCAAAAATTGTAGAAGGAGCATAATTAGGGTCGTCATCTTCAACCTAATACACTAACGATTTTTCATATAATACGCATGCAAATTAAAATTCGTTAGGGGTTTCCATTTCAATAGTAACGACCCTTTAACTGAAACCGCTAAATTTCAGTTATCAGACTCAATTTCACAATCAAAACACAACAACAAATCGAATAGAAGGTGGGTTTAAGTTCACATACCTTCTAATTGGAGCCATATCTTTTTAGGGTGTCTATTTTTTGGGTTTGGGAGTTCGTCCCTCGACAACCTTGCCTTTGACGGTGTCAACGATATTAGGGATTTGAAGTGTTGTTCGATCGGTCTGCTTTGTACGATCCATGTTTGTAGAAGAAGTTAATCGTCGATTAACTTCTAACATCGACGATTACGCGATGAATCGGTTGAAGAAAAAAAAAATCGGTGGAGTCGTTAATGGTGGTGGTGGAGAAGAGAAAGGGGAGGAAAGGAAGATGAAAAGAAAAAAGAGAAACTGATTTTCTCTTTTGGTTTAGGATTAGAGTATATAGATTGGGGGCCAAATTATAGTTTCTAATTAGAGTTAACTGATTTTTAAGATTTGTGTTTAATAAAGGGTAAAATAGTCTTTTCAATATCTGTTTAATACGCCCCTCAAAAAATTGGGGTGCAAATAAAAATTTATGGCCCCCAATTAAAAGTTCTGGCCCCCAATCAAACGAGGATAAATTTCCTTTTAGTTATGTCAGTGAATTCCAAGTTCATTGTCATCTCAAGTCAACTCGGTTTTTTCTCTCTCATCTCTGAGGATTGGGCAAAAATAATGAGTTAACTAAGTTCTCCAACACTCTATTCATACTTTTTCAGATTTTCATCTCTTATGCTAAAATTTTATAATTTTTCTCTCAAATTCTTATATTTTTTTCTTATGTAACGTCTGTTTTGCTACTGATAATTTATTTCGTTTTGTTGTTACCTCTTAAAATTACTGTTGAATAATTTGTTTAAACTTTCAATAGGTTTGTTTACAATGTCATATGCCCTTTCTCTTCTAACTCGGTTTATGTTCCCAAGCTCTTAAAAAAAATTTATTCTCGCTTTTTATTATTCCCTCTAATAAAAGCTTAATTTTTCTTTGCATATTCCTTTTACCTGATTATGGAGAGTGTCCAACAAACGTTTATTATTTTCTTTCTGATTTTCGATTGCAATACAGATTTACCATCAACAAGCAGTTTTGCTACCCATTCACTATGTGGTGATCCTAAAAAGATCGTCACTTCATGATTTGCTCATATGATAGAATTTTCGATCAGGATCTTTCGTTCGAATCGGTGCATCTGGGAATAATTTCAACTTTCAAATCTCATCAAAATCAGTCAATACCTCTTTTTAAGGAAACAATTACTTACCCTCTCAATTTACTCCACTGATTTGTTGTGCTAATCTCATTCATTAAAAAAATTCTTTCACAGTTCAAGATATATTTTGTTACTCCATTCCAAGAAACATAATTTTTTAGATATGACCTTTCCTAGTAAATAAACTTGAGATATCTCGTTATAAATATCTTTCCTTTTGGCCTTAGAAAACATGGCTTCATACTCTGCAAATCAAATTTCCAGAATCACAAAAAATATAAAATCAACCATCATTGTTAATCAACCATCAAAAGAACCGTGCAACCCTCTTGAATTGGAAAAGGCTCTAAATACAATTGTTGATGAATGGTCAGCTTATCTTATTGGCAAGATAATGTCTGATGATCCAATAGAGACAACTTTTGTCATAAAGGAGATTAATTCACTATGGAAACGTGACCGTAGGAAGGAGATCAGAATCATAGGAAAAAACCTTTATGTTTTCAAGCTTAAAACTGTAAAAGAATGTGGAGAATTTATTACGAGGTATCCTTAGAATATCAACAAATACCTTTTGAGTTTTCAAAAGTATACAACCTTAAAAAGCAGGGGTACAACAACTATACCCAATATTTTTCTTAGCAATCTGTATGGACTAACTCCAATATACTTTTAAGAGAATCAACTAGACTCAATCTTATTAAAAGTATATCAAAGAGTTATGATCTCTCAATCCCTCAATTTAATTCTTACTCAAGAAAATAGAAATCTGTGAGTCTAATTAAATACAAGAGAGATAACTTGGATGGTACCAAAGACCAATATCCAAGTGTCAATCAATGTAAATCAACAACCAAAGGTTGGATATTCTAATTGATTGATCTAACGCACAACCTGTGATAATTCAATTATATAAAAAAAATATAATGCGGAAAAAAAAAACACAAATACCATAAGTTTTGTTAACGAGGAAACCACAAATGCAGAAAAACCCCGGGACTAGTCCAGATTGAAAACACACTATATTAAGCCGCTACAAACACTAGGATACTACAAACTAACTTCGATATGGACTGCAATTGAGCCCCAATCAATCTCACATTGATCCAAGGTATAGTTGCGCTTCTTACGTCTTTGATCCTAGCAAGATACTACGCACTTGATTCCCTTAGATGATCTTACCCACAACTAAGAGTTGCTACGATCCAAAGTCGAAGACTTTAATAAAAAAATATGTATCACACATAAAAGTGTATAGTAATTGATAAATATGTCTCCCACAAAAATACCTAAAAGTTTTTTTTTCCCGTATTTTGATAAATCAAGGTGAACATGAACGAATTGATAACCCAGACTTATATTCCAGAAGAACAGCCTAGTATTATCAATCACCTCACAATAATTTTAATCAACTCGGCGAAAGAAGATATTGTGGAATCACAAATGATGAGACGAAGATGTTTGTGACTACTTTTATATCTTGCTTATCGGAGAAATCAATCTCAAGCCAATCTTTACGAGTGTACTTAGTACGATAGAAACAACAAGATCAGATCACACAACTATGAGAATGTAGTATCGGTATGGCTTCACGATCCCAATGAAGTCTTCAAGTCGTTAACCTATAGGGTCTCGGTAGAAACCTAAAGTTAAAGGAGAATCGAAACTAGATTATACAACTAGTATCACACATGAAGTGTGGGGATTAGGTTTCCCAGTTGCTAGAGTTCTCCCTTATATAGTCTTTCAAATTAGGGTTTGCAATCAATGTAAGCTTGGTAAAAAAGCATTCAATATTCACCGTTAGATGAAAACCTGATTAGATTCAAGCTAATATCTTTCAACCGTTAGATCTAAACTTAGCTTGTTACACACAAATGAAATGCACGTTTTTAGGTTTCTATAACCGTACCCAAACATGTATATTTAGTTTGTTCAACAATAGTTAACTATATGGTTAGCCATAAGAGCACTTTCATATCAACCATATTCTTCTTTACCATAACTAGTTCAAATGACTCAAATTAAATAGTTATAGAGTTTTTCAATTGCTTAGATATTTATAATAGACACAATTGAAACAAAAACGATTTGATTCACTCAAATCGATTCATGAACTTTATAGCCACGGTTTGCAAACTTGCATTCCTTAGTTTATATAAGTTTAAGTTCACGAATAATCGTTTTTAGAAAATAACCAACTTAAGTACGCGGACTTGGTACGTGGACTTAAGTACCCGGAATAAGTTTGATTTCAGTTCACAAACTCCAACATATTTTCTCGGGTCGAGAACTTCCGATAGTACGCGGACTTGGTGTGCGGACTTGGTTCCGGTTTTCTCGAGCAACAAAGTACGCATACTTTGGTTCATGGAATAAGGACTTACACACATATGTGTTACCACACAATGTTTATATCCTTCCAAGGTTATATAATCTAAACTCTCATTTCAATCATTGAAACATTCTTAGAGGACGTTATATAGTTGTTATTCACAAACCATTTTTCGTCAAAGCTATTTTCAAGTGATTGAAACATAATATGACTTTCATCACTAGTAAAGATGAACTTGGATAAAGCGAAAGCTTACCAACACATATTTCGAAAAATAGATAAGAGAGATAAACTTGGCTCGAAATAGCAAATGTGCATAATCATAGTCCATATAGCAAAACGACTTTATCTCAAGATAGGAGATAGAGTAAATAGACTTTTGAGTGATACATAAGTTCAAGTCTCCACATACCTTTTAGTCGATGAAGTTCCACCAGTTCCTTGAGTAGTTCTTCGTCTTGTATGATGATTGCCATGGAGTCTTGAGCTCAACTACACTTTATATCCTAGTCCAAGACTTAGCTAATAGTAGACTAGAAATCAAGACTTATAGTTTTGATCACTAACATTGACAAACATGTTTGAGATAGAAACGCATGTGAGTTCGACCGAGCAATGCTCTAACAATCTCCCCCTTTGTCAATTTTAGTGACAGAACTATCAATACATATGGAATACAAAAATAGATAAATAAACTTTTGTAGCTCCTCTTCCATATGCCTAATCTTCAACAATACTCTAAATCTTCATCACTTCCAAGTACTCCAATGATCCCAAAGGTTGTAAGTTTAGCATCATCATAGTTGAAAATACGTAGTTATAAAAATGAGAAAACAAGAATTCTCAATCATTGTTATACAATATCATAGTATTATTATACAACATCAAAGTCCAACTGTATCCCAACTTCGACAACAATACTATGGTGATATGTATCACTCCCCCTTAGTAAATACTTCATCTCACATGGAAACCACCCCTCCTTACATAATGATCCGAAAACCATATGTACTTGTAGTGTGAACTACACATTAATTCTCCCCATTTTTGTCAATAAAATTGGCAAAGGTACGAAAACGAGATCCTAATGAAATTTCCATAGAGACATTTCATGACCAAAAGAAAGTACATATCAACTCTTTAGATGAAATCATATATCCGAAGCTAAATACTTTCATCAAGGAGTTTATTAAGATACAAGATAACTCCTATAATATTCCACAGCCGCACTCCCCACAAAGATTTGGCAATTAAGCACAAGTTCAATTAAGAACTCTCCCCCATAAAATGTCATTCCCGAAATAACAACAAGATAAACCTAAGTTTCACGAGATAAGAAGGATTTATTTGGACATAAAAAATCACATACGAATATGAATTTGAATCCAAATAATACTCAACTAAACTAACCACAAGAAAACCCATGATTAATCTAATCGGAAATGCTCGTCATAAGAGAACTTACGGAGCTTCACAGTATATACATAAAATATGGATCATGGAAGATCAATATTGTGGAATACACAAGGATTCATTCTATCTTCCATCACTATTTACACAATGACATACAATAGACATAATCCTCGTAAACAAAAGTTCATCCTATGTTCCATCATAAAGACATATATAATATGCTTCAAACTTTTGTGATGTCAAAATTTCATTCATTCTTTCATCAATACATGCATATCAACATATGAAAGACTTAACTTTTGACAAGATATGGGATAATCATAATTCACGGACGCAAACACACATATCCCATAACAAATTGCAATATACAAAAAAGATTAATACTGCAAAAATCATCTTCCAAACAATTTTTAGAATTTAAACAAATAAACCTAAAAACATGAAGATGAAAACGTTGGATATAGCTATGTGTAATCACAATAATGGCTATTCCAAACTCTAGTTATTCTTCTAAACAAAACAAGAAATAAAATTCTCATAAGAAGATTTACTAGATATTTACATTTATTAATTGGGGGATATAGCTACAAGACAAAATATGTGTCCCAATAGCAATTCTGGGTGACCCCCTATGTAATTATTTTTTTAATTCCTAATCTATCCCCCACTAATTAGGATTAGTGATAATTATAATTAGTAAAATGTTAAGTATTTGGGAGATAAATTAGTGTGTTTTTAGTTTTATTTTTATTTGTGTGGGTTAGTTGAGAGTAGAAGGAGGGAAAAAAAAATTTGAGTGAATTTTTTTTTTGAAAATGGAAGATGATTGTGATGAGAGACTTGCAGCTACAGAATCTTTAGCTCAACTACAACAACAATCATATCATCAATCTTCGGTTAATGATAACAACTCACAATTGGGTTATATGATGAACCAACACCCTTGGATCATGATTTTCGTGAGTATGAAGTGTTTTTTGAAGAACCAACCCAAGAAAGTAAACATGTACAACATACAAGCAACCCCAACACACAGGTAATGCTTCAAAGAGGTCGAAAATTTGATTATTCTTTTTCAAACCTCCATTTTTTCTCTAAAAAACCTAAGTGCCGGCACACTCGTGGTATGAATACTACGCCAGAACTAGTGGTACCGGCGTGGTATTCATACTCCTTTCCATGCCGGTTCAGTATATCCCCCATTTTTGAAACAATGCTGGCGTGGTATTCATACCAAATATCCATGCTGGTATACATTTACACTTTTTACCTACCACCGAATATTCCATAGAATATCCATACCGGCATGGTTTACTCCAAACTTACTATGCCGGTACCTCAAGTAAAATATACAAGAGTTTTTGTTTTTTGATCTTAAGTACCGGCTTTCTATTTTATTTTTCGTGAACGCCGACACTTAGTACCGGCATAGTTTGAAATTTTTCGTGAATGCCGGTAATCTGTACCGGTAGAGAACCTTACATATATACCATGCCGGTTTTACATGAAAAGCATACATGAGTTAATGATATTTTGAACCTCAGTACCGGCGTCTAATTTAAATTATCGTGCATACCGGCACTAGGTACCGACGAGGATTTTACCTTTTCTACAATGCCGGCATCCTTTATCCCGACATTGCTGTTCAAAAACATACATTGCCGGAACATTATTATGTGGAAATAATTCAATTTTCTTTTCATTCATGCCTTAGGTTGTGACATACATCGCTCCAAATTCCAAACCTCTCTTTCGGGATACGTCCGAATACTATAAAATGCCTCGGGTATGTTACCAAACAATACTTTCACCTAGTTTTTACAATTTTATGTTGGGATTGCTTGTAACTAGCCTTATAATCTTCCCTTTTTGTCCTTATATAGGGAATAAAATCTCCAGCTGGAGAAATTTCTTGAGCAAAAGAGATGGCTCTTAAGAACATGTGTGTCTTAGTGAGGAATAGCCAAGGTTCAGATGTTCGTTTTGAGATGGTTTGTGAACGACACGGAAAATACAAGGAGAATATCCATAAGAGAAAGGGTTATGTATATGAAAAGAAGACTAATAGGGTATACAAGACTAAAACGAGGAAGGATGAGTGCCCCTTTAAGCTTGTATTCCATCTAAGAGACAAAGGAAAAGAAGAAGAAGAATGGGATTGTACGGTTTGTTTTGGGTATCATAACCATCGGGATCCGAATGATTTTGTTGGTCACTCCCTAGTTGCGAAGCTAAAACCTCATCAATTTGAGGATGTAAAGATAATGACCAAAGCATGTATCAAACCAAGAGTGATTCTCAGAGGCTTCAAGGAAAAGGATGAGACAAACGTTTCTTCCCTAAGTACAATTTATAGCGCACAAGCAACCATTAGAAGGTTGGAATGGGAAGGGAGGACCGTTATGCAAGAATTTGAGAAGATAGTTTGGGATCACAACTACACACGAATCATTAAAAGAGGTCCGGATGAGAAGCCCCTTCAAATATTCATTTCGCATCCTTTGCTTTTACAATTGGCTCATACGTGTTGTGATGTTCTTATGATGGACTTCACCTACAAGAAAAATAAATACAACATGACGTTGTTCAACATCGTGGGGAAAACATCGGACAAGGTAACATTCACATTGGATTGGTGTTTAATGGAAAATAAGAGGGATTACAATTATCATTGGGCATTGCGACAATTAAAATTATTGTTCCCGGAAAATCGATTTCCGAGGGTCATCATAACCGATCAATTTGATGCATTAATGAATGCCACATCCGAAGTATATCCGGATGCTCAAAATTTCCTATGTACATATCATATAGGTGAAAATGTGAAAAAACATTTTCATGCTTTGTTTGAACCCTCTAAGGTGGATATTAAGAAGAGAATGGTTGCACAACTAGAGGAAGATGTTCGCAAAGAGAAACTATCGCCCGAAGAAGAAGAAAATGAAAGAGGAAACATTAAAGAGCGAGTCGACAAAGAACACGGTGAAAATCACAAAAGGTGGTTGAAATTTCTAAAGGATTGGGAGAAAGTTTATTGGTCTCTTACCGTGGACATGTATGAAAAGAGATTGAATATGTTTATTGCCAAATATAACGAAGTGTATCCAAGTGTCGTCTCATATTGCCGAGATAATTGGTTGGATAAGTTCAAGGAAAAATTTGTGCGTGCGTAGATAAATCATTATAGACATTACGGGAATGAATCAACTAGTATATCGGAGTCCTCTCATGGGAGATTTAAAGATCTCATCCAGTCCGGGCAAGGAAACGTGGTTACGGTCACCGAGGAAATGTAGCAACACTTTAAGGCTGATATCGATAGGATCAAGAAGGATTTTGAGAAAAGATCAATGGAAAGGATGACTCAATTTCTTAAATATACTAAGTTTCTCCAAGGAATAGAGTTCAACGTCTCCCATTGGGAAATAAAACATATGATGAGACAAATGCAATATGAGAAATATTACGGAAAACCGGGTGATGTGTGTATTTGTCCCGACATGTCTTCATTGGGGCTTCCGTGTCATCATATGCTTGTGAAGTATGAAGAAGTGATACCTATTGATGTTATTGATCCATTTTGGAAGCAACTAACTTTCGACCTTCCACCTACGGAAGATCCCGGAAAATCACCATGTGTTACAAAGGAGGCCAAGGAATTCTATGAAGCTTACTCACGAGCCAACTCGGCTAGCCTACAAGTGTTGTTGAGCCAACTAAGGCTAATTACATGGCTATGGATAGCACCAAGTGAAGAACCAAGAAAGGGAGATCCTCCCTGTAGACCACAAACTAAAATTCCAAGGAGAAAAAAAAGGAAAGAATTGAAAGAAATGACTAGACGTGAAGAAGAACTCGCGGAAACTAAGAGACGAGATCTATCCGCAAGTGAGATTTTGGAATCCAGATTCGCGGAAGCGCCGGTTCCAAACAAACGGGGTAGGCCAAAGAAGGAATCGATATCAAGTCAACATCAAACGAAGGGTTCCAAAGCTACACCCATAGTCGATGTATCCGAGGTTCAAAGGAAAAGGGGAAGGCCGCCAAAGGTACCACATTAAGCTACCAAGGACAACAAGGTGAGCATTCCGAGGCTACACCCATAGTCGATGTATCTGAGGTTCAAAGGAAAAGGGGAAGGCCGCCGAAGGTACCAACATTAAGTTACCAAGGACAACAAGGTGAGCATTCCGAGGCTACACCCATAGTCGATGTATCCAAGGTTCGAAGGAAAAGGGGAAGGCCGCCGAAGGTACCAACATTAAGATACCAAGGATAACAAGGTGAGCATTCCGAGGCTACACCCATAGTCGATGTATCCGATGTTCAAAGGAAAAGGGGAAGGCCACCGAAGGTACCAACATTAAGCTACCAAGGACAACAAGGTGAGCATTCCGAGGCTACACCCATAGTCGATGTATCCGAGGTTCAAAGGAAAAGGGGAAGGCTGCCTAAGGTACCAACATTAAGCTACCAAGGACAACAAGGTGAGCATTCCGAGGCTACACCCATAGTCGATGTATCCGACGTTCAAAGGAAAAGGGGTAGGGGTAGGCCAAGGAAGAATATTCTCCCGTCTAATACCAAAGACATTTGGAGTGTAGGGATTGCAGATGATGGTTTTGAGATAATAAAGCAGAAAGTAGGTAATATGAAGATGTATAAGGATCCCAGAACAAGTAGGACCAGTAGAACTTATCATATGAAGATAGAGTCTTACATAGACCAACTTCCTAAGGTTATTCGCGAGTTTATTGTGTACACGGATGATGTCGATGGAGATGGAAATTGTGGCTATCATGACATGACCGAACAACTAGGAATCTTCGAGACGGCTGTTAGTAAAGGAATGACACCATGCCGATATGCTAGAATGAGGATGGCCGATAATCTATTTAAGAAGATGAGCTTTTATGAGCAATTGGTTGGTCACGACGAGGTGTTTGATGATATGTGTGCTCAAGTGTTAGGACCCGAGCAGGAAATGTCATTTCTTCCTTCTCAATATTGGATGAGGATGCCGCTTTGTGGGCATCTAGTAGCGGATACATTTAATTATGTTGTTCTTTATTTTACCCCCACCGTAGTCACAACATTTACACCAAAGTGGCAAAAATGCGAGGGATCCCTTAAGAATAGAAGAGTTGTTTTGGCGTACGTGAACGACAATCATTTTGTTATTCTAAAACTCAAGGACAATTGTCCATTGCCACCTGTTTGTGGGATGGTTAAAAACAAGGAACTAGATCCAAATATATGGAAGGGATGGATGGAATTGTATGAGGAGAATCGCCAATTATGGGATGCTTTGGCCTTATCAAAGAAACCTCTTGAAGAGGAGGAGTTGAAACTTCATACATGTGGAGGCGATGATGAGTAATTTGGATATATGTGGTTTACTAATACGCCACCTTTTGTTTTTTTGGAAGTTTGAATTGTAATCATTAAACCATATGCCATGTATGTGCCAGTGTGATTTGATTCAAACTTTACTATGCCGGTACTTGTACCGGCGTTGCAATATATGTTCTCTTTTGTGCCGGAATAACACCATAAGTACAGAAATATGATTTTTCCATTTCCGGCATGGTTGTGGCGCTATCGACCATGCCGAAACTCTATTTTTTTCATTATGTAACTAAACAGAATTCCGGCATAGTACACACGATATAGACTATGCCGGTTTTGGAAAATAAAAAGTTAGAAATTTTAAATTGCAAGACACATAAAATAACATAAGCAAAGAACTAATACCATAAAATAACATAAGAAAAGTTTTACCAAACCAAATGTAAAGTTAAGAAGTTCCAAACCTAAAACAAGTGAAAGAAATATGTTCAAAGTTTAACAAGACACACAAACAAACATAAAGTAACTCTAATTGTTCAAACCAAAATAATACTATAAAAGAAACACACGATCACTCGGTTCTTGGCCTCTTGTGTACCCTCTTCTTCCTTTTGCCCCACAAGTATTTTTCCTCGGGATCTTCAATTTGGTCTATCTTTTGGACGACGTTCTCCATTTCTTCCTGGGTCAACAACTCTCCTTTCTTGGTCTTCTTCTTAAAGAACCTTGACAAATTTCCAATCCGTTGACGTTGTTAAGGGATTTTTCAACATGTATTTAGTATGTACAATTGTATAAGTTCATACATATATAATAAAAGAATAGTAATGCACAAGACGTACGTACCAACAACATAACGAGCTGTAGAAGTTCGGGCACAGTTGACGGAGTTGTGGAGGGACGTGCTGGTTGTGAAGGAACTTGTACGGTATCCGGGCGCACAACATAAGGATGCGAGTACTTACGATGGCCTCTTAGGAAGGTTGGATCACTCTCACAACCATTCTCAGCCAATTCCCAATCATCCCTATTCAACACAAGTCCCTTTTATTCCCTTTCAGTCCAATGTGCAAGAACAGGTTTAGGGTCATAAACTATGAGAGTGTTGTTCTTATCTGAATGACATTGAGGAAAGTCATGAGAGAATTTCTGATATGATATATCCGTGAGATCTTTCTGCTTGTACCCAAGTTGGCGCATTACACGGCGAGGGTTGTGCATAACAAATCCTTTAGGGTGAAATAAAGGTCCGTTGTAAAATGAAACATTGTCACGCCTTTGTAAGTGAACTCCTATGGCATTCCTATACGGGTCAAACACAACGTCTTCCACAACCACCGAGTCCAAATCCATCCTCATTGCAATTAACCGTTTCTTGTTATTGGGCCTCGGGGTATTGTCGAAGTAGTATTTCTTAGCTAGAGCCTTATTATGTTCATATCCACGGACAGTCTTCAATCCTTTATACCCTACGAACAAACTTCGGAAGTGTTCATAAGCCCACACCTGTGCCCATGAAAAATCGTTTCGATGAAATGTGTAAGAAAAAAAAAAGGGAAACTAATAAATTTAATGATAACAATCACAAAATAGGTTCTCTATACTTGAATCACAGTGAAATTCCCATTAAATTGACGTGATTTTTCCTTAGAAGCTCGACGCATTTCTGCCAAAAAATGTGCCAAGAAAGCAGTGACCCAAGAATACTCATGAACCTTTTCCAATAGATCCAAGTATTGTAGGAGGTTCATATGCACCCTATTACCATTTGCATTAGGGAATATAGCGGAGCCCAAGATGAACAACATATAAGCAGCGGCACTTTGCTGAACTTGTTCGAGAGTCAATACTTTGTTCTTCGTATCCCCAAACATTTCAAAGAGTATGAAGAATGTGATAGTCTTTGTCTGGGAAGTCCTTGTCTTGTACAAATTTGCCAAAGTGGTTTCCTTGTTCCATCCAAACAACTTTTCAGTGAGCTCATAGATCTTGTCCCATTCTAGGTCCTTAGAGTCATCTCCTACCTTAACGTCTTTCCAAACAACCTCTAAACCTATTATCCTTTGGACATCTTCAGGGATAATGGTCATCTCGCCAAAAGGAAAATGCATGGTGTCAGTTTCAGCATAAAACCTCTCCAAAAATTAGTTTGTCGTGACGGTATCAGTGTCCACATAATTCTTTATCGCAAGATACAACCCAGATGCTTTGACTACTGCCTTAACAGCCGCACACTCATCCTTCAAAGTCCATACATCCGATTGTTGATGGCGGCTAACACGGAAGGCTTTCTTGTGGTCCTATAAAAACACACCAAACTTAGTTGAATTCACTTGATCGCAGTTAAATATTGTAATAACAAGATGGAAACGTCTTACATAAGTTTGATAGATCCAACGAGCCCAAGAGTCTTTGTAGGAAAATAAGAGTTGCGGGTTTTTCGGTTGACCCCAATGTTTTCCATCAACGAGGTCTGGAATGATGTCATCTTTATCAGGAAGGTGGGCTGGGGGCGCCTTTTCATCATCCTTAGAGGATTCAATTCCGACATCAGCTGCTTGTGAGGATGAGCCACCAGATCGTTCTGGTACAGGCGCAGTTTCCCAGTCATCATCATCATCATCACTACTGGTTGAGTCCCTTATAGGTTGATCCCGAATTGTGACCTTAGCAATAGCCGGATCAGGACGGCTACGTCGAGAAGACCTACGTTTTGGTTGTAAAATAGCTTTACCTTTTCCTTTGTCCTTTTTTGATGCTTTGGACCTAAGTTTCCAATACGTTAAACTGAGTTATACATTGGACGCCGACATATAAATGAAACCAAAGATGAATGCCGGTAATCGAACCGGCATAGTAGGAAATTATAAATTGCATGCCGGTTTTATTGAATTCTATACAGGGAATAACAAGTCTAAGGAAACCAAACCGGCATAGTTTTTAAAACTATCGAGAATGCCGGAACAAATGCCGGCATTGTCAGACATATTTATGAGGATGCCGGAACTGTGTGATTTTTGAACAGAGCTTTTAACAAGGAAGGCAAATAAATACGGCATGGTATTAATCAAATTTACAATGCCGGGACTCGTAACCGGCATACAATTTGACTAATTTCTAATGTCGGCAATCTCATGCAATACGATCGGGATTGAAGATATAAAATCCGGCCTAATTTTCAAATTGAATTCTACCGTGAACAGAACATATTTTCAATTGACTAGACTGCAATTTCAAATTATAATTGTGGTGTAGTGTAAAGACTAAACAAGAAATGATGACTTTGTGTTATATATTATGGGATAAACCCTAAAAATAATTCAATTCAACAAATACTTCACTTACCGCATCAATTTTTTTATGCTCGCCTCACCCACAGACTCTTCAGTACTTTCTTGCGGTTCATCTACATGTATTTGTGGACTGGGTTTTTCACGAGATTTGCGAGGACCCATTGTCTTTGGTATGGAAGATGAAATAATATGGAGATTGAATACAAAGGAAGATTGAATAATTTCGTAGACAAAACCGTCACTTAAATTGAGTGAGAAGTTTGTAACCGACTCATTAAGGATTTTGTAACCGTCCAATAAATGGGTTAAAGTGGTTTGTAACCGTCAAACAAGTGGAATGAATGAGTTTCAAATTGTAACCGTCAGAATGCCGGCATGTATACATGAAACAATTCAATGCCGACATTCAGACAATATGTTTAAAATGTCAATATGATGCCGGCTTAATATTTTGTGCACCGTTCAATGCCGGTGCCTGAACTTAAAAATAATTTGGTGTATTTATCAATGCCGGTATGTGAAAGAAAATTGATGAAATAAACAACATTAACCACAAACCAAAGAAATTTCATATTAATCATAAGGAAATAGACTTAAAAGCATTAAACACTTGAACAACCTTACACATAAAATGAAAGATCTCAAGCTAATTGCAACTAACATCATTTCTTGGTACAAGATTCAACAAACAAAGCGGCTTCGAAATGCCTAAAAGGATCTTTTCTCCATTTGGTGTATGCGGCCTGAGCTTGAAACCTATTATCTCGGTATCTTGCGAGAAACTCGTTGTATTTGCGACATAATTTTATGAGGGAAGTAGTCCGATGCGATACAAACTCATCCCAGTAAACTATTTTACGTTTTTTGCACTTATCGTCCACGAACTCCCGCATATAAGGACCATCCACAACAAGACCCCAAAAAAGGTTTGGAGGGAGGTGATCTTCCGGGAAATCCGATACTATGTAGTAATTTTTGATCCATTTGGTTTCTTCCTCAACATTCGCTTCAATCTTCGCTTGTTTCACACGTTCATATATTCTCGTTGTTTCTTCGCGATAGTAATCTTCATTTGCTGCCTCTTCTTCTTCTCGTTTCCTTATAAGTATCTCTTCTTCCATCGCGGAAATTGACTTGGTGGTTTGGTCCTTCCTTCTAAGTTTTTCTAGTATCATGGGAATTGAGTTGGTGGTGGACGATGATTGATTCCCTACCGGGGTTGAGTTTTTTTTTTTCATACAAAAAATTTCTGAAATCGGTAGTGGGTGAGTTTTTTTCCATCATAAAAATGTATCAACTGCAATAAGTGTAGCCACTTTAAATAGACAACTACACAACGGCTCTTTTCCACTTTATGGTACCGGCATTGATGGAAACCTCAAATATACGCCGGCAATGTACTTTACAGGTTTATAGATTGAAAAAATAGCCGTTGGGAAATGAAACTTAAGTACCGGAACTGACCTATGGTTTACGCGGATGCCGGCACTCTGAACCGGCAATGTAGAGTATCAAAAGTGTGTGCCGGAAATATGTAAATTGTACACAGAAACTAACAGAAATTATGCACCTATTATCGGCATTCAAATATATATTAAGTCTACGCCGGCAGGGTATTACGGGTTTACAACCTACCCACTAAAAAACCTAATAGAATACCCTAAAAACATAAGAAATTACCACTAAACTATCAATATTCTTAAGAAGAATCCGTATCCGATTCACCCAGCTGGTGGAACTCCGTGACTTTGGTTACAATATGGTTGGCGTTGGCTTCAAATAAGAATGGTTCTCCTTTTTCTTGTAAGTAACGCGTTTTCACGGCTTCATGCTACAAAAACAATGCACACATTATGGTTGTTACATACGAATTCCAAAATAGTGAATTATGTCGAATTAATCATAAAAATACTTACAAGTTGTTGAGGAGACAATCTATTGTGGTTAGCTTGATGAATCCGGTGTTTCAATTTTAGATACTCAACCACCGTATTTAGGATGATGTCGTGTCGTTCCTCAATTTGTTTACCACTTCTTCCTTTTGGGTTACCATAGTCGTGAACAAATTTGTTAAAAATCTTCAACCACATGGAATCCCGCGTGCTGTTATCTATAATTGAAGGACGAGTTTCGGCATACCATGCTTGGGTGATTGCTAAATCTTTCTCCGAGTCAAATGATGCCATTTGTTGAATGTGGTGTTAGGTACTATACTAAGTTATTTATATATGATTATTCTAGGGTGAAGGGTTTTTAATTTAAGAGGCTAAAGGATATATATAAGAACACAACGGTTTTCGACTTTTAGGTCCAAGTATTAGCTCTCTTTATATAGTGAGAAACCTCAACGACTAGTTTTTTTGAAAATAACCAGAACCGGAATTGATGTCATTGTGAACAACTATACCGGTACTAAATTATGGTTTTGATTTCCATAAGCTTACAATGCCGGTTTGCATCCACAGAGATTCGGCCAAATATGTAACTTATACCGGCATTGAATCTTCAGTATCGAACATGCCGGTATTGGTAAAATTCAAAAAAAAAAACTGCTAGTTTTTTTTGAAAATAAGACCGTTGGAGAATCATTTGTATATAATACCCCCATTCCTTGGCGAAAATCTATACAAACCACACAAAAAATAACAAAAATCCTTCTCTCAACAAATCAAGCATGGTTAAAGTTTCACAAGCGATGGGAGATTCATCATTTAGCTCTATTTACAAAGTAAGTAGATTAATCATTACTAACAATATAATCTTCACTACCATGACGCATAACTAATATAATTTTCTGTTACAGAATCATCATTTCAAGTGTCAAATTTGTAAGTCACCATCTCATCTAGCAATGGACTGCCCTTTTATTTATTCAAAGTGCAGAAGCTGTGATGGGACACGCCGGTTTTGGATTGCAAAAATTGATGATGCTGAAAATGGAAGAATGTTTCTAAGGTGTTTGAATCACCCAAAATACGATGAGTTTCAATGGTTTGACAAAGCTGTTGAACTAGCAGAGTCAAGAGAAAACCACAAGGGCCAATGCAAGGCTATCGATGGGTGTGATGGGTGTTATATGAAGGGAAAGGAATATGTTGAAAAAGAATAAGAACAAGTGAAGATGATCCTTGACACCCCAATCCCAGACGATGTCTTTGAACAGATTCGGAAAAGGCTCAAAGGTTCTGCAATTGTTGAAAAGGGATGGAAATAGATTATCTCTAACAAAGTGCAATCCATTGAATGTTTTTTTATCATGTTTTAATTTAAAGTATCCAACCCAATGTAATAGATTACTTAGAAATGAAATCATACATCATTTGAAACAAATTTTTAGAAGCGTACCGGCATTGATTGAATCGACATACCTATGCCGGTTTTCTGTCAACAATGTAGGAAATAGTAAAATTATAATATTGGCGTTGAATTTTAAAATATTACCATGCCGGTAGTTGTCAAAATCTATTCAGGAACATGAAATTTTTTAACTTCTTGTTCCGGAATAGAATTAGATACAATTTCAATGCCGGCACTACAAAGCCGACATTGAATTATAAATTTAGAGGATGCCAGTATAAGTGTTTTTAATCTTTCACTAAAAATCCAGACATGTTAAACATAAACCAGACAACTGGATTCTGCTTAAGTGTTTTTAACCCAGGTAGCATAAACCAAAAGAAAACCAAATAACTAAAGAGTTAACACATTAAAATAACCACCCATTGTTCAAACGAAAACAAGTTTAATCGAGACATGTTCAACACAATTAGAATAACCACCCACTGTTCACTTGGTATTTAGTTTCTTTTTGGCGGGCACCTTCCTCGTTTCTCCAAACAAAGCTTTTGCACTAGGGTCGGTTTCTTCAATTTTATCAAGCTTTTGATCGACTTCCTTGATTTCTTCAAGGGATAGCACCACTCCTTCATCGTACTTGCAACCAAACATCTTCCTCAAGTTGTGAAGCCGACGACGCTAGTTTAATACATAAACTCATAATTAATATATACTAATATATAACATTATGTTGACATTAAACAACTAAGCAATTAATAAAACTTACTATCAATCCAACAGTCTTATGAAGTTGGGCCGTCGTAGGTGGTGGAGGTGTAGGAGTTTCAACATGAGGTTTTTTCTGGGGTGGAACTTCGATGGAGGGTGGGCACACGACATACAGATGTGACCATTCCAGGTAATCTTCCATGTAGTCGTTATCAGCCTCATCACCATTTTCCACAATCTCCCTGTTGATGGTGGATTTCTATTTAAAGGCTAAAATTGTAAAAATCCAATTTTTGTAAGTTGACGTCCTGCAAAGGATAAAGCCTTCAGGTGATGAATATTTCTCGCTATCATAATTCATTGGAGCATGTGCAACCATCCTTGAGAGTTATAACCTACCCAGAGCGGAGCATGTAGCAACCATCCCGATTTTCTGTAGGTTTGCAGCATTACAAGTAATGCCCTACTCAAAGCCTTGTGTTCGACATGCAAACACCCGTAGGCTACCTGACGGCGGGTTATATTAGCCCCGTTGAACGCATGCAAGACTACCCATGTTAGTCTCACCTGCTAAAAACAAACAACGGCATATTACATGTGTCGCAAAACAATCTCAACCGTCCATCTTCCCATGCATAGATGGAGGGTATAGATATAGATTCAGGGGGTCCGGAGCATGCCGACATGATCACCGTAGACCCACCTGCACACATAAACCGTCGGATAAGACCAACTACAGTTGGTTGTCCCAAATAGTTTGGCCAAAGAAGGCATGTCGCGCGGACAAGGGCTTCTATTGATCATGAGCGTCCAACTTCGCAGGCATAGTTGGACGGCTTAGATCACACTTTAAACACGCCGTAAAGTGATGGTGCACCGTTGGCAGGCCCACTTTCCACCTGCATGATCGACTCCCTAGGCAAGATACGATTGCCCAAACAAGGCTAGTTTGACGCCTTAGCAGGTCGAGAAGATCCAAAACGATCACGACCATCCAACTTCGTAGGCATAGTTGGATGGCTTAGATTGCGCCCAGAGCCATGGAGCAAGTATGTACATTCTCACCGACAACCAAGGTTTCTGCATGCGTGGACGTCCTCCCCAAAGGAGACACGCAACTCTCAAATCGGTTGCCCAAAGTGGTCGGTCCGAAACCCTAATGTCGTAGAATCATCTCATACGTCCATCTTTGCAGGCTTGGATGGAAGGCAAAGATGGAAACTTAGAGGGAACCGAGTATGCTAGCATGACCACCGTGGGCTCGACTTCACGCCTAGCTGATCGTCCAAGACCAGCAGTGATCAAGTTTCTCGGTATGCGTGCCCAAAGGTGGCATGTCACGGCCCCTCCATAAGTTCTAATCTCGACCACTCGTCTTTGCCACCTAAATCGAGTGGCTTAGATCAAATCTTTGCGAGCCAAGCATGCATGGGCGTGGACACCATGGTACCACCTCCATGCAGGGCTGGTCGGTTTCTCCATTGGAACCCTCTAAGCATGCAAACATTTGGGCCAAAAGAGGCAGCATGCGCGCCTCCCATCCAACGATCGCAAGCAAGGATACGAGCCATCTCGTCCGTCCAACTTTGCAAGCTTGGACGAATGATTTAGGGTGCGAATCAACCAGCAAACAAGGTATCACCATGATCACCATCTGTCACTCTTCTTCACAAGGTGACCGACCAAGGCATGGCCTGTCTATACAGCCTCCAAACGGTCACCTGAAGATGGATGCATGCGATGTTATACCAAGTTCACGATTCACCCTGCACTATTTTCTGTGGGTCCCACGATCCACACACTCGAGACATTAATCACGTCACAACTGGGGGATACAAACTGGGGTATTGGTCTGGAGGTTTACAGCGTGCAACGTGCAAAACGCCATCACAAGATCGTGTCAGGGAAACATGGGCGGTTAGCGATGATAGGAGAAGTGGGCAAGCAACCGTGTGACACTAACACACAACTCCACTTCCTCCACTTCCTCACGAGAGACGTGATGAAGGCTTATCGACTTGTATAAATAGGTTATCCTCCCTATTTTCCAACAACACAAAAAACCAAGTGTTAATACCATCGTATTCAACACCCAGAGCCTGCCTGCAACATTTGCTAGCATGCTCAACCTTCTGTTAACAAGTCATCAAATAGCCTTCACCTTCATACTCTCAACACTTTCTTCGATTCCCTCCCTAAGATCAACCTCACATCCTTCACCTGTGACCAAAACAAATCTGGAACGGCCGTGTCTTCGGTTTAGGCCAGAATTGTACATATTATCTCTAGAATCAAAGTGCTCATCGTGCAGCACATTTGTTGAAGGTTTAAATTCAATTCTCATCCACATACACCCAAAATTACCTAAACCTGCAGAAGTAGTTTTCTCCCACAAACAATTGGCGACCATAGTGGGAGGTTAATCTATCGGTTGTTAAGTCGATCTCTTCAATACCATTTCAATTTTCAAGAATAGTGGATCATAGATCTGGATCAGCAACCAATCCCGAGGCAGGTAGCGCCGACAACACTTCTAGCGCTGATATCCCAATTACTGGTGTCACTATACAACCCGCAAGTATAACCAACGTGTCCCGTGGAGTTGCGTCTTCTACCATCAGTACCACCAGTACCAACAGAGCAAGAGCGGACATTCCATTAGGTGTGACACCTCCCATTACAAGATCTAGAGCGGCTGCAAATCCATGTATTTCCTCAAGTAGCTACCCAGGGAGTATCACTAATGACGCAAAAAAATATGTAGATCATGTTTTCAGAAGAACTGGCAGAACACATGGCTCCAGAGAGACCAGAGACGAACAATACCTTTCACCTGGCAATGAGAGATCGAGACAGATCGAACAGCATGAAGAATTACGACGCTTGCCGGATAAAAACATAGAATCAACTGCATACGAATCCTTGTTAGAAGATTTATACCTCAAGGCTCTTGCCAAAGCTCAGAACAATGCCCAACCGGTGCTGACGCTTCATCCAGGGGAAAAAACACTGGAGGAAGGCGAAATCAATCAGAGAGCATATGAACGTAGGAGCTTGCAGCCTTCAAATCACTAAGCACAACGACAACACCATCGCCAACGCAACGTCCTCCATGTTTCAGCAGAATCACCCGACCAAGAGAGCCGCAGATGCGGTGACACGTGACAACGCCTCAATTCCGTCTCCAAAGCGTGCTTCACACCGAGACCCAAGGGGAGAATCACGACACACGCCGACGCAGAAAATTTTAGACTCAAGAGGTCCACGATTCCCATTTCCCATAAGGAAGATTGTGGAGTTGTTGGAGACATGGGTACGTGATGGAGAAGTACAACTACCGCCTGTGTGGCGTCCGCCCACTGATCAAGAGACAGCCAACCCGAGGTATTGTCATTACCATTGATTTCTCCATCACCCCACACCAGCAAGTGCCACGCATTGAAATGCATTGTCCATGATAAGATAAATTCAGAGAAACAACCTTTCCCCTCGAAAAATTAGCATGCGCTCTTTGGGGAGAAAGTATTCGGGAGTGCTCATTCTCATACACGGATTTCGAAAGACAAGTAAGTTCCAGCAAACGTTACTGTAAGATAATTATATACCCTACTGGGGACTTTGCGTCCTACATATATGAACAAGATACTCAATGAGCAAGCGCCAAACATGCTCACCACCCCTCACCTTTCCCTTTCACACTGCGTTTTCAATTTCACATGACATGTATGATCACTCATAATATAAGATTTAGATTCTATTTTAGAATAATCTTTTCCAAGAGTCAAACATTCATAAAAGCATGTCGTAAATAAACTAGTCCAAGATTCAATCACCTATCAATTCAAAACCTAAAACCAAACTGTGTGAAAGGAAATCCTCACAATCACTCAAAAAGCATCTAAAGAGAAAACACAAGTAGACGACATGAGTACTTCAGGGAAAGTCTTTCAGCAACACCTCATTCTTCTGAGAAAGAGAGGCTTCCATCTTCCGGAGAACAACTTGCTGCAATTTCAACTCCTCGGCCAACCTACCAACCTTTTGTTTCTGACGAACGACGCATTCAGTGGAAGGCACCATACCTTGCTTCTTCTGAATCTCCTGAATTGCATAAAACCCTTTGAAGAACCAAGGAGCATTGAATTCATACTGCGCAAACACATCCAAGTGGCACTTCCAGTCTTCCATCACGTCTTCAGAAACATCACGACCAATTGTGACGCTCATCTCCCGAATAGAGGGTAAGGCCTCCTGAACGCGATTTACCAAAGCAAGATGACTCTTCATCTTCGTGGTGGTAGCAATGTGGCCATGTTTCTTCCATTTTTTGGTGTACAACTCCTCAAACTGGGCCGGCACGCTGAACCCTCCAACCAACACATGATCAGGACGTGGATTATCAAAGGGAAGGTCGAACATAGCACCAGGAACGACTGTTGGCGACAACATCTCTTTAGAAAGAACCATCGCAGCTGATGTCCCTTCCAGACTCTTCGAAGTGCTAGTCCAGATTGCTGACACGGCCTCATCTACACGCTTACTAAAATTACTGCTCTGGAAGGCATTCTATTCAATTGAGCTTGCACCATCTTCATCGTTGTATATGATAGGATCAGTGTTTCCAGACTTCTCCGCATGAATATCGGTGTTGCCAGACTTCTCCGCATGAAGATCGGTGTTGCCAGACTTCTTCGCATGAGGATCGGTGTTTCTAGACTGCTCTACATGAAGGTCATTATTATCAGGCTTCTCAGCATGAAGATTTCCAGACTTCCCGTTGCCTCCACGCTCCTCATTGTAAACTCGATCCAATACAGCAAAGGCATTTTCTTCAGGAATCCTCTGATCACCAACAAGGATTAATAAAAACTGCTCATGGAAGTCGAAACTGAAAATTAAGCATAAAGAATTCAGAATACCTTCATATTGGAAGAGTTGAGAATTACTGGACTACATGCTCGCTTCTTTTTCTTGGACTTGAGATTGTAGTCGGTGGTGTTGACCTGCCTCGTTTTCCTAGAAGTGGTTTCAATCGCCTATGATCAGCCAAGACGTCATCAAGAGGTTCACCACGAAGGTCAGTTGCCATTTCACTAGCAAATGATTTAAAGAGCAGCAGTTGCATCCTCCAAAAATCTTTGTAACCAGAAGTAGCTACCAGCTTTCTCCCCGGGGAAGGAAAAGGAAGTTTCAGCTCCGGCGAGAAAAAATCAACGTCAAGGCATGATGACTTAAGTTCTTCTGAAGGCGTTGCCGGACGATGAAATGGGACACCTTGATCAAAACCCATTTGGCGAGCGGCTCTATCAATATTATATGGAATGATGCTTAGCATGTCATCACAAAAAGAAGGCACATATCCTGGTATACAGCTCCGCAGGAAAACAACTTCTTCAGGGCTCATATCTCTCCCCTCAGGCGGTAGCTCAATGACAGGGACGACGGCGGAAGGATGAACCGGCCCCCAAGGACGAAAATCTATGGCACTCACACTATCGATCAAATCTACAAGCCTCACCCCAACTTTTGGACGTCTATTCTGCCAACGGAGTATTCTTGAACCACCATACAAGCTGGGGACTGAGGTTGTAGGAATGGGAGCGTAATCCTTAAAGTGTTCCCACAAAAGCGCCTGAAGAAAGGCGACGTGCACATATGTATCCACCTTCATGTACCCGTTGGAAATATACATCTCCTCCACTAAATAATTCAGGTGACCATACAACGATCCAAGGAATAACGAAGCCAAGGGAAGAGTTATGCCTTTGCCTAGCTTAATGGCGAACACGATGATCTTCTTTCTAATAGTTTTCGTTCTGGAGCCGTCATCAAGAATATCTCTGGACAACCACAAGGAAAAGAATGCAGCTGTGCTAATATCATCATTACCTTGCATGGAAGACCATTCACCTACCCACCAAGTGTAGAAACATTTCGGCTTCTTCTCCAACTGATCTTATTCGTTCACCTTCTGAATTATAACCTGATAGATGACATCATCGTCTTCAAACAGTTTGCAATTAAGACTTCCAGCGACAGGAAGGATCATTAATATAGACACGCTCTCAAGAGTGATAGTCATTTCTCCCCACGTGCATAAATCTGTGTTCGTAGAAGGACGCCATCGAGAAGCAAAAGCGACCAAACCTGGGATATCCTTCTTGACATGAAGAATTGCAGACGCCTTGATAGCATCAAGAATTCGCGCCCTGGTTAAGTTGTCTCTAATCCCTTCATTACCCAACATGCGCCACATCCATCCTTCATATGAGTTAAGTGGAGTCTGGCAAATTCTGAAGTCAATAGGGGAAGGTGGATATTCTTTCTTCTGGAGACAAAACCTCATCACGCCTGCTAAAGACAATGGTAGACCCTCTTCACTTTATGAACCGGTAATAAGGATTATGTTATGGCTGGGGTGCTTCCTGATGTTTGGAAAAGACTTAGTAAGGATTTCATCATCTATGTTTGGCATATCTCTGAGAGGGTCAGCACCTCCCTTCACAACATTATCCTCCGCGTTCATCATTGAGCAACTGCAATAAGATTGGAAGTGTCAGCATGTTTCCAAGGAGTCGTACGGCAATAAAAGATTCTCGTGATTCCAAACTCCGTTGTTAGGCACCCAATATGGATATTACATGGGATTGGGATGGTTCAAGCGTCCTCCAAACAAACTCAGTTGAGGGAAATTTACACTACCCTGTGTTCGATTACGAACTGGGAGCAATGGGTATGGAATCCAGTGTTATGTTATGTGTTATTCTCTTCATATGGAGGTTACCTACAACATATCAAAATTTCACAACAATCGGATGAAAGATCAAGGAGGGGTGGCCAAAACATCAGAGAACACGCAACCTGAAAAAATTCTGAAAACCTCCTAGAAGTCTACTATTTCGCGGTTTTTATCCCCGAAACACGCTCAAAATTCAAAAATCTTCTTTATTAAAAGCTTGGAAATTTTCTGGGCTTGAGGATACATATGCAGACCGTCAAAATCCGAGTTTGTATGAGGATTCTACAACAATTTCGATAAACGCAAGTGCAAGAGTACCTCAAAATCACGCAGGCGGTCACTAAAGTTTGCATGCGCATCCCTAAAACTAAGCCAACATGTCAACATATTTTTCTACAGTTGGTTATCATGTCTACAAGTTCAAGGCAGCGGTTCTATCAAGTTACAACCTGGGTTTTGACATGCAAGGATAAAGGGAACGAACAACATGTTTATGCTTTCTTTTACTACGCAATCCTGGCAGGCGGTAAAGGAATCAATTATGGTATGTTTTGTTGCACCTACAATCCTCTCAAAGTGCAAAAGAAACTCTACCTAAATAATTAGGGTTTGCAAAAAAAAAAATGCACGTACCTGATTAACGGCGCCGGCGGCAACAAATCCAGCAGCAACGGCGATGGCGACAGCACGAGCAGAGAGTTGGACGTCCACTCAAAAAACAAAAAAAAAATCGTGAAGGAAAAACGAAAAAGGGTTCTCCCTTTTATGAGAAATTTTTTTAAGAATCCTAATTGGAAAAAGATTCCTTTTTGCTTCCAAAAACAAGAAGGAAAACCGGCCCCACCCAAGGTTTTGTGCCTGCGACGGTGCGTTCACATGGACAATCACTAGCGGCTTCCTTCCAAGGTTAGTTACCTTTGTTTCTTTTACGTATATTTGTCACCATCTTATGCCTACCCTACAATAGTGTAATCATTACATGCTAGGCAGGGGACTTAATGTTGATGGTGGATTTCTATTTAAAGGCTAAAATTGTAAAAAGCCAATTTTTGTAAGCTGACGTCCTGCAAAGGATAAAGCCTTCAGGTGATGAATATTTCTCACCATGATAATTCATTGGAGCATGTGCAACCATCCCTGAGAGTTATAATCTATCCAGAGCGGAGCATGTAGCAACCATCCCGATTTTCTGTAGGTTTGCAGCATTACAAGTAATGCCCTACTCAAAGCCTTGTGTTCGACATGCAAACACTCGTAGGCTACCTGATGGCGGATTATATTAGCCCCGTTGAACGAATGCAAGACTACCCATGTTAGTCTCACCTGCTAAAAACAAACATCGGCATATTACATGTGTCGCAAAACAATCTCAACCGTCCATCTTCGCAAGCATAGATGGAGGGTATAGATATAGATTTAGGGGGTCCGGAGCATGCCGACATGATCACCGTAGACCCACCTGTACACATAACCTGTCGGATAAGACCAACTACAGTTGGTTGTCCCAAACCGTTCGGCCAAAGAAGGCATGTCGCGCGGCCAAGGGCTTCTATTGATCGTGAGCGTCCAACTTCGCAGGCATAGTTGGACGGCTGATATCACACTTTAAACACGCCGTAAAGTGATGGTGCACCGTTGGCGGGCCCACTTTCCACCTGCATGATCGACTCCCTAGGAAAGAAGTGATGCAAGATACGATTGCCCAAACAAGGTTAGTTTGACGCCTTAGAAGGTCGAGAAGATCCAAAACGATCACGACCATCCAACTTCGCAGGCATAGTTGGATGGCTTAGATCGCGCCCAGAGCCATGGAGCAAGTATGTACATTCTCACCGACAACCAAGGTTTCTGCATGCATGGCCGGCCTCCCCAAAAAAGACACGCAACTCTCAAATCGGTCGCCCAAAGTGGTCGGTCCGAAACCCTAATGTCGTAGAATCATCTCATACGTCCATCTTCGCAGGCTTGGATGGAAGGCAAAGATGGAAACTTAGAGGGAACCGAGTATGCTAGCATGACCACCGTGGGCCCGACTTCACGCCTATCTGATCGGCCAAGACCGGCAATTATCAAGTTCCTCGGTACGCGTGCCCAAAGGTGGCATGTCACGGCCCCTCCAAAAGTTCTAATCTCGACCACTCGTCTTTTCCACCTAAATCGAGTGGCTTAGATCAAATCTTTGCGAGCCAAGCAGGCATGGGCGTGGACACCATGGTACCACCTCCATGCAGGGCTGGTTGGTTTCTCCATTGGAACCCTCTAAGCATGCAAACGTTTGGGCTAAAAGAGGCAGCATGCGCGCCTCCCATCCAACGATCGCAAGCAAGGCTACGAGCCATCTCGTCCGTACAACTTTGCAAGCTTGGACGAATGACTTAGGGTGCGAATCAACCAGCAAACAAGGTATCACCATGATCACCATCCGTCACTCTTCTTCACAGGGTGACCGACCAAGGCATGGCCTGTCTATACAGCCTCCAAACAGTCACCTGAAGATGGCTGCATGCGATGTTATACCAAGTTCACGATTCACCCTGTACTATTTTATGTGGGTCCCACGATCCACACACTCGAGACATTAATCACGTCACAACTGGGGGATACAAACTGGGGTATTGGTCTGGAGGTTTACAGCGTGCAGCGTGCAACACGCCATCACAAGATCGTGTCAGGGAAACATGGGCGGTTAGCGATGATAGGAGAAGTGGGCAAGCAACCGTGTGACACTAACACACAACTCCACTTCCTCCATCACTCCACTTCCTCCACTTCCCCACGAGAGACGTGATGAAGGCTTATCGACTTGTATAAATAGGTTCTCCTCCCTATTTTCCAACAACACAGAAAACCAAGTGTTAATACCATCGTATTCAACACCCAGAGCCTGCCTGCAACATTTGATAGCCTGCTCAACCTTCTGTTAACAAGTCATCAAATAGCCTTCACCTTCATACTCTCAACACTTTCTTCGCTTACCTCCCTAAGATCAACCTCACATCCTTCACCTGTGACCGAAAAAAATCTGGAACGGCCGTGTCTTCGGTTTAGGCTAGAATTGTACAGATTATATCTCGAATCAAAGTGCTCATCGTGCAGCACATTTGTTGAAGGTTTAAATTCACTTCTCATCCACATACACCCAAAATTACCTAAACCTGCAGAAGTAGTTTTCTCCCACAAACACTCCCACTTACTAATATCTACCAAACGATGTGGCTCCCGATCCCTCCAGTGTGTTGGTTCCGGATTTGGAACATACACTACATCCAACTTGTTGGGAGTTGAATTGCACAGAGAAAGGTGAAGAAGATAATTATCATTAGAGGCCGAATCAAAACATGATAGTTGCTTATATCCATGTTGGCGCATCACACGACATGTATCAGCCATGATATATCCTTTGGGGTGGAACAACGGCCCATTGTAAAATGCAGCGTTACCAAACTTCACAAGTTGACGGTTTTCTCTATCCTCCTTATATGGGTCAAACACAATATCTTATGTACTCATTTCTTCGAGAGCCAATATCATATCGATCAGTCGACCATTGTTGTCGGGCTTTGGAATGTTGTTATACTCGAACTTCTTAGCTCTAGGAGCATCGGGTTGGGGATGGTCAATGGTCTTCAAGAAAGGGAAATTCTTGAACAAGGTTGGGAAGTGTTTATAACACCACACCTATTTCAATGTGAAGCAGTAAATTTTTATTCTAAGCTCATGATGAATATATACATGTGAACAATATACATAAGAAAATAAGTTAAGAAAATATTTTTACCTGGAGTAGAGTGAAATTCCCGACAAATTGGTTTGTTTTAGCCAAATAGGCCCTTCTCATCTCCGCCACCATATGGGCCATTACCGCGGTGCCCCAAGAATAGATATAAACATCTTCCAACAGGTCCAAGTACTGAAGAAAGTTTTCACTTACCCTATTTCCATTAGTGTCGGGGAATTCCCTAGTGCCCAAGATGTATAACAGGTATGCAGCGGCGGTATATCGAATCTGTGGAGGGTCCCATCCATCCTCCAAACTTCTTTGCTTTGTATTTTCAAACCTCTTCTTAAGCATTGTCATCTTGAATGTCTTTGTCTTACTAGACTGGGAACAATGAAAGCTCTTCGTAGAAGTTTTGAAGTCCCAACCAAACAACTTGTTAGTCAAAGCGTGCATCTTAGACCATTCAAGGTCCAGACACTCAACTCCTTCTGCAATTGATTTGCTGATAATGTTCAAGCCTAGAATGTTTTGAGCATCATCAGGGATAAAGGTCATCTCTCCCCACGGGAAGTGCATTGTATCAGTTTCACCATGGTACCTTTCGATGAAGCAATTGGCTGTCACAATATCTGGCTTCACATAATTTTCAACTAAAGCATATAGACCAGAATCCTTTACTATTGTTTGCACATCATCATGCTCCAAAGACGAATCCCAATGAGCAGCGGCTTGGTTTTTCCAGACACGAACATCCTTAGTATGATCCTACAATTAGAAGATAATACGATTAAGAGATTTCGAATAAATCCAAAACAATACATATGCATAAAATAAAAAATGCTTACATAGGTTTGATAGATAGTACGATCCCAAGAGTGCTTGTATCTAAATAGTAATTTAGGTTCCGGAGCTTCACCCCAAATTTTACCATGTTCAAGGTCGGGTATCATGTCATTAATGTGAGGAAGGTGACAACCTTTAACTTTGTGTTTGCCCTTGCCCTTTCCTTGTGTTGGTTGTTCACTCGGCCCACCAACTTCGCTTTGGCTTCCTAATTGACTTGGGGGAAACACAACATCTTCCTCCTCACTTTCACCTTCATCATGCTTATCCTCCTCAACTGTTCCAGTACGTTCACGGATTACAAGTGCACTACGGTCACCACCACTCTTCCAAATTTCCCCTCTTGTTTCAAACCCCAAACGCTTCTTGCGACCTACATCTTTCCCTCGTGGAGGCAGAGACTGAGGAGTATCAAGACCGTCCTTCCTCTTTCTCTTAGTGAGAGCATCTTTATTATTTCCTTTTTTTACCTTCCTTGGCTTTTGACCTATAACATAAGACAAGTCATATTGCAAGTTTAAGTACCGGCACTAAGACTATTAAACAGACGAAGCCGGTTGAGTTCTACCGGCATTCAAACTTAGCTATCGAGAATGCCGGTAAGTAAAAGTCAACTACCGGCACTTTAAAAGTTAATCAATGCAGTGCCAGTAACAGTGAACCGGCAAGGAATGGAAGCGAAAGATCGTGCCGGTACTGATCAACAAATCATATATGTTCCTGTATGTTTAAAGTTTACTTCCGGCATACACGAATTCAATCAAATGTATGCCATTTCTTCTATACCGGCATACAAGAAACCTAAATTCAATGCCCGTACTGGTGACAAACCTCATAATGATCCTGTGTGTTTTAAATATACTATCGGCATACACGGATAACTATTACGCAATGCCGGTATATTATACCGGTATGGTATTCAACCCAATTTTTATGCCGGTACTGCAATTTCACATTCATGAATTAAAACCGGCGTGGTATTCATCCCAGATTGAATGCCGGTACTGGAAACCGGCGTGGTATTCATCTAAGATTGAATGCCTAGATCATGTACCTCGACTGTTTCAGCTTTGTTTGGCGATTCTAACCTAAACCCATTACTATAGATCGATTAAAACAATCATAAATGAGTTCAAAATCACTAACCTTCTCAAAGAATCCATGACTGCGAGTGGTTGATCGTCCGAGTTCTTCGGCTGGACCTCTTCTTGTTCTTCAGCAATCGAACTAATTATTTGTTCGTGTTTCTATTGAGTAATCGATTTGGTTTTCGGTTTGGATTTTACTTTCTTTCATGGAGCCATGGTTATGATTCGGGTAGGTAGGTTAATCGACGAAGAAACTTTTGATTTAACGATTAATCGTCGATGAAGAACGATGAAGAAGAAAAAAATAGAACCCTAACTTCACTATGCCGGTACAGAATTGAAATGGGGGGATAAATTTTTTTGGTTTTTGATTTTATTGTTTTAGGGGAAAGGGCATAACAGTCTTTTCATAAAGGTTTTTAATTAGGGAAAGGGAATTTTGGTATTTTCATAATCAAAAGTTACCCCTTATCATCCACCCCTGGTTGGGGGAAGTAATTCATATCCCCCAATTAATAAAAGTATCCCCTAATTGCGCGTTCATATTTAGACCTTTGAAAAATTCTTTATCGTCCCTGAACTCCTTGTCGTCAACAGTCATTGGGACATAAGGTTCATGAAGATAGGACTTAATATCAATAAACCTTCTTGACTGATGTCGAACCAGGTCCTTCTAAATATCATGAGTTTTAAACACAAAAGCCTTTATTTGCTGAATCTCTTTTCTCGTCTCCTTCAACACTTCAAGAACATCAGAAAACTTCCGAGAATTTGAAGGAACGTCTCTTCGCTTCCTTACATTCCTTTTTTTTCTTTTCAAAGTTGGAGGCAACGGAGATTTCTCTTTTTCCTTCATAATTGATGGTTTGACAATCATATCAACATCTTTTCCATTAGAAGACATGATGCTTGGAGTATCCATAAACGTATGGGTTTGTGAGAGGAAATCACAATATCTCAACAAGTAGTCTTAAGATAAAAGACGTTTCAGGGAAGGAAAAAGGAATGTAGGGTTACGCAACCTTTAACAGGTTCGTGCACGCACAATTCTGAACCCTAAAGAGAGTAGAATTATCGAGAATAACCCTCCTTTATTGATAGACAAAGAATTCCAAAAACAACAAAACTAAGAAAAGAAGAAAACAAACTTTTCCTAAAGCCTGAGAGGTATATAATCTTGTCTCTTTTGATCAGGCACATGAGACAAGATCAGAAAATCAACACAATCAAGTTGTGTTGCGGTGAAAAATAATTTGTCCACCATGTTCCTCTTGAGATAATACACAAATATATATCTATCAAAACGTTTGGACCATACTTTCTTCTCTAATGGTCTTGTTTTATCCTTGGAAACTAACTTCTTAGACGAAGATAAAATCTTACATACCTCATTGGTCTTCTGAGCAAGGTTAAGCTTGTTTGCTAGTCAATTTGCTCTTCGTTAAAGTTTGTTGACATGTCTCAACTTGTGTTTGTACATATAACACTTTGATAGTTCATGACCCTTGAGTGAACAATATGAACACGTCAATCTTGGATATAATTCAGGCATCTGAGATGTGCAAGCTGCTAGACACATAGTAGAACCTGAAAACGTTATACGCAGAGTTTCCAATCGAAAGGTCAATTTTATCTTTCAGAATGGTTGAGTTTTTTTCTGAAAGAATATCAAGATTGATGTATGTATTTCTACAATTATCAAAATCAATATTTTCACAACGAAGTGCAACACTTGATTTTTTGTCTTCATTAGAATCATAGTTGTCAGAGATATAAACACTCTTACTTTTATTTTTGTCTTCATTAGAATCATAGTTGTCAGAGATATAAACACTCTTACTTTTATCAAGTAATTTAGTGTTCTTTAGTGCTTTGAAAGCAACATCCTTACTAGACTTGGACATATGCTCATGGTAAAAGATATTTAGCTTCCCAACCAGAGTATTCTGGACAGCGTTGCGAGATTATTTCCTCAACGATAGCATGCTTCTTAGAATCGTATCTAGATGGCAACGATCTGAGAATTTTCATTACAATATCCTTCTCAGGAATAGTCTTACCCAATGCAAAATATGCATTAACAATTTTAGACACTTTGTGATTAAACTCATCAAATATTTCTTCATCTGCCATACAAAGGTTTTCCCAATCAGAATTTAGGTTTTGAAGCCTAGCTTCTTTCTCACTGGTGTTTCCTTCAAATACGGTTTCTAAGATATCCCAGGCTTATTTAGACTTAGTGCACATAGTCACATGATGCTGAAGATCTAGGGTAATGGCATGTATGATAACATTTAAGCCGTCAGAATTATGCTTTGCAGCAGGAATTTCTTCTGGACTAAATCCAACATACTTTTAAAAGAATCAACTAGACTAAATCTTATTAAAAGTATATCAAAGAGTTATGATCTCTCAATACCTCGATTTAATTCTTACTCAAGCAAATAGAAATCTGCGAGTCTAATTAAATACAAGAGAGATAACTTGGATGGTACCAAAGACCAATATCCAAGTGTCAATCAATGTAAATCAACAACCAAAGGTTGAATATTCTAATTGATTGATCTAACGCACAACCTGTGATATTTCAATTATATAACAAAATATAATGCGGAAAAGAAATGACACAGACAACAGAATTTTTGTTAATGAGAAAACCGCAAATACAGAAAAAACCCAGGACTAGTCCAAATTGAACACACACTATATTAAGATGCTACAAACACTAGCCTAGTAAAACTAACTTCGATCTGGACTGTAGTTGAACCCCAATCAATCTCACACTGATCCAAGGTACAGTTGCGGTCCTTAGATCTATGATCCTAGCAGGATACTAAAACCTTGATTCCCTTAGATGATATCACCCACAATTAAGAGTTGCTACGACCCAATGTCGAAGACTTTAATAAAAAAATATGTATCACACAGAAAATTCAACGTAATAGATAAATCTGCTTCCCAAAGAAATACCTACGAGTTTTGTTCCGTCTTTTGATAAATCAAGGTGAACAGGAAAGAATTGATAACCCAGACTTATATTCCCGAAGAACAGCCTAGTATTATCAATCACCTCACAATAATCTTAATCAACGCATCGAAAGAAGATATTGTGGAATCACAAACGATGAGATGAAGATGTTTGCGATTACTTTTATATCTTGCCTATCGGAGAAATCAATCTCAAGCCAATATTTACGATTGTACTTAGTACGATAGAAATAGCAAGATCATATCACACAACTACGAGAAAGTAGTATCGGTATGGCTCACAATACAAATGAAGTCTTCAAGTCATTAACCTACAGGGTCTCGGTAGAAACCTAAGGTTAAAGGAGAATTGACTCTATATTATACAACTAGTATCACACATAAGGTGTGGGGATTAGGTTTTCCAGTTGCTGGAGTTCTTCCTTATATATATAGTCTTTCAAATCAGGGTTTGCAATCAATGTTATCTTGGTAACAAAGCATTCAATATTCACCGTTAGATGAAAAACTAATTAGATTCAAGCTAATATCTTTCAACTGTTAGATCAAAACTTAGATTGTTACACACAAATGAAATGCAAATTTTTAGGTTTGTGTAACCGTACCCAAACATGTACATTTAGTTGGTTCAACAGTAGTTAACCAAATGGTTATCCATATGAGCACTTTCATATCAACCATATTCTTCTTTACCATAACTAGTTCAAATGAATCAAATGAACTAGTTAGAGAGTTGTTCAATTGCTTAGATATTTATAATAGACACAATTGAAACAAAAACGATTAGATTCACTCGAATCGATTCATGAACTTTATAGCCACGGTTTGAAAACTTGCATTCCTTAGTTTATATAGGTTTGAGTTCACGAATAATCATTTTTAGAAAATAACCAACTTAAGTACACGGACTTAAGGAACCGGAATAAGTTTGTTTTCAATTCACAAACTCCAGCATATTTTCTTGGGCCGGGAACTTCCGACAGTACGCGGACTTGGTTCCTGTTTTCCTAAGCTGCGAAGTACGCATACTTTGGTTCAAGGAATAAGGACTTACATACATATGTGTTACCTCACAATGTTTATATCCTTCCATGGTTATATAATCTAAACTCTCATTTCAATCATTGAAACATTCTTAGAGGACGTTATATAGTTGTTATTCACAAACCATTTTTCGTCAAAGCCATTTTCAAGTGATTGAAACATAACATGACTTTCGTCACTAGTAAAGATGAAATTGGCTAAAGCGAAAGCTTACCAACACATATTTCAAGAAATAGATAAGAGATATAAACTCGGCTCGAAATAGAAAATGTGCATAATCATAGTCTATATAGCAAAACGACTTTGTCTCAAGATAGGAGATAGAGTAGATAGACTTTTGAGTGATAGATAAGTTCAAGTCTCCACATACCTTTTAGTCAATGAAGTTCCACCAGTTCCTTGAGTAGTTATTCGTCTTGTATGATGATATCCATGGAGTCTTGAGCTCAACTACACTTTCTATCCTAGTCCAAGACTTAGCTAATAGTAGACCAGAAATCAAGACTTATAGTTTTGATCACTAACATTGACAAACGTGCTTGAGATAGCAACACATGCGAGTTCGACCGAGCAATGCTCTAACATAACCAAAATATATATTCCATATTAGAAGTTCACAACATAATAATGGAATGTGAAATTCATGATGTTGCTCATTGAACATCACTCTGCAGCTATTATTGATGAATCTTATTAGAATACTGCTCGGTCGAACTCGCATGCGTTGCTATCTCAAGCATGTTTGTCAATGTTAGTGATCAAAACTATAAGTCTTGATTTCTAGTCTACTTATAGATGTCTCGGACTAGGACATAGATTGTATAGTTGAGCCTTAGACTTCACATCATTCTTCATTTCAAGACGAAGAACTACTAAGGAGAGCTTGTGGAACTTCATCAACAAAAGGTATGTGGAGACTGAAACTCATCTATCACTTGGAAAGTCTATTTCTACTTTATCTCCTATTTTGAGATATAAGTCGTGTTACAATATAGTTTCTATTATACACATTTGAGATTTCGAGTTGAGTTTAACTCGCTTACATATTTCTCGGAATATGTGTTGGCAAGATTTCTCTTCGACCAAGTTCATCTTATATTCTTGACGCAAGTCAAAAGATGATCATGTGAAATCGTCAAGAAACATCTTACATGGTTTGTGTGATACAATCATTGAATGCGAACTTGGAATATTTCGTTATGATTATTTCAATAACTTGAAAATTTATTTAATGCTAATAGTGTGTGAAAGCGGCTATTGTCATCCTCTAAGAAATATTCAATGATTGAAATAAGAGTTTAGAATACTTAACCATTATTGGATATGTCATGTTGTGTACTCTTGCACATATGTAATCCTTGTCCGGGAACCATAGTATGCGTACCCATGCGCATACCTGTTGGCTTGAGAAATCCGGGAAGCTAAGTATATGCACCCATTCGTGTACTAGCGTAAGGTTCATGTCCGAATATTTCTGTTGGAATTGGAAGTTCGCATACCCGTTTGCGTACTGGCGAAACCTAATTTTAGTCCGTGTATTTCAAGTATGCATACCCATCTGCATACTTGAAGTTTAAAGTTCTAAAATAGGTTGTGTACATGAACATAAACATTTATATAATAAGGAATGAAATTTTTGCAAACTGTGGATATAATGTTCATGAATTGATTCGAGGGAATCAAACTGATTTTGCTTCAATTGTGTTCTTGTACAATCCTATGAGAATATAGCAATTGAACAACTCTTTAACTAGTTTCATTTGAGTTATTTGAACTAGTTATGGTTAAGATAAACAAGGTTGATATTAGAGTACTCATATGGATAACCTCGGTTAACTATTATTGAACCAACATGGTGTACACATTTAAGTACGGTTACATAAACCTAAATGAGCGTACATTTCATTTGTGTGTAACGAGCTAAGTTCGATCTAACGGTTGAAAGATATTAGCTTGGTTGAATCGGGTTTTTCATCTAACGGTGAATATTGAATGCTTTGTTACCAAGGTAACTTAGATTGCAAACCCTGATTTGAAAACTATATAAAGGAGAACTATAGCAACTGGGAAACCTAAACCCCACACTTATGTGTGTTACTAGTTGCATAACTAGAGTCGATTATCCTTTAACCTTAGGTTTCTCTCGAGACCTTGTAGGTTAACGAATTGAAGACTTCACTGGGATTGTGAAGACAGACCCAACTATTTTCTCTGTAGTTGCGTGATCTGATCTTTATGTTTCTATCATGTTGAGTACAATTGAAATAATTAACTGGAGATTAATATCTCCGACCGACAAGATAAAAGTAATCACAAACATATTCATCTTATCATTTGTGATTCCACAATATATTGTTTCGTTAGTCGATTAAGATTATTGTGAGGTGATTGATAATACTAGGCTGTTCTTCAGGAATATGAGACCACTTTATCAATTGGTTCATGTTCACCTTGATTTATTAAAACATGGAACAAAAACTCATAGGAATTTCTGTGGGAGACAGATTTATCTACACCAATAGACTTTTCTGTGTGAGACAGATTTGTTTATCAAGTCTTCGACTTTGGTTCGTAGCAACTCTTGGTTGTGGGTGAGATCATCTAAGGGAATCAAGTGCGTAGTATCTTGCTGGGATCAGAGACGTAAGGAATGCAACTGTACCTTGAATCAATGTGAGATTTCTAAGGTTTTAACTACAGTCCGGTCTAAATTTCATTGGTAGTAGGCTAGTGTCTGTAGCGTCTTAATACAATGTGGTGTTCAAAGATGGACTAAGTCCCAGGGTTTGTCTACATTTGCGGTTTTTCTCGTTAACAAAATTCTGGTGTCTGTGTTATTTATTTCCCGTATTATATTTTGTTATATAATTGAAATATCACAGGTTGTGCATTAAGATCAATCAATTAGATAATCCAACATTTGGTTTTTGATTTAAATTGATTGACACTTGAACATTGGTCTTTGGTACAGTTGTTTCACATAATAATCAGGCTCGCGAATGTATATCTGTTTGATTTTTTTATTACATTGTGAAACAGAGATATAAACTCGTGTATATACTTTTCTCTAGATTGAGTCTGACTATCTATTTAATTCTCTAGAAAGTATATTAGAGTAAGTCCTCTCATATTGCCAAACGAATTATTGGGTGTGGTGGTTGTACCCCCGTATTTTCAATTGGTATCAGAGCAAGTAAACACATTAAAGACCTTATAAGTCTGTGTTTGTAGCAATCTATGTTCTGAGGACCTAAGAAGTATCTTACAAGATAATGCATATTGATATGTCTTCCAAAGATTCTGATTACAACAAAAATCTTGGGTTTGCCTTAAAGGATAGCTCCTTAGTAGATTCTTCCGAATCCCGAGGAAAAAACAAGATTTGTGAGATCGTGTCAGAATCTGAAATGGAATTTACCAGATCATTAAAAAAATTTGCTGATATCATTGACTTTCAAGTTTCTAAAATCAAGACTCTTAAAGAAAAAGAATGATCAGCTTATAGATGAATTTGAGAAATCTCTTGAAAGGAAACGTGAACTCTACAGCTTCATTGAATCTCTCTCTAACAATATCATAAAATTAGTTCAAGAAACTACTCTACATCGTGAAAAGATTAGTATGCTTGAAGATACTGTTAAACAAGACTCAATTAGAGAAAAATGTTTAGTCAAGGCTCTTCAATTTTTCAAAAAACAGTGTAACACCTTGAAAAAGGAAAACTCTGCTCTGATGATTAAGTCATCTTCCGCACCTTCTTCTGATACTCACAAGGATTTACCGGCGTGAAGAAAAATTCCTCCAAGGAATTACCTACTATGAATCACTTGCAAAATTTGCATGTGCCGGAAGAAGTTATGGGTCAAGGAAATCATTTTTCAAATCCACGATGTTTTTCCTTTTATGGGAAAAAGAATCACTATGCTCTTCATTGTTTTGCTAGGAAGAAACAAATTTCTGATCTCCATAATTTGCTTCTTTCTACTGTAAATAGAGTAAATCGTCTGACGACGTCTACAGTGAATTTCCTTCCTACAGAAAACAAGAACTCTTATAAAAATGATCTCTCATCTAGAAATCATCATAGTTTGCATGTTCCCCATTATGGTATAAGCTCTTCTGCCACTAATGAAGACTTTCCATATGCTCATAAGAACAAGTCTGGTAAGTCTAGGTCAAGAAAATGGAAATCCTCCATCTTCTCTCTCTTGGAACCGAATTCTATAGGTCCTAGACTCAGTCCTCAGAAAAATCCTTCCGATGGACTGTTGAAAGGGTTTATGAAAAATTCTTCTGGAATAAGTTATAATCGATGGAAATAAGGTAATACAAGTTGAAACGTTCAAAAAACTTGTACAACTCTTCTCCCATGATTCATAGTGAGATCACTTCTCACTCCTTTACGTGACTCTAGGTAATCTCATCCTTGAATCTATCTTGAGAGGTGCAAGGATGATGATTATGGGAGTTTCAAGATTAGTTGTATATTTTTTTAGTAATTTTCTTGTTAATCAATCTGAGTTTTGCAATCCTGCTATCATGACTCGAGCTCTAATTTAAAGTGAATATTAAGCTACATTAAAAAACATTGTGTTTTCTCTTATTGGATTTTTATTAATCCATCTTTCTCTTGTGAATGGTCTGTGTACTTCCGTGTCCTTCTCCCGCGAGTTCATAGGGTTTCCTTAATGAGAAGTTTCTTCTCTTTACTTAAAATACATATATATCATATATTGTATTAATCCATCCCTAGCAAAAATTATATGGAGAACTCTGAAAAATCTCAAGAGATTGTGCATCTTGATATGGAGGAAGACACCCAAGGACGTGATTCGATTCAAGAACTGTTTCTAAAGAAGATGCTTTCAAGGAAGGAACACAACTCCTGTATTGGTGAATATTTCAAGGATTTAACTCGTTTTCAGGACGATTCAAAGGTTGAGTTTGCAAACCTTCAACTGAAAATAAACCAACTCTTATATGGTTAGGCCAGAATCCTTGTAAATCAAAATATTCTGATACGGAATCAGAAGAAGCTCATCATAGAACGTGTCAAAACTAGACAACTTGCTCGGGTTGTTGATCGTGAAGTTTTTGTTCTAACTCACAAACATGGTATGTTTATGGTCAAGAGAATAAAGGAAATCAGTGACACCTTCTATGATGGATTCATTGAAAGGTATGAGGTTCTCAAAGAACTTTGATTTTTTCTAGGAAACTTCTTATGAGAATTTTATTCTTGTGTTTTTTAAGAAGGATAACTAGGGTTTGGAATAGCCATTATTGTGAGTACACATAGCTATGTCCAACGTTTTCATCTTCAATGATTTTAGATTTATTTATTTAAATTCTAAGTTATTTGGAAGATGATTTTTGCATTATTAATCTTTATGGTTTTATATATTGCAAATTATTATGGGATATGTTGTTTACGTCCGTGAACCTTGACTGTCCCATACTTTTTCAAAAGTTATCTCTATTATGTCGATATAAATGTATTGATAAAAGATAGAATGAACTTTTGAATACAAAAGTTAAAGCTTTTTATGCCATTATTTTGATGGAAGAAAGGATAAAACTTTTGTTTACAAAGATTAAATCTATTACATGTCATTATGCAAATAGTGATGAAAAATAGAATAAATCTTTATTTATTCCGCAATATTGGTTTTTCCCTGATCCACAATTTTGTGCATATACTGTGTTGCTCCGTAAGTTCTCTTATGTTGAGCATGGCCAATTAAATTGAATCATTTTTGTGGTCAATTCAATTGTGATTTTTTGATACAAATTCATGTTCTCATGTGATTTGATTATGTCCAAAGAAATCCTTCTCTTCTCGTAAAAGTAAGGTCACTCTTGTTGTTCTTTCGGGAATGACATTTTATGGGGGAGAGTTCTTTTTGAACTTGTGCTTAATTGCCAAATCTTTGTTGGGAGTACGGCTGTGGAATATTGTAGGGGTTATCTTGTATCTTTATAAACTCCTTGATGAATGCATTTAGCTTCGGCTGTATGATTGCATCTAAATAAGTTGGTATGTTATTCTATTTTGGTCATGAAGTATCTCTATGAAAATTTCATGAGGATCCCACTAGTTTTCGTACATTTTCCAATTTATTTTGACAAAAAGGGGGAGAATTAATGTGTAATTTTATACTACAAATACATATGGTTTAAAGATCATTATGTAAGGGGGAGTGGTTTTCATGTCGAGATAAAGTATTGACTAAGGAGGAATGATACATATCACCATAGTATTGTTGTCAAAGTTGTGATACAATTGAACTTTGATGTTGTGTAATGATACTATGACACTGTATAACAATGATTGAGATCTACTGTTTTTTCATTATTATGGATATGTATCTTCAACAACTATGATGCTGAGTTCAACATATTCAGAATCACTGGAGTATTTGGAATCTATCTTGATTTCCACTGATTTATATGAGTATGTTAATGGGGATATATAAGAACCATTTAAGCAAGTTGAAATTGATGGAGTTTTAACTATCAATCCTCAATGGATTTTTTGGAGGAAAATTGATTGTTTTGTTACCAGTTATATGAAGGCAACTTTTACATTTTTTGTTTCTGGCGATGTTTTGGGGCTTTCTAATGCTAGGAGAATTCGGAAGTTTCTTGAAATTAGTTTTAAAAGTCAGTTCATATCAAGAAAGAACATTTTTAGAAACCAGCTTCATAATGTAAAGAGAGGCAATTTAACTATCTTGGTATACTTGCATAATGCGAAGAATATAGCTGACTCTTTAGCGGCAATTGGAGAAAAATTTAGTGATACAGACTTGGTTATGTATGTGTTGAATGGGTTAGGAAGAGAGTTTGATACTTTTGTTATAACTACCAAAAATAGAGAGAATCCTTTTACTTTTGCATAACTCAAACCAAGGTTATTGAATCATGAATAGTGGCTTCTTGAACAACAACATACTTCCAGTATTACTTATTATGCTCAACAACATACTACTTTCTATGGTAGAAATGGAACAAGTAACAGTTTAATAGGGAATTTCAATAGTAATGGAAGAGGAAAGTCCAGAAATAATGAAAATTTAAAATAAATTCTGGTTATAATTCAAGAAATAATGGGAGTGGTTCATACCAAGGAAATACTTCACACCAAGGCAATACTTTACATCAAGGAAATGGTTCATACCAAATGAATGGTTATTATCAAGGTAGTACCACTGGACATGGTAAATGGAAGTGGTACAAATAGCGGAAGAAGAGATTTTTCTATCGTTGATTATTAGATTTATCGTAATAAGGGACATTATGCTAGCAGATGTTACTTCAGATATCATCCTCCAACTTTTCCTAATTCTACAAATGAAGCACAACATGGCTCTACTCAACAGGATTTCACTACTTTAAATGAAAACAATCCTTATTGTGATCCTTCTACATCAACTGCTTCTCATTGGATATCTGATTCTATAGAGGAACTGCACACATTACTGGAGATGAAACTTTGCTACAATATACTTCTAATTACAAAGGAAAAGACCAAATTCAAGTTGGCAATGGTAAGGCTCTTGCTATTACTTCAGTTGGTACTTCAAAACTTAATACATCTGCCACTAGTTTTAGATTGAATAAAGTTTTGGTGGTTCCTGATATGAGACATAACTTAATATCAGAAGCAAGATTCACTAGGGATAATTCTTGTTATTTCAAATTTTATCCATATGGGTATGAAATAAGAGATTTACATTGTGGGAAAGTAGTCAATAATTTATATCATATTCTTAACATGCTTTATTCTCAATATTCTCTTTCTGCAACTTTATCCGCATCTTCAAATATTTGGCATGATAGACTAGGTCATCCATCAAATCAAATTTTAAAGAAACTTCATTCTGATAATAAGATTGTTTTAAGTACTTCTATTCATTCAACTTTATGTCATCCTTGTCATCTTGGAAAGAGCAAAAAGCTACATTTTCAAATGTCTTTATCTCATATATGAACAAAAACCATTAGCTCTAATACATTGTGATGTTTGGGGACCTACAATTCCTCCTCTTCATGGTTATAGATATTATATTCTGTTTGTTGATGATTTTAGTAGGTTTCATTAAATCCAATGAAACTGAAATTTGATGCTTCACAGTGTTTTCAACATTTCAAAACTCATACAAAAAATCTATTTTCAACAAAAATATTGTCTTTTCAAGTTGATGGTGCAGTAGAACTTGTTAAAGGACCATTTCAAGTTTTGTTACAGTCCAATGGGATAAATGTTAGAATTTCATGTCGTAAAACACCTGAACAAAATGGTCTTGCAGAAAGAAAACATAGACATATTACAGAAATGGGAAATACTCTATTATTTAATTCTTGTTATCCCAAAGAGTTTTGGTATGATGCTTTCTGAACTGCAACCTATCTTATAAACATAACTCCAAATAAAATTTTGAATTTTCCGTCTCCTTTTGAGGTTCTTTTTGGTAATTTTCCAGTTTATACTTTTCTCAAAGTTTTTGGAACAGTTTGTTATCCTAATTTAGCTTACTCAAGAGCTGATAAACTTTCACCAAAATCAATAAAATGTGTTTGGGTTATTTGGTACTCACATTTTGACCTAAACCTGGGTTTGATCTAACATTTGTCTAGCCTTTGCATTTGGTCTAAAAACCAGCGTTGACTACGTTAAGTGGTGATGTGTACAAGTATTTGACGTAGTTAATTTTTTTGTGGTCCTTGAATTATAATTCATTTTGTTATTTCATCCTAAATCCCTCTCTACTCACTGAAATTCTCCATTGCATCCCATTACAGACTCGAGCTAATTTCTTCATTTTCCTGGTTGAATATCGACCACCATTTCTTGTAAACAAACTCCATTAATGGAATCCATCTTTACCAGCGACACGATCATCATAAAACTATAATTTAAAAATTAAACTCGTACTTCCATCACTAGCAGTTCTTCATAAACACTGTATCTTAACCTCTATCTTCTATTGCTTCAAATTAAACACAACCCCATGAATATCAACATCTAGATCTTCTTCATTCTCTGAATTCACCAGAGAGGATCAAATCTTGACCATACTCGACATCAACTGCACCAATTCTTCATTTCCATACTCCTAGATACCAATTCTCGATCAAATCCAGCAACAACAACTTCAACAGCAACAACTTCTTAATCTCACTCTATTTTAGAAACAAATTAACTACAACCCTAGTCACCATCATCTTCTAACGACCATCAACCAACTTCTTCTTTTTTTCATTAACAAAATCAAACCCTAACTTCATCTCTGTCACTTCCAAATTAGCTAATTCAAACACATCTGTGGTATTCGTCATAAAAACCAAATTTCAAAATTAATCCGTTCTATTCTATGATTTCGAAAAGCGACAAGAACCCATCTCTAATATTCTATGAATTTACCATTAATAGCTCCCTGTTTAACTCAATTTGTACAAAAGGCTTACCCGTAAAATCCTTAACAATTGAATTACTTTATACAGAGAATTAGGAATGGAATAGGATTAGATTTCAATGAGAGGGAGATATGAAGAACCTTACAGCAGCCCTTTCATCAAAATCTCCTCAAATGACATTCCTCTCCATCAATTCATCAACGGTGATAAAATTAGGGTTTTCTGATCGAAATAAGGGTTAAAAATTTGGGGATTTGGGGTTTGTAATATGTTCATAATGTTACTAATAGAAAGAACTTCGACTACTACTTGAATCTTTTAACCAAGGGTTACAAATTTGGGATTTGGGTTTTTTTATTTTGCAGCAGCAGAAGCTGCGATGAAAAGACTTTGGGGTTTTGATTTGGTAGCAACAGAAGCTGCGATGAAGGTTAGAGTTGGGGATCTAACAGAAATATATTATCATTTTGGAGGACCCCAGAACAATTAACTAAGTCAAATACTTGTACACATCACCAGTTAACGTAGTCAACGAGGGTCAACGTTGGTCTTTAGACCAAACGCAAAGGCTAGACAAATGTTAGACCAAACCCAGGTTTAGGTCAAAAAGTGAGTACCAAAAACCAAATAACCCAATGTGTTTTATTGGTTATAGTACTCTTCATAAAGGCTATAAATGTTATAATCTTGTTCTTAAAAAAGCTTTATATTTCAAGACATGTTGTCTTTTCTGAACCTGAGTTATATTATGCATCCACCAATACTGCTTCACTTTCATCTTCATCTTTAGTTAATGATTCAAATCCTTTTTTTTTTCATGAAGTTAATCCTTCTAGCACAATGGTGACTAGATCTCAAAAAGGTATTTCTAAACCTAAAGTTTTTCCTGATCATGTCTCACATCTTTCTATTTCTTCCAACTATATAACATTATTGACTACTTTAGTTGATCCAAAGACTTTTAAGACAATAATGCAAAATCCTAAGTGGCAAGTATCAATGAAGGAATAATATACAGCCTTAATGGATAATGATAATTGGGAGTATGTTCCTCCTGAACCACATATGAATATATTAGGATCAAAATAGGTGTATAATATAGAACATAAATCAGATGGATCTATTGATAGATTAATCTAGGCTGGTTTCCAAAGGTTATGCTCAGAAAGATGGAATTGATTTTAATGAGACTTCTAGTCCAGTTGTTAAGTCACCAACTATTAGAGTGGTTCTCTGTTTAGCAATTACTTATAACTGGCCAGTGAAACAATTATATGTAAGTAATGCTTTCTTACATAGATACTTGGATGAGGATGTTTATATGACACAACCACAATGTTTTCTTAATCCATATTATCCTTCTAATTATGTTTGTCATCTTAAGAAAAGTTTGTATGGGTTGAAACAAGCTCCTAGAGCATGGTTTCATAGATTCAGTTCCTTTCTTATTGCATTTGGGTTTAAGAAGTCTATCTCAGATAATTCCATGTTTGTATATTCTTTTACAAGTGGTATTCTTATTTTACTTCTTTATGTTGATGACATATTCTTAACTGGTAGTTCTTCTAAGATGATTGTTGATCTTATTACTTCATTGAAGAAATAGTTTTCTATGAAAGAGTTAGGAGATTTGGCATTTTTCCTTGGTATTTAAGTAGACATAGTGATTCAATTATCTTGACACAAAAGAAATATACATTAGAGTTGTTAGCTAAGGAAAATTTAGTGGATTGCAAGCCATGTGATATACCAGTGGTTAAGTCTAGTAATCTTTATATTCATGATGGAGTTAAATTGGATAATCCAAATGTGTACAGAACTATTGTAGGAGGGTTACAATATCTCACAGTTACAAGACCTTATATATGTTTGTTGTGAATTGTGTTTCTCAGTTCATGCACTCTCCTTCCGATCTATATTTACAACTAGTTAAGAGAATTTTAAGGTATCGAAAGCGTACAGTTGATATGGGTCTAACATTAAGGAGGAGTAATATTTCTAGTCTAAAGGCTTATACAAACTTTAATAGGGATGGATGCCATGATACAAGGAGATCCACATCTGGTTATGCAGTATTTGTGGGTTCAAATTTGGTGTCTTGGTCTTCTAAAAAGAAACCCATAGTCTCTAAGTTTTCTGCAGAAGCTGAATATAATTGTCTTTTTGTTGCTACTGCTGAGTTATAGTGGTTTACATATTTGTTAGCAGATTTCAAGATTATTGTTTAGTCAGTTCTGTTGTTGTGTGACAATACTAGTGCTCTATCTATGGCAACTAATCCTGTTTTTCATGCCAGGACCAAGAATATAGAAATTCAGTATCACACAGTCAGGGAACTTGTTGAAGAAGGATTCCTAAAGCTAGAGCATATATCATCAGATAACCAGTTAGCAGATATTTTTTCTAAGGCTTATGCTTTCCAGTTTTCTCCAGACTGTTGAGTTGCTGAATCACTCTACATACTCTGCTTCTGCTATTACAATTTCATAAATACAATCTTAAGGTTTTTTTTATTAATTTGAGTTTCTTTTTCTGCTTCTTGTCTCTCTTGTCTCAATTTGATTCCGTTTCTCACAATATCACATTGAAAGGGGAGTAATAGGATATGTAAGTGTGTCGGATAGGTTTGTCAAGTCAATAGGTCAATGTTGACTTGACTTAAGCTGTATTAGAGCTTCTCCAATGGCATGTATGTGGAGATAAATGTCAAAATCCACCTAGGATGTATATCCATTTTCTTTAAAATCATTCTCCAACCCGGATGTCATAAATTAATGTATGCATGACTTTAGGTAGAAAATGTCAAGGGGAATGTCTAGTTTCTCACATTCCCCTTGACATTTTCTACCATCCTAGTTAGCTTTTTTAAATTAAAAATATATTTTATTTACTAATATTAATTCTAATACAATAAATAATCATTTTTAGATTTAATAAAATCTTAAAATTACTAAACATAAAATTTACATTTAATAAGAAAATGATCACAAACAACACCATTGGAGATGAATAACTATTTTCACCTAAACTTAAGGAAAATTTGGAATAAAAATGTCTTGTTTGTGTTGCCACGTAGGAAATACATACAACAACCATTGGAGAAGCTCTTATGGTTGTGTTTGTCTACTGTTTAATACATCCTTGAATACTCTGTAATAATCACTTTGTAAACTGTCTGAAAATATACTCTTCTGAAATAATATCAAGTTTCATTGTTTCTCAATCCCCGAGAGATCATTATACAGTCAGACAGAACATAAAAGGGTGGTTGATCAATCCACTCATCAAAAACTAAAGGATTTACGACTTTGATAGAGAACTTTAGCACTTTGACAGATTGTCTTTTATTAGCTTCTCATATAAACAATATGACTGATTCAAAGGGAACGCCCACATTTGGATCCACCTTCAACAGGCGTCCAAAATGAGCACCTAATCAGTCTTGTCTTGAGATGCTGGATTTTGTATCCAACGGCTAAATTTGATTTGGAAACGAAGCAGGGCCAATGAAAAGAATATCCTTCCATTGGGCATCACAAGTTGGACAAATCTGGTTTCCAAGCTTCACATATGAAGTGATGCAATTGAAATGAAAGGAATGTGAGCACTCAGCAGAGAAAATGGCATTACCAGCTCCAACTATCAAGGCATCGTTGCACAAAATACAAATCATGTATCTATCAAATGAAAAATAAAAATACCCATAATTATTTTCAAAAAAAAAAATAGAAACTTGTATGAAGAATATATACCAAGGAAAGGAAGGGAACACAATTAGCAAATCTTGCAATGTTGCTTGATGGAACCGATTTTAATTTATAAGTTTTGTCCCATAGCACATCCATATTAACCTTGGAGAATCCTCTAGGCTTTTATAGTCAACACGGTTTAAAGAAAAAAAAGAATTAGAGAACCAACGAACGCTTTTATAGTCAACCGATTTACACAGACTTTTTAGGATCTTTTAGTTACTCGATTCTTAATCCATATTTTGTCACCAGTTGAACTCAAATCATTTCCATAGTGCTTGGTTTTTTGTAAAGTGAAAGTTTAAGATGGTCTCTGGGTACAGTATTTCTTAGTTTTATGTGTCTGTCAATTTTCTATAAGCTTTGTTCGATTTGTAATGCTTTGAAAATGAATGGGAAATAATGCTGAACGTAGAGACGCAAATCAAACAATAAAGGTATGAAAACTGAATGAATAAAATGACACAAATGAGCCATTCTGAGATGAATAAATGATCAGGTATCATTCACAATTCATGAAAAAAATGATGTGAAAGTCAAAGACAAAATTGATAAGCCAATGAGATGAATCAAAATTAGAAGAGACTAGTCTTTTTTCATTAAAAATTGATATGCCAAAAATCTGCACAAAAGCATTGTTTCCTAAAAATGGTGAACACCACCATATTCATTGTTCTTCAGTTGAGGCTGAGCTCAAACATCTATAAGAAGGTATATGAAATTGTAACTGAAACCAAAAGATTTGAGTTAAAATAGCATCACTAAGTTGTTGCTTGTCTCTAAAACACTTAACATCAGTAAGACCCCCCCTGTCACAAAAGTCAGTTCACTACCACTCAATTCACGACGGCTACAGTTCATCATCTGAATCATGTAAAATTAACCTGCGCCTTTTATATGGAGCTTTTACGGGTTTTCTTGCGCCACGTTTTCGAAATTTCTTTACCCTATAGCATGTGAAAGCTCTGTCCAACATTTGTTCTCCCCTTGACATGGGGAGACCATATATGTCTCTGAATCCAACTACCAGAACTGCAGTTCAACAAACAAAGAAAATATAAAGCCATTGGTGGTCACATTCCACAAAATATATTGATTATTATTGAACATTTACTATAAAGATTTTCTTACCTTCAATATACCCCCCCAAGATGATAAGTTTGTCGGCTTCAAATGCTGCTTGAATAGCCTTCACCAATAAAGCTACACCTTCAGCAATAGTCATGTTGGGATGGTATCCCTCTCTCATCACGGCAGTGGCATATTCATGATTTACCCCTTGAGCACAGAATGGAGCATCTTCTAGGATCTCCCCTCTGTGAAGTCTTTTTAACTTTGGGGCCATTGTCCCGTCTCCCAACCTCTCCCAAATCCCTAATATTAGGCCACACATGTCCACTTGAGTCTGCATTTTTGACTTTTTCGTTTCATTTCCAGAAACCATCTCAACCTTCTGTTTGATCGTATCCCTCAGAAACTCAGCAGCTTCGGTAGCTTCAAGTTGTCTCTTAGAACCTACAGTTAAGAGGCGGGTCACCTGAAGATAAAAAGAAAAATATGTTAAAGACCCAACTCAGATAATACAATTTTCTTCCCACAATTTGTTGTGGTTATATTGCAAGAAGTCAAAACGGTGGAAACATAAGCTATTATCTCAAGCAAGTAGAACAGTGATGGAAAAGTCAGTTTTAAATACAATTCCAGTAAGCCATGCTCCCGCCTAACCAAACAGCCATAATCAAAGTAAAAAAGTTTGAGCACACTCCCAAATCAACTGTCTTAATATAGAAACACTCCATTGTGATTTTTGAAAATAAAAAATCCAGCTTAAGTCACCTCTGGACGATGCCACATGCATTGTTTTCTGTTCACGGGTTCTTATCCGACACCCATTACTGTTTATTGTATAGACTTTAATTCTAAAAGCTTAGACGTAAATTCCCGCAATGATTTTTCTGCTATATTGTATCTATCCGCTAAAACATCTTTGATCCTAGCTTTCCAAACCACACATCTAAGATTCAATCCACCTCCAAACCCCAAACTGCATTCGCAAAGTGTACTGTCACTAACAAAGCATCCTTCACTGTCTTACAGCTTCATTTGATCTTCCAATTGATTCATCAATGATATTTTCCCTGTGCATCCCAAGAAAGATTAAATCCACCTCCAAACCCAATCTACAGAACTGCATTTGCAAAGTATTTGGTGCATAGAGCACATCTTGAGGCCACATGACAGCCCATCTTCAATCTTCTTGGATATATAGGAGGAGGAATAGAGAAGAACAATTTTATGGACAAGACTATAGTAAAAAGCTCTGTACTATCAGACAAACCAGGAGCCACCAAACATTGAGCCCAACAACCAAGCTAAGTATCCAGAAAAAAACACCAAACATTGTGCCCAACAACCAAGCTAAGTATCCAGAAAAAAACACCAAACATTATCTATGAATGTGATCAGTTAAAAAAAACATTCTCATAATTTTGTATACCATGGCGCCCGAGATAACCAAGCTGAAGTCTTGTGGAAAAGAAGAAAAAGCTCTGCACAAGACCCTTTGTCACACCATGTAGACACCCAACACTAGTAGTAAACAAGCGAAAGTCCATTCTCGCAGGACAAACATCACTGATGCATTAACCACCTTTAGGTGGCATGAAATCAAACACCCAATATATGAGAGGAAATCAGGCATAACAATGAATTTGTCAACTGCAGTGTGCAAGTATCCTATCATAGCATAACTAAAACCCACATGTCTTCCAAGCATAGCACAAATAGAAACCATGCTTCTGAAATCTGGCCATAGGTTTGCTTATCTTCATAAATTGTCCACCACAGCGGATTTTCACAAAAATAATCCAAAGAGGTATCTAAGAGCATCCAAGTTGAAGATGTAGAATCTGTCTAAGTTAGGATTTTAGTACTTCCACCAACAAGAATAATTGCATTAATCAGAGAAATTTCTGAATCTTGAAGACACTGAAAAATTGCATCCTCACATTTAGTAAACAATCCCTCAAAAGCCTCATATGTCATCTTATAGGAACACAACACTTAATGGAAGAACTGGTAAGAACTAAGATTTATTGTTGTTTGTGTAACATTAGGATAACATAGCCTGGAATATGAAGTAAGCTTATTGTTTCCACATTGGCTATCTTGGATTATGGCTGACTAGTGTGTTTTAACAAGCCCCTGCTGGCATTCCAAGATACTTGAAAGGAAAATCTAATACTGCCTCGTCTTGTGTGGTAACTAATTGCTGCTCTTTTGTTAGATTTATACTGATCTCCAATACAGCAGATCCGAATTGTACCAGATTTACATTCTCGATCTCCATTAGCATGACAAGCAAGGGTATTCCTCTGATGTAAACTAGGCAATCTAAAGTCATGACAAGGATTGACTCATCTTGTGTGTTGGTAATGAATTTAAACCAGAGTTTACCATCACTATTCTATCTGCCCGGGATAATAGCTTACGTTTACACCCTTGTAGCTTATTTCTAAAAGTATCTACCACAGAACTAAAGGAAATAGTTGTAGCACTATGTAGAAACAAAGGAAGGCCTCATTTTTCTTGGGTGTCAATCTTCTTTTATCTCTAGTCAATATTTTGTGTATAACAGAGCAGTTTTTTAACAAAAAGAATTACATTAAAGACATAAATTAGAAGAATACATACATGATTTAATAATTTACGATGGAGAAATACTGAAAAAGAGCGTACTCCAGCCAAATGTGCCTTCTTGTTAATTACCTCCACTGCATCAAACTTTAACGAATCACTATGCGCATATACGTCGAAAATAGATACGACTAGATTACTGCTACAGCAGTGGGGGGTCGACCGAAGAGAAAAAAATGATAAGACTAAAGAACACAAATGATGCCCCAAAAAAATAAAAAACTGCAGTGCGGGGTCAACACCAATCCACAACTACCACATCATCTTCCTTATTTTGCAATCCATCTCTACCCATGATTACCATAAACCCACATGCTTAATTCAAAAACTATCATATGTTTATCGGAAATCTTACACAGACACTCTAAAACAGCACAGGCACATACCAAAGTGGGAGCATCTAGCATTTTCGATCAAAACTTATGTCTGATCTTATCCAGCATTCCAGCCTTTCTCCCATTCTATCATTGCCCATTATAATCAATATATTCAAGCATTAAGAGTTTGCAAATAAGCAAACAGAATATGCCTAAATTCACAATACACGGAACTGGTAATGTCAAAAGCCAAAATGAAGCTAGCTTCCAGAGTAACCATGTAAGAAAAATAAAAAAATGGAAAATATTGTCCTGTAAACAGACTGTATGTCCCAAGGAAAATTAATCATTTTCTCAACCTATAACAAAAAAGCTAATTTTGTACCTGTGTAGAGTAGTGACCTGACTCTAGTTACCACCATTATCTTTACTCATTTCCCTATTGGGCGACAGCTCACCAGTTCACTCATTACCTTTCCTGAACAAATACGCTGACTGGTGTGTCTGTATTACAGATTCAAAACGTGCACCAATTAATGGTGCGTCAGGTTATCCAGTGTAGATGTTCCTGCAGCCTAATTCTTCTAGTTAAAACAAGGCCTAATTCTTCTTGTTAAAACAAGGTTCCAGTAATCTCAAATATGCAATTCAAATAAACATCTTGTATGAGCCAATTCAATTCAAAGATGAAGATAGATGACAAAGCATAAATAGATGAAAGAGGCACTTGGATTTTTATGATAGTATCGAATCTCAGTCGCCTTTACATATGCTCAGTGGAGCAGGTGTTTTTTTCACAACAACACTTGCAAGACACAGATCTTTTAGGCACATTTGCTTTTGGCAGTGACAAACCTTTTGTTCTACAATCATTGACAAGAAGACCAAGTTGGACTGAGTTTTTCATGCATCTACTAAGGTTACTAACTCACCAACGTAGTTACGTAACAGATTGGCACGTAATACCTTCACGCTCAGCCTTTCTGCATTTCGAGTATTCATCAACCAAAACTGTCCATGAAAAACAAAAAACCTTGTCAGGCATTCCATCAAACAAATTTAAAACAAGTTCAATTACTCTGCTCCACAAACCACAGTTAACATGCCCACCGTCCATCTATCAAATAATTCTTAGAATCGTGTCAGCATCCTCCATCGTATAAAAATATATTAAAGAATTTAAATCTATGGACATCCGTAAATGGTAAATCCGTCTTGACCACAGATACATTAAAGGGCAACTCTGTTTTTTTTTTTTTTTTCTTTTTTATATTATGAAGATACTGAAATCGATCGATTGTGTTTGATGTAATGGTTATTTTGAAGAATTAAAAGGTACGAACACTGAAATCCGGACCATGATTTTGTCTTTACGTCAAATTGAAATCGATTTAGCTTTTATTCATTCTTTGAATTGGATAATGAGAATTGAAAACTGAATTATTTTTTTATAATGAGAAAGATACTGAAATCAATCGATTCCGGTCGAATCAGTGACCTTTTTGATGATCTTTGAACATGGAATCTGTTTGTTAGACTGTATTTGATGGAAATTTGTTATCAATTTGGTTGATTATCTCAAGTTGGTAACCAAATTCATGAAATTTAAAAAATAAAAAAACTGATTTTGATTTTTTTGTACATTTCTTGTGACTGACAAACTACACTGAAATGACCATATAGAGGTCTCCTTCGGTCGACCAAATATAATGAATTTTAGACAACTAAATTTTCACCTGCACAATGTCGGACCCTGTTCCATTCCTTCTTCACTATTTGATTCTTGTGTACTCGGGTATCATATGCGAGGAGGACTGCATTTTTCACTTCTAACCCTCCTATGATACTTCCACTCATCCTAAAAATCAGAAAAGAAACAATAAATCAGAACATATTTTTTTCCTTTTTCCTTTAGTCATGTTCTATAAATAACATGGGGAATCAAAAACATACATAATTTGATTTCCTTACCTGAACCCCTACTTGAATTTGTTACTCTAGAACACCCAAAAATGAAACCCCTGATCTCAATGAAAGCCCTGATCTCAAATTTCTAAAACCCTTACAGAATCAACTAAACTAACGAAATAAAAAACAGAATTTGCACATCATATATCTTTTGACCTTGACAGCCGAAACCCCAATTGTCTTCGAATAGGATGGAACAAAATCCCTCTTCTTAAACCCTAGAAGATGGGGAGTCGATAAACCCTCGCTAAAAAAACCGTGTTTTCCAAAAATAAAATTTTCCCCTATAACCTTTTGTGTTGATGTATGACATGCAATGTTGGGAAATGTGTAATTATTGTCTACGAGAGAGAGTGGAGAGAGCCAACTCAGCCAATGCCGGCCTAGGGAAATATGCAATGTTGGTAAACCTTTCGTGTTTTACCATCTGCCGTCTGAACCACTCATGGACCATTCCTAATAACATCTCCTATGGTGGAGAAAATAATCCACATTTTCGTGATAATCCACATCTCATGGACCAAAAAATACCACCATAAGTGGATTCATCGTCCATATCTCTGTGAAATCTAAATATTACTCCTCAAAATTTAGAGGTGGTTCTGGAGTAGTTCATCCGATCACAAGTCGACCGGATACCCTATTCCATTCGAACACTAAATATTCAGATGTGTATTTTTTTTTAATGTTTTATTCTTTCTTGGCATTCATTGGTCGTATCGAACCATCCGGCCATTAATGTCAGAATGGGAGTTTAATTTTTTTGTAGAAATAATTATGGACTGATATAAAGATTGTGTAAGGATCCATAGTTGTGTTTTCGCACTTGACGTATGTCAATGGTTACTGTTCGAATTAGCAATGATTATAAGCATTGCTAATTTTTAGATAGCACTAAATTAAGAATCATACGGTCATTCAAGAGCAAACAGATGAGTTTTTGTAAATGTTTGAGAGAAGATGGATTAAGGGTGCGTTCGGTATGGAGGTAGTTGAGGGTGGAGTTTAGTCAACAGATGGAATCAAGGTGGAATTCAAATCCAAGGAAGTTAGACACATATGGAATTCCAAGGAGTTGAGGCTCAATCCTTTGGTAGAAAATTAAATGACACCTCCACCATGGAAGTTCAAACTTCATCTGTTAACCATATTTACATTCGAGATTTATTTTATCTTTTTTATTTTATTTCTCTTAATTTCAATAATGTTTAATTTTTTTTTAATGTAACAGGTAGCTAGCTCAGCTGGTTATTTCTGTTCCTCAAAGGATTGACGCATTCCATGAGGTCCCATGTTCGAGTCCATATTCCATGGAAGGTAGAGTTAATTTTTCCCCCTTGTGAGATAATCACCCCCCCTCAACATAATCATCACCGTTATCCGCTTCGGCTCCCTTGGATGGTTCCTTATGAGGCTCGCTAGTAGGCTAGCACGACAACCTTTTCAACTAATGTAGTACGATGTTGGAGCTCTGTTTGTTGCTAGACTTTCAACTAGTTTCTTATAAAAGTATCACTTTATGAGCACAATGCAGAAGGATTTTAGGTTGTATGAGTCAGTCTATTTTATCATATAGTTAATATGGAAAGCAATGTGTGCTAAAGTTTTTGATAATAAGCCTATAAATTCCACTGATGTGCCTAATAATATTATCTTACAAATGGGAGATTGGACCAGTGCTACAACATTACAAACTAACCAAAATAGTTTAAAATGTCAACTTATAAAACACTATATTCCTCCAATGATTGATGTATGCAAAATCAATTTTGATGCTTCACATATAGATAAAAACAATTTTTAAGGCTGGGGACTAATTTGTAGGGATGATGCAGGGAACAACTATGGATTACGAGGAGGTGCATCTTTAGCAATTGACCCGGAGAAAGCAGAAGCACAATATTTACTAAAAGCAGTATTATAGGCACAAAGGAAGGGATGGGGAAAATACACTTGGAGGGAAATTGCATGAATGTAATTGCGGCTATTAATGGGAAACCAACCGCAGTGAAATGTACAACTTACAATATGGTCGTCCATGATAATATGATGAGAATAAGCTACCGAGTATCACCTTTTGTACTCGAACTGTCTGGATTTGGGAGGCAAGATAACAGTAGGTGCGAGGGTCTGCCATGGTATATGACCACTCTCCTTGATAGGTAAAGTAGCTAGTATTTGTCCAATGTCCCAAACTAGCCCCATCTCCTGTGACCAAAACTCTGAAATGCTGAAATAAATGGTCATAAAAAAGTTCAGTGGTTTGTTGTAGCATTGCAGGATTGGTAGCATGCATTGCAAAATATAGTATGGACACACCGGTGCAGTTTCGAGGTAATAACATCTCACTTTGGGAGTCTTTGAGTTTCTTAATGGAGGACATAAACTGGATGGTCTTGTGTACCCTTCTCAGCATCATGTCACTAATAAAATTCTGGTCTCACTAGTCCTCCCAAAAGTTTAATTCCATTAGTAGGTCTACCAATATCCGGAGGGAAAACACCATATATATTAAATATAAAACATTTGGTTAATATTTTATTAGTATTATAAAAAAATATTTTATTAATTCCGACGGAAACCATCACTGTTGAGGCTATATTAGTTGACTCTAGATTGGTTTTAGGGGCTATTAAGAGCTTCCATATGGGAACTTATTGTGGTTGAGACGGCTTACATGCATAACACCTACTTGATGCAATGAGTGGTGCGGCTTCAACTTTGACAGAACGAGTTGTTTTCATCCATCGCGGGAGTAGTTAACATGAAAAGACTAGGGTACCCAAATACACCACAATATTTTTGTTTCAACCTATAAGTCCTCTACCGAATGTGATCGTCTATGGACATAGTCGAGACAATACGACAATTCGATTCAATCACTTCGTATGATCATCTATGGATACGATATCGAGACAATACGAAAACAAGATAGCTTGTGTGATTGATTGTGGATACAAGATCGAGATAATACAAAAACAAAGTATGTTACTTAATAATAGGTTCGGTAATAACCAAACTCTATAGAATCACTATCAAGTAATGCGGAGTTAACATACATGTGTATTTTTCTTTATTATAATAAACACTTATAATGCGAAAATTAAAGTAATAGACACAACAAGATTTTGTTAACGAGGAAACCGCAAATGCAGAAAAACCCCGGGACCTAGTCCAGTTTTGAGTACTCTCAGAATTAAGCCGATATACAAAATCTAAACCAACTTCATATAGTTGATACCAAGAAGACTACCCTTACCTACTTAGTTCTCTCAGTATCCCTGCGCCTTCGAATTCTAAAGTCACGCACGTGAATAGCAAGTCCTTTGGATCGTATTCCAAACAACAAAGGAAGAATCTGTTTGGTAACCACTCTAATCAGTCTTTGCTACAAGATATAGATGAGTTGTTGACAAAGGATCTTCCATTTAATCTAATAAACTCCTTTGTCTGGTTAGATCAATCTAACTTTAACTACAGAAATAGTCAAGTATAGATTCGCAATCAATCAAAATAAATCTCAAAGAGATATATTGAGAATGTCGATCGCATGCAAATAATCAATCGAATAAATATGATTCTAGTTGGATCCCAGACGACCGAGGTTTGTGCACACAATTCACAAGATACGAAAACCAATAATAAATCTTCTTCGTCTTCAAATCTTCTTTAATCTTCAATAACCTGCACAACACCACTTGAATCTCCTATAACCAATCACGCACAAAACGGAGTCTGTTAACAATGGATTATCACAAGATGTCTTTAGATCTAACAATAGTTCTAAATATCCCTTTGATACTTCGATCTAGTTTGAGTGAATTTTATATCAGAAGAGAAGATTCTCAAGAATAAACAAACTAGGTGCAATCAAAGTTTCAAAAACTGTTAGTCAATCAAATTAATCGAAAACTAATAACACTCTAGTTTCCCACCAACGGTACTAGTAGAGCTTCTTGATCCCACAGAAGTCTTTAAACAAGCGGCCGTAAGAGATTTCACCTAATAAGGATACTTTGCTCTCCGAATATATGGCTCCACCAAAAACAACAAGAAATGAAGTTTGCCTAGCTCTTAGGATAGTTTGCTAGAATTCCAAACTTATGTATTTATAGACCAATGATGTTTGGACACAAAGGAATTTCCAAAACCGAAGATATTCTCAAGATATGCAGTGAATGAAAAAAATTGGTTTTCATAATTCCAATAAATGCTTGTCCAATATTTCTGAAATATCTCATAGAAAATATCCAATTAGTAAAAGCACATTACCAATTTTTATTCTCTAAAGATTAGCATTAATTGCTAGTAATTAAAGCATATAAAACCAAAAACCTTAATTAAAAAATTCTTCATTTATTTTGGCACATGATCACCTTGAGTACTAAGGAATATCTTTGAACAATAATTGATAAGAGTTACTGCTTGTGTTCAAAGTATGTTAAAATATTTTCACTGCAAATCCTTATTTCATATTACATGGATTTTCATTCTTGGAATCGGTTATACCATACTTCCAAACAAGTTTAGAATTGGTTCACCTATTTTCCACGACTACTATGTGATTGATCAAATACCAAATCACATACATGGGTTCAATCGGTTCTACCAATCACAAGGATCGGTTATACCTAATTATGGAAACACTTGTGATCGGTCACACCGGTCACTAGGATCGGTTACACCAGTTACAAGGATCAGTTCTATCTACACATGGTATTACTTGTGATCGGTCACACCAGTTACCAAGACCGATTACACCAATTACAAGGATAGGTCACACAAACTCATGATCGGTCACACCAATTAGTAGGATCGATCATACCATCACATGGTGATTGCTTAGGATTGGTTACACCAATTAATAAAAACCAGTCATACCAAATCATAAGTCAGGCATTGTGAATAGGTATACTAAGATACATAACCTAAGTTAAGATCGTTTCTACCATCTCACACATATTGGTCATCAAAATATTTGCAATAAATAGTTGGACCAATAAGCCTAATGATATCCCTTTCGATTCACGAAACAAGTTCATGAATGTGCTTCCTTTAAACAAATGTAACAAATTGATTCCTAGGGTGAAATCTTCACCATAACCCATTCACATAATCATAACAATATATACAAGATTATGTCGATATCATATCTACGAAGTTCAAACGATAAGCATTATACTTCGTAGTCTAATTCCTTAATATTATGATCATGTCACATCACTAGAGTATTATACAATATGCACAATATGTACAACTTCGCAGTTATGTTTTCAATATAGCACGACTTGAAATATACATTAGGAATGAAACAATTTAAGTCAATATTACTAACCTCAAGTGGAAGGATGATATCGTCATTGTAGTTTGTTACTTCTTCACATTCTTCATGTCTTCGGAGTAATACTTGTATGTATCAACATTTATAGACTTTCCAGTCTAACTTAAACGAAGTTGACTCTAGTATTTGATCAAGCGACTTTAGATGAGTTTTGGTACTAAAATATGACAACCAAACTTGACATATCAATGCTTGGTGAGTTCAACCGAGTTATGCTCTAACAGAGTCTACATGGTGTTGTTGCAGTCTTGGATGGTGAATAATTGTAAATTTTGTTATATTAATTACTTGACCTGCTGAGGAGCTATATGATTCAAGCAGCTTATTTAGGTGATTGTTACTTTCCTGGAATATTTGTAAATAATGAGGAGGCCGTATGCATACATTAGATGTAAAATAGCGGTGTCATTTAAGATATTCGTAGGCCTCTTACTCGATTTTTAACTGTTACATTACCCAAATTTATTGATAGGAATTCTACATATATTATGAATATATATAAAGTGATCTCCATGTATGATGCCCCTCATTGGAGTGATGAATCCATGCGGAGTACCACTGATATTGATTGAATAGGTGACTGATGAAGTAATGCATAACATGATGTAATCCACAAATATGGTCGGGAATCCTAATTTAGTAAAGCCGTTTTGATGAACCCTCAATCTAAGCTATCATAAGCTTTCTGAATATCTAGTTTAAGAGCTATTTTTTTAGTGTGTGCTGATGTTTTGATGTGGTGGTATAACTCTCCTATAATTAATATATTATCGTGTATTGATCGTTGAAGAACGAAATCACTTTGGTATGCACTTATTAAGAATTGAAGGAGAGATCTTATGTGATTGACAAGAAGGTTAGAGATAACTTTGTATGAGATGTTGCATAGGGTTATAGGTCTGAATTGAGATGGTTTTGCTGGGTGGTCCACTTTTGGTATCAACGTAATGTTTATGTGGTTCATGACGGGGTGGATATTTAAATCACTAAAAAAAATGCGAACCATGGTTATTATTTGAATATGAGTGGTTTCCCAAAAAACTTTGAAAAACTTTTTTAGAATTAATGGATAACAAAGCCTACTTGATTTTTGTTGTGGTTACCTCCGCAGTTAGCATGGCGCATTGTCTTGCTGTTAATCTTGGTGTGATTTCCGCGAATAGATCCTTATCTATTACTATGATTGGAGATATGTATTGGTTGATGAAATGATCAAGGATGATCCCAATTACCTGATATTTATCACTTAACCAGTTGTTGTGAGGATCTTGCAGTTGTTGGATGTTGTTGCGACTATGGTGGATGGTTGTTCTTTTGTGGAAGAAAGTAGTATTGTTTTCTCCCTATTGAAGCTATTGTATTATAAATCTTTATTTCCAGTATGTTGCATGCCATTGCAATAGGTTTAGGTGTTGGCTTCAAAGTTGTGTTTATTGATTTAGCCAATAATCCAGTTCCTCACCATTTCGAATAACACATTGATGGTGTGCCATTTGAATTTGTGAAGTCGATTTTCGAATCATTGTTAGCCAATGATGCCCAAACTTGTAATTTTTTCCCCTGCTAGTCGATTGCTTTGGTGTGTAGAAGGATTGGATCATGATTAGAAGTTATCCTCGGGAGATGACTGACCTCCGCATGAGGGTTTGCGGTATGCCAATGTTGGGAGGAAATTCCCATGTTAAGTCGTTCCATTATGTTGTCTTGACCTTGTTGATTATTTGTCCAAGTGTAGCGATCTCCATGAAATCTATTTGATCTATCATTGTGAATCTCATTTGATCTATCATTATGAGAAACGATTGCATCTGTCCATATGTTACATATTTTCTTTTTCTTTTTTCATGATTGATCCATAACCTCATTAAAGTTTCCTTATAATACCCATGAGGTTATATTGTTGGGAAATCTTGCCATAAATATTTTATCACTTCTGGATATGGGGGACGATAAAAAACAGTGCAAAGCCAAGGTTGTCCTAGAATAGGCGGAGTGACAATGACGTTGATGTAAATTTGGCATTGAAGTAAAACACGTACATTGAGGTTGTTTTTACACATTAGACATAGACCTCCTCTTCTATTAATCTTAGGAACAGAGGTGTGATTCTGGAATTGGAGGGATTGAGCTAGACCCGACATATGTCTATTATTGGCTAAAGTTTCAGAAAGGAAGAGGATGCTGGGTTTGTGTAAGGAAATTAGACCCTTGAGATGTTTTATCGTTGTTGGGTTATTAATTCCTTAGCAATTCCGTGCCAAGATACTCATTTTGTTGTAATGAGATGGATCCGTTTAGGGCAGGTTGTGCTGGTTAAATGTGAGATGATCTATCTAAACTCAAAGAGAGTGAATCGATGTTGGATTAAATATACTGAGGATTTTAGGGATTGGTTGTGGGATTGAAAATGGGCTTAAGTGGGAATGCGAGGATAATAATTGTATTATGGGATCGGTATAATAGGTATGAGGAAGGGAGAAGAAGGTTTGCTTGTTGATTAATGAGAACGATTGTTGTCTTATTTCAAGGAGGTGGTGAATTGTCGCTGAAATTATGGCCATATTTGGAGAAACAACAAAATAGGGAGGTGGTGTAAATTTTCTATGGGACACTGAAGTGGGGTGATAACTTATTATGGAGAAAATATTCGCAAGAATAGTTGAATGTCGTAAGCAAAAATTTTGTTGAACTGAGATAAGTCTTAAAGGAGTCGCAAAATTGATGAATTTTCAGTGACTAGATATGGATTAGAAAACTTGAGAAAGCTTAAGATAGAATTAATTTAAACAATATGGGAAAATTGCAAATAAAATTAGACAAATTTGATATGAAAAATTTAATATGGTTTGGTTGGACTTACCCGGGGGTTACATATATCATGGGAGCATGGGTTTGGGACATGGGTTATCATTATTCGTATTCGGTACATGGAAAAGAGGCGCTAATGGTTTTGAGTTAAAACGAATTCAAAAAATAAAATTAAGACCAAAAACCGATTGAAAGCAATGAAATTGAAAAATAAATGCATGAAAAGGTTATACTCAAGGAAAAGAGTTTCTAGATTACTAAACATCAAACAAAATTTGTATAAGGAAAAGGCAAAGAAGATTTAAGAAAAATTCAAAAGACTTCAACAGAAAGATAATTATATCTAATTAAGTCACCAAACATTAAACAATGTAATCAAATCCATTACAAAATCAAATCCATATAAGGCTAGGATAATATACACAGCAAGGCACGATACAAGATTAAGAAATTAGAGGAGATAACTAAAAGTCGGAGCAGGATATTGGTAGGGATGGGCAGAGAATCCAAATTGACATTTCTATTAACTTTTCATTTTTCATTTTTTTCAAACAAAAGGCGAATTGTCTTCGTTCAAGTGTATACAACAATTATATATTTATATAATTCAAACACTCTTTAATATATTATCTTCAAAAACTATAGCTACCATGTGTACAACCTTTGAAGATAATTCTGAGCTTGAAAACAATAAAACTCAAATGTTGTATATGGTATGTTTTTAAGACATCAATCTTTTTTAACTTTATGTATTAGTATGTCAATGGTTGCGCAAATTATGGTTTAAGAAATCCAAAATGTCGGAAATCTTAAACTTATTGCTTTCGGATTGTATATGCCACTATATTCGTAGAAATTGTTAGAGCACTGCTCAGTCGAACTCGCATGCGTTGCTATCTCAAGCATGTTTATCAATATTAGTGATCAAAACTCTAAGTATTGATTTCTAGTCTACTATATATAAGTCTCGGACTAGGATAGAAAGTGTATTTGAGCTCAAGAACTTCATGGCGATCATCATACAAGACGAAGAGCTACTCAAGGAACTGGTGGAACTTCATCGACTAAAAGGTATGTGGAGACTTGAACTTATCTATCACTCAAAAGTCTATCTACTCTATCTCCTATCTTGAGACAAAAGTCTTTTTGATTATATACATTTGCTATTTCGAGCCGAGTTTATATACACCATATTAGCTAATTTGCCACGTTTATTTTTTGGCTTTGCAACGTATATTACTTTGCAACAAAAAATATACGTTCCAAACCTAATAATACGTTGCTTTATTTACAAACGTTGCAAATTGTGGCATATGGTTAATTAAGCTCTTATCTAAGGGTTTTTAGGTTAGGTATTTATTTTTGGTTTCTTAATATTAACCTTAATTCGATTTTTTGGGTTTTTTTTAAGTTTAAAATTATTTCCCACAAATTTTTCCCTCTTAATTTTGCACCTAAAACATCATACCCCTTCTAAAATTCTATCAATAATTGTTCTTCCCTAAAACAAAATTTAGAATCATTTTCCCTCTCAAATTTTCAACTTAAATGAAATTTCCCTCCTTAATTTGTTTTTTTCCCCCAAATTAAAGACTAATAATTGAAAGTGAAAGTCTAATTTATTTTTATTTGTGTGTCTTCACTTAAAGTTCAACACGTGTCCAAGTTAATCCCTCACACCTCATCCCTATGCCCCACTCGTCTTTCTCTTTACTTAGCCTCAAAACTCATCTCTCTCGGCCAAAAGCCTCAAAACTCGTCTCTCTCGCACAGAAAAAGAAAAAAAATTCTCTCAACACTGAAGTAAAAACTCGCCTGTCTCTTCTGGATCTCTATATCTAAACTACGACTATTTCTCACACAACTCCGAATCATTCCTTATCTAGCTTGTTAACCTTTGAATCAAAACCTCGACAAAAAAAAAGACCCTAATTGAAATTTTATGTATAAACCTAGAAATTTGATTTTGTTCGTGAAATCGAAGAAAACCCTAATTCAATGCTCAAATCTACAAGCAAATAGTTGCGGTATAATCTCTAATTCAGTTCGTTGTTGTTTTTATTTGATGGTTTTGATTTTTTTTTGACCTAAAAATTGTTTTTTGTCTACTCTTTCCAAATGAAGCAGCAGACGAGTTTATGAAAAAGAAGAAGAGTTACTGCTGCAGTTAAGGTATATTTTCACAAACCCTAACTCTATTTCTCTTTCTATGTTGTTTTGCATGTTCAATTTTTGTTCTTATTTGGGCTTTTCCAAAAGCAGGCGAGTTTATGAACAAGAAGAAGACTGCAACAATTAAGATATATTTTCACAAACCATAACTCTATTTCACTTCTATGTTGTTTTGCATGTTCAGTTTTTGTTCTTGTTTGGGGCTCATCTTACTACTGATGAAGTCTATGCCCAAGTTTCCTTGATTCCTGATAATGAGGTAATAGAAACTATATTTGTCACTGTCTTTGTGTTTCGGTTATGATCTTGGGTTTTTTGTTCATAAGAACATTGAATTCATGGTATGAAAATCAGGTTGAGCAGAAATTGAAAAGAAATCAGATGGAAGAAGATATGGTGTTCATTAAAGAAGAGCAAATTGAGGGTGCGGGTGGTTTAAGTAACAGCAAATCAAGCAGTAGTACTACTACACCCCACATGTTCTGTAAAATCCTTAATTTGTTTCTGGTACAAGCACCCATGGTGGTTCTTCTGTTCCTCGTCGTGCCGTTAAAGATTGTTTCCCTCTTGTAGGTTTTGAGCAAATGCTGTAAATTTGCTTAATTATTTGAAGTTGCTGCATCTGGGGTTCTGTTTTACATTCGTAATATATTAATATGGAATTTAATGAATTACTAAATGGGGTATATACAATGGAATAAATTATTTTGATCGTTATTTTTTTGGTGGATGTTGAATTTGCAGGACTATAAACAGCAAAGACCTTCACAAGAGCTAGTTGCAAAGGATTTACATGGTATGGTGTGGAAATTTGACACATCTACAGGGGTATGTATGTTCCTTCAATGGTACAGAAGTTTTACAAATATTACCTTAGTTGCCATGTGTTTTAGAAGATTAAAGTCCCCCTGAAACCTTTTGTATGAGTTTACTTTTTACTCTCTTGCAGGTCAGCCTCGAAAGTGTTTACTTACAACTGCATGAAGTGCCTTTGTTAACAACAAGAAGCTTATTTCTGTGGATGCTGTGCTGTTTTCTTAGGTATTTACAATGTAGTTTTACCATCTTAACTTAAAATATGATTTTTTGACGAAAATGGGTTGTTGGTGTGTCTCATTCTTTGTTGGTATCTTCTGTCGGTAACTTGCAGTGTGATTCTTCAGACAGGGCTACGATGGAGAATTGAGGATGGGGGTCCTGGGGGAAACTCAGCGCAAAAGTGGTGCTCGTTCTCAGTTTTTGGCGGCCAGACTGTAACACTAGCACACTCAGACCCGTAGATAAAGCTATGGCTACAAAGACTCTATTTCACATTAATTATACACCAAGGTAACTAGGTTTTTAGATTTGAGTGGCTATTGTTGGTGGTATTATTGTTAGATGTTAGGATTCAGGTTTATTCTCTTGTTCATTTTGTCTCCGTTGGAAAAAATATACCAACTTCGTATCACCAATTTCATCACCACAAATTTGGATTACATTTTCAGAATGTTAAGTTTTGAGCTATATTTCTGTAGCATGTCCAAAAAAATAAAATAAAAATGCTAGCAAGTATAATGTGTTTACAGAGTTAAATGGCAGTGAGTGAGTTTTAATTTTCATTTGCAAGGTTATCCCGTCAGAGTTCTGATTCCTTTCCAAAAGTTCTCAAAGGGTCCACTCTTTCATTTTCTATTGGAATGAGATTTCAGATGCGATTTGAAGCTGAAGATGCAACAGAGCAAAGGTTTGACATGCATTTTGCACTTCACAAAATGCATCCTTTACTGAAGGAAAAGATTGTCTAAACTAGTTGCATTTTGCATGTTGTTTATGAGTATTAAGTCTATTTAGATAATGTCTTTCGTTAGTGAAGTGGTATGTTTGTTAGTGAAGATGCTCTTTGTTTGTGTGGTAAAATAGTGATTGCATTGTTAAGTAATTCATCAGTATTATCTTGAAGGCAATGACTTTTTTTGATATATTACTTATATTTCATTAACTTCCCCAAACATTGAATAATAACATGTTCAGCTCAAGTAATTGAATTTCGCATAACATAAGGTGATGGCTTATTTCTTGTTGGGTAAAAAGCGATACAAATTTCAGATTTTTAGGTTAATTACTTACATTTTTTATGAGTCAATAAGTACTAGGAGTAGGATTCAATTATTGTTGTCCCATTGATTGTTCGTAGACATGACATGCAAATTGGCATCCCTACACATATAACAGGTGATGTGTAATCATCTCTTATAGTTTCTTTAATTGCATTTAGTCCATCCATGTTCATCCACTTTGGTGATGCCCTAGTGCAGGCTATGCTAGAAAATTTTTCTCTCGTAACAACGGATATCTTACTGTAATATGTCACTGGGAAAATTTATGCATGTAGAGGAGCTTACTGGCAAATATGCAGTTCTAGAAGCCGAGTGGGAAAGGGCTTAAAACTAGCTAAAGAAATCCATCTTGGTAGCAGGAATGAGACTGCAAGCTCTGTTACCTTCTCATTTAATCTTGTTTGCAAGCTGAACATCTATTAATTTTTGGTCTTCATTTATTCTATGGAATTCGTTTCCTTCAATGGTGGAATTCATTATTTGCACTCATAGGATAACTGTTAAGCAGTTAAAGTCCTTTATGCCGCATGGATGCAGAAGTGAAACATAACTCAGCTTTTAGTGCAGACATAAAAGGTAAGACTCTCGCTTCATAATTTTTACTTCCAACATCACTATTTTCTTAGAATACAACTAAAATCTATTTTTGGATCATTTAGTTATTAGTTTCAAATGTATAATTGTTCTATTTTACAGGCTAGAACTTGGGGGAAGAAGAACCTGAACTCTTAGTGTTGTGATTGGATTCAGGTAAGAGTAATAAGACATTCATTTGTTTATTTCATATTCAAGTTGTAACCTGTATATTCATATCTTTATTCCACGTTCAAGTGTAACCTATACAATCCGAGAAATTGCAACCTATCTATTCTAAACCCCATTTTAGTATTAGTTAAGTACTTATATACGTGTAGAGCATTCAATTATAATGCATTACCCAACTTATGAAGGCCTGAATTTTCTTCTTTCTTGTAGTTGATCATGACTGGAGCAGCGGTCCTTGGGCGAAAATATTTACTGCTTGGTGGAGTCAGCGGCATTGTAAGTTCCTTCATACTACTTTAACCTTTTTTTTTTTTGAAAGATTGACCTACCAATTCTTTACCCAATGTACTTTGCTAGCACATAAAAAAAATATGGTGTTCTCTTCACTGTGGGATTCTCCCTATGACAGATTTTAGAGGACCTGAGTATAAGTTACTTATTTCTAAAAATACGGACTAGATGTAAACTCCTCTTTTCAGGTGCTATTGCAGTTTGGGTTACTACTAAGCCCTGCATGAGGACTAAAGTTACTGTATTTTTGTTCTTATGTAGCTCAAATCATTTTTGAATATTTAACTTGTGCTGACAAGATGCAGCCTCTTTTCAGGTGCTACTGCAATATCAGGATTAGCTACTCTGAGAGTTCAGAAAATAAAAGTATGTTTTAATCTATCATGATTCCCGTTCTGTTTCCACTGGGTTGTGAAACCCTTCATACTTTGTGTATACAAAATGAACAAATAACTGCCAGTTATAGGCATGTCTATTCCATGTGATGAATTTTGGTTCAACTGTATTTAGTTCAAGTTGGCCCAAATTTTATTAGGTGGGTTTATGTTATTAGAAACATATCAGCAGAACCCTGTTTTTTTTTTAAAACATAATTAAATATTTGCCACGGAAACAAAAATTGTAATTATACCGCTGCTGAGATTCTAATGCTCAGCAACGTATATAAAGGTTGCAGACGTAAAACATGATGTCATCTTTTTACCGGGACCCACTGACACGTGGACATACTTATAAGAGACGGTTTAAATACAGTGCTTAAAAACAGAATACGTTGGTTTATTTAATTTAAGCAACATTTACATACGTTGCTTAAATGCAGGTTAGCAACGAGTGTAGCAACGTATAAAACGTTGCTTATTTTAATTTAAGCAACGGATGTAGATGTTACAAAATAATTTGTGACGCCGTGTGGGCAACATACATAAGCGTTGCTCAAATTATTTGCAACGATTATAAACGTGGTATATTTGTATTTTTGGTGTAGTATATATCTCGCTTATCTATTTCTCGAAATATGTGTTGGTAAGCTTTAGCTTTGGCCAAGTTCATCTTTACCTAGTGACGAAAGTCATGTTATGTTTCAATCACTTGAAAATGGCTTTGACGAAAAATGGTTTGTGAATAACAACTATATAACGTCCTCTAAGAATGTTTCAATGATTGAAATGAGAGTTTAGATTATATAACCATTGTTGGATATAAACATTGTGTGGAAACACATACATGTATAAGTCCTTATTCCTTGAACCAAATTATGCGTACTTTGCTGCTTAGGAAAACCAAAACAAGAGTCCGCGAACCTAGTCCACGAACTGTCGAAGGTTCTCGTCCCGAGAAAATCTGCTGGAATTTGTAAACTTTTACAAACTTATTCCGGGTACTTAAGTCCGCGTACTTAAGTTGGTTATTTCTAAAAACGATTATTCATGAACTTATACTTATATTAACTAAGGAATGCAAGTCTGCAAACCGTGGCTATAAAGTTCATGAATCAAATCGAGTGAATCAAATCGTTTTTGCTTCGATTGTGTCTTATATACTTCTATAAGATCTAAGCAATTGAACATCTCTCTAACTAGTTCATTTGAGTCATTTGAACTAGTTATGGTAAAAAAGAATATGGTTAATATGAAAATGCTCATATGGCTAATCATTTGGTTAACTACTGTTGAACCAATGAATGTACATTTTTGGGTACGGTTACACAAACCTAAAACGTGCATTTAATTTGTGTGTAACAAGCTAAGTTTTTGATCTAACGGTTGAAAGATATTATCTTGAATCTAATCAGGTTTTCATCTAACGGTGATTATTGAATGCTTTGTTACTAAGCTAACATTGATTGCAAACCCTGATTTGAAAGACTATATAAGGGAAAACTCTAGCAACTGGGAAACCTAATCCCCACACCTCCTGTGTGATACTAGTTATATTAGATAGAGTCGATTCTCCTTTAGCCTTAGGTTTCTACCGAGACCCTGTAGGTTAACAACTTAAAGACTTCATTGGGATCGATTGTGAAGCCAGAACAATACTACTTTCTTGCAGTTGTGTGATCTGATCTTGCTGTTTATATCATATTGAGTACAATCGTAACGATAGGCTTGAGATTTATATCTCCGATAGGAAAGATATAAAAGTAGTCACAAACATCTTCGTCTCATCATTTGTGATTCCACAATATCTTCTTTCACCGCGCCGATTAATATTATTGTGAGGTGATTGATAATACTAGGCTGTTCTTCGGGAATATAAGTCCGGGTAATCAATTAGTTCTTGTTCACCTTGATTTATCAAAAGACGGAACAAAACTCGTAGGTATTTCTGTGGGAGACAGATTTATCTATTATCATACTTTTCTGTATGATACAGATTTGTTTATTAAAGTCTTCGACTTTGGGTCGTAGCAACTCTTAGCTGTGGGTGAGATCATCTAATGGAATCAAGTGTGTAGTATCCTGCTAGGATCATAGACGTAAGGATCAAAATTGTACCTTGGATCAGTGTGAGATTGATTGGGGTTCAACTACAGTCCAGATCGAAGTTAGTTTGTAGTAGTCTAGTGTCTGTAGAGGCTTAGTACAGTGTGTGTTCAATCTGGACTAGGTCCCGGGGTTTTTCTGCATTTGCGGTTTCCTCGTTCACAAAATTTCCGGTGTCTGTGTTATTTCTTTTTCGCATTATATTTTGCTATATAGTTGAAATATCACAGGTTGTATGTTTAAATGAATTAATTGGGAAATACGACCTTTGGTTGTTGATTGAAATTGATTGATCCTTGAACATTGGTCTTTGGTACCGTTCAAGTGTTTTATCTTGTATTCAATTAGACTCGCAGATTTCTATTTTCTTGAGTAAGAATTGAATCGGGAAAGAGATATATAACTCTTTGATATACTTTATTAAGATTGAGTTTAGTTGATTCTCTTGAAAGTATATTAGAGTTAGTCCATACAGGTTTCCTAAACAAAATATTGGGTGTAGTTGTTAGACCCTCCGGTTTTTCAATTGGTATCAGAGCAGGCAAACACGTTTAAGACCTTATCAGTCTGTGTTTGTAGCGATATGACTCTATGGACAAGAGCACTATCTCTGATAAACGCATCACCAGAAATAAAAGTTATGTCTCGACCATATCTATTAAAGAGAAATATCCGCTAATCTCTAAAATAGACGAACCTAGTGTTCTGACGAGATAGACAGACACTGACATGTCTCATCCCGATTACCTTCGAAAGAGTCTATATTTATTAATGAAAGAGAAACAGCTGAAGAGAGTGAACTGATTCTAAATCTTGTTAGAATTCAAGCTGATAGATTTAATCGGTTGAAAAACAATATCAATGTTCTTCTTGGTGTAGTACGAGACTGTAATTCCAAAAATGTTGAAGTTGAATCTTCACGTATCCTACTCGAGGCGAGCCTCAAAAAGGATGCATTGGAAATTAAACATCGCTTGAGTAAACTCTCGATTCAAAGATGTTCCAAAAAGTCCTCTACACCATCTACTTCTGAAAAAGTTCCATCTCCAAAATTAAAATTAGAATCCCTTCCTATCAAGAAAGATGTGTTAGTTTCCTCGGTGAATCAAGGAAATCCCACATCACATGGAAGGAAGAAAACTTCTAATGAGGCTGTTATGACTGTATTGTCTAATCACACTTGTGATCAGAAAATATGCCTCTTTTGCGAGGCAAAAGGTTCTGCTAAACAAAAGAAGACCTATGGGTTGAATAAAAATTCTTTTGTTCAACTTCAACACACCTTAGACTTAATTCTCAAAGGTATAACTGATATTCGTATGTCTAAACCAACTGGTTTTCGTACTTACCATGTGTATGCTACCAGGAAAGTCAGTTCAATTAGTTCCTTGAATATTCTGAAGAAGAACAGAAGTCTTAACAAAATTCGTCTAAGGAAATAACAAGTCTCTTCTTCCGTTAAGAGAGGAGATAACGTTATCCTTGATGTGAATAAATTTCCAGGAGAAAGGAGCAAAAATAATGACATGAGAAACAACTTGAAGGAGATTATTAAAGGTTACAAAGAAGCTATCAACAGGTTGTCAATCCCCCCAAGTCAGAAGTCTCCCGGTAAGAAATCAAACTATGTCTCGTATTTTGATGACAGTAAGTTTTATGATAATTTCTCACATGAAAAGGAATTCCTTCCTAGATTTGAAAGGAAAAAGAGACTCGATCGTAAACACAATTCTTTTAATGAGCTCAGAGCTCATACTTGTGCTAATTAATCACAAGGGTTAAAGAACTTACTCATAAAAATCCTGTTAAGTAAGATGTGTCAATATTCAGGTATACTTTTGGCAGAATTGCTTCTGTTTAGTTGAGCTATTTTCTTGTCATCCATAGCTAAAATATTGTTTGCAGACAAGTTTGCTTAAGTATTGTTTAAGTATAATGTCGTCTCTTGTAGTTCTCTTTTAGTTTAAAGAAGTTTTCTTTGCAACTATTTTGCCTGCTAATTTTGTGCTCAAAATTGTTTCTCAATGGAGATATTAATTTTATTGAGCCAAAAACACTTGTGATACTTTTCACAAATTGTAGCAGTTCAGTCTTGTCGTAAAACTATGACTGGTTGCGTATCGTTTTGTTGGGTCTAAGTTATGTTCGTACATGTACCCGTGTTACTGTCACGAATCAATTCTTAAAAACCCTAAAAGCTACCTTCCCTGAGAAACCGTTTAAATACCAAAAAAAAAAAACTCTTGAGTCTCGTACGCATACTCTGGGATTTTTTTTGGTTTATCAAGAATGTCTTCTCCTAACTCTAGCGGTTTTGCAAAAGGGTTTCTTGAAAAAGGTATTGGTTTTGAGTCCAAGAGAAGGAAGAAAAGAACCCTAGTAGAAGATGATCATCCGAATGCCTCATGTTACTATGCCTATACACATCAGGATGATGAGAATGAGGATATGGTTTCTGCTGAAGTGGTTCATGATTTTCTTCAATATTTTGAGGAAGAAAAACTGCAACTCGTTGATACTTTGAAGAGTCTTGATGTGTTGAGAACTGAGTTGAAAAAGGTTACATCTGACCTTGGTCTCATAAAGAAACAAGTTAAAGATCTTCTCAATGAGGATATCTTCACCGAAGATGCAGTGGATGCTGTCAATCACAAGGCTCATGTGGATTCCGAAACGTCTATGTGATTTCAGTTCGTGTTCGGTTGTGATGGCTTGGGAGTCTGTCTTTTGTTTTTTTAGCTTGTTGACTTTATTTTTCCTAGTAAATCTTCTATTAAGAATTTTATTTTCTTGTTTTGTTTAGAAGAATAACTAGAGTTTGGAATAACCATTATTGTGACTACATATAGCTATGTCCAATATTTTCATCTTCATGTTTTTAGGTTTATTTGTTTAAATTCTAAAAAATTGTTTGGAAGATGATTTTTGTAGTATTAATCTTTATGATTTTATATATTGCAATTTTTTATGGGATATGTGTGTTTGCGTCCGTGAACTATGATTGTCCACCTTGTCAAAAGTTAAGTCTTACGTATGTCGATATGAATGTATTGATAAAAGAATGAATGAACTTTTGACATTGCAAAATTTTGAAGCCTATTATGTCATTATGCAAATATTTATGGAATATAGGATGAACTTTTGTTTACAAGGATTATGTCTATTGTATGTCATTGTGCAAATAGTGATGGAAAATAGAATAAATCCTTGGTTATTCCGCAGTATTGATCTTTCCATACTGTGAGGCTCCGTGAGTTCTCTTATGTCGATCATGATCAATTAAATTTATCACTTTTTGTGGTTAATTTGGTTGTATATTTCCGATTAAGTTAATCATGGGTTTTCTTGTGGTTAATTTAATTGAGTATTTTGGATTCAAATTCATACTCGCATGTGATTTGTTATGTCCAAAGAAATCCTTCTTTTCTTTTGAAATTAAGGTCGCTCTTGTTGTTCTTTCGGGAATGACATATTATGGGGGGGGAGTTCTTAATTGAACTTGTGCTTAATTGCCAAATCTTTGTGGGGAGTGCGGCTGTGGAATATTATATGAGTTATCTTGTATCTTTATAAACTCCTTGATGAAAGCATTTAGCTTTGGCTATTTGATTGCATCAAAATAAGTTGATATGTGCTTTATTTTGGTCATGAAATATGTCTATGGGAATTTTCATTATGATCCCGTTTTCTTACCTTTGCCAATTTTATTGACAAAAAGGGGGAGAATCAATGTGTAGTTCACACTACAAATACTTGTGGTTTTCGGATCATTATGTAAGGGGGAATGGTTTCCATGTGAGATGGAGTATTGACTAAGGGGGAGTGATACATATCACCATAGTATTGTTGTCGAAGTTGTGATACAATTAAACTTTGATATTGTATAATAATACTATGACATTGTGTAACAATGATTGAGAATTCTTGTTTTCTCGTTGTTATAGCTACGGATTTTCAACAACAATGATACTAAACTTAAAACCTTTGGAATCATTGGAGTGCTTGGAAGTGACGAAGATTTCGAGTAATGTTGAAGATTAGGCACGTGAAAGAAGAGCTACAAAAGTTTATTTATCTATTTTTGTATTCCATATGTATTGATAGTTTTGTCACTAAAATTGACAAAGTGGGATATTGTTAGAGCACTGCTGGGTCGAACTCTCATGTGTTGCTATCTCAAGCATGTTGGTCAATATTAGTGATCAAAACTATAAGCCTTGATTTCTAGTTTACTATAGTTAAGTCTCGGACTAAGATAAAAGGTATAGTTGAGCTCAAGAACTCCATGGCGATCATCATACAAGATGAAGAACTACTCAAGGAACTGGTGGAACTTCATCGACTAAAAGGTATGTGGAGACTTGAACTTATCTATCACTCAAAAGTCCATCTACTCTATCTCCTATCTTGAGACAAAAATCGTTTTGCTATATAGACTTTAATTATACATATTTGATATTTCGAGCCGAGTTTATCTCGCTTATCTATTTCTCAAAATATATGTTGGTAAGCTTTAGCTGCGGCCAAGTTCATCCTTACCTAGTGATGAAAGTCATGTTATATTTCAATCACTTGAAAATGGCTTTGACGAAAAATGGTTTGTGAATAACAACTATATAACGTCCTCTAAGAATGTTTCAATAATTGAAATGAAAGTTTAGATTGTATAACCATTGTTGGATATAAGCATTGTGTGGAAACACATACATGCATAAGTCCTTATTCCTTGAACCAAAGTATGCGTACTTTGCTGCTCAGGAAAACCGGAAAAAGAGTCCACGAACCCAGTCCGCGAACTGTCGGAGGTTCTCATCCCGAGAAAATATGCTGGAGTTTGTAAACTTTTACAAACTTATTCCGGGTACTTAAGTCCACGTACAAAGTCCGCGTACTTAAGTTGGTTATTTCTAAAAACGATTATTCGTGAACTTATACTTATATTAACTAAGGAATGCAAGTTTGAAAACCGTGGCTATAAAGTTCATGAATCGATTCTAGTGAATCAAATTGTTTTTTCTTCGATTGTGTCTTGTATACTTCTATAAGATCTAAGCAATTGAACAACTCTCTAACTAGTTCATTTGATTCATTTGAACTAGTTATGGTAAAGAAGAATATGGTTAATATGAAAGTGCTCATATGGTAACCATTTGGTTAACTAATGTTGAACCAAAGAATGTACATTTTTGGGTACGGTTATACAAAAATAAAACGTGCATTTCATTTATGTGTAACAAGCTAAGTTTTTGATCTAACGGTTGAAAGATAATATCTTGAATCTAATCAGGTTTTTATCTAACGGTGAATATTGAATGCTTTATTACTAAGCTAACATTGATTGCAAACCCTGATTTGAAAGACTATATAAGGGAAAACTCTAGCAACTGGGAAACCTAATCCCCACACCTCATGTGTGATACTAGTTGTATTAGCTAGAGTCGATTCTCCTTTAACCTTAGGTTTCTACCGAGACCTTGTAGGTTAACGACTACTTCATTGGGATTGTGAATCCAGACCGATACTGCTTTCTTGTAGTTGTGTGATATTATCTTGCTATTTCTATCGTATTGAGTACAATTGTAACGATTGTCTTGAGATTTATATCTCCGATAGGCAAGATATAAAAGTAGTCACAAACATCTTCGTCTCATCGTTTGTGATTCCACAATATCTTATTTCACCACGTCGATAAATATTATTGTGAGGTGATTTATCAAAAGACGGAGAAAAATACTAGGTTTTTCTTTGGGAATATATGTCCGGGTAATCAATTGGTTCTTGTTCACCTTGATTTATCAAAAGACGGAGAAAAACTCGTAGGTATTTCTGTGGGAGACAGATTTATCTATTATCGTACTTTTCTGTGTGATACAAATTTGTTTATTAAAGTCTTCAACTTTGGGTCATAGCAACTCTTAGTTGTGGGTGAGATCATCTAATGGAATCAAGTGTGTTGTATCCTGCTAGGATCAAAGACGTAAGGAGCGAAACTGTACCTTGGATCAGTGTGATATTGATTGGGGTTCAACTACAGTCCAGACCGAAATTAGTTTGTAGTGGTCTAGTGTCTGTAGCGGCTTAATACAGTATGTGTTCAATCTGGACTAGGTCCCGAGGTTTTTCTGCATTTGTTGTTTCCTCGTTCACAAAAATTCCAGTGTCTGTGTTATTTCTTTTCCGCATTATATTTTGTTATATAATTTATATATCACAGGTTGTACGTTTAAATCAATCAATTGTGAAATACGACCTTTGGTTGTTGATTGAAATTGATTGATCCTTGAACATTGGTCTTTGGTACCGTTCAAGTGTTTTCTCTTGTATTCAATTAGACTCGCAAATTTCTATTTGCTTGAGTAAGAATTGAATCGAGAAAGAGAGATATAACTCTTTGATATACTTTATTAAGATTGAGTCTAGTTGATTCTCTTGAAAGTATATTGGAGTTTGTCCATACAGATTGCTAATCAAAATATTGGGTGTGGTTGTTAGACCCCCGCTTTTTCAGAAATAACACTAGAATAAGAAAAACAAGATTGGCTAATTTTGCAAGGGGTTTTGTCAACTTACATTCTCCCTCATACCTGCAAATAACTAACATCAAATTATGTAACCATTGTGATGCTAAGTGGTCTCCTTATGAGATGAATGAATTTTGTTGTTTGAATGGGAAATTTAAATTAGTATATTTACCCGTACCTTCAAAACTCATTAAACTACATAATTATATTTTTTTAGGCGGCATATTTGCTTATATAATTATATTTTTTCCTTCAAGTCCATTGGGGTACATATCGATGAAATCTTGCCTAACTTTGACAAAAGAATGTATATATATTATGCTCAAGGTACTATGTATCATAGAATTGATAGCCTCATTCCAGAACCAAGTATTAATAGACCAAGATTCTTTCGGGTGTACATTTATGACACCAACCATGAATTCGTGAATCAATTGACTTCATATTTATTGTTTAATAATTCCTTATACAACTGGATTTCATTATATGTAGGAATATTTTTGGTGTAACATAGTAATGGGTTGAGTGGTACTGTTTTTGGGTATATCAAGAACATGAATTTTTGTTTCCGATCTTGGAAATGTTGATGTGAAGAGTGATAAAGGCATGTCGGGGTGTTTATAAATAATACCCATCTTATATATAAGAGTGTTGAAAACATACTTTCGTACCCATATTAGGTATACGAGAGTTCATTACACACTTTCTTTTACACTACAGTAAATTTGGCCCATTAACTATCAATCACATTATCTTCTTTGTTACACTTTTTAGCACTTCTCCTAATAATAATTTGTTGTGTTGCTTCTGTTGTCACTGACCACAAATTATCTTCCTCTTTCACCTTTCCAAACCAACAATCTTCCTGATCTCTTATTCACCATTTACTGAACCACCTAGATCACAATATAAAATGTGATTATATCGATAAAATTACCCATTAAAGGAGATATGTGCAAAATACAAGATTTGTTATAAAATAGAATATTAAGACACTAGAGATGTGATTAAAGACAACAAAATGATCTAGAAATATGTTTTTTTTGTAAGAGAATAACAAACTTATAAAATCAGGGATGACTTTCAATGTTATATTTGGGTTTCAATTTAAAAATTGTGAATTCTTATGCTTATTGCCTTTTGATTGTGTTAGTCAATTTATTCATGGAAATAATACTAAAATAAGAAAACATATTCTTTTTAATCGAAGGTTTCAGAATTATGCAAGGGGTTTTCTCGTATTATTAATATAATCATATGAAGAGAACATCACGTGTCTTATAAATGGTACTCGTACTAAGAATATGAATACCATACCCATCGTAGGTGGAGCAGTATAACAATTATTTTACGTTTTTTTTTTCAAATTACAAAAATCAATTGTAAACATGGTGTAACGAAAATAATTGACGATCTAACAACGGTGTTGACCAAAACAAAAAAGGAAAAAAAAGATAATTAACTAGCTTATTTTCATCTATTTGCTTGGTAATGGAGGTTTAATATTTTGGGAAATAATGGGGAATGAAAAAAAAGGACTTTTGAAGATTTAAAATAATGTAAAAATCTTTAGTTTTCATTTTTTATTCGTCTTTAAGTAAGGAGAGAGAAAAAAAAAGTTTCAAAGGTTTAATTTAGGATTAAAAACTAAAAAGAAAACCGGGAATTTGAAAATCATGCTAATACATATGAACTTGGTCGAAGCGAAAGCTTACCAACACATATTTCGAGAAATATGTAAGCGAGTTAAACCCAGCTCGAAATCTCAAATGTGCATAATCGAATACAATATAGTAATACGATTTTTGTCTTAATATAGGAGATAGAGTATAAATAGACTTTCCAAGTGATAGATGAGTTTTAGTCTCCACATACCTTTTGTTGATGAAGTTTTACAAGATCTCCTTAGTAGTTCTTCATCTTCAATTGATGAACGTCATGAAGTCTAATGCTCAACTACACAATCTATCCTAGTCCGAGACATTACTATAAGTAGACTAGAAATCAAGACTTATAGTTTTGATCACTAACATTGACAAACAAGCTTGAGATAGCAACACTTGCGAGTTCGACCTAGCAGTGCTCTAACAATCTCCCCCTTTGTTAATTTTAGTGACAAAACTATCAATACATATGGATTAAAAAATAATTAAACTTTGTAGATTCTCATCCAAATGCTTGATCTCCTTAGTTATTCAACATTACTCGAAATCTTAGTCACTTCCAAGTACGCCAATGATTTTAAATGTGTTCAACTCAACATCATAGTTGTTGTAGATCCGTATCTATGACAATGAGAAAACAGTTGCTCTCAATCATTGTTATACATTGTCATAGTATTATTACACATCATCAAAGTTCAATTGTATCAAAACTTTGACAATAATACTATGGTGATATGTATCACTTATCCTAAGTCAATACTTCATCTCACAATGAAAACCACTCCCCCTTACATAATGATCCGTAAACCATATGTATTTGTATTGTGAACTACACATTAATTCTCCCCCTTTTTGTCAATATAAATTGGCAAAGGTACGAAAACTAGTGGGATCCTCATGAAATTTTCATAGAGATACTTCATGACCAAAAGAGAACAACATACCAACTTGTTTCGATGATTTCACATAGTCGAAACTTATTGTATTCATCAAGGAGTTTATAAAGATACAAGATAACTCCTACAATATTCTATAGCCGCACTCCCTACAAAGATTTGGCAATTAAGAACAAGTTCAATTAAAAACTCTCCCCCATTAAATGTCATTCCCGAAAGAACAACAAGAGCGACCTTATTTTTACAAAATTTCTTTGGACATTAACAAATAACATGAAACATGAATTTGTATCCAAAAATCTCAATTGAATTAACCACAAGGAAAATGATAAATTCAATTGCCCATGCTCAACATAAGAGAACTTACGGAGCCGCACAGTACAAACATAAAGATGTGGATCAGGGAAAGACCAATACTGCGAAATAATCACAAATTTATTCTATTTTTCATCACTATTTGCACAATGACATATAATAGACTTAATCTTTGTGAACAAAAGTTCATCCTATCTTCCATCAAAATTTGCATAATGACATAATAGGCTTAACTTTTAGAGCCAAAAGTTCATTCTATCTTTTATCAAAACTTTCATACTGACATATAATAGAGTTAACTTTTGAACAAATATGGGACAGTCAAGGTTCACGGATGTAAACAACATATCCCATAACAATTCGCAATATATAAAACCATAATGATTAATACTGCAAAAATCATCTTCCAAATAACTTAGAATTTAAATAAATAAATATAAAAACATTGCTAGATGAAAATCGTTAGAAATAGCTATGTGTACTCACAATAATGGCTATTCCAAACCCTAGTTATCCTTCTTAAAAACATAAGAATAAATTCTCATAAGAAGTTTCCTAGACATTGTAGAGCTTTCTCAGGGCCTCTACAGAGAATTACTTCTCATTATTGGAAAACCTATTGATAACGAGATCATTTAGTTCCTCTAAATCTTCAGAAATATCAGTTAACTCACTAAGTTCTCTTTTCAGTCCACGGAAAGTGTTCTTTGTAAGTGACAACATTTGTTCATAGTGAGATATTTCTTCTAAAGATGAAACGATTTGAGATTTTAAATCATTTATTTTCTTGATGAAATCTTTCACCATAGCCCTAAATTTATTATCATAATGACAAACAAACAATAAGCAGTTAGAGGAAGAACCTGAATCACTAATTATTGCCTTCACCTTTTTCGTCCTTGAGGACTGGATTCCTTCACAAAGATACACATTGACAGTTTCTACTGCATCCCTTATTGTGATACCTCTAGTTATAGGTGCCATGAGACTATATTTTTCTAAGAGAAAAACGTGAAGAACAATTTTGATTATTAATGAACATAAATAGCTTATAGGATTACTAACCCTAAAGAAACTTTGAAAAAGTCTCCACAGTTCAAGATCCATTATCAATCTTAACAACAAAATATTCACTTGCTCAAAATAGACTAAAGAGAAATTACCACCATAATTACATGACCTGACCAACCTTGATGTGATCCTTATTCTCAAGTCAAAAATAAGGATACATTATATTACTATGAATAGATAGTAATGGAGTGAACAAAATGTTCACATCTTGTGTCACAAGGTAACATATCAAGGTTTGTTGAATAAACAGACTTAGCTCATCTGACTATGTTTCTTTTAGACATATTCTTCTTCTACTCAGGAGTTTGTTGTTTTTCCAGAGTTAGATTCATCCTTTGCATGTCATTTTGAAGTTAAGAAACTATTTTGTTGTTCTTCTTGAATTTCCAACACTGCTTTAAACATGACTTGCACTACCACAAAACGAGCACAACAGATAAGAGCGTTTGCTTTGTAGGGATGATTCATGTTTATCACAACATTCAAGACTAGTTGCTCCAGAACCGGCTGGAACAAATTAGTTGATTGTGCTCACAACCTTATTTTTGAAGCCTTTTGACCAAATAACATTGCTGAAATCTTGTCGGATATTCCTGATAATCTTTGCAGGTCACACTAAAGAGAATTAATCTCTTTTTCTTTCAGAGATAGGGTTCTGGTGAATTCTTCATTAAGACAATCGATCTCAAGAGTTTTCACCTGAAGTTATGATTCAAGTTTCTTCAATAAAATCTTCAGTTGGAGATTTTCTTTGTGAATTCCTTTATTTTTATCTAAGAATTCTGAAATCTCAGTGTAAGACCCGCATCCTGAAAAAAAAAATTGAGTTAATGGAAACTTCTGCTGAGAAGGCTGAAAACTCTAAACATGCTTCGGGAGTATGTATATCATTGACACCCTGAGATATTTCTTCTTGAACTAAATCATCAAAAGCATTAGAGAGAGAGAGAGAGGATAATCTCCCATGTCCCTTGCTTTACTTCACAATATTCTTGATCTTTTGTGCAACCAGTGATCAGCTAGGATCAGATTGATTAAAACAACATTCATCAACCCATGACAAGTTAGAAGCTTCACTTATAATGGTCACAACATTGAACACAGACGTTCTGACTGTATTCTGATCATGGTCAAGAGATTTTAGCTTTCCAACAAGAGAATTTCTGGAAAGAGTTACAAGGTTATTTCCCTCAACGATGGCATTCTTCTTAGAATCGTATCTGGATGGTAGTGATCTGGGAATTTTCATCACAATGTCCTTTTTAGGAATAATCTTACCCAATGCAAAAGATGCATTATCAATTTCAGACAGTTTGTGATTAAACTCATCAAATGAATCTTCATCTGCCATACGGAGGTTTTCCCAATCAGAATTTAGGTTTTGAAGCCTAGCTTTATTTTCACAGGTATTCCCTTCAAATACGGTTCCTAAGATATCCAAAGCATCTTTAGAATTTATGCAAGTAGTCATATGGTGATGGAGCTCTGGGGTAATGACATGGATGATAGCATTTAATCTGTCAGAATTTTGCTTTGCAGCAAGAATCTCGGCAGCATCGTATTTACCAATATCCTTTGGAACTGTTACATCGCCTTATGTAACTTCTGGAGAATCATAACCATTAACCACATAAACCCATGATTGAAAATCACGCGCTTGAAGAAAGGCACACATAGTAATTTTCCACCATAAATAATTTGATCCATCGAAGACTGGTGATACATTTATATAAATAACACTTATGTCCATATTCAGATCGCTACAATCACAGACTTATGAGGTCTTAAATGTATTTTCCTTCTTTGATACCAATTGAAAAAGAGGGGGTCTAACAACCACACCCAATATTTCATTCGGCGGTATGAATAGACAAACTCCAGTATACTTTTAAGAGAATCAACTAGACAGTCAAACTAAAACTAGAGAAAAGTATATCAAAGAGTTTTATATCTCTGTTTCATAATGTAATCAGCAAATCAAATAGATAGAAATCAGCGAGCCTGATTATTATGTGAAATAACTTGAATGGTACCAAAGACCAATGTTTAAGTGTCAATCAATTTATATCAACAACCAAAGGTTGGATTATCTAATTGATTGATCTTAACGCACAACCTGTGATATTTCTATTATATAACAAAATATAATAAGGAAAAGAAATAACATAGACACCAAAATTTTGTTAACGAGGAAAACCACAAATGCAGAAGCTTTGAACACCACAATGTATTAAGCCGCTACAGACACTAGCCTACTACCAATAAACTTTAGTCTAGAATGTAGTTGAGCCCTAATCAATCTCACACTGATCAAGGTACAGTTGCGCTCCTTAGGTCTCTGAACGCAGTAGGATTCTACGCACTTGATTCCCTTAGTTGATCTCACCCACAACCAAGAGTTTCTACGATCCAAAGTCGAAGACTTGATAAACAAATTTGTCTCACACAGAAAAGTATATTTTAATAGATAAATATGTCTCCCACAGAAATACCTACGATTTTTGTTCCGCCTTTTGATAAATCAAGGTGCACATGAACCAATTGATAAACCAGACTTATATTCCCGAAGAACAACCTAGTATTATCAATCACCTCACAATAATCTTAATCGTATGGTAGCGAAACAAGATATTATGGTATCACAAACGATGAGACGAAGATGTTTGTGACTACTTTTAATCTTACCTATCGGAGATAAATCTCAAGAAAATATTAGCACAGATAATACTCAATCACGATAGTAGAAGTAATATCAGAACACGCAACTACAGAGAAAATAGTTGGGTCTTGCTTCACAATTCCAATGAAGTCTTTAAGTCGTTAACCTACAGGGTTTCATGAAAAACCTAAGGTTAAAGGAGAATCGACTCTAGTCGCAACTAGTATCACACAATAAGTGTGGGGATTAGGTTTCCAAGTTTCTAGAGTTCTCCCTTATATAGTTTTCAAATCATGGTTTGCAATCTAAGTTACCTTGGTAACAAAGCATTCAATATTCACCATTAGATAAAAACCTGATCAGACTCAATCTAATATCTTTCAACCGTTAGATCGAACTTAGCTTGTTATAAACAAATGCAATGCACCCTCATTTAGGTTTGAGTAACCGTACCTAAATGTGTAAACTATGTTGGCTCAACAGTAGTTAACCGAGTTTAGCTATATGAACACTCTCATATCAACCTTATTCATCTTAACCAAAACTAGTTCGAATGACTCAAATGAAACTAGTTATAGAGTTATTCAATTGCTATATTTTCATAGAAGTATATTGGAACACAATTGAAGCAAAATCTGTTTGATTCGCTCGAATCAATTCATGAACATTATAGCCACGGTTTGCAAAGAATGCATTCCTTAATATATAAATGTATTAGTTCATCAACAAACCGATTTTAGAACTTTAACCACTTAAGTATGCATACGGGTACGCATACCTAAGTATCCGGTCTGAGTTTGGGTTCGCCAGTATGCAAACGGGTACGCATACCTTAGTACACTTCCAAAACCCAACATAAATTCCTGGACCTATAACTTACGCAAGTACGCGTACCTGTATGTGTACTTGGTACCCGGAATTCCACAACCACAAGTACGTATACGGGTATGCATACTATAGTTCCGGTCATGGATCACATATATGCAAGAATGCATACTATGTCCATAATCCAATAGTTCTAAACTCTATTTCAATCATTGAAACTTTCTTAGAGGATGATAATAGTCATTTTCACACACTATTAACATCAAAGCAATTTTTAAGTTATTGAAATAATCATAACGAAACATTCCAAATCTACACCAAATGATTGTATCACACAAAGATGTTACTATGCAATTTTCGCATTATCATATTTTGACTTTTGTCAAAAATATAAGATGAACTTGGTTGAAGCGAAAGCTTACCAACACATATTTCGAGAAACATGTAAGCGAGTTAAACCCAGCTCAAATTCTCAAATGTGCATAATCGAATACAATATAGTAATACGACTTTTGTCTCAATATAGGAGATAGATAAAAAATAAACTTTCCAAGTGATAGATGTGTTTTAGTCTCCATATACCTTTTGTTGATGAAGTTCCACAAGCTCTCCTTAGTAGTTCTTCGTCTTCAATTTATGAACGCCGTGAATTCTATGCTCAACTACACAATCTATCCTAGTCCGAGACATTACTATAAGTAGACTAGAAATCAAGACTTATAGTTTTGATCACTAACATTGACAAACAAGCTTGAGATAGCAATGCTTGCGAGTTCGACCAAACAGTTCTCTAACAATGTATTTGGACAATAAAATATAAGAATTACATTCATGTCCAAATTATGTCTGCATATGAAACTTTCTTATTTAGCAGATTCTCATTCCAAACTCACACAAAACTGTAAAGTAATATGCGAATATATAGGATCAGTTTTACTCTTGGGACCGGTTCTACCATGACTCCTAACATAGGTTAAGATCATTTCTTCTAAGTATCCAAATATAGGTAGGGATCGGTTCTACCATGACTCCCAACAATAGATAGGATTGGTTCTACCATAATTTCCAATATAGGTAAGGATCAGTTCTACCAAAACTCCCAAAAATATCTAGGATCGGTTCTACCATAATTTCCAATACAGGTAAGGATCGATTCTATTGCATATCCCAAACTAGGTAAATATCGGTTCTACCAAGATTCTCAACATAAATCAAGATCGGTTTTACCAAAGTTCTTACCTAGGTTCTAATTGGCCATCCAATAGATCTTCAATGAAAACCGAACCAAAACGCCTATTGATTTCCTTTCGATTACGATTTTGCTTTCATATATGTACTTCCTTTAAACATATGTAATCAAACATAATTTCCTAGAATTAAATCACACTTATATCTAATACATAATCAAGTAACAAGTTACATAGATTATGTCGATGCCGCGTTTACAAAGTTCAAAAGATAAACGTTATACTTCGTTATCAAATATTCTGCCTTGACACTTTGATCATGCTAAAATGACTAAGTATAATACTAGAGTATTAAATATAACCTCGCATGTTACGTTTTCAATCTTAAACGACTTGAAAGTAACGTTAGGATTGGAAACAAGTCAAGTCAGTATCATTATGCCTCAAATGAAAGGATGATGTCTTCATTGTAGTCGATACGTCTTCACAATTTTTAGGTTTTTAAGGTAATGCTTGTATGTATCCACATTCCTATACATTCTAGTCTATCCTAAACGAAGTTGACTCTAGTACATTCAATCAAGTGATTCTAATTGAGTTTTGATACTAAAATATGGCAACCAAACTTAACACACCAACGCTTGGTTGGTTCAACCGAACAATGCTCTAACAATCTCCCCTTTGTTAATTTTAGTGACAAAACTCTAATACATACGTATGCAGATAAACGAATTACAACATAACTTATTCTTCATATGCTTGATTCCAAGTTTCAACAACACAATATCCTGCACATATTCAATAAATGTCGTTGTTGACATTTGAATAACAAAAGCTTTACTCCCCCTAAAGGAAAGCTAGGTATATATTCAATACAAATATATTTGTTATTCCCCTTTTATAGTATGACATACTATACAACAAGATGATATGCTTCTCCCCATTAGTCTATATTTTACTCTTTCATTAGATATAACTGATTTAAACACATATATCCCTTACTAGTGATCATAAATCACTTGTTTAATTCAAATATTACTCCCCCTTTTTGTCACAAAAATGACAAAGAAACGAATAAACATAAGAGCAAACCAAAAAAAATATTACAAATCCATAAGACTTGTACATGAACCGGATGTACCACATGTTCATGTTGAATCATAGATGTATACTTACATCCTGATATTATTTGTACAAAGAATTAATGAAAAGTTCATGGAACGGTTTTCGAAGAATTTTACACCAGAAACCAAAGAAGCCGAATAATCATATTAATCTTATACAAGACGTGATCATGGCAGAGAAGTTACGCTTTATAATAGAAAATTCGTAAAAAGACACTTGGATCGTCACGTATAATCTATGACTTTTGAAGAAATACTTCCACATCAATATGGAAAGTGAAATATATAAAGTATTTGTATAAACATGCGTACACATGCGTAGATTGTGTCTCCATGTTGTTTTTAAAGTGAGAAAGATGCCAAAGATGGGATCAAGCAGTTTGTCAGATTGTGCTATATATATGAACATGACGAACGAGCAAGCAATGTCTTTAATTTAATGCATGTTTAACGGATGCTAAATTTTGGAAGGATTCTACACTAATTCGTTTAAAAAAACATGCATTAATATAGGAAAGTCATGATTCAACTTTAAATTTTGTTCGACGACATATGTTCAAATGTATTGTGTGAAAAACCAAGATTTGTCGACAAGTAACGCAAGTCAACTACACACTTTCCAACAACAACATCTCTACATTCAAAGAAGAAAAAGGATTCAACATGGGCATGGAAGAGCATACAGAGTAATATGGAGTTTGTCAAGAAACACAGTTTTTGGATTGTGGGTGATGGAACAAAAATTCAAACATGGGCCGATAATTGGATACAAGATATGCAAACACTACCAGTAGCGGTTGTCAATGAAGATGAGGCAAAGAACTATACATCAATCAACAAGCTAATCGATACTCAAACCAAAAGATGTAAAGTTGAGTTAGTTTGAAGACTTTTCACACCTTCTGATGTGGAAAAAATTCTTCAAACTAGAATCAATACGATCAATACAGATAAGTTGGTTTGGACTTTAACTCGAAATGGCCAGTTTACGGTTAAATCAGCTTACAACAAACTGGTGGAAATAAAAACAAACAGACAAGAGTTTTATGATGCAGAGAAGGAAAAGGTGTATAAGAAAATTTGGGCACTGAAAACACTTCCGCGGGTCAAACACTTCATATGGAAATGTTTCAATGATATAGTGCCAAGTAATGAAAGATTGGCAAGACAGATGCAGTATGAGGGAGAATTTTGCAAGACATGCAATCAAGATATCGAGACAACATCGCGCATTTTAAGGGAGTGTCCCTTCTCAAAGGCAGTACTTCTCTCTACTCCAGGAGATATTCGAAGTACACAAATTAACAACAACTTTGTCGGTGACTGGATTAGTAGCTGGTTTAATGATGAGATGAACAACTTGGTTGATGATTGGTCTGTACGGATGGCAAATACATTATAGGAAATATGGAAAGAAAGGTGTAGGTTTGTGTTTGAAAATATAAAACCAAACCTGATACATGTTATACAGTATGTGCAACAATTAAATCAGACAACGGGTAAAAATATGGAAAAGAAAGTATAGCAAGCACATAATAGCACAACCACCAGCAATGTTCTAATCCATAATCACTGGATTCCGACTGCTAACCCATATTACTCTATTTGTTGTGACGCAGCTTTCAAAAAAATAGATAAAAATCACTCAGGGATTGGACTAATACTTCGAAATTTTGCAGGAAACTTCGAGCAAGCATGGTGTGCCTATGCAGACAGATATATAAGTGCGGAGCAGGCAGAATGTGAGGGCTTGCTAAAAGCTATGAAATGGGCTGAAAACCTCAACTTACAGTACGTAGAGTTCGAATTGGATGTTCAAGTCATAATAGAAGCAACTACCCAAGACATGAACAAAGCAGCATGGGAGAATCACTCTATGTTATTAGCTATTAGAACTAAACTTTGCAATCACCCTTTGTGGAGGTGCAAGTTTATTAGGAGAAAATTAAATAAGCTAGCAGACTTTATGGCCAAACACGCCAGAATTTTTAAAGTTTGTAAGACTTGGCATGTTTTTCCACCAAATTTCATTGCCGATGTAATCTGGGAAGATGCATATTCTGTATCCCCAATCCATTAAGCAATAAAATTTCGTTTTGAATAAAAAAAAAAAAAAAAAACTGCACACTTTATTTTTGTAAGAGCACAATTGAATATTATGGTTATACGGATTCAGTATAATCCTATACAATTATATATATATATATACTATATAGAAGGAGGGAACTCCTCACACTTTTATTATCACACTATCTCACACGTTCGTCATTATTTTTGCGAATAAAAACCAGACCGTAATGGGTTTGAAGCTAATATTTTGGAGATATGTTACTATCACATAGATATATGTTCCTACCGAAAATGAGCGTATTCTGAAACGTATAACACTACCATCTACTACTTTGAAAATGAACCGTTAAAAATTAACGGATTTCTGGCCGTCGAAATTAAGACCGGTAAATTGTGAGGTTTTATATTACGGAATGTGATCATTTTTGGTAGGCATATAAAACTTTATAAGAGAGACATATCCTCAAATTATTAGCTTCAAATCCCTCATGGTTTGACTTTTATTCGCAAAAATACGCAGAACATGTGAAATAATGTGATAATAAAAATGTGAAGGGATCCTTCCTCTATATATATTTGTCGTAAATTTAAAAATTGTCAGATATAACATTTCTTATAAAAAATGGGACAGATTCTAAATCTTCGCTATCTCAAGAGTTACTTTTCTAGATAAGCTTTGTAACATCGTTAGACATCCCATCTAACATTTTTATTTATTTGTTTTTTTTTTTTTTTTTTTTTTTTTAGATTGAATTTTTTTTTTTTTTTTTAGAATAAGTTTTACTTTCATTTAATTTCCAAATTCAGACAAGAAACTAGTCGGAAGCCTAGCAACAAGCTGGGCTCCAACTCCTTTTTGAACTACCACACTTAACCTATGAAAAAGGAAATCACCTACACGCACGTTAGCATCATGACTAGCAATATAGTTGCGAGCCGGCGAACAAAGTCTGTTGTTCCGTCCCCAAATTCACCTAGAGTAGTGAAAGCCAAAGCACCAAATCCATATCCTTGTGCAGTGCATTTTTCTAAATACTTGGTATTTTTGCGACTGACAGCATCCTTGATAGCCTGCCCCCCTTCCAAAGTACGACCATTACTCCCAGCAAAGGGCGACACAATCACTATGGTTGGGGTTTGCTTGGGAGATCTTAAATATAACCAAGCGGAATGAGAGTGAAAATGCACCTCACTATGTGAGGTTTTTCCATCCGTTAGTATATAGAGATGGAAACTGATTTTTTTTTTTGCCAATAGTTACGTCCATTTTTTTTTGCTTTTCAAAGATTTATCCATATTTGGCATGGGTTAAGAGATATTTAAGAACGGGCCCTAGCTCAGCTGGTCATCCCCGTTTTCCGAAGTTTCATGCGTTCCAGGAGGTCCCAGGTTCAAGTCCCCAATGGCGTAATATTGCACGAATTAACATGGAAGGTAGTGTTAGTTTTCCCCCCTTGTGACACAATCTCGCCCCCCTCCCGTTTCAGTTCCCCTTGGCAAGGTTACCCATGAGGCTCGCTGGTAGGCTAGCACAACAACCTGTTCAATTAATGTAGTAGTATGTCGTTGGAGCCAAGCTTGTTAGGCTTCCAACTAGTTTCATGTAATAATATTAAATAGAGAAAATAGAATCTTAATAGATAAAAAGAGCTATTTAAAACTCTTCATTAACTCCGTTATAATTACAAAACTCTTCTTAAAGTCGTGCAGAATTATAATTGCCATGACATATTTATTCGCCCAATCATAGTGATCAAGTAGTATTTTTTAATTTTTTTAATAGAAATTCTTAGGCAAAAATACCTAAGAGGAGTACAAACTAGAATTAGTGTCAAGAAGAGCGCCAGTACTCCTAGAATTAAAGTTTTTATATGCCAAGCCCAAGTTAAAGATATACAAATTTTGTAGTCTATGAATAGTTTTGAGCCAGCTCAATTCATGGGAAAAGCTCTGCAAATCGGGAGATTACTAAGTTAATTTAGTAAATGGGAAAAATTCGAAAAACTTACATCTGATCTTCTGAAATCATTGATTTTGTATTTGTTTTTCTTTTCCTTACTCTCTTCTCTTTGATCTTGAAATTTTTCAATTTTCGTCTTAGCATACCTTATATCTTGATGGAAAACTCATATAGGAATCAAATCTCTTTATAAGTTTTTTCCTGTTTATTTTTCTATTCAATTTCATTTGTGTCTTAACTGTTGTTATACTAGTTTTTTTATATGTTTTTCTAATTTTGAAAGTCCCCCTTGATCTTTATTGATTGATGCTATCCAGTATTGAATTTTAATTACCACCATATGCATCCTTTTAACATTATTGTCAAATCTTACAGTTTTAAGCAAGACAGAATTGTCAAAACAAGCAGTATTGCTAACAAAATCAAGTTTCAATTGGAGTGTGTTGCAGTATGATCATTTTCAAACCAAGAATCATAACCAATCTTCTAAATCTACAATAGTTTTCCCGATCCAACCGATCCTGAAACCAAAAACTCAGAAAATTCAAAAAATTTACTTTGCCCCCCATAGAACTCCATGATTTCAGGAATTTTCAGTTTTCCCCGGAAGGCATGCAGTTAAACCATAACAGATTCAATTTCATTATCTCCACGAATATTCTTCATCTATTCTTAAGGAAACAAAATATTTTCTTTCCATTCTGTCGACTCATAGACCTAGATATAAAGCAGGAATCAAAAAAATGTTTTCTTCACCAAGAAAAGTTCATAAACCTAACAAGAAGTTTATCAGCTGTGAAAGAATGAGTTCTAGTATCATCAACAATAAGGTGAACGATATTACATAAAAGATGAGAAGTGCTTCGATCAAAAAGAATCCTGTTATTTTTTCCAGAGGTGATATTGGTTCCTCAAAAAACCTAACTGAGGCAGATGGAGAATGGTCTAATAGTCTTATAGGTAAACTCATAGTTAATGATCTTGAAATCGAAACATCTGATGTTAAGGATGAGCTGAATATTCTTTGGAAAAACTATAGGAAGAGGGTAACCAGAGTTGTTGGACAACATATTTATGTCTTTAAGTTCAAAACTCCAAGGGATATTAAGGATGTTCTTAATAAGTCTCCATGGAAAGATGCATGCTTTCACTCTAGGAATACTCTAATGCAAAAACATATCAAGAGTATACTTTTACAACACAAGAATAAAATGTACAATTCAAGTGTCTTCTCCTTGAGCATCATCATGTTGTTGTTTTCACTGAAGCCGTTGAAGATCTAGGTAGAAAGATCTCTACCAATCCACCTAATTGCAGACCTAGATCAGGTAGCATGATCACTGCAAGAATTGAGATGGAGCTGGGTAAATCTTTAAATCGGGGAGAATGGTGGAACACAAATTCTTGGGATATAGTATGGATAAAGTATCATTGGATTAAGCAACCACACAATCTTTGTGGTAAATGCTATACTGTGGAGCATAATGATGAAACCTGTGAGGAGGTTGCAGAAATCCTGAAGAAGAGAGCAATAACACAGGAAAAATATGAACTGCATTTGTCAATGAAGGCTGGAAAAACTACTGAGAGTAATGTGGTAGCTGAAAGTAATTTAAATGAAGATTATGTGCTAGCGGGGGATAACATGGAAGACAATGAAGCTACAGAGGAGCAAATAATCATTAAGAGGGCAAGAAACCAACCAGATAACTCACTACGTTCCAACCCATCAATTTCTGGTCCAACTGTTACTATGCATAGTGGAAGTTCACACATAAATGATCATACTATTAACAAAAACACTCACACTGATCACATGGATGGAATTACCATGGATATGCCAGAGGATGCTGCAGCTGGTGCAAGGCTAGAAACCACCATAGATCAAGCTAGCAGTGCAACTAAGGTAATTTACTGGTCATCAATTTTTTGTTTTCACTGTTGCTGTGATTATTATTCATTTTATTTTTCTAGTCACACATACAACAATTTTCATTTAGCTATTCTTATAACTAATAATAATATGAGAGTTCTAGCTTGGAACTGCCAGGGTTTAAATAATAAAACCACTAGATACCATCTCAAGGACTTGATTTATAGATATGACCCTGACATCATTTTCATATATTAAGCTAAATTAGAAGTTAATAAAATGTATAGGTTAATAAAGCCATTTAAATTTCCTAATAATAAACTCATATCTTCTAGAGAGCTTGCTGGTGGTCTAATCCTTCTTTGGAAGTATGGTTTCCATTTTCAAATTGTTAATACAGATACATGGATTATTAATTGTCTTGTTCATGATGATCCTTCTAAGCCTGAGTGGCTTCTTACTTGTATGTATGGTTCATATTATCCTGCACATAAAGAAAAACAATGGTCTTACATCAAGGAATTAAGACAAACCATCCAAAGACATTGGGTGGTTATTGGTGATTTGAATCTGGTATTCATTAATGAAGATAGAACTTCTGCACATAATACTTCTTCCTCTTCAAGATATGCTGCTTCATCTGCAAGTAATATGGATTCATCCTCCATAGACTCTTCTTATGTGAATATGATTTATGAGGAAGGTTTAGAAGATATGGGTTACACTGGAAGATCCTTCACTTGGTCTAGCAATGTTCATGGTACTGGTGTAATAAGATCAAGACTTGATAGAGTAGTTACTAATAATGAATATGTTCTTTATTTTCTTGATGCAAAGCTTCTACATCTTCCACAATTAGGATCTGATCATTGTCCTATACTTCTAGATTCTTCAACTTCAGATGGAGACAGAAAAATAAACTGGGAGTATTTCCAGTGTTATGAAAGAGATGAGACCCTAAAAGAACAAATAATTGTGATCGGTTGTCATGCGACACAAATATAATTACACTTTCTTACTACTCAAAATATAAATATAGCAAGGGCAAGAAAGGATCGATCCCACAGAGAGGTCTAGGTTGTCTCGTTGTTTCGGTTTCCTATATAAATAACACCGGGGGTTTTCTGATTTTTATAAAATAGAAATAAAATAAAAGCAAAGAAAGAAATAAGCAAACAAATCAAATAGAAAAGATATTGGTTAAGGATTCATCTTAATTCACTAACATGCTTTCAAAACAATTGATTTTTAATCTCAAATTTTATCAAAAGCCCTAGGATACCTTGATCGCAAGAATATCCCGCAAATCTCCTTTTGTTATCAACAATCACATTAAAAGATGCGAGTATGAGCTCTATCTAAGAGAACAACCTAACGTGTAAAAGCACTAATCAAGTTTAATTCCCTAGATGCATTAAGTTCTATGAAATCAGGCCAATCAAAGCAATTGAACGTGGAAAGCGCACTAATTCAATTTAACAAAGGTTACGATTCACATATGATCATAAGAATATATCACTACAAACTATAATCATATTTATGCTACTTGTATTCAAGGAATATCACTTTTACGTATAATAAACCCTAAACTAGCAATAAATGTGATTAGAAGTTCTACCAATTTGCAACTTGACAAAACAATCAATCAAATCATGTAACTATATTTTTAGAAAATTGCAAACGATAAATATGAGACAAAACTAATATATTGAATCAAAGAATCATGCTTTGTGAAATCCAACTATTCCATAACCAATAATAAAATTAGGTATTCATATTCAAGGAGTTCATAACAAGAAGAAGAAGAAGTTCTATCATATTCACAAACCCTAGAAAACAAAAGTAGTAGAAGAGATGATATCCTTATCCAATTAGGATACTTAACCTCCTCAAAATCCACCAAAAACCCTAATTTTCACGTCCATAGCAAGCCCAAAACGCATCTCTCCTTTCTCTTTTCGCGCAGGCCCAATAAGGCCCAACAGAAAACCTAATCCAAATTGGTTTCACCATTTTGCTCATAACTTCTTCATACGAACTCGGAATGACCTCATTATTTTTGCGTTCTTTTCGCGTTTGAATTCTCTTCGAGATGGTGATAAGAATTCCTTGATTGAATTGAGTTAAAATTGGTCTTTGGCCCTTCTTCATCAATAACACTTTACTTGTTTGCTCCTTTTAGCACTTTGTAGCTCCTAATGGCTAATTTCTCCTTCTTTTGCTCCAAACGACTCCAAAGCACCTAATCCACTCAAAAGTAAGCATAAGATACATAATTCACACTAAAACTCGCAAAGAAAGCATAAATACTAGATATAAAATTAGGTGTTTATCACACCTATCAAATTCCCCCACACTTAGACTTTGCTAGTCCTCGAGCAAATCAAACAAAACTAAAATACAACAACTCCGTGACGTCGAGGCTACGGTTAATTTTAGCATAAATAACAAGCCTTTAAACCCCTAGGTGTCCCTAGTGAACGAGTTATAGTCTCGTGAAGGTTTACTAGAGATATACCTACAAAACCTATATTTCCAACTCCGTCTATTTGTGAAAAATCAATGAACGAATCCAAAATGACTACAGGAGGAGGTACCTTGCAAATTCAATTCAAGTATTAGTAAATAAACTCTAATTAGATAGTCGAACAAGCCACAATACTCGGAAACTAACAAACCACAATCACAATGAAAAGATTAAGAAGATGGATATAGATGTAGATGTTGGCGAATGTTCACAAGTGATCGATGTTTCCCATATCTGTCTGAAGGTCACTGCCAAGATGAACCTATTCCTATTGGATTGAGCTACTTGGCTGAATTCTACATCAACTCACTGGCATATACAAGGGAACCAGAAGTGACTTTATTCAACCAAAAATAATACTTTTTCTTTTCTTTTCTTTTCTTTTTTTTTTTCACTTTTTTTTTCTTTTTTTTTTTCTTTTTTTTTTCTTATATACATCATGATTGGATCAAATTGGATCCAAGCGCATGCTTCTTGTCATCAAGTACATGATAGTTGCCTTGGATCCTGCATTCCACGCTTGTTTAGGCGACGGAGACAGGGACAACGTTTCACACATACTGCTATTCCCAAGTGTCTTTTTATTCCGTTTGGTCTAATTGGTCGGTCTTTTTTTTTTTTTTTTTTTCATATATTTTTTCATTTTTTTCTTCTTTTTCTAGTAACTCAATCACTCTATTTCATCATATCAGTAATAACACGTCGATGTTTAGTGACCCACCAAAGCACTTAGAGAACAATAGATAAATATGGAAAAATAAAAAAAATAGAATGCGATATGGTGATATTCCGAGATATGGTAACAACTATCATGTTAATTTGTGATTTCTGAGCTATGTTCATCCCCTTTATAGTTAATTAGTTCCTCAACTCCTGCAATCAAAATGGTTCCATCCACTAATTGTGTCATCCTAAAGGCACACGTTTCTAGATTTCGAAGTTCAAAAAGCACAATTTTTTTCTTGGTTTTTCTATTTTTCTGATTTTTTTTTTAAAGGCATAAAACAAACTAAAACAAACTATACAAACATATAAATGCTCCCCCACACTTAAACTTCACATTGTCCTCAATGTGTAAAACCGAAAGTTCTGAATTCTGACATAACAGAAGATAAAACGCAACACCTGTGCAAATTGGTAAGGAATTTGGAAAAACTCCATTTCACAAAAGTTGTTCACCTACGTGTTTTCTACACAGTGTCAAAATTTCACAGTGTTTTGATAAACTGTCTGACAGTTATGGTCTCTGGACTGAACTACACGCAGTCTGAAATTTTCTGACGAAAAGGTATTCGTCATAATTCTCTTCTAAGATAGATTATGGACTTAATGAAATTAAACATGGGGATGAAAATATGAAAACAATAAAAAATAAATAAACAAAAATAAAGCAAAAGGATAAGAGATACAAAACCGGTGGGTTGCCTCCCACTAAGCGCTTGTTTTAAAGTCGACGGCTCGACTTAGTTTCTTGAAAGATTCATTCCCCATATATTAGCAATCTGAAATTTTGGGGATCCACCCATAACACCTGTTTTGCAAACAATAGATCCATACAAATATTAGTAATATAAAATAGAAACGAAGCTATTAACCGATAAAAGTTTCCCCCACACTTATTCTTGTCCACACTTGGAAGTGTATAAAGAATATAGGAGTCGGGTATTTCTACGGTTTCTTGTTCACAAACCTGCATAGTATGAGAATCGAGTTTCTCTAATGGAGGAAATCGAGAAACAAAGTCATTCAACAATGTTTTCGAAGCACAAATATTCAAACCAATATGAGGTAAAGGAGAAGAAACAATATGTAAAGGGTTAGACAAACCTATCACAATCTCTTGTAGCACGGAATCATCTTCATCCTTGAAAAACTCAAGTGAATTATTCACCTCTTGTATATCATGGTCCTCTATCAAACCTTGCAACCATTCTTCATCTGTTTCTGCCTTAACCGGAGTCTCGACATAAACATTATCATTACAAACATTCACAAGTTCAATTGGGTCTTCCATAATATTGGTCATAACGGTCACATTCTCAACATACTCCTCTTTGTTGTAAGGCACATACTCCATCATGGATTCAAGTCTGTCCGTAAGGAACTTTTTTAGAACACTCATTGCATCATCCTCAAGCTCTACCTTTTGAATAGGTTCTTGATCGTTATAAAGATCAATGCTTGAGTAAGCTACACTAGTGTCATCATATTCCTCTTCGTCTTTATCTTGATCCCAAAAAGATTCCATCGTACACTCCTCTTTGTTGTCACCATGAGTTGTTTCAAGCAATGTATCATAATCACCATCACTTTCATAGTTAACATAAGGTTCTTCATCGCTGAATTTAGTGTTGCTAAACTCTAACTCATCCTTTTGAATAGGCGAATGATCATTATTAAGATCAAGAGTTGAGTTAGCTACACAATTATCAACACAAGTGCCCAAGGATTGGCCTTTTTCAACATTAGCATCAATCAAATATTCATCACAAACCATATGCACATTAGAATTATACATACCTTCCTTACATTGATCAATGCCTCTTCGCAAGTTAGCAATACCTTCACGAATTTCTTGGAGTTGCTCGTCTCTAGTCTCTTTAGATTTTTGAAACTCTTGTTGTACAAAGTTGGAAAAATTGTCTAACAAATTAGAGACTTGTTGTTCATGAGCATAAGAATCCACCAATCCTTGTGGTTGTTCACACCCATACCCGCCATAAGGTTGTTGAGGTAAACCATAAGGTTCCATGGAATATTGGTCATAACCAATGAATTGGTTTTGATTATACCCCTGGAATTGTTGGAAGTTGTCATGTTGTTGAGGTTGTTGAAAACCGTATCCGTTGTTCCAATATGCTCCTTCCATAGAATTGGTACCTGAAATACGATTCTCAAACCAAGGTTAAAAACCAGAAAATAAGAAAAACAAAAATAAGAAACAAAACTAAAAACAAAAATAGGAAACCAAAAACAATTGACAACCGTTGCCTCCCCGGCAACGGCGCCAAAATTTGATCGGTTGTCAGGAGACACAAATATAATTACACTTTCTTACTACTCAAAATATAAATATAGCAAGGGCAAGAAAGGATCGATCCCACAGAGAGGTCTAGGTTGTCTCGTTGTTTCGGTTTCCTATATAAATAACACCGGGGGTTTTCTGATTTTTATAAAATAGAAATAAAATAAAAGCAAAGAAAGAAATAAGCAAACAAATCAAATAGAAAAGATATTGGTTAAGGATTCATCTTAATTCACTAACATGCTTTCAAAACAATAACTAGAATTGATTTTTAATCTCAAATTTTATCAAAAGCCCTAGGATACCTTGATCGCAAGAATATCCCGCAAATCTCCTTTTGTTATCAACAATCACATTAAAAGATGCGAGTATGAGCTCTATCTAAGAGAACAACCTAACGTGTAAAAGCACTAATCAAGTTTAATTCCCTAGATGCATTAAGTTCTATGAAATCAGGCCAATCAAAGCAATTGAACGTGGAAAGCGCACTAATTCAATTTAACAAAGGTTACGATTCACATATGATCATAAGAATATATCACTACAAACTATAATCATATTTATGCTACTTGTATTCAAGGAATATCACTTTTACGTATAATAAACCCTAAACTAGCAATAAATGTGATTAGAAGTTCTACCAATTTGCAACTTGACAAAACAATCAATCAAATCATGTAACTATATTTTCAGAAAATTGCAAACGATAAATATGAGACAAAACTAATATATTGAATCAAAGAATCATGCTTTGTGAAATCCAACTATTCCATAACCAATAATAAAATTAGGTATTCATATTCAAGGAGTTCATAACAAGAAGAAGAAGAAGTTCTATCATATTCACAAACCCTAGAAAACAAAAGTAGTAGAAGAGATGATATCCTTATCCAATTAGGATACTTAACCTCCTCAAAATCCACCAAAAACCCTAATTTTCACGTCCATAGCAAGCCCAAAACGCATCTCTCCTTTCTCTTTTCGCGCAGGCCCAATAAGGCTCAACAGAAAACCTAATCCAAATTGGTTTCACCATTTTGCTCATAACTTCTTCATACGAACTCGGAATGACCTCATTATTTTTGCGTTCTTTTCGCGTTTGAATTCTCTTCGAGATGGTGATAAGAATTCCTTGATTGAAATGAGTTAAAATTGGTCTTTGGCCCTTCTTCATCAATAACACTTTACTTGTTTGCTCCTTTTAGCACTTTGTAGCTCCTAATGGCTAATTTCTCCTTCTTTTGCTCCAAACGACTCCAAAGCACCTAATCCACTCAAAAGTAAGAATAAGATACATAATTCACACTAAAACTCGCAAAGAAAGCAAAAATACTAGATATAAAATTAGGTGTTTATCACACCTATCAAATTGCTGCTTGGAATCAACACATACAAAGGTCTCATGCTTTTCAACTTTCTAAAAAACTGGTGTGTACCATAAAATTTGTCTCAAAATGGAATAAAGAAAAGTTTGGAAATATTCAAAGTAATATACTTCTTCTACATCAGCAACTTGAATCCATCCAGCAAGCACAACCACACCAAAACACAAACTCTCAAATTTCACAAATTGAACAACATATAGAGCACTAGCACCAAATCCAGAGTGAATTTTGGGGACAGAAATCAAGAGATCAGTATTACTTGGAAATGGACATAAACATAAAATATCATCACACTAATGCAAATAGAAGGACATCAAGAAATAATATTGTTGCCTTAAAAGATATCAATGGTAATTGGTGTTCCACTAGATCAGAACAAGAAAACCTTCTCATTGGCTATTATAAATCCTTACATACTTCAATTTCTCCTACCAAAAATGATGCAATCTTGGAATGCATCCCTACAACCATCATTGCTGCTGATAATGTTGAGTTGATGTAGTTGCAGAATATCCTACAACTACACCCTCAGTATAATTAGTAAAACTTAAGAAGTTCATGATGATGGATAACAATTTTCTTATTAATGCTCTCAATTGATTACAAGAAATATCTAAATGGAACTAGAATAGTTACAACTTTCTCTATTCTCTTTCCTAAAATATTTTCTAACACTCACTAAAAGAACCTCCTGAATTTTACATTTGAACTACTATTTATAGTAAAACTTGTACAACTGTATATGTGTTGCGAAGTATCGCAACATATCCTCGTAAAATTTATGCTCACAAATCCTTCATACTTCCCCGTGCTTCTTTCATCATCGTATTATTTTGCGACTCTTTCCTCTTATATTTATTATGATGTTCGTAAGCTAATATCTTGCGATATTCGGTACCTACATCTTGCCTCTTCTCATGTCAGTTCTGCGAAGAAGAAATGTCATGAGAACCTCTATTCTCGTAAATTTAATATAGTTATCATCACCTGTTAGATTCGCAACACGTATTTTTCTCTTTCATTAAAATTTTGACACGTTGTTTCGTAACCGTGCTTCTCAACCGTTCACGTCTAATCGCATTGATGAATTTTTACTTCCATCAAACTCTCCCTTCTTTATAAATACTATCTTTAATTCTTCTTTTTATTCTTTTATTCTATTCATCTTCTTTACCACATCTGCTTCTGCAATTTCTTCATTTTTTCTTCTATTACGATTTCTTATCTCTTTCACTTCTTTTCCTCTCTATTTTTCTATCTTTCATCCAATGGCTCCAAAGAAGAAAACTATAGAACAACTTAATGCAGAGTTTGCTGATAGAGACCTTGTTCTTTCTGAAATTGATGGTCACAATAATAAATCCTCTCTCTGTATGAAACTCTTTACTGATCTCCACTGGGATGATCAGAAAATTTTAGTTTCACGAGGTCAAATCCTCGTAGGCCTTCCCCTTCCTCTTTATGATGTCAACCTCCCTATATTCTACGAAATTATTTCCCACCCAAATTTCTCACGAGCCATTTATCAATTGACTGGTGATTGCATTCATCTTCTGGTTGAGTTCGCAACTTGTGCTGCTACTGGAAAATCTTTATATCCAATTGAACTTAGGATACCTGCATTTAAAGATGTAGAAATTGTTGCTGCAAATTATACGGTCGAGAATATCTTCAAAAATTACACATTAATCCCTTCGAAGAAGGAAGATAAACGTTGGGGAGTTCGTCTTCATCGTAAAGTTGATATCGCAGAAGATGATCTTCTTATGCACGATATTGATTATGCTTCAGGAAATAATAAAACCCCTCACCGTTCTCATGATGAAGATTGGTACAATTATCCTCTAGCATTATCGGGTTCTTACATTTCTGGGATAGTAGATCTTCCTGCGAACCTTCGTGATCGTAACTATCAACCTTGGGTCTTTTCTTGGCCTAACAAAGATAAAGATGTATGTATCTCCATCTCCTTATCTTCTTTTTATTTTTCAACTTGTTTTCAAATGAGGTAAGAAACACTCTTATATGTATTCTACATAATATATTGTTGCCTCTGTTTCTTATCCTTATTTGAATTTATAGACTCTTCCTGATTTTCCTGGGGCCGTTGCGAGTAAAGATAAGAACTCAACTTCTTCTGAAGTGCTATCTGTAAGACAGAGAACGCTTCGTTATGCAAATAACACCAAATCTTCTTATAATGAAGAAAATACTCTTCGCAAAGGAAAGAGAAAGCTTGAGGATGTGGTTTCTGCAAAGAAGAGGAAGAAACTCCCAGCCAATACTTACTCCAACGTGATCTCCTCTAGCAAGAATGTCGACGGAGAACAAAGTGATGAAGATGATAAATTTCTTGAGAAGGGTCTTAGCTCTAACTCTGATACTATTTCTGATAGGGGACATGATGATGACAATGATGAAGAAGATGAAGACTATATCAATGCGGAAACTTTTGAGTCTGCAATGATTCAAGTGTCTGAGGCTTTTCTCCACTCTTCTCGTGGATTAGGAAATTCTCCTACTGCGAATGCTCGTAAACTTATTGCGAAGGCTTGCAAAGTTCCCACTGTACTCAACAATAATTCCCTTAATGGAATTTCAAGATTCGTATCTCCTGCTAAATTATACGCTTTGGGGAGTATGGTAAATTTATTTTCTATTCCTTGTTTATTTCACTTATTTCATTGATTTTTATTCCTTTTTATTTGTTCAGGTTGGGAGGGTTAGCTGCGCAGCTGCTTCGGATTGGGAAAGACGTCATTCCATTGCTGAGAAGAAAACTTTAAGCCGTTGTAAGAAGTTGGAAGTTGAGAATTCAAAACTTCGTCAGCAAATAGAGGATTTGAATATTGATAATGCGGAATTAAATTCCTGTTGCGAAGATAATCCACAATCTGCGAGTATCGCAGCTGGAGGTTCTTCCCTTCTTGAGGAGAATAATCAATTAAAGCTTGAAAATACTTCTCTTCGTAATGATAAGAAGCAATTAGAAGGTAAGTTCGTGTACTATGATTACTTTAACTCCGTAATTTGCTAACCAATTCCTTAATTTATTACCTTACTCTTTATTCTCTTATTCTGTAGTTACTGCAGAAAATTATGCGAAGATGAATGATGATCTGAAAACTATTCTTGCCGCACGTAACCAGAAGATTCGTGATTTAAAATCTCAACTTCAAATTTCTCGGGACAATCATAGTTTAAATATCAAACGTTTCCGAGCTAAGATGACTCGCAAGATTTGTGAAGACAACCAAATTCCTCTCAAGAAGTATCAGACACTCCTTTCTGAAGAAATTCCCAATGATACCCCGTATTTAGAAATTTCTGATAGTGAAGCTGAAGATGATATCTCTGAAGAAGAAAAATAAGATCATTTTGATGAAGATAAATCATCTTCAAAATAGTTTTATTCCTTTCTGTATATTTTCTTCAGTTCTTTTGTCTTGTTTACTTGAGTACTGCACTTTTAATCAATCAACAATTTCCTTTTGAAATTTAATTAGTACCAATGTCTTAATTTTGCGATGATGAATTAATGTTTAACTGAATGCTTCCCTCTGTTTGCATGACTTGATCATATGGAGAGAAATAATATATTTTGAAGACCTAACTTAGTATTCATTTCCCCCTTATTATTGCTCTTCAGGTGATCAATCCTTATTTTAAGTATCTAGAATATCTGCCTCAGTTTAAGTTGCGAAGCTTCAAGTTTTTGCGAAGTATATATGAAATCTTCCCCTTGAAGTATAAGAATTATGAATCCTCCTTGAATTATAAATCATCCTTGAAGAAGTATTATGTAATATCCTTGAAGAAGTATAAGAAGTATATAAAATATACGAAGTATCAAAAAATATGTACTCCTTGATTGCGAAGTATAGTAAATATAAGAAATACAAGAAGTATTTAACCTTTGATTGTGGAATATGAGAAGTATAAGAAATATTCGATCTTTGAAGAAGTATAAGAAATATCCAATTCTCGTAACATGAAATATATGTCCTTGATTGCGAATATATAAAGAACTCTTGATCGAATTGATATATGTCGTTGTTCGAAATATAAAGAATCTCCAATATAATTGATTTCCTTGATTGTTGTGGTCTTATCATGCCTTCCTAAGTAAAGGTCTTATTTTGCCACCTCTTTTGTGATAATATTTTTGTTCTTGCGATAATATGACGAGTCTGATCATTCTTGTGAATATACAACCTCGTGACATTATCGTCTTGCGATAAAACCGCAGGACGTTATCACACTTTCATGTAATAACCCATTGATCTCATCTTAACTTCATTGTATGTAATTCTGCGAATATGTATATATATAAATAAATAAATAATTTTTTTTTTTTTATATTCGCAGAAATATGATTGTTGCACAAATATGACAAGCCTTTATGTTCTTGCGAACAAGAAGCCTCATGACATTTGCGTCTTATAGCACGTATCAGCTCCCTAATGGAGGGTGCTGCCCTTTATCTTCCCCTTGGTTTCCCCTTCAAGGAAGCGTACATCTACCATACAAGGTTAGCTCTTCCCATCCGGTTTTGCAAACAACCAGCTTTTGATCGCAACCTCTTATCCTTTTTGCCTATAGGGCTTATAGTTACGAGGTTGCACCCTATGGGGTATCTTTGGGCCAAGTGCATCATTTGCCAAGACTTGTCAAGAATGGCAGATGTGCTTCAAACCCATCCGGCACTCTTGACTCAACCGTGTACCTCGTCGCCTTGATTGTTTTCTACACTTCTTTAGAAAGACAGTATGCCTTAGTCGCCCAACCTATATCCTGGTACATCGCAAGATTAGGTTGAGAATCCAAGGTGTCTAACCCGGATAGGTACCCCGCTTTTGGGTTGTACCCCGTAATGTCCATGTACTCAGGTTCCTTGGTGGTGTTCCGGTTTCCCTGAGCCATGATTATAGGTACCCCCTTAAATGACGTACTTTAGGAATTTACCTCTTACGAAATGTTGCTTCGTGAACTAGGGTGTACGCCACAAAGGTTTTCCTGTGTAAAATTTCTGCGGCTTTCTTTCTTTTTTGAAAGCTAATCACAGTTTGCGGTCTTTTGTTCGCAAATATCTTTTGCGTCTTTCTTCAATGAAAGCTAATCGCAAAAAAAAAAATTGTATTCGTAAAAATACTTCACAAATATTTCATGTTGCGAAATACCTCATTTCATTTTTCTTGTTTTTTCAAAATGCATTTTATTATACGCTGTGAAGAAATATACTGATTACCTTCGTAAATTATACCTATTCTTTACCTTCGTAAATTTCTTGTATGCTCAATCATTGTAACTTCATTCCTTCATGACTTAATCTTCAGCCATTAAATTTTCACTTCTCTTTGCAGCCTTTGATCTTTTTCTCCAACTTTCCTTCTCAACGGTTTTTCCTTCGCAAACTTCTACTTCAGTATCGTAACATTTATTCCCTTCTGCCTAATCACCCTTGATAACTCCAATACCTTTAGGATGAGGAAATTTTATGCATTGATGAAAATTTGAAGCTACGCCTAAAATCCCGTGAAGCCAATGTCTCCCTATCAAAGCGTTGTATGGTGATTCAACATCAACAACGCAAAATAAGATTTCAGTTCGCATTCCCCCTAATGGAATTCACATGCTTATTTCTCCTTTAGGTTTATTGGCAGTTCCATTAAAGCCATAAATCATGTAAGTAGAAGGTATTAGATCTGCGTCCTTTCCCCCCATGATTTTTTAAGAAGGATAGAAGAGAATATTGACAGAGCTCCCTGTATCAATTAAGATTCTATTAAGACCAAATGATTCTTCATCTGTATCATCCTCACTTTCTTCCATATTCAGACAAATTTCCAATCTCACTACCAATGGATTATCATGTATTTCGCAACCTTCTGGAATTTCTGTAGCTTCAAAAGAGATTTCACGCTTCTGCCAATCTTCGAGTCGTAAATTTTTTGCGATGCTCATTATTTATCTTCCTTCACCATCTCTCGTATATACCCTACTTAACACATTATCATGAAAATATTCTATGGTTTTATATGAGTGAACTATAGAATTGCAGAAAACATTTCTTGCTTTTGGTCCCACTTCAATGTGTAAGATTTCTTTTCCCTTTTCTTGTGTTGTATTCACCATGCGAGTTTCCATTGGGGCTTGTGGTAATTGTTGCGATTGTGCTTGCTTGAGTAAAAAGTGATCCAGTTTGCCTTGATCAATCATTTGCAAGATAATCCTTTTGATATTATTACAATTATTTGTAGAGTGCCCATGAAAATGATGGTACAAGCAAAATTCATGACTTCTTGGACCCATTGGTGGTTCCTTTCCCATATTCCATGGAGTTGGTATATTCTCCATCAAGATAATTGCCTGCCATATCTTTTCTACACTTGTATTCAAAGGTGGCATCTTTATTTTTTCTCTTATCATTCTTTGACCTCCTTGACCATTGTTATAATTTTGTCTATGATTCCCTTCTCCAAAATAATTTTGCCTTTGTCCCCCATAATTTTCTTGCTGCTGATCTAATCTTGGGATCTAGTTATTTCCTCCTCGACTGAAGAAATTCCTTTCTCTATCATACTCTTCTTGATCTTTACTTCCCATTGCTACCATTTTTGGCTGGCTATTGTTGGTTTTCTTCTCTTCTGATATCTGCGAAGATGTTTGCGAGGATGTCTGCGAAGTACCTGCTACGACATTGATTATTTTAGGAAGTAAGTTTGCTCTTGTATCTTTATTGTTGGTGTTTACCACTGGATATGACTCCATATTGTTTTGCTTTTCTTCTAATATAATGTACTCCTCTTGAAATTCTCGCAATTCTGTCATCATAATTGAATTCTTTCTTCTGAAGATTTGAACATATAACTGTTCAGTTGCGAACATCGCATTTATGAAAGATAAAATCAGGTATCTCTCATCCACACGTCCTGCCATATCACTGCACATAGTTTTCCATCTTCTTACTAAATGCTTCAAACTTTCACCAATTCTTTGTTTTAAACCAAACACATCTTCAATGCCAAGTCGCGAGGAATGATTCGTGATATATGCTCCTAAGAAAGTTACTTGTAAATGATTAAATGATGTAATAGTGTTCTTGGGAAGTCCTTCGAACCATTTTAGAGCTTCTCCTGTTAAACTTGATGCGAATTACTTGCATAATACAGCATCATGATTCTCCCATTGTAGCATGCATCTTACATATGCTTTAATGTGCTTAATAACACATGAAGTCCCATCAAAGATGCTGGTTAACGTAGGAAGATTGCACTTTGGTGGAATCCCTCCCAACTGTAATTCTCTAGAAAAAGGAGTCCTCGCAGCTTCTTCTATTGCTTCATCTAATTGCCTTCTATCTCCTCCTCCTCTACTGCTTATCATTCCTCTCATTTCCGCTAATTCTCGAAAGATTCGTGCATTTGCTTCAGAATTCTCCTCCATTGGCCTCTTCAACGCAGCTTCTCTTCTTCTACGTTCTTGCATCTCTTCTCTTGAGATTCTTCGCATTCTATCATACTCTTCATTAATGTTTTCATTTGCATGATTTTGCAAATATCTCCTTTCCAAATTGTCACAATTGTTTTGTTGCAGAGCATTTTGAAATTCTTGTTCTTCCATTTCTGTTCTCCTCATCCTTCTCATATGAATATCTGGAATTTCTTCTTCTTCATTTCTCCTTCTTCTGTGATTTATTTCTTCCTGGTTTGCCTGAACTCTGATTCGAAGATTTGGTTCGTTCCTTGTTATTTCTTCTCGTTGATTCCCAATATTCCTCCGAATTCTATCACACCCAAGATTTTGATTGTTGCGAGCTTGTTCACGTCTTCTTACTCCATCTTCGTAATTATTTTGATGCAGAGCTTGTTGTCTCTCAATTTGTTCCACGAGTTGCCGCTCTTCCTCTCGATTTTCTTCTCCATTCTGATTATTTTCCCTTGGAAATGGTTCTGTTCGTAAATTCTCCACATTTTGTTCGTGATTTGGCACTAGAATGAAACGATTCTCTTGATTTCTTTCAACTTGATTTTGTGCTTGTTCTTGCATCTCATTTTCACTATTGATTGTTGGCGAATTTTGTCCTTCTCTTCCTGGTCTAGCATTTGATCTCACAACACTTTGAGATTTTCTCCTTTGTAACATCTCATTTTCCCTTCTCAATTCTTGATTCTGTCTTGTTAGATTGGCACGTTCTTCAGCTTCAAACCTTCGTTCTTCTTGAATTTCTTGTCTCAATGTTTCTAACATCTCCCTTTCTCTTTCACGAGTTGTTCCTCCCATCAATCTCCCATTTTCTCTAATTTGTGGTTCTCTGTATGTTTCTGCTGGTGTATTAGTTCTCCAAGTGTGTATACTCACTCGATCATGATCTTCTGTTTGTTGAGTTTGATTTCTTCGATTATTCCTTCTCCTACTAGGTTCTCCTGTTACGTTTGCTTCTCCACCTGCGAGCCTTGCACTTCTTCTTACCACAGTCAATGGTTCTGATGTATTTCTTCTTCTAGCCATTTCAGATTTTCAAAACTCCTTAGAATTTTTGCTAGAACAATCTTCAAATCCCTGTTTCTAGCGCCAATTATGTAGTTGCAGAATATCCTACAACTATACCCTCAGTAGAATTAGTAAAACTTAAGAAGTTCATGATGATGGATAACAATTTTCTTATTAATGCTCTCAATTGATTACAAGAAATATCTAAATGGAACTAGAATAGTTACAACTTTCTCTATTCTCTTTCCTAAAATATTTTCTAACACTCACTAAAAGAACCTCCTGAATTTTACATTTGAACTACTATTTATAGTAAGACTTGTACAACTGTATATGTGTTGTGAAGTATCGCAACATATCCTCGTAAAATTATTTTATGCTCGCAAATCCTTCATACTTCCCCGTTCTTCTTTCATCATCGTATTATTTTGCGACTCTTTCCTCTTATATTTATTATGATGTTCGTAAGCTAATATCTTGCGATATTCGGTACCTATAGTTGATAAGAGTCCCAGACGCACCGGAAATATTAAAATCTTTAAAGGATATGAAATCTTGGAAGGCTCCAGATATGGTTTCCCACCTGGTTTATTCAAAACACATTGATATATTGTTGGAAATGATGTGATTCAGATGGTTAAACAATTCTTTCATACATGCTACATTCTCAAAGAGATAAATGCTACAAATGTATCTTAAATTCCAAAGACTAAGAATAAGCAGTTTTCCTCTGATCTTAGGCCAATTGCTTTGTGAAATACCTCTTATAAGATCATTTCAAAAATTCTTTCTTCAAGAATGAAAAAAGTGATGAATAAAATTATTTCACCACTTCAGGCTACTTATGTACCAGGGAGGCAGATATCTGATAATATACAGTTGGCACAGGAAACAGTTCATACTATGAAGAAGAAAAGTGAAGATAAAAATTATCTAGCCCTCAAACTAGATATGTCAAAAGCCTTTGATAGGCTTGAGTGGTCTTTTTTAAAGGATGTTATGTAGCAAATGGTTTTCTGTGAAGAATGGTGCAGTTTAATCATGCAATGTGTCAGTACTACAAAGATCTCAATACTGCTCAATGGTGCTCCTTGTGATGCTTACTATCCCTCAAGAGGCATTAGACATGGTGATCCCTTGTCACCATATCTCTTCATCATTGTAATGGAAGATTTTTCTAGAAAGTTGTACACAACTGAACAAAGACAATTAATTGAGGGGATTAAAATAGCTCCAGGTGTTCCTTATATCTCCAATTTATTCTTTGCAGATGATTGTATACTGTTTGCCAATGCTGATTTACACAATGTTAATAATCTCCTGCAAATCATTAAGGACTTTGGAGATGCATTAGGACAAATGGTTAACTTTCCTAAATCTATTGTCCACTTCAGCGCAAATGTGCCACAAAGATTTTGCAGAATTTTGTCAAGAAGGCTCAAAGTTCCAAGAATGAACCCAAATGAGAAATATCTAGGTATCTCTCTCTTAATTGGAAAAAAAAAGAAGCAATGATTTATACATCTGCAAGACAAGGTCAAGAATAGATTAAATAAATGGGGAAGCAGTACTTTATCTCAATGTGGAAAATCTCAAATGATCAGAACTATCACTAATACAATTCCTTCTTATACAATGAGTTGTCTACAGATTCCTGATGGGGTTTTGATGAGAAGAAGGGTACTTACACTATCTCATGGAAGTATCTGAGAAGATACAAGGATATTGGTGGTCAAAGTTTTATGGACTTGAAGATCTTAAATTAAGATCCACTTGTTACAGCAGCCTGAAGAATATGCACAAACCCTGAGGCTCAGTGGGTTAAATGCATGTATACAAAGTACTTTCCTTGCACAAGTTTGTTACATACCAGCATAAAAAGTGATTGCTCTTGGGCATGAAAGGGCATACAAAGGCATCTTGGGTTCATTAGGCAACACAGTTTCTGGAGACTTGGTTCTGGAGATCAAATAAAGATTTGGCTTGATATTTGGGTTGTAGGTATGGATTTCCCACCTACACCAAAACAAGAAGCTACAGACAATAAAGATTTCATCTGGGTTAAAGATTTATTTCTTCCAAATCGAAGATAGTGGAATGTGGATTTGATTAATTACCTGTTTCAGCCAGACACTGCAGCTCTCATTCTACAAATGAGAATCCCACTTGCATCTGGAGACAAAATTATCTGGAGACTAACAAAGAATGGAAGCTTTACCTTAAATTATGCCTATAATAAACTCTTTGATGACAGTTTGGGAAATTTGCAGGCCGCAAACCTGATCCAAAACACAAGTCTTAAATGGAAAGACTTATGGAAAATAAATACATGGCCAAGAGTTAGACATTTCTTTAGGAAGTGTCAAAATGATATATTACCCACTAGAGTGAGATTAATAAGATATAGTGGACAGTTCTCAAAATTGTGTCCCTTCTGCAATCAACAGGATGAACACATAATGCATGTCCTTTTTAGTTGTTCTTTCTCTGGAGAAGTCTGGATGATGGTTCCAGGTGGCAGTGGAGTTTTAACAATGAATGCAGGCATTGAGTTTGAGACTTTTTTTGAAAATTGGTAAAATCAAAGCATGAGTCAGAGTGGTCAAAGTGATTGGCTGAACATGGATATGGTGGTGATAGACACATTTTTGTGTCTAGGTTGTCCTCAATTTTATGTATTGTTGGTATTCGATTTTGTACTTATTATGGTGTTTTGTGTGTTTGTAGGTATTTTTATGTAATAAACATTTTTGGAAAATTCGGCTCGAAAAGTTGTTTAAAGGCACCCCCGGAGGATAACTATTAAACGAACTCTCAGTTTGGATAAGGGGTACTCAATTACTAAGGGGCAACTTCTTTACTATTTGCACCCCAGGGCGCAAACTGCTATTTGCACCCCATTATTTGTTAAGGGGACTCCATCCTCTTCGTTTGAATTCAGAAAAATGGTGGGGAAATGGTTCAGATACATGTAGAATTAGGGTTGAAGATTTGGACATGATTTACAAAGATTCAATCGCGGATTTTCATGGGATATATGTGATATGGGTATACAATGTTCATATGGGCATTTAATTCGATTGAATTTGGTTATATATTCGTCGAGAAGAAAACAAATAATATGCTTACAGATGGAGATATTCACGGGATTTCACAAGATTTCTTGTGAGAATTAGTTACTGGAGTGTGTTTAGACCATGTTTTACTCTAATTGAATGAGATTGGAGCGTGCTGGGAGAAAATCAACGCATGAGGAGTTAATTCTGGGAAGAAAATATTCCCGAGAATATTTTTCTTCACTGCCGATTAATTGAACAATATATGAAGTTATGGCGAATGATTCTGATGTCTGGAGGAGTATATAATGTGTTGGGGTTGATTAGAATTTTGGACGCAGATATGGGAAGAGAATAAATAGCTGCAGAGAGGAGATTGATTGAGTTGCAGAGAATATTTTTTTGCTCATGTGGAAGACGAAGAACACGAAGAACAGACATCAAAAAACCATCGTTCTTCAACAGTGTCAATGACAAAGCTGTTAGGGTTGTACCGCTACAAGGCCAGTGACACATATTTGTTATCGTTCTTTGTAATAGTGTTTTGCAATAATTATAAACGTTGCAAACACCCAATTTTCATCATTTTCTCTCCATTTCATCTTTGTAAACAATTTTTGAGCATGAATCAATATTTTGAGAAAGTTTACACAATGATGGGCTAAACCCAATCCTTAGGGCGATGGAGGAAGCTATCTTGCCAATGCAAAAGTGGTAATTCTTAATTATTTAATTTGTGCAATTTTTATTATGATTATTTGCCTAGATTGAAAATAGATTTTATGATTTTTGTTACACAATTGTATTTTCTATTGATGGAACATGCTTAGCCTATGGTTTGATGTACCATGCTTTGGATTAACATTTGTTGTTTCTAAAAATCTACTTTTGCAATAGTTGAAAATCAAATTGAACTTGTGAAATTGCATGATTAATATTAGTATCACTTTGGAATTGGTAAATAGCGGAATCCTATCCCTAGTCTCTCCATAATTTTCACTACACTTTTAATTTTGAGTTTGTTATATTTTCGCTTTAAAATTAAGTCTAAAAATATGCTTTCACAAGTCTTGAACGGACCATATTACTACAACATCATTGAAAAATACCACCAATTTTTGGCGACGCCGACGCAGACTTGTTTTTTGGCTAGAATTTTTAGATTTTTTTTTTTTTTTAGGTTTTTTTTTAGGTTTTTTTTGTTCTATTTTACATTTTTTGGTATTAGTCTTTTTATTACAGATTCTTGGATTTCGAAGCGAAAGAAAAAGGAGTTGCCAAAGCTTTTGGTGACCACTTAAAGATTTGGAGTTAAAAGACAAAGCGAAAAGAACGAAGAAAAAAAATCAAAAAAAAAAGAGAAGAGAATTTTATTAGATTTTGTTTTTATCTTTTAGATTTTTTTTCTTGCTTTTAGAAATCGTATTAGGATATTCTATATTTTTGTAATTTTCTTTTTACTTTGAACTTGGACATTTTTTTTAAACCCTAAGGAAGGGTGAAATTAAATATAAAACTATTTGCAGAGAAGGACGGCAATTACGATATTGCCTCGTCCCCTCGGGTTCGTACATGACATAGGAGTTGTGGCCCAAGTGGACTACAACGGTTCATCCCCCGTCAGGAACGGGAGGTAAGTTTTTCGAAACACTCGCGAATCCCCTGTCAGCGGGTCACTGTCTTCCTTCATGTGAATATATGTTGAGTACTGAAAGCGGTTTATTTTTCTAGTAAAGGGCAAGAACTGGCCATACAAGATAAGGGTTCGGATTTCATCGTCATTCTCTTCTTGCTCGCCTTAGGAACACAAAACCACCGTGAACCCAATATTAAAATAATGACTAGAACGAGACCAATAGGGTAACGAGCTTAATAGGAAAGTCATTCTAGAAATATTGGTTGCTCTTTTAAGCATACTTTGAAGTTCATGATGGTTAATGTAAGTTGAGCATGCTGCCTTGTAACCCAAATGAATGTTTTGCCAGTGAGGCTTAGGTGTCAAATCTCCATTGAGCTCCCCTTGTCTCTATTCAACTTACTTTAACTCAGATTGATTTCATAGGGGTTTGCTTAGATTGTAATGAATCCCCTTTCGAAGGATTAAAAGCTGGTCTACAAACAATCTAAGTGGAGCCATCATGCTTTTTGTTTGCTATAAATCAATAGGTTTGTTGTGGTGGAGTCAGCCTTGTTTATGTTTGCATAGAACTTCCTTTCCTTTTAGGACTTTTATTTTTAATTTTGTTTTTCTAGTGTATGCCCGAGGTTATTAGAGATCGGGCTTTGAAAAGAGACACTCTAGGTTGTTTGATCAGTGAAAAACCTAGTAGTTCTTCTTGTGAAGGTGGGGAGATCTAAGACTCTTCTTTTGAGATCCCTGTCTTTGGAAATTTCAGTTTTGAAAACTTGACACTTAGTGAAGAAAGTACTTCTAGTTCTTTGGTAGTGCCAGAAATGACAACTTTGAAAGCTTTGTTAAACCCAACTAGGACCTCTTGTCCGTCATGTATCAAGTTAGCTGAAACAGAGGAAAATTATGAACTAAAACCTGGGACCCTGCATATGCTCCCAATCTTTTTAGGGAAAGAAAGTGAAAACTCCTATTTTCATATTAGGGAATTCGAGGAAGTTTGTAGTACTCTGAAAATTAAAAACCTAGTTGATGATGCTTTGAAACTTAGGTTATTCCCTTTTTCCCTGAGAGATAAAACCAAATCTTGGCTATATAGTTTTCCTTCTGAGTCAATTGAAACCTATGATCAACTTACATATGCCTTTTTACAAAAGTTTTTCCCTAGGCACAAAACATCGCATATTAGGACACAAATATGTATTTTTGCTCAACAAGAGGGAGAATCTTTATATAGGTATTTGCAAAGGTTCAATGACTTAATAGCTCAATGTCCTCATCATGGTTTAGAAAAGGTTAGGCTAGTTCAGATCCTCTACGAGGGTTTAGATTATTCGACAACAACCATGGTTGAGTCCTTATGCACATGTGGGTTTGAGAATAAAATTATTGATGAGGCGATGACATTTTTGAATGAAATCGCCGATAAGACCCAACAATGGGAAAATAGTAAGGAACCACAAAAAACAATTCTTCTAAGTAGAGGAAATGTCAATATGGTAGAAGGATCTTATCATTCAGATGCTAAAATAGTAGCCATAGGTAAAAGGTTAGAAGTTTTAGAATTGAGTCACTCTAGTGGTAAAGTAGAGCCTTTTTGGGAAGGTCAGACTACTGAAGAGCAAGCCCATGCTCTTTATAATAACACTAAATTTGAGAACCATCAGAAATTTGACCCATATTCAGAAAACTATAACCCTAGTTGGAGAAGCCATCCAAACCTTTCTTGGTCCAAGGTTCAGAGTCAAGGTCAGTCTAGTAACTCTCAGGTTATTCCCCTAGGTTTTAGCTATGCTAAGAATCCATCAGGACCAACACAGTTTCAAACCCCTTCAGATAAGAAAATCATGAGTTTAGAAGAGTCTCTTGCCTTATTAACTCGAAACACTATAGAATTTCAGCAATCGGTTGCATAAGGTCTAGATGAAAACAAAAAGATTGTCCAGGATAACTCTCGGGATATTTCCGAGTTAAAAATCCATGTAGGTCTGATTGCCGAGTCTTTGAAAGAAATAGAGAAAGGAAAGTTCCCTAGTCAACCACAGCCCAATCCTAGAGGAGTTCATCAAATATATTTAGCTGGTGAGAAATCATCAAACCATGTGAATTCTATAACAACCCTTAGGAGCGGTAAAATAGTAGACAATAAGGTAGCCATGCCTAGTGGACATACTGTAGTTCCACCTTCTACCACCCAAGAAGAACCCATAGTTGAGGAAACTGAAACAATTTCTAAGGAGTCCCAAGAAATTCCTGATAGGTCTGCCTTTGTGTCTAGATCCCCATATCCATAGTAGTTAGCCCCAACAAAGAAGGAATCAGTTTTCAATGGGATAATGGAAACATTTAAGCAGGTGAAATCAACATTCCATTATTAGAAGCAATTAGGAAAATGCCTGCTTATGCCAAGTTCCTTAAAGATCTTTGTACACGAAAACTTAAGCTGAATGTCCATAAGAAATCCTTTTTAGCTGGTCAAGTAAGTTCAATTCTTCTAAACCAAACACCCCCTAAGTACAAGGACCCTGGATGCCCCACCATATCTTGTGTTATTGGTAATCATGTAGTTGATAAGGCATTGCTTGACTTAGGATATAGTGTTAACTTACTCCCGTATCATGTGTACACCCAGCTAGGACCTGGTAAGTTGAAACCGACCAAAATGACACTTCAGTTAGCTGATAAGTCTGTCAAAGTCCCTCGTGGTATCATAAAGGATGTTATTATTGAGGTTGATTGGTTCATATACTAGTGGATTTCATTGTTCTAGATACCCAGCTTATTCAGGACCTGAGTGCTCAAATACCGGTGATTTTAGGCCGCCCATTCTTAGCCACATCTAATGCCGTCATCAATTGTAGAACCGGACTTATGAACATATCTTTTGGTAATATGACTACTGAGCTAAATGTCTTTAATGTCATTAAGTCTTCTGATATAGATGATTTAGAAGTGCTGAACATGATTAGCACTCTAGTTCCCGATCCTTTAGCTTGCACTATGTTTGATAATCCATTATTTGATGAACCTTTCAGTGCTTCAGAGGAGGTAACCATGATGAACACCTTAGTTGATGAGCCTATATTAGAGATTTTCTTTGATAATCCCTTATATGATGATGTTGTTCGTTTAGATGACCAGTCTCCCAAAGAAGCTAGTTATTGTGCTGACTTTATGGACCCTAGAATCCACCCCATATATTTTGGTCCATTTGAGGATATTGTTCACCCTAAGTTTGGGGGTAATGATGACTCTAGTGATCGTCATGTATCCCTAATTGAAGTCCCTAACTTGGGACTTGATATTTGTGCGTCTAAGATACTACTTGAGTTTCTTCAAACTCTGCTACCCGATCCTTCAGATACTATCCATAAAGAAACCCAGTTCTTAGAGACATGTCATTCGGTTGAACCTGTTTTACTAGACACATATATAGAGCCCAAAGAGACACCCCAGATAAATCTAGTTGCCTTGATAAAAGCCCTAGATCAAGTTATGCTCTGTCTGCTCATTTTTCTAATCCAAGATGGTATTCTTTCATTCGTGTCTGATCTATTTGGTTCTGTGGACCCGAAGCTATTTCGGCTATTGGTATATGACTTTGGAAGGTGACAATCCTTTTTGAGGTATTTGATGTCTAGCTAAAGACTTTAAATTTAGCATTTTATGGGAGGAACCCATGCTCATGCTTATGGTAATATCCTTCCTTATTTCTTTTTCCATCCATCAAGTGGTAACAGTTTCTCCTTGTTCATGCTTTTAATTTTATCTTTAGAACATTGAGGACAATGATATATTCAAGTTTGGGGGTGGGGAAGAAACTTTTTGTTAGCTTTTAGTTGCAATAAATAAACTCCACAACCTAGAAATTTATGCTTATTAAGGTTGGCACTAACCAATCTAAGTGGATGGGAACATCTTGGTTGTAGGAGTTGAGGAACCAATCTGAGTGGATGGAAACATCTATAAAGTCTATTCATAAAATCATAGAGATCAGGTGTTAGAAACAACATGGTAGTTTCGCCATATCTCGTTGAGTCCTTTTCACTTTCTGTTTTTATTTTTCCTTTCTTCTAAGTGATTTGGTAGGGTACACAATTTAAGTTGTTACCATTGCTAGGGTGAAATAGAGTGATTGAGATACCAATAAATAAATAAATAAAATAAATAAGTAAAATGAAAAAGACAAAGAAAAAAAAGAGAAAAGAAATTGAGACCAAACCATCAGACCAACCGGAATAAATTCAATAAAGTCGACCACTGGTCCCCTTGTATATGTCAGTTGTGTTGACCTAGATCTAGGATTATCGACAACTGGTCCCCTTGTATATGCCAGGTATGTTGATATTAGTCAGACCGGTATCTCAGTCCATTATGATAGGTTCATCTTGGCAGTGTCCTTCAGACAGATATGGGAAACACCATTCACCTTAAAACCATGTACGTTTTTCTCTTTATCCATCTTCTTGATCTTTTCATGTGATTGGTTTGACTCCGGTTATGATGTCCATAGTGAGACTATCTGAGTAAAGCTCCGTCACTTATATATGAATTTTAGTATGCTTGAGTGCAAACTCGTGTACATCAATTGGAATTTCGTATCAGGGTACTTCTTCCTGTAGTCAATGAGAGTATGCCAACCAAGGAGATTTTTTAGTGCCTTCCAAGGTTCTGGGAAGATAGTTAGGGCCTGGAGTAAAGGTTTTGTGGGTACACCTCTTGTAAACCCTCCCGAGACTATAACTCGGCCACTAGGACCACCTAGGGGTTCAAAGGCTTGTTGCACATGCTAAGTGCAATCGCGATGCCTGCGACAGTGAGTTAGGATTTTTATTTTCTAGATTAGATTTGCTCAAGGACTAGCAAATAATAAGTTTGGTGGTATTTGATAGACACATTTTTGTGTCTAAGTTGTCCTCAATTTTCTGTATTGTTGGTATTCGATTTTGTACTTATTATGGTGTTTTGTGTGTTTGTAAGTATTTTTGTGCAATAAATTTTTTTGAAAAATTCGGCTCGAAAAGTTGTTTAAAGGCACCCCTGGAGGATAACTGTTAAACGGACTCTCAGTTTGGATAAGGGGCACTTTCTTTACTATTTACACCCCAGGGCGCCAACTGCTATTCGCACCCCATTACTGGTTAATGGGACTCCATCCTCTTCGTTTGAATTCATAAAAATGGCTGGAAAATGGTGCAGATACATGCAGAATTAGGGTTGAAGATTTGGACATGATTTACAGAGATTCAATTGCGTATTTTCATGGGATAGATGTCATATGGGTATACAATGTTCATATGGGCATTTAATTCGATTGAATTTGGCTAAATATTCGTCGACAAGAAAACATAGCAATATGCTTACGGATGGAGATATTCACGGGATTTCACAAGATTTCTTGTGAGAATTAGTTGCTGGAGTGTGTTTAGACCATGTTTTACTCTAACTGAATGAGATTGGAGCGTGCTGGGATAAAATCAACACGTGAGGAGTTAAATCTGGGAAGAAAATATTCCCGAGAATATTTTTCTTCACTGTCGATTAATTGAAGAATATGAAGTTATGGCGAATGATTCTGGTGTTTGGAGGAGTATATAATGTGTTGGGGTTAATTAGAATTCGGGACGGAGAGTTTGAAAGAGAATAGAGAGCTGTAGAGAGGAGATTGATCGAGTTGCAGAGAATATTTTTCTGCTCCTGTGGAAGACGAAGAACACGAAGAACAGACATCAAAAAACCGTCGTTCTTCAACAGTGTCAACGACAGAGCTGTTAGGGTCATACTGCTACAAGGCTAGTGACGCATATTTGCTATTGTTCTTTGTAATAGTGTTTTGCAATAATTATAAACGTTGCAAACACCCGATTTTCATCATTTTCTCTCCATTTCATCTTTGTAAACAATTTTTGAGCATGAATCAATATTTTGAGAAAGTTTACACAATGATGGGCTAAACCCAATCCTTGGGGCGATGGAGGAAGCTATCTTGCCAATGAAAAAGTGGTAATTCTTAATTATTGAATTTGTGCAATTTTTATTATGATTATTTGGCTAGATTGAAAATAGATTTTATGATTTTTGTTAAACAATTGTATTTTTTATTGATGGAACATGCTTAGCCTATGGTTTTGATGTTCCATGCTTTGGATTAACATTTGTTGTTTCTAAAAATCTACTTTTGCAATAGTTGAGAATCAAATTGAACATGTGAAATTTCATGATTAAAATTAGTATCACTTTGGAATTGGTAAATTGCGGAATCCTAGCCCCAGTTTCTCCATAATTTTCACTACACTTTTAACTTTGAGTTTGTTATATTTTCGCTTTAAAATTAAGTCTAAAAATCTGCTTTCACAAGTCTTGAACGAACCATATTACTACAACATCATTGAAAAATACCACCAGGTGGTTACTTGGAGCATTTGGAATGAGAGATGTGAAGTGGTCTTTCAAAATAAAAAGACCAATCCTCAATCTACTGCCAATAAGGCAATAAGTTTTGCAATCTACATTGGGAAACTTAATGACATGGAGCCTTCAATGCCTGATGTGGCATATAAACTCTCTAACCCTTCAGTTTTTTGGAAACCATCATGTGCACCTTATTGAACACTTAACTGTGATGCCTCTTTTGACTTAAACACATGACTAACTTGGATTGGTCTGATCTTACGTGATTGTGCAGGAAACTGGAGGGGAAGCCTCACTAAATGCTATGCAGGAGTAGCTAATTCAGATCAAGCAGAATGTCTCGCTCTCTTGGAAGCAACTACATAGAGTAAGGAGTTGCTGATATCCCACATTGTGATACCGACGGATTTGAAGAACATTGAGGGCTACATTAACAATAACTCTCCTGTCATTGCCTAGGAGAATGAAACACTCTTGCTTGATGCTATAGTTTTGTTAAACATTAACTTATCCGGTTGGAAATGTCTTTTTATTCCTAGAGTCTGTAATAAAGCTGCTAATGAGTTAGCTAAATTCAACATAAAGTTTAGAGTAGAGAGAGTGTGGTCTGATAACCCACCTTTTGTCATTGAAACTCATTTATTGTCAGATTTTACAAACCTTGCAAATTAATAAATTTCAAATTGTTAACAGCAAAAAAAAAAAAAAAAAAACTTTGAGGCCAACTAAAACAAAAGAAATAACATCAATTCAATTTTTCTTCTACTTCTTTCATGATAAGTAAGGTGAAATCTTCATTTGGACTGCATTATGAAGGTTAAAATCGTATGATAGCCTCGTACCAAGAGCTAATAGCATTCCAAATCCAAATCCAAAGCCTTTTCCAATAGCAAGAGCTAATAGCATTATCCAACAAAAAAAAAAGTAAAAAATAAATAAAAAATAAAAAAATAAAAATGAATTGCATCTGTGCAGGGAAAGCGAAAAATCCATGATTTATAAGAAAAAAAAGATTAAAAAAAAAATACCATTTAAATAAATCCAACGGTCAGGATCGCTTAAGATCTTGAAATGGTATCAACTCTTAGTAATGTTGGTATCAGCCCTTATAAATCATGGAAAAATCGTCATTTTTCCTCTTTTTAACAATCGAGAAAAAATAAATCGTCATTTTTCTTTCTTATTAAAAAAAAAAAAAAAAAACAATCGAGAAACTCACTGGGGCAAATAAGCGAATTCTACCTTATCCTCTCCTCTCCTCTTTTACATAAAAAGGTACTAGAAAGCAGTTTCAAAAGATAAAACTGGTGGAACAACTCTTCCAGTTCCAACGGCCATGGCCACCTTCAGCTTCAAATCTCTGCGCCAACAACAACAACACTTCCTCAGCCTAACACCAAGTAAGTCCTCGTCAAAACATCTTAATTCAAACACCCATCATTTTCTTTCTCATGCTTTCACTCTGAAACACAAACTTCACCAAGAAATTTCCTCACTTTTTATAACAAAAGCAAGTATTAGTGGCAAATTAGAACCACAAATAGCTGATAAACAACATGAAAATGCAACACAAGTTATTGATTCGGATAAGAAATTGAATTCTGGGTTATCTCCATTAAGGTCTAGAGAAGAAAGGGTAAAGAAAAAGTCTGATTTTAATTCATTAATGGAGGAGAAAATGGAGAGACAATATAGAAGAAGAGACAGTGATGTTGTTGAGCCTAGAAGAAAGAGAGAAATGGGTTCTGGGGTTTCTTCTTTGAGGTCTAAAGATGATGAAAAGGTAGAAATAAAACCTAAGAGAAGTAGAGGAGTTATTAGAGGGAAAAAGATGGGGAATAAGTCTGATGTGAATGAGGAGAAATATCCTAAGAAAAAGAAGCTTGATATGGTGGAAGTTCAATTTCGAATTCAGCTGGATCAATGTTCTAAAAGAGGGGATTTTTCAACTGCAATTGCTTTGTATGATTCAGTTCAGAAACAAGGGAATCTTGAGTTAGGTCAGTACCATTATACTGTGCTTCTCTATCTTTGTTCTTCTGCGGCTGTTGGTGTTGTTAGGCCAATGAAAAGTGGAAATGATAGTAGGACTTTCAGTATAATGAGTGCTGGAGATGAAGGAATGAGTGAGGAGGAAGATGGTGCAGTTCGGCTAGATGATAATGTCAAAAGAATTGCCCGCATGAAGGGTTTTGAAATCTATGAAAAGATGTGTGCGGAGAAGATTCCGTTGAATGAAGCGGCCTTGACTTCTGTTGCTCGGTTGGCAATGTCGATTGGTGATGGAGAAATGGCACTCCAGATGGTAAATAAAATGAAAGAACTTGGTATAAACCCCAGATTAAGATCGTATGGACCTGCATTATTCACTTTTTGCAGCAAAGGAGATGTAGAAAAAGCATTCAAAGTTGAAGAGCATATGTTGGAAAATGGGGTTTACCCTGAAGGACCTGAACTTGAAGCACTGTTGAAAGTAAGTGTTGAAACTGGAACAGCGGATAAAGTCTATTATGTGTTGCATAAACTGAGAACCTGTGTCAGGAAAGTATCAGCTTCTACTGCAGATTTGATTGAGAAATGGTTTGGAAGTAAGGCAGCTTCAAGAGTTGGGAAGAGAAAATGGGATCAGGCATTGATATTGGAAGCAGTGAAAAATGGTGGTGGAGGTTGGCATGGTCAGGGCTGGTTGGGTAAGGGAAATTGGGCAGTGAAAAGAACGTACATTGGAGCTGATGGTTACTGCGAGGGCTGTGGGGAGAAATTGGTTACCATTGATTTAGATCCAACTGAGACTGAGAACTTTGCTAAATGTGTGGCATCTATTGCTATGAAGAGAGAGAAAAACTCAAGCTTTCAGAGATTCCAAGTATGAAAAGGTATCCCTCAACTTTCAATTTCAGTTCGACTTTGTTTTATGGATTTTATCAATTAGGGACATACTATTTGCAGAAATGGCTGGACTACTATGGACCTTTTGAAGCAGTGGTAGATGGTGCTAATGTGGGTCTTTTAACCCAAAAGAGCTTTTCAGTATCTAAGGTAATTTACTAATTTTGTTGTTCCCTTTGGCTAGCTTCATTTTTCTTTTACCATGGTATCAGACCAGGGTCCGTGCGAGCTCCACATTACACAGTGGAAAGCGTAAAGGCTGAGAAAAGCCCCACATGGACAATGAGGTCCTATTAAACCTTGAATATTATCAATTGATGATCTTTGCTGCATTCCGCTCTCTGCCAAGTTGTTTTTAGGATGCCTACACACAAACTCAATAATTTCATTATACAATTATGTATATCTGTTACCATGTTTCTAATTTTAGTCGCATTTCTAGGTGAACGCTATTGTCAATGGAATTCGCCAGAGGCTTCCTTCAAAGAAGTTGCCTCTGATTATTGTGCATCATAAGCGTATTGAAGGAGGCAAAATGGAAGAACCAGCAAATAAGAAAATTATAGAGAAGTGGAAGAATGCAGATGCAATCTTCGCTACACCAACTGGATCAAATGATGATTGGTGAGCATGATGATAATTTTGGTCCCACAAAGTTAACTTATATTACTCTCCAAATTGAGTCTATTTTTTTTTCCTCTCTCCAAAATGAGTTCAGTTATACCTGTTCTAGTTTGACAAATCAGTGTATCAGTTGGTGTTCATGTGCGCTTCGTTTTTCTTTTTCTTTCTCCTTCTGTATTCTCACTCCCCAAAGTTTAATAATCTATGCTTCAGGTACTGGTTATACGCAGCTATAAAGTTTAAGTGCTTATTGGTGACCAACGATGAAATGCGAGATCATATATTTCAACTTTTAGGAAATGATTTTTTCCCAAGATGGAAAGAAAGGCATCAGGTAGGTTACTTTGTTCATTGTACAAAGCTTTTATGTTCTCTGCATGGTTTGATAGACTCAATACTACAGAAAAAGAAAAAACTCTCTTTCTGCTGAAATTTCAAGTCTCACAGTCACAAACAACACTATCATTCTTGCACTGAACTGACAAGAAACATTTGAAGTCTTCTGCTGTATTTGAAAAAGTGAATATTTTTCCGATCAACTAATGCATTGCTATCTCACTCCTTCTAGTTTGCGATATCTAAGCAACATGTAAATGAGCGAGTTTTGCGGGGAAACCCCAAAGAACTATCTTAACATTTCCAGACTCTTTAACATCTCTGTGATCTGTGTTTGTGACTTTCACTCAAAGAGATAGTAATTTTCCATTTTATCTGTCAGATGAAAGAAAGGTTCTGAGTCTAATATGTTCTCCATCTACACCTGTAGCGCTAACAGGTCATATTCTGATTTTCATGAAGGTACATTTCGATTTCAGTGAGTGGGGTCCAGAATTTGAAATGCCTCCTCCTTGTTCTGTTGTTATTCAGGTCAGTTTCACTCCATCCATGCCTAAATTCATGTATCATCTCTTTAATGAGAAGCATAAATTCTGAAATACTAACTTTCACCCATTTTCACTTAAATTCTGAATGTCGATACGTGGGAGACCTGTACCATTGTTACATAATTGCCCCGTTCTTTATGATACAGGAATCAGAGTGTGGACACTGGCATATTCCGGTTGCATCAGAACAAGATTCGGAAAGGGATAGAACTTGGCTTTGTGCAACACGCATGCATGTTGAAAATCAAGATTTTCCCAAAAGACATGAGGGTAATCACTAGAACCCAACTTGATAATATCATTCTCCCTCTCTCTCTGGAGCATGGATAGACTATGAGGTTCTTATAGCTCACGAGTTATATGGGACCTTTTTGCACTTGGTTTAGTGACACTTTCTTATAACACTTCCACTTTTTTTACCCTGATTTTGCACAAGAAATATTTTAAAGAAAACACTATCAGAAGTTTTGTTTTCTTTGTTAGTGAAGTGTGATATTAGTAATTTCTTGATAAAGTTTACCAACCTATTTTGGAAGTCACGAGGAAATAAGTAGTAGTTCAAGATGATTTCTGAGTCCAGTATCTAGCCAAAACTGGGACTTGAAGCACAATCTGTCCCAACATTTCGGCCAGCAGTCTTAACCATGGTTTTTGATCAGTACCCATGTAAGTGTAGGCTCTATGTAGAATGAAGCTGGCCAAGTTGCCATAGAATTCTGCCGAATAGTGTCTATTTGTTTCGTTTCGTTGTTATTTTAACTGCCCCTTCTTTACTACCATATCGTAAAATGGTCTTAGTTGCTTAATGCCATTTCGTAGATCATCTGGTTTTCTTGACCCAATGTTATATCCTGAAACAGATGCACATCTTCCAAACACCATGAAGAGCAAATCTGTAACAAGTAAAACCATGAAGCAGCCGTCGTCAGATCATGGTGAAGGTGCAACGAAACATGAAAATACTCAACCCCCTCCTGCAAAAGAAACCTACAGGAACCTTAGAAATATTTTATCAGCTTCACTATTATCAAATTCAAACCATCAAACCCCTATTTCTGACATTGAGGAGGCCGAGAAACTTGGTGGCTGCACGATTGACTTCCAAATTTGAATGGCACCTCTTTCGAATAGCAAATTCCAAGAAGAAGTATTGCAGAAAGCTCCTTTGATAGCATTTAATTTTCGCACTGGTCATGCTATCAGATGTAAAATTGAGTTTAAGCTGTGTCAGAGTATAATCTCTGGGTTCAGTCTCATAGGCAGGATTGTATATTTCAAGGATTGCGATCGTCAATAAACTCAAATGGGTTTCCTGTTCAAGGAATACTGTAAATATAAAGCTTCCGTTTGATTCTGCATTGTGCATGAAAGAATTACACGCAATTTCTAAAAATAAATCACGCCAAAAGGCGGTTTTGGCCTACTAGTGCAAGATTTAGAAACACTCTAAAAAAGGAAACCTTCCTCAGCTAGGACGCGTTACCATCACGCATACAGAAGCTTATAAAAGGAGGGCACTCCATCTTATATTTCCCATCCCATGCGATTGTTTTTTCAGCTTCTGCAAAAAAAAAAATCTCTCGCCGATTGTCAAACAGAGATGAACATGGCAGATGCAAAGGTAAAGAAAGCCAGAGATGTTTTAATGGCTGATAAGTATAATGTTGAAGCCTCAGAAATTCTAGCAAATCAAGCTCAGCGTTTGCCAATAACAGAAGCGGCACCAATATACGAGCAACTTCTCTCAGCGTTTCCAACAGCTGCTAAATACTGGAAGCAATATGTGGAGGCATACATGATTGCAAATAACGATGTTGCAGCTAAACAGGTATTCGGTCGCTGTTTATTAGATAATCGTCATATTGCTCTATGGCGCTGTTATATTCGTTTGATTAGGAAATTGAATGACAAAAAGGGTGCAGAGGGGCAACAAGAGACCAAGAATGCTTTCGAGTTTATGCTTAATTATGTTGGTTCTGACATCGCATCTGGAACAGTATGGATTGAGTATATTACGTTTTTGAAGTCATTGCCGGCTACAGATCCACAGGAAGAGTCTCAGCGTATGGCTTCGATAAGGAAGGTGTACCAGAAGGCTATCGTTACACCTACTCATCAGGTTGAGCAAATTTGGAAGGATTATGAGAATTTTGAGAACTCTGTCAGCCGCGCATTAGCAAAAGGTCTAGTGTCAGAATACCAACCGAAATACAACAGTGCCAGGGCCGTCTACAGAGAGCGAAAGAAATTGGTTGATGGCATTGATTGGAATATGCTTGCTGTGCCTCCAACTGGATCTGACAAGGAAGAGCAGCAATGCATGGCGTGGAAAAGGTTTCTGGCATTTGAAAAAGGGAACCCGCAAAGGATAGATGCTGAAGCTTCTAAGAGTCGAGTTATCCTCAGCTATGAGCAGTGTCTAATGTATTTGTATTATTATCCAGACATATGGTATGACTATGCTACATGGCATGCAGATAATGGTTCTATGGATCTTGCAGTCAAAGTTTATCAGAAGGCTTTGAAGGTTCTGCCAGATTCTGAATTGCTGAAATACGCTTACGCGGAACTGGAGGAATCTCGTGGTGAAATTCAGCCTGCTAAGAAGATTTATGAGAGCCTTTTGGGGGATGGGGTGAATGCAAGTGGACTGGCATACGTACAATTTATCCGTTTTCTGAGAAGAACTGAAGGAATTGAAGCAGCTCGTAAATACTTTGTAGATGCTCGTAACTATCCAAACTGCACGTATCATGTCTTTGTTGCTTATGCAATGATGGCATTTTGTCAGGACAAGGATCCAAAGTTGGCGCACAATGTCTTTGAAGCTGGTATGAAAAGATTTATGCATGAGCCTGAGTACATCCTCGAATACGCAGATTTCTTGTGCCGTTTAAATGATGATAAGAATGTCCGTGCATTGTTTGAGAGGGCCTTGAGCTCGCTCCCACCAGAGAAATCTGTAGAGGTCTGGAAGCGGTATGCCCAGTTTGAGCAAACATATGGCAACCTGGCTAGTATTTTGAAAGTAGAGCAAAGGAGGAAAGAAGCTCTTTCTAGAATAGGTGAAGACGGATCCTCCGCATTCCAGAGTTCTTTACATGATGTTGTGTCAAGGTACAGTTTTATGGGTCTCTCGCCGTGCTCATCTAAAGACCTGGATTATTTGGCGCATCAAGACTTGCTTGTGAAAAACATCAATAAGAAGGCCGAAAAGTCAGTTCTACCAAATGGTGTCAATGATGCAAAAACATCTGCAACATCTGCTAAAATCAATTACCCAGATACTTCCCGGATGATTATTTACGACTCCCGTCAAAAGCAAGATGCTGCATTACTTCCTAACAGTACAGAACTCCCAGCTCCTGCTGCACCTTTAGCTGGGGGGACTGGGACAACAAAATCACTTAATGAAATTTTGGGAGTGCTTTCTCCAGCTTTTGCAGGATTTGTAAGAAACTTGCCTTCTGTTGATGGGCCTGCGCCGGATGTGGACATAGTCTTATCTATATTACTGCAGAGTAATCTTCCTCCAGTACAGACAGGAAAATTAGCCCCAGGACATATCATGAATGATCCTTCTGGTGCAAACAAGTCGCGCCTCAACCCAGGTGGTGTGCCTGTCAAATTAACTAAACAAATCCATCCAGGGGTAAAGAGAAAAGAGATGGACAGGCAACAAAATGATGAAACCCCTGTCCAAAGCCAACCAGTTCCAACAGATCTTTTCAAGATTAGACAAATGAAGAAAGCTCGAGGAGCAACCAGTTCACAAACTGGATCCGCATCCGGGAGTAGTGGAAGTTCGTTCTCAGGAGAGAGCTCTCAGGCAGTTTCGAGTAATTGATGTACTTTAAATTGACATTTTTTTACTGCAATCTTTCTTTTGTATGTACACTGTGAATGTAATTCAATTTTAAACATTTAATGCAAGGCCGCAAGCAAACCAGAATTATGAAAATTGACATTACAGGACTGAGTTCGCTGCAATTATATTCTGTAACTATTTGTTAGCATTATATTTCATCATTGTCAAATGTTAAATTTTCGTTTTTATATTTAACTTTATACATAAATTTCTCTTTTTACCAGATAGGTAGTACTAATGACAGATAATGTGTAAGATGGCGAAAACTGTGAGTTCATGCACTTGCACCTGTGTCATGGACAGGAGGCTTTTGCTTCACCTTTGCCATGTCTACAAGGTCACTAAACAGCTTATTATCCCCTGAATTTGGCTTTTTCATCGGTGGAACGTATGAAGCGTAGTCCCTTGTAGAGTTGTCATCTCGCATGGAGAGACCATGCATACCCTGGTTGATAAACTGAACTCCTTGACTATGATCATATCCATAACCACCTTGGAACTGCTGGTTGTTCTGTTGCATCATATGTGGATTCATCTGGGGGAGCATGACCATCATTTGGCCTCCTTGGGGTGAATAAGGAATACCAACAAGTTGGTTGTTCTGCATTGGCTGATAATTGATGTTCGTCATCTGGCCATCCGTTATGGGTTGAATGTGCATCCCAACCATGTTACCATTTCCCATATGATAGGAATGAGTGCCACCAGGCATTTGTTGTGTGTGTGTCACCACCAATTGAGTGACTTGCAGCTGCTGAGGCTGTTGATGATTTCCCACCAGCTCGCTGTTGTCTGTCGTTTCAGTTTCCCAAGGTGGTCGTGGTAGGGAACCACTGCTTTCATTACTTCCCCCTGTTGCAGACTCGAAGGGTGAGAAAGGGGTAAAGAAAAGAAAAGTACGAAAAAAATGGAAATACGGCGTACCGTAATGAGGTTGTGGCTGCTCATTGTAATTTCGTGGAGAATTTCCATTTCCGTTTATGTAAAACATTTGTTGCTGATTTTGAGACTGTAGCATCGACGAGTGCGGTGACATTTCTCCAGCCGGATAGTTTGGATGGGAATAATAAGGATCTGGTGCTGTCTGAGGAAACAATCCTGCAAGGACAAGAGCATTGTTTGGCTCAGATACTGCAACGCCGTTTGGCTGCTGTTGTTCATTATCATTCACAGGAACAATTGCTAGTGAGTTCTCTTTTGTTGGTTCTTCGCCTGCATTAGAAGAGCCAGGATCTTCAAAACTGAGAAGGTCCATGATGGGACCTGGTGGTGGTTGATTTGCTGCAGTTGTACTTGCACTCGAGCTGCATTTAGCATAATACTCTTTAGTGTATTTCAAGTTCGATACATATCTATATTTTAAGAAGATTTAAGAAATTTGAACATTACCCCACATCTTCAGATGTAACAATAAGATCCTTAATATCCATAAGCGGCGCATCTGGGTCAGGCTTCTCCGCTTGTAGAGCGGTTCCTGAAACCATGCTTTGATACTTCGCTAGTATTTGATGCAAGTCATCGTTCAGTGATAGTCCCCGACGAATAAGATCTTCATCCCTAAACAGTTTACATAAATTTCAGCAAAAAAATTTCATGATGTCCCATAAAAACAACATTTCACATACTGTCAAACTTGGGTACTAATAGAATGGAGATGCTTAAAAATTGCAACTAAAAACGTTGCGGGTTGTCCGGTATAAACATCAGATTGTTCAACAAAATATTGGTGTTCCTCTATGGGAAATGAGACTTAAGCAAGAGTCTTACGAAGCTGTATTGATAAGGTGCACCAATCTCTGCTTGTAGGAACGACTCTGTGCAACCAGATCAACAAGCACATCCTGTTTGAGCCCCTGCTAGACGACCAACTGAGATGATCAGAAAATGAATAGAAACTGCAAGCCGCTTTCTTGAATATGCTTAGTGCAGAATAATAGTTAGCCGAACTTAAAGCAAGATATGAGTGCAATAACTCGTTTGTGGGAAGGAACCAACTAGGAAAAAAGAAAAGAACTTCACTTCACCTCTTTATCTGCAGGATCTAAAGCACTTAGCATGTCTGACAGGATATCTATGAGCGCGCTCACATTTTGAATATCTGTCAGGCTAGAAAAAGCAATACAAGTTAAGAAATCACCTGAACAGCCAGCACATTCTCCTTGGAAAGTCAGGTTAATGAAAATTTTAAACATTGGTAAATATATCGAGCCGTTGGATAATGCAGAACAAGATAGGTCAGCTTAGGAGGTAAGCAAGCAAATGCGCAGTTCAGGATACGAAATAACAAATTCTGTTAATATACTGAGTTGTCCTAGTTGGGTGAACCAGCATAGTGAATTAGAAGCTCATATGTGTACCTCAAGGTTGGAAATTCAGAATCCGATGAAGAGTCAGTTCCATGATTTTGTGCATCTGACGTAGAAGGATGCATTCGATTAGTAGTAGTATACATGGGTAAGGGCATGTCAGAGCCCTTGGCAAATACAGGTCCACCTCCACGCTGGAAACAGAAACCGATAATTTGTCAAAGTAACCATAAAAAAGAAGAAGTAAAAATCACAATGCGGTCTTGGCATTAAGAACCATTTCTAAATACCCAGTCATAATCGTACCCCAATATCACATTGTGCATCATAATGTTGTGGATGTCTGCGCCTTGCACTACCGATAACTTCTTTCCACGTTTCAAGTACGGAGTCTAACTTATCTGAGACAGCCTCATTGTACTGGAAAAAGCATGGAACAATTAATAGTTTACAATAATTACAACAAACTCAAAGGTTGGTCCAAAAATTGAATTGACAAAAATTATGTATATCCAAACCTTCTTTGTTCCTAGTTTCACCAACACAAGATGAATTTCTTTGTCCACAATATGCATATGCACAAAATTTCCACAGTTCTTTAGAACTGTATCCAGAAGCTGGTATAGGGAAACAAAAACCAAATTAGTAGTTGTTTGGCTGGAATGCTACTAATTGAGGTCTTGATGCAACAAATATTGCTTAGGTAGGTATTGCGATTATTTGGAAACAACCGTTGTAACATCACAATCGGCCATTACCATGGTAACAGTTATAACACAATCAAGACATTGACTACAAACAGGGATTAAGATGCCTACCGTAAGAGCAAGAACTTTGACTTTCAGATTTTTGCTTTTAAGCCGCTTCTTAATGCCTCTAACAATAGCCTTGATTTGCCTGATGAACCCAAAATGAAAGTGAGAATATTGATCGAAACAAGCATATTGCAGTAGCAAATGAACACTCAGGAAAAATTTCCATGCAAAAAAGAAAAGACAAAAAAATCGGCAAACATGTATACAACATTGTTCACGGCACAAAAGGGAATGCTAAACATTTGGAATACGTAAACCGAAATTCGGCATCGCATCAAATTTTACAAGAATATGAATCATAATTTGTGCATTCGGGCTCTTCGTTGAAACGGGGTTCTAAATTGACAATGGATTCATTCACATTTTGCATAAACACCATTTTCATATAAGAAGACCCGCAGGTTCATGCCTACTGCCCATGCCTGCCCGTCCGCCCACCAGCTTTCAAGATTTCTAAACCCTTCATCATACACAATTATTGCACTATGTTGCACGAAATTGGTGCAAATTGCAAGCACAGGATATACAACAGAAATTGAGAAATGAATTTAACAACAGATACAAAATCTCTAAAATCATAACAAATTAGAATCAATACCGAAACCAGAAAAAGAAGTTTCATAAAAAATAAGAAGAGGGAAAAGAGAATCATACGTAGCATCACGATTCATCAAATCACAAATTTCAACATTCATTGCCCAATCAGGACCAATCAATTTATCACTTGTTGCTCGTTCAACCAAATGATGCACCATTTTTCAAATAATTTCTCAATAAAATCGTCAAACCTTTTCTCTCTAAAATTTCTATTTCTTTTCTTTTCTCATGTTTTCTCTTTCGTTTCTGCAAAACAGCAATCTCTCGGATTTTACGATCCATGTTTCTTTGGATGGATGGTTAATAAACTGCATGATGGTTATTAGTACTAAGGTTGGGCAAATTTTTGACGTTGGATATTGCACTGTGCTGCTTTTTATTTGGGCGTGGGCCGTATGGCTTTAGATGACCCCATTTTGAGCGGTTTTAATCACACTGTTATCTTCTATCCCAAGTACTGTGAAATGCTGTTTATGCGTTCCCCAACGATTTCATTATCTACTCAACGATTGGAAATTTCGACAAACTTGCAGCTAAGCATTTTGTAAGATTTGTAATGCTTAATGTTTGAAGAACTAAATGGGTACTAAATTGTTAAGATTTCAAAGGATAATGTGAAAAACTGGAAGTGGGCTATATAAATATATCAATCTAGCTCTATTCTTCTGTTCTCACTTTGATTGATTCCCTATCCTGGCACACCGAGACATAGCTGCATGGGCACAAGGCTCAGTAAGGAACGGGTACCCGTACTGAGGCAGGACCAGATTTCATATCCTCCAGAAGAAGATTAAGAAGTGCCTGTGCAACTGGACCTTCTTTGCCTGCACAAAAACCAATCACAATGACAGGTTAGATTGAATCTTACGGAAGTAAATTATATCTTGAAAGTATCTAAACCAAAACAAAATATTACTCGAAACTAAACATGAAACTAAGCATCTGTTTGTTCTTACCGTCGCCAATGACCTGGTCATCCCACTGCACCACGGGACGCACAAGAGTCCCACTCCCAATAAGCATCATCTCCTTGGCTCCCTTTCCTTCTTCCACAGTGATATTTCCCACCCTGATTCCAGCAATTATTCCCTTCTGCACAAGCCCCTCCGCAAGAGCCAAAACTCTTTTAGCCGTGCACCCACTAAGAATTTTGTCAAAGTATGGCATCAGAAACTCGTTTTCTTTCGAAACAAATGCCGCATTCATGTTTGGTCCCTCTGCAACAAAGCCATCATCATCCAACCATATTCCAGCAAAAACACCCTTTTCTTCAGCTTCCATCTTTGAAAGCACATTCGGCAAGTAATTGACACTCTTCACCGTGGCAAATTGAGGTGGTTTAATTGGAATCGTTGAAGTTGACACTTTAACGCCTTCTTGAAGATGAGGACTTTGATCCTGGAATACAATAGCATACATAGAGGATTGATGACAGCCTGATGGAGATAGCTGGAAATCACCTGGTCCGGCAGAGAGCCAATACCGCAGAGATCCTTCCCTGCATTTTGATGCTGCAACGGTTTGTATCAGGATGCTTCTTATCTGTTCCCGGTTAAAAGGGAGGTTGATCTTTGCGTTGGTTGCAGACCTTAAGAAACGGTCAATATGCTGGTCTAGCTCGTAGAGATGTCTAAGATGGAGACAAAAACATTACAGAAATTGATTAGTGGTTACCACAACTAAGTGGCTGAACATGAAAGTAAGTATTCGTCTAATTGGGGAATTCGTAAAACACCAAAATTATCCATACAAAAGCTGAGAAACTAGTTTCACCGTGAGTTACTTAACAAGCAAAAATAAATGCAAAGACGGAATGTGGAGAAATGCGCAATGGAGATAATAAGGCTAAGCTACAACATCTGTCGGTTTTGCCATAAACTGAATTGTTAACTCATTTATGTCAAGACTATGTTAAAGTTACATGTAACTGAGGGAAGAAATGTCCGTCCAGTTTCGAAAAAACTCACCAAGTAGGACTGTGAATCATGCTGCCTAAGTGCCCAGTTTAGAACTCAGGTAAGGTAGCTATTAAGTAAAAATATGCAGTTGAAGTAAGCAGGTTAAATTCTTACCCATCTATTATTGCTGCTGTATCAAAAACGCCATGTCCTCTATGAACGATGTGATCGTCCATGGGTATGACCATCGCGGAAGAATCAGTAGTAATTCCACCAACAACACTAGAATACATAGCCATGTAATTCTGTTTACTTTCATGGTTTCCTCTGTAAGCTCTTAGCTTTTCAATAACCTAGGACATATACATGCATACATTTTTTACTTCATTAAATAAAACCCACAAATCAAAAATGAGAAAATTGCACAAAAATGAATATAAAATCAGGTAATTAAGATAAAAGAAAATAGAACCTCCGAAGATGAGAGAAGAGGAACAGCATCATCAAATGTATACTCTGTTTGTTCAGGACTCTGAACAACCTTGATGGGTCTTTGAAGTGATTTTCCATGAGTTGTAAGGCTAAAATGACGAGGCCCAACTCCATGAAACCCAAGATTTTGTCTCGAATCGAATGAAGAAGAGGATGATACAATTTTGGAATGGTTTAGTAGGTAATTTGATGTGGGATTTTGTAGATATGAAGGAATTGTAGCCATTGATAAGTTTTAACTAGTTTTTGTGATCTTCAAAGAGGAAAATCATACCAATTGTATACTGAATTTGATGAAGAAGAAAGATTTGAGTGTATCAGTATCCCTAGTAGGTAGGGAACGCCAATCTTGTGACTAGACTAGGGATTTGATTGATTTTCTGCATCAACGGTTGAGTAAATGACACGCAGGTTCGCGTGCATTTCTGCAGATTATTCTGCGGAGTCAAAATTTTGTGTCATTTTCCATGTGGAATTTTTTTTACTAAAACAAATTTTCAAATAAGGACGAATAGTCCGGCGGACTAGGTTGCACAGATGCGGACGTGTAGACGCGGACACGACACGACGCGGACACTACGTATATACATATTTTTATTTATATATATAATCATGTATTTATATAACAAAGTCAAGTATTTCGACCCTAAAAATTAGAAAATAATATTACATGTGTATAAATTTCAAAAGAAAAGAAGATATCGATTGTTTATACACGTCGAATGTCAAACAATCAGTCACTATTAAACACATGGCACAATCAAAATGCATTCTTAGAACAACACATGCCCAACTAAGGGTATACGTGATGTCATTTCCAATTACAAAACCTTAATAAAGACCTAAATTATTGATTTTTTTTTTATTTTTTTTTTGACAATCAACATATTTCAATTCATTCAAATCAAAACAGTGATTACATGTTCGCTTACAAAAATGACAAAAACATCAAAATAAAATATAATGAAGACCCCAATACAAATAACGACATCAATTACAAGTAGATCGCGAAGAGAAAGAGCAATAAACTGCAAAGATATCCAATTTCTTCTTATGTATAAGGGAGAGATGATGGTATTTCCGGAAATGATTTCCGACCATTTAATTAGATTGTAGTCTTCTTCGAAAAGAGATGCTCCTAAAACAAATGAGTAATTTGCCCATGAATTTGTCAATCCTCACAAACGCAGATGCTGATTGAAAGCGATGTAGTGATGAACCGTCGATGTTTTTGAATCGAGATAAAGCAAGCCACAAACCAGCCATTGAAATTTGAAGAACTCGCCCCACAACGACGAAGAAAAATCGCCCCAAAATGGCGAAAAAATATGTCAAAAGACATCAGAAACGATGTAAAAACATCTTATTCGTTACCTAAAACTTTGAAAGAGAAAAAGATTCTTGCTCAAAGGTTTTTTTTTCTTTTGAGAAAGAGAAGAGAAAGAGAGAGGACCTAAATTATTGATCTAAATGTTTGTCTTTCTTCATTTGGTTAATAATAGTAAAAATAAAGGAAGAAGTTTAAATGAAAATGAAAAAATAATGCGTCGGACACGCGTCATCGGTACGTCCAAACCAGACGCGCAAATCGGTGTGTCGGACGCGGACACGGCTCAAGAAATGGAGCGTTCGTGCAACCCAGCCGACAGACTATAGGAATCGAGATTAATTTACCAGAAAGCAGGTATTTGTCTGTTTGTTTCTTAATTATGTGACGTGAAGTAGATTTTTTTTTTTTTTTTTTTTTTTGGGTTTTTGAGTTCCCCTAAACGAATTAGTAATATAGTTTCCCCCTAAATTATTAATATTGGTAACTTACCCCTAAATTATATTTATGCCGAAAATATCCTTTAAGCACATGTGCGACTCATTTGTGTTGTATCTGAAGTATCCTTTTTTCCCATCACATGTATGGCATCCCCTCACCACATCGGTCGCGTTTCCTCACTCGGTAACCTAAAACAAAATCGGACTTGTTGCTGATGTTCTTCTCCATTAAACGGCATGAACTGATTGTTTTTCCTTTTTTTTTTTCTTTTCGATTCAACGCTTACATTCTAGTGAATGCAAACCCCATACATTGAATACCCAATTCCGATGAAAACCCTTAATTTAAACCTAAATTCTAATTTCTACCAAACCTAAAATCAAATGACTATTCACGCTGGTGATAAATTATAGATTTATCACCGACACTGATTTTATTTCATCCACTAATATTTATTGTTCTTTTCATTAGTATGCATAATCACTAAATACCAACTATTTAAGCAAAATCCGTGTTATATTTTCTACTATTCTGTTTCATTTTTCTACGCATGATCGTGTACCTCACTAGAAACTTGAAAGGATCGAGAAATCTTGTTAGTAAGAGAATTGCTTACAGAAGAACAAGATGGTGGTTCAGTTCTTGCACCTATAATGGAATTTGGAAGTTCTGTTACAAGAAAATCAATTAAGTTAATGAACATTTCTTCTTTATCAAGAAAATGTATTTCCTCCTATTCATTATCGTTAATATATTATCAATAGAAATCAACTGTACTTTTTCATATGGACATGTTAGTGCTCTGGAGGCGGTAGCATTGGGGAGGGATATGTTCAACCGTCCATGACATGTATATGTTCGACTTTAATTAACGACCAGATGATGTCACACGGGATATAACAATGTTGTATATGAGGGTAAAATGGGCACTTCAAAATGAAATATACACACAAGTTCATCGCACACATGCTCTAAGGATATTTTTGTCACAAATTTTAATTTAGGGGCCTAAGTTACCAATATTAAAAATTTAGGGAGGAAAGCTACATTACTAATTTGTTTAGGGGGGAAAACTCAAAACACCTTCTTTTTTTCCCCTCTAGACTAGTGGTCCCTAGACTACATCCAAACTCCTTAAATTGGAGTGGATTTCAACCACTACAGGGTTTGAACCCCTACCTCCGCAGTGGGAGGGAGCATGCCAACCACCAGACCACTTGGTGATTGGCAAAAGTTAAATGGAATCACGCCAACCACCGTCCATTACAGGGTTCAGAGCATGCCAACTTCCGCAGTGAAGTAGATAATTAAAACAAAATGAAATCATCGTAGACTAGGATGTGTGTGTGGACGCTCTTTAATAACAGTCTAGGGATCGATTATTAAGGCCGATTCCGATGAGGGTGGCTAACCCATCTATTTTCCATATCAGGTGGCCTGATAAACTGGTCGTGCCACTATGGGAAATAAGTTAAGCGGTCGAGTCACCAAGCGGTCGATACTACACCACTATCGACTTTAAAGAGACCGTCCGGTAGAGTTTGCACTGGTAGCGATTTAAACTCGACCGACTTCGGTCGGTGCTCTACCGTCTATAAATACCACCATTCCCTTCCGTTTTTATTCACAAAAAAAATATATTTCCTTTTCTAGAGAGCAAACCAGAGCTATTTTTTTGTTTAAAAATGAGTAGTTCCAAAACAAATAGACAAAGAAAAAGAAACATGATCGTATTGGTACATGATAAAGAAAAAGAGTTCGCAAATGTTAGGCAACTAGTTGGACATGGTGTATTACCTACGCATTTATCTAACCATCCCGAGCGAGTTGGTTTACCTAAACTAAGAGGTGGGTGGTCTGAGATAACCGAAGTGTTTGGGTTCCTCCCCGAAGTTGTTCAAGAATCCTTGCGAAGATATCCTTGGCAGCGTTTATATTTCATGAAAGGAAAAAACCACAGGACTCAAGTTATGCGAGTTATAGTAGAACGTGGGTGGATCACTGCAAGTACGTCTTCTTCAAGGGTTTCGAGTGTGGTAAGTTCTATTTTTCCATTCAATAGTTTAGTTTTTTAGTTCAGAAAAAAAATTAAATATTTAGAGATTCAATTTTTTAGTTTGATTCAAATTTTAGTTGCACATACAAACATTAATTTAATGTCCATGTTGGTTTTAGGGTTCACACCGTTACATTTGTATATGTTGACGGGAATAAAATGTGAGGGTCAAATAGTACAATTTAACCAATTAAAATAGATATCAGAAAGAAGATGAAAAACTGAAAATGCGGGGGGGTACAACAACCACACCCAACAATTCGTTTGGAAATCTGAGAAAAGTATATACAAGAGTTTATATCTCTATTTCATAATGTAATAAACAAATCAAACAGATAGAAATCCGCGAGCCTGATTATTATGTGAAACAACTTGAACGGTACCAAAGACCAATGTTCAAGTGTCAATCAATTTAAATCAACAACCAAAGGTTGGATATTCTAATTGATTGATCTAAACACACAACCTGTGATATTTCAATTATATAACAAAATATAATGCGGAAAAGAAATAACACTAACACAATAAGTTTTGTTAACGAGGAAACCGCAGATACAGAAAAATCCCATGACCTAGTCCAGATTGAACACCACACTGTATTAAGCCGCTACAGACACTAGCCTACTACCAATGGACTTCGGACTAGACTGTAGTTGAACCCTAATCAATCTCACACTGATTCAAGGTACAGTTGCGTTCCTGACATTTCTGATCCCAGCAGGATACTACGCACTTGATTCCCTTAGCTGATCTCACCCACAACCAAGAGTTGCTACGACCCAAAGTCGAAGACTTGATAAACAAATCTGTCTCACATAGAAAAGTCTATAGATTGAATAAATTTGTCTCCCACAGAAATACCCAAGAGTTTTTGTTCCGTCTTTTGATAAATCAACGTGAACATGAACCAATTGATAAACTGGACTTATATTCCCGAAGAATAGCCTAGTATTATCAAACGCCTCATAATAATCTAAATCGTATGATAGGGAAACTAGATTTTGTGGAATCACAAAAGATGAGGCGAAGATGTTTGTGATTACTTTTATCTTGCCTATCGGAGAAATTAATCTCGAGTCAATTATTTCAATTATACTCAATACGATAGAATCAGGCAAGATCAGAACACGCAACTACAAAGAAAATAGTTGGGTCTAGCTTCACAATCCCAATGAAGTCTTTTAAGTCGTTAACCTACAGGGTCTCGATATACACATAAGGTTAAAGGAGAATCGACTCTAGTTAGTGCAACTAGTAACACACATGAGGTGTGAGGATTAGGTTTCCTAGTTGCCAGAGTTTTCCTTTATATAGTTTTCAAATCAGGGTTTGCAATCCAAGTTACCTTGGTAACAAAGCATTCAATATTCACCGTTAGATAAAAAACCTGATTCAACCAAGATAATATCTTTCAACCGTTAGATCGAACTTAGCTTGTTACACACAAATGAAATGTACGCTCATTTAGGTTTATGTAACCGTACCCAAACTTTTACACCATGTTGGCACACAAATGGTTAACCGAAGTTAGCCTTATGATTACTCTCATATCAACCTTATTCATCTTAACCATAACTAATTCAAATGACTCAAATGAAACTAGTTAAAGAGCCGTTCAATTGCTATATTCTCATAGAAGTATATAAGAACACAATTGAAGAAAAATCGATTTGATTCAATCGAATCAATACATGAACATTATAGACACGGTTTGCAAAGATTGCATTCCTTATTTTATAAATGTTTAAGTTCATGTACACAACCGATTTTAGAAAGTAACCAACTCAAGTATGCAAACGGGTACGCATACTTAAGTAGCCGGACCGAGTTTGGTTACGCCAGTACGCGTACGGGTGCGCATACCAATTTACATTCCAAACTCTAGCAGAAATTCACGGACGTGAGACTTTCGCCAGTACGCGTACGGGTACGCATACTAGCCCAGACATCCAACAACCGCCAGTACGTGTACGGGTACACATACTTCAGGTTCCCGGTTTTGGACTTACACAAAAATGTGATAACACACTATGTTTATATCCAAATATGGTTACATGATTCTAAGATATTTATTTCAATCATTGAAACTTTCTTAGAGGATGACAATAGCCGTTTTCACAAATTATTAGCATCAAAGAAATTTTCAAAATATTAAAATAATCATAACGAAACATTCCAAGTCTACACCAAATGATTGAATTACACAAACCATGTAAGATGTTACTCGACAATTTTCACATGATATAAGATGAACTTGGTCGAAGTGAAAAGCTTTCCAACACATATTTCGAGAAATATGTAAGCGAGATGAACTCAGCTCGAGATATCAAATGTGTATAATAGAAAACTATATCGTAATACGACTTATGTCTCAATATAGGAGATAGAGTAGAAATAGACTTTCCAAGTGATAAATGAGTTTCAGTCTCCGCATACCTTTTGTCGATGAAGTTCCACAATCTCCCCTTAGTAGTTCTTCGTCTTCAAATGATGAACGACGTGAAGTCTATTGCTCAACTACATTATTATATCCTACTCCGAGACATCTATAAATAGGCTATAAATCAAGACTTTTAGTTTTGATCACTAACATTTAAAAACATGCTTGAGATAACAACGTATGCGAGTTCGACCGAGCAGTGCTCTAACAATCTCCCCCTTTGTCAATTTTATTGATAAAACTATAAATACATATGGATTACAAAATAAATAAAATTTGTAGCTTCTCATCCAAATGTTTGATCTCCTTGGAATTTTCAACACGAATCAAAATCTTTGTCACTTCCAAGTACTCCATGATTCTAAACATGTTCAACTCAGCATCAAAGTTGTTGAAGATCTGTAGCGATAACAATGAGAAAACAAAAGATCTCGATCATTGTTATACAGTGTCATAATATTATTATACAATATCAAAGTTCAATTGTATCATAACTTTGACAACAATACTATGGTTATATGTATCACTCCCCCTTAGTCAATACTTCATCTCGACATGAAAACCACCCCTCTTACATAATGATCCGTAAACCATATGTATTTGTAGTATGAAACTACACATTAATTCTCCCCCTTTTTGTCAATATAAATTGGCAAAGGTACGGAAACTAGTGGGATCCTCATGGAATATTCATAGAGATACTTCATGACCAAAATAGAATAACATACCAACTTATTTAGATACAATCATAAAGCCAAAGCTAAATGCATTCATCAAGGAGTTTATAAAGATACAAGATAACCCCTAAAAATTCCACAGCCACACTCCCCATAAAGATTTGGCAATTAAGCACAAGTTCAAAAAGACCTCTCCCCCAGATAATGTTATTCCCGAAGGAACAACAAATGCGACCTTGCTTTTACAAGAAAAGAAGGATTTCTTTGGACATAACCAAATCACATGAAAACATGGACTTGAATCAAAAAAATCTCTATTGAATCAACCAAAAAAATGATTAATCCAATTGGCCATTCTCGACATAAGAGAACTTACGGAGCAACACATCATATACACAAAAAAGTGGATCGGAGAAAGACTAATACTGCGGAATAAACAAGGATTCATTATATATTTCATCACTATTTGCACAATGACGTATAATAAACTTAATCCTTGTAAACAAAAGTGCATCCTTTCTTCCATCAATATTTGCATAATGACATAAAAGGCTTAACTTTTGTTTGTCAAAAGTTCATTCTATCTTTTATCAATACTTTCATACCAACATAATAGAGATAACTTTTGAACAAGTATGGGACAGTCACAAGTTCACGGACGTAAACAACATATCCCATAACAATTTGCAATATATAAAATCATAAAGATTAAAATTGCAAAAATCATCATCCAAAAAATTTAGAATTTAAATAAATAAATAAAAACATGAAGATGAAAACGTTGGAAATATCTATGTGTACTCACAATAATGACTATTTCAAACCCTAGTAATCCTTCTAAAAACACAAGAAATAAATTCTCATAAGAAGTTTCCTAGACATAATAAATCATGAACAACTTAAAGACCAATCGATAAAGAACCAAAGACTAATCATCATCTTCATCATCGGAGACCATAAGAGTGGCTTGAATCCTATCCATGTCATCTTTGATTTTCGGAAACTTGGTGGACATCACAAGTAATTGTTCTTGAACGCACTTTACCTTGGCACTAATCTTTTTAACACCTTTGAGAATTTGATGAAGAAGATTCATGGAGGTGGAATTACTTGTGCCATCAAGTGTGTCACTTTTTTGTCTCTTGCAAGCGTTTTCTTTCATACATTTGAATGTACAAGGACGGACTAGCTTGGGAGTTCCAATAGAGTTCCCAATCGTATTTATAGAGAAAGTGCAATAAATTCGCTCAATCAAGCAAGGAAATCCTAGATTCTTGTTGGTAGACGTCATCGACATCATTTTATACATGATAAACCCACAAATGTCGATACCTTGAGTTCCCAAAACAAGAAAATAGACCAACTCCGCAAACTCACGACTCCAACGAGAATTCTCAATCGTGGAGGGACAAAGATTTGATATACCAAGTTTACCAAAGGATATCACGGTAAGATTAAGATTATTAGTAGGAAAATTTCCTTCATTCCAAACAACACTCTTACCACAGAGACCAATAGAGATGGTTTCATAAGAAGGTCTTTCATGACTAGGTCTTGGAAGGCGAAAAATCCTTAAGGGAATATTAGTAATTCTTGAAATCAGCTCTCTATTTACATGAATCTTTTGTTTATTCACCATGGTCTTGAATTCCATGTTGTCATAATTAACATCATAGAACATTCTTGTAAGAGAGTCAAAACCTTCACCAAGACCATCAAAGATGTTTCCAAGCTTGAAATTTTCAAAACAAATTAAATCCTCTTTATGTCCACTGGAAAAATCCAATTTCTTTTCTAGAATAAATCCATATGATGAAATCCTTTCAAAAACTTTAGCACAAGAATCATTGACAAATCTAATCCTAAGAGAATTTTGATCTATAGGAAGATTCATGCTAGAAGAAGAAGAACCAATTTTTTTTTAAATTCCTTTTGAACCCTTGAAATTCACCATGAGATCTAGAAATTGGAAAAAGAAGAGGAGAATAACACTTACTTGGAATGAAACTTGAACACCCTTTTTTTTTTTCTCCAAAGAAGATTTAATGGAGGACTTTCATGAACCCTAGAGTGTTCACAAACGCTGACAAGATTGGAAAAGGAAGAAGGTATGCGTACTCCTTCTTTATATACCCACTAATAGGCTTGGACCCGTTTTTGAACCGCGACCCACAAAGGAAATGTAGGATTTTCTTTGATGTTTACACACCAATGGTTGAACAACCCGTAAAAAATACACAATTGTGTGAAAAGACGGTACAATAGAGAAACTTATTCGAATATCCCAGAAGGACAAAATAACATATTAACCCAAATATACACAAATCAAACCATTTTTTGCCCCATCTCAAGATATATACAAATGGGGTAGTGCCAGGAAAGTTACCAAGTGGCAGGTGTGCATAGAAATCCTCATGCACTATTTCTGGTTGATATTTGTGAGCATTACCAGTGATATAATCATAGTAATGATGATAATCAGGGTTAACAGAGCTTTCTATTTTTTTTATATGACCAGAAAAGAGATTTTTCCGATATCTTAAGCCAGCATCAATAACATGAGAACTCGTTTCATTGGACTTACTTGTGTTGATAATCTATCTAGTTTGTACATCATGATTACATGATTTGACATGTACTGCACTTTTATCGGAGCGATTCTTTTTATTAACTGAATTAAGTTTTTCTAAGAATATAAAAACGTTTTCAAATGCTCTAAATAGATCTTTGTCAATTGATCCATCACGATAGTATTCCTCAAAAATATTAATAGTTAATCTAGTGAGATTCCATATCTTTGAGCGTAAATAACATTTTCTCAACTTTCCTCCCTTTTTAATTTTTCCTTTAGATTGTTTCACATCATCTGAGTTTTCCAAATTCTTAGATGTAATGAGATTATCATGAGAAACCATAGGTTTGATCCATAATAATCTATGAACAATCATTAAGGAGTTCTGGCATGTGTTACAGAGGCCAAGAGAAACTTCTCCAAAGAAATTTCCTATATAGGCAAACTTTTAAGGATTAGTTAAACACAAAATTATTAGGTTTATAATGTTTGCCTGCTCTGATACTAATTGAAAATGCGGGGGTACAACAACCACACCCAATAATTCGTTTGACAATATGAGAGGACTTACTCTAATATAATTTCTAGAGAATCAACTAGACAGTCATACTCAATCTACATAAAAGTATATACAAGATTTTATATCTCTGTTTCACAATGTAATCAGCAAATTAAACAGATAGAAATCTGCGAGTCTGATTATTATGTGAAACAACTTGAATGGTACCAAAGACCAATGTTCAAGTGTCAATCAATTTAAATCAACAACCAAAGGTTGGATATTCTAATTGATTGATCTAAATACACAACCTGTGATATTTTAATTATATAACAAAATATAATACGGAAAAGAAATAACACAGACACCAGAAGTTTTATTAACGAGGAAACCTCAAATGCAGAAAAACCCCGGGACCTAGTCCAGATTGAACACCATACTGTATTAATCCGCTACAGATACTAGCCTACTACCAATGAACTTCGGACTGGACTGTAGTTGAACCTTCACCAATCTCACACTGATTCAAGGTATAGTTGTGTTCCTTACGTCTCTGATCCCAGTAGGATACTACGCACTTGATTCCCTTAGCTGATCTCACCCAAAACCAAGAGTTTCTACGACTCAAAGTCGAAGAAACAAATCTATCTCACACAAAAAATTCTATAGATTAAATAAATCTGTCTCCCACAGAAATACCCAAGAGTTTTTGTTTCGTATTTTGATAAATCAAGGTGAACATGAACAAATTAATAAACCAGACTTATATTCCCGAAGAACATCCTAATATTATCAATCAACTCACAATAGTCGAAACTAGATATTATGGAATCACAAATGACGAGACGAAGATGTTTGTGATTACTTTTATCTTGCCTATCAGAGAAATTAATCTCGAGTCAATTATTGCAATTGTTCTCAATACGATCGAATCGGGAAAGATCAGAACACGCAACTACAAAGAAAATAGTTGGGTTTGGCTTCACAATCCCAATGAAGTCTTTCAAGTCGTTAACCTACAGGGTTTTAATAGAAACCTAAGTTTAAAGGAGAATCGACTCTAGTTGATGCAAATAGTAACACATAAGAGGTGTGGGGATTAGGTTTCCCAGTTGCTAGAGTTCTCTTTTATATAGTTTTCAAATAAGGGTTTGCAATCCAAGTTACCTTGGTAACAAAGAATTAAATATTCACCGTTAGATGAAAAACCTGATTCAACCAAGATAATATCTTTCAAACGTTAGGTCGAACTTAGCTTGTTACACACAAATGAAATGTACCCTCATTTAGGTTTATGTAACCGTACCCAAACGTGTACACCATGTTGGCTCACAAATAGTTAACCGAAGTTAGCCATATGATTACTCTCATATCAACCTTATTCATTTTAACCATAATGTAAGGACCCTCAAGCTCGTCAACGCTGTTAGACCGGTCAAGTGTCGATTTAGCCGATAATAACACGATTAGTTTAACATGAACGTTAATTAATAGAAATTAATCTAACAACGTTTTAAATACGAAACTGTTATCGTTAGATAGGTCTCGAAAAGTTATGTGAAATGGACTATTTGAACGTGCCAATCAGATACTAGTCGGAGAAGAATTTATCAGATTAGTGAGAAGGGCAAAAGAGTCCTTTTGCATGTAAACTGCCTGGCTACCCTTATCCGTTTCTCGGGTGCCTTTAAAATTTTGATAGTCCTTGTCTTCATAACCAATCGAGAAGAATTCCCTGTTATTTCCTGCTCGTTATTCTGTGAGAAGATTTTTTGTTTTGAGGACAAAATACTTAAGAAAAAAACTAAGGTTTGGCTGTTGGTGCTCGGGTTGTTTTTGGTTTGGCAAGGAAATCAGAAGAAATGGTAGATTGGTTAGAATATGGAGTTAAGGTTCTGATATTCGGAATTAATTGAAGTTTATGTAAAATTGAAGATGAATGAAAGTAATTCATGGATGGGTTTAATGAATTGAAGGTTTATATTGATGTTTTGAGATTGAACTGTAGAAGAGATGTTTGAGAATGAAATTAAGGTTTCTGCATGTTGTTTTGGAATTCGAATTGGTCAAAGAGTGAGAAGATTCAGATAGAATTGTAAAATGGGTTTGTTTAATTGAAGCTTCTGAAGTTGTTGTGGTGACAAATTGTGAAGATGGATTTATGTTGAAAGTAATTATGGTTCTTAATAGAATTGGGATTCAGGGTTCGTGAGTTTGGGTGGCAGATGGAAAGGAAGATACTGATGTTGAATGGAATAAGAAGACATCAGAGTTTGTAAATAAGGTAATTATTCTTCTATGTGATTTCAGTTAAGTTATGCAATTTTTTGTTGTTGAGGTTTTGGATTGTCTATAGACAAAGATTTGAGATGGGTATGATGAGTAAGAGATATAGTTGTAGATGTTTATAGTATATTTTGAAAATTACAGAGAACGAAGATGATACAAGAAATGAGTTTTGTTTTAGAATGGGTAATTGAGATGAGTGGCAGGGAAGGATGTTTATTGGCTTGTGGTGAAGAACATGTTTGTATTGATGGTGTTGTTGCACAAAGATGGAAATGTCAGTGTTGGTGTTTACTGGTTACAGATTATGAGATTTGATTCATGTATACGCTATTTGAGCAGATGTAGAATGAGTGGGTAAATATATATATTTCATATGGACAATATTATCCCAGTTGAAGCTTATATGTGTGAAATAGGATTGAGACAGAGTTGAACGATGATGTTATGTGCTTGAATTCTTGGTAGTGATATTGACTTGAGGTTGAATTGAGGGAGAAGTGTTGGATTGTAGAGAAATGAATAAGGGATGGTGTTGCGGTGTGAGTCTGAGAAGGCATTGACAATGAAATAGAGAATGGATATGTAGTTATGAATATCAGGAAGAGAATGTAGATGAATTGAGAAATCACGGATGTGAAGTTGGAGATGTTGCTAATGCTGAAATGGAGTTGCAGGCGATGTTGGTTTAGTAAGTACAGGATCATGGAGTGGTTAAGGGAGTTGAATTGCAAAGTTATGAGGTTAGTTTGAATTGTAGGGTATGAGATTGGTGTTAATGCTGTAAGATATAGGAAAGAGTCATAGTGGTGATGAATTTGTGGAAAGGATGGATGAGAAATGACTGAGAATCACATGTTATGTGATTTGAGTTATATGAATAAAGGTTTGATGAGTGTGTGTGGAGTTGAATCTCTTGTAGAAGCTTAAAGCCCGCAATTGCAGATTAAGGTAAATAGATGTTGTATTTATAAATGAATTTTTATAGTTATTTGAGTTGATTGAGTTGCCACAATAGAATTAGGCTGTTAGTCATCCCAGTCAGATGTCATACTAGTTTTCTTAGCTGATTCAGTTAATCTGACTAAGTCCATTATGAATCTGACTTACCTGAATCAGTCTTGCTGACTGAGTAGACCCATGTCAATTCCTGTTTGACTCGTTGACCGAGTTAACCCTTTGAGTGACCATTAACTTGACCTTTGACTGGTCTTGACTTGGACTTAGACGTTGACTCCACATGGACCGTTAGTGACCGTTAGTTGACCATATAAACCAGGCCTTGGATTAATGGACTTGTTTAGTGGACTTGGGCATGGGACTAGATTCCTAGTTTGATGTTAGGACCCCTTATAGTCCGAATTAACTTTCGGTTCCTTCTACAAAGTTGTAAATATTCATTAGACATATCAAGTGGACTATAAAACCAACCTAATTGAATTAGTAAACTTTATACATACTAAAGCAAGAGAATGAAAAGGTGTGGAAACATAAATGGGCTTAGAACCATTGGATAGTTTACTAAACTTATAACTAGATAATTGTATGAGATTATGTTATGAGCCTTGTGTGATCCTTTTGGATAAATTCTTAGAGTGCTTGTATGATTAACAGTTAGTCTATTTAACAACGATCAATTAAAAGGATGAACCAATGGATCGTGGATCTCGAGGTAGGTGTGGCTTTTCATCAAAAGAGGTGGGAATTTACATTTAACTCTTTTGAAACCATTATTGTTTCTTTTACAAATGTTTATGTTTAATAAACTCATACATCGTCAGTTTGTGCATTCCATGCATTATTCAGTTGTATTATGATTGTTATGTTGATTCTTTTTAATCTTTCCATGATTTGGAAAGGACTTGTAATGTTTCGAACGTCATTATGAATTGTTACGGGAAATAAGAATTTCCACCTTTGGTATATAGGATACGCTCCTTCGCATTTATACTTACTTACTTTAAAGCTTTTATGCTTATTATAGGTCATCATTTTGCGTGTTCGGAATTGGTGACATCAATAGCTATTAGGTGTGAATTTGCGAGTTCGGAATTTACAACCATATTATAAATTATTTGAAGAAGGATTTTGTCCATATACATGTTTGTTTATGTCAGTGACTTGGTCACTTGTTAATGTTTGGGAAAACATGTATTGTTTTCCATGTCTTGTTATGATTTCTTGAAAGTTAAATGTTAATTCTACTGGGCACCCTTTTTTGGGATGGTGTGCTCACCCATTCCCACTTTCAGTTTCAGAGACAGATCAGAGTTGCGCAGCGGAAGCTTCAAGGGTTGATTTCGTTAGTTGGCTAACTTATGCCATGTTTATTATGTTGTACATTCGATTTGTAAACCTAATGACTATTGTATATGTATCATTTGAGAGGAGTTCTTGTATATATTTATTTCAGAGTGGGGCTAGTATTGGGTTAATTTTTGTAGCATATTTCTTAATTGAATATTTAAGTAAATCTTTTAGATCCTTAGTGCCTCTTTATTCGTTAATCTCTTGGATTAGTCAGCTGCTAGCTTTGGGGGCGCTACACATAACTAGTTCAAATGACTCAAATGTAACTAGTTAAATATCCGTTCAATTGCTATATTCTCATAGAAGTATATAAGAACACAATTGAAGAAAAGTCGATTTGATTCACTCGAATCAATACATGAACATTATAGCCACGGTTTGCAAAGATTGCATTCCTTATTTTATAAATGTTTAAGTTCATGTACACAACCAATTTTAGAAAGTAACCAACTCAAGTATGCATACTGGTACGCATATTTAAGTAGCCGATCCGTGTTTGGTTACGCTAGTACGCGTACGGGTGTGCATACCAATTTACATTCCAAACTCCAGCAGAAATTCACGGACGTGAGACTTCCGCCAGTATGCATATGGGTACGCATACTTGCCTAGACATCCAACAACCGCCAGTACACGTACGGGTACGTATACTTCAGGTTCCCGGTTTTGGACTTACACACAAATGTGATAACACACTATGTTTACATCCAAACATGGTTACATGATTCTAAGATCTTTATTTCAATCATTAAAAATTTCTTAGAGGATGACAATAGCCGTTTTCACACACTATTAGCATCAAAGCAGTTTTCAAGATATTGAAATAATCATAACGAAATATTCCAAGTCTACACCAAATGAATGTATCACACAAACCATGTAAGATGTTACTCGTCAATTTTCACATGATATAAAATGAACTTGGTCGAAGCGAAAGCTTGCCAACACAGTTTGTACCCAAAAATAATTCTAGGCAGTAAACACCGATGATTTGATGATGATTATAGAAAATTAAGGCTAGAAGACTGTAGTTGTAGGATTTCCCACAACACACCCCTTGTAATATCTTGATAATAATCTCTTGATCTAAACTAATTTGATATTTAAAATTCTAAACATTGTAAATAGACACACGGATTTTTACATGGTTCGATCAATTTGATCTACATCCATGATTCTCTACTATGATTGTTAAAGTTTACATTTGATTTTACATTTGATAATCTCCATTAATGGATTTCTAAATCTAGTTTTGGGGAAGAAGATGATAAAGAAAAATATCTTTTCTCTCTCTAAAAATCTCTCTGAAAAAATCTTTCTCTCTCCTCAAGACTCTCTCCACTCTAAAAAATACATCATCCTTTTCTCAATCTATTAGATCTCTATTTATAGGAAATTACATAATGGGTGACAACTAAGTTGTCCTCTAATTTCGGATCTATCTTGCGATCCTCTCGCGAACTTTGTAACCATCGTGAAACACACACGTTCTTCTCATGTTTCTTCAGTCGTCAACTTCGTCATTCTTTGAATTATTTTGTGACGCTCGTGAAATGTTGTTGAATAGTTTTCAGTGACGCTCGCAGAAGTGTCATTAATCTCTCGTGAATATAATTGTGGCGATATTCTGGTCCTAAATCTTGCCTCTTTTTTCTTGAATATTGCTTGAAAAGTAATCTTTAAGAAAAAATCTGTTGTTGTAGTAGTCTTTGATTTTTGTTGATGAAGGAACGAGCGAAAGAATACTGGTCTTGAAAAGTATATACTTGCCTCTATTCTTTTGCAAAATTCTGAAGTTTTGCGAAGTAAATAAGAAGCATCATCCCTTGAAGTACGTGAATTATGAAGTATCCTTGAAGAAGTATAAGAAGTACTCAATCCTCTAAATATAAGAAGTATCCATTTTTGAATGAAAGTTATAAGTATTGCCTTTGTTCTCGTGAAATTATTACTGGATTTTTGGTGAAAATCCTAGTCCATTTTGGAAATGATTCTTGCGAGAAGATAAAGAACATAAAATGTTTTCTTGGTAATCCAGTTATTGCCTGATTCTTTATCTATGAAGGAAGAATCCACGAGAAAATGCTAAATGAACGAATTGCCTCTCCTTATTTGATAAAATGATCATATTATGCGAAATAATCATTTCCCTATGAAATTCTGGAATAGTCTGCAATATGCTGAATTAATCTGAAAATCTATGAATGTTTATAAATTTCTGAGTTGATGATTTTTTCATGAAATTATCAATTTTTCTGCGAATTTGAATGTTTCTAGAGATTCGAAATAATGATGTGAATAGTGGCGATGAATAGAGGCGAGATTGTGAATAATGCTACGAGATTGTAGACATTCCTCTTGATAGATTCTGAATAATACTTCTGAGAAACTCTGAATAGTATTTCTGAGAGATTCTAAATAGTAATTTCTTTCTCTCTTGTGATGAGCAAATATTTCCTGCATTCTTACAAGAAAATAATTAATGTTTGAGATTATTCTATTGGTCTTATTTTGCCTTCCTAGTTAAAGGTCTTATTTCGCCAATTTTTCTTTCTGCGACAAAATCGCAGGACGTCTTTACATTTGCATGTATTGACCCATTGATCTTGCCTTATCTTCTCTTGAGGCTTTTTGGCCTGTTATGCGACAATATGACAAGTCTAAGCTCTCTCGTGAGATCAAAGTCTCATGACATTTCCGTCTTGCGATGAAATCGCAGGACGTCTTTACACTTTCATGTAAAAACCCATTGATCTCATCTTAACTTTTTCTCTTTTGGATTTTTGCCTCTGTATAATTTACGCGACAATATGACAGGCCTAAATGATCTTGCGATCTTAGAGCCCCATGACATTGTCGTCTTAAGACACTTATCATCTCCCTAATGGAGGGTGCCGCCCTTATCTTCCCCCTGGTTGCCCCTTCAAGGAGGGAACATCGGCCATACAAGACTAGCTCCTCCCATCCAGATTTACCAACAACCAGTTGTTTTCGTAGCCTCTTGTCCTTTATGCCTATATGGTTTATAGTTACAAGACTACACCCTAAGTGGGGTTTTCTTCAGGCCAAGTGCATTGTAGCCAAGACTTACCAAAGATGGCCAGGGTAGGTTCGTCCGTCCCGGGCACCCTTGGCTAAACCGTGTACCTCGGCGCCTTGGTCATACTCGCACTTCTTGGAAGAGATTCTCGATCGTCCAACCAGGGTATAACCTTATAAAGATGGAAATCCAAGATCTCTCTCCCCGGATAGGTTTTCTTTAACCCCAACATCTGCATGACTCAGTTCCAAAAGAGCGGTATAACCTTATCGCTGAATCATGTAAAGAGATACCCCCCTTATAACGTGCTTGCAGGTCTTACATTTGCCTCTTACGAAATTGTATTCGCGAACTAGGGTGCACGCCATAAAGGTTTGTCCCATTCTTTAAATCTCTACGAAATTATATTCGCATTTCTCGCGATATTTTCGCGTTTCTTCATTCTTTCATTTCTTTCAATTCTTTATATAATCTTGAATAATCTCGCGATTACACTCGCATGACTCGATAAAAAATTTGTTTTGCTCATTTCTATGAGTTGAAATATTCTTTTAAAATCTTTTGAAATCTTAGAAATATTCTTTGAAATCTTGCGATTTTATCGCATTTGTTAAACCAAAAATCTCTTTCTGTAAAAGATATATTCTAGAGAAATCTTCTGTGAAATCTTGCGATTGTATCGCGTATTTTGGAAATTTGAAATCTTAGAAATTTTGGCGATAATTTCGTTTTCTGAAACCTTAGAAATCTTTGAAAATTTTGGCGAGAATTTCATTTTCTATACTCTTTTGAAATCTTTGAAATCCTTGAAAATTTTTGCAATCTGTAAATTTTTTGCGATGGTCTCATTTTTTATAACCTTTTGAAACTTTTGAAATTTTTGAAATCTGGCGATTGTATCTCCTTTTTGGTAAATCAAATAAAAAATCTTAGAAATTTTGGAAATCTTTTTTGAAATCTATAAATTTTTGCGAATATATCGCTCTGATCAATCAAATCAAAATTCTTTGAAATGTTTTGAAATCTTAGAAATTTTAGAAATCTTCTTTGAAATCTGGTGATAATATAAATCAAAAAATTTCATTTTCTGTAAGTAAAATATTCAGGGAAGTGGTACTTAGTTTTTTGGCGATTTGCTATTGCTTCCAGTTCTCGCGAAGTATTTGAGGTGCTTGAGAAATTAGAAGAAATGAGAAATAAACTTTTGATCTGCCTCTTTCGCCCTACCAATTGTTCTAACTCTCTCTTGAGAAATTAACTTGCGAAATTTTCGTCAACTTTCTTCATTCTTGGCGGGATAATCGTCAACTCTTTTCTTTGTCACGCAAAAAATTCTTCACGAGGAGGGAGATTCGAACCCAAGTCTTCTAGTTTGCATACTCCTTCTCTAACCATTTGGCAAACATCATCTTTGGCGAACAACATCGCTACTTTTTGTAGTCCAGCAATGATTTATACTTCAAATAAGCATCCCACGCATCGTCATCAGCCATCATCATCTGTCTACTTTAATCCCAAATGAACCCACTGCTCTATCATATTGTCATAAAATAATGGTCCATTAACGGTGTCCACAATAAAAGTGTCCCTTTCCTTATCCCTTCCTCGCTGATTATCTCTCTGTCTACTAATTAATATATTATACTTTGTCTTCATTATTACCACACGTAATCCACAATAATATCATATTCAAGCACCACACGTGCATATATTGTTAATCCATAATAAAATTTTAATGGGCCAAGTAGGGTGTGCCATGCACATTAGGATATTATGCTGCTTGTCTTATTGCCATATTGCCTTATCTTCTCTTCACTTGTAAGTAGTGCTCGTTGCTTGTCTTATTTCCATATTGCCTTCTATTTCATTTCCACTTCGCAGAAATGAAATGATTGTGGTTAGCTAATCATTCACAGAATTTGTTTTGCTGGTTGGTATCTTTCGCTGATATTAACCAATCATTTTGCGATAGATAAAATTACTGCAATATTCCTCCATTTTCTCCATCATTAATCAATTAACAAAAATACAAAATGTATTTTTTTTTAAATTTGTCCCTTTTGTTATCATATACGGTCCTTCTTCATTCTTTGGCGTTGTTGCTCGCAACAATCCAAAAGATTTTCTACTCTATCTCTTCATAACAGTGGCAATAATCGCTAGTACCCTTCGCAGATGGTAATGATTCTCCAATAGTTCCATTTAAAATGTCCAATAAGTGTTTATATCCTTCTAATTGCCTGGAATTGATTTTTGATTTTCGCAAATTTAATTGCTGCGAATAATACGAACGCTGGTTTCCTTTCGTTTTTCATCTTCACGCTAGTTGTTTCATTTCTTCATGTGTTATTTCTTCATGTTTTTCATCATGGATGTACATCTCTCCGATATTTTCGCAGCTAAAATCTTGATATACTGCTATAGTGATTCATGCTGATTTCATTTCTTTGTCCTTTATAACTTCGTCCTTTACAACTTCATTGATTCTGTTTCACTCTGCGAGATTCAAATATCTCATTTCTTTGTTTCTTCTTTGTTGTCCTTGTTGTCGATTTGGAACGACATTTGCAAATTTCATAAATTTTGGCACTTTTATATATGATAAATTGATAAGTATTATGACCTTATTATTACGAGACTAATTTTATTTGATATGATTTGTAAGATGGAAAAAAACATTTTAGCGTGATAATTTAACAAGAAGTAAACAATTTAATTGCATAAATGTATTATAAAGCTTTATAGACTTTTAAACAAAAATCAATACATAAAACCTTTGAACTACCAATAGTGAATGCTCAACTACAACAACAATCTTATCTTCATCTTGATTTAATGATAACACCTCCCAATTGGAGTTATATGATGAACCAACACCCTTGGATCACTATTTTTAAGTGACCATGAAGAGTTATGTGAAGAACCAACTCAGAAAGTAAACATGTTCAACATGACACGTAATGCTTGAAGAAGGTGAAAATTTGTTTTTTTTGAAACTTCTGTCAGAAAAAAAGCGGCGGCATGCTCCATTCTATTGTATTCATACAAATTAAAATGCTTGTTTTTGTTCCACATCAAGCGTACCATTCAAACCAAGATTGCATGCAAAATATTGTATGGAATACTTAATGAAAATCACGACCCACCATGTTATACCGGCATATATCCTTGCATGTCGATGGTGCGGTACTACTTTTTTATTTTATCAATTACCTTGTAGTAGGTTTTGGCAAGCACTTTAATTTACTTTTGAACTAATCCAATTTTATTTTCATTTAGATAATTACGTACTCAACCAAACTCCAAACCGCTCCATTGGAACCTCGGGTATGTTGCAAACAAGTCTTCCACCTAGTTTTTACAATTTAATGGGGGATTTAAATCTCTCATTATTATGATAAAAGATGATAAAGTAATTCTTAAGAACATTGTAGTGGGAATAGTCAACATTAGGATGTTTGGTTTGTGAGAAAGGAAAATACAAGGAGAATAGCCATAAGAGAAAGGGTTATGTATGAAAAGAAGACTAGAGGTATACAAAACGATTACGAGAAAGGATGAGTGCCCTTTAAGCTTGTATTCTATCTAATAAAAGAAAAGAATGGGAATGTAAGGTGTGGTTTGGCCGTCACAACCACCGTCCAGAAAGATTTTGAAGGTCACTCCTACAATTGAGGATGTCAAGATGATGACAAAAGCATGTATCAAACTGATTCTCCGAACCTTCACAAAGGATAAGATGAACGTTTCTTCACTAAGTACAATTTATAGCGCTATTAAAGGTTGGAATGGGAAGGGAGGAATATTATGCAAGAATTTGAGAAGATAGTTTGGGATCCTTACACGCGTATCATTAAAAGAGTCCGGACAAAATATTCATTTACTCCTTTGCTTTCACAATTGGCTCATCGTGTTGTGATGTTCTTATGATGGACTGCACAAGACAAACAAATCATGCGGATTTACGCATCGTGTGGACAAGGTAACATTCACATTGGCTTGGTGTTTAATGGAAAATGAGAGGGATTACAATTATCATTGGGCATTGCGACAATTAAAATTATTGTTCCCGGGAAAATCATCTCATCATAACGATCTTTGTGCGCTAATGAATGCCATATCCGGCAGTACATTTCATATAGGTGAAAATGTGAAAAAACATTGTCATGCTTTGTTTGAACCCTCTAAAGGCTGATATTAAAAAAAGAATGGTTGGTCAACTTGATGAAGATGTTCGTAAAGAGAAACTATCACCCGAAGAAGAAAGAAAATGAAAGAGGAAAGATTAAAAAGCATCTTAAAAGGTGGTTGGAATTTCTAAAGGATTGAAAGTAGTGCATTGCAGGGACATGTTGAAAAGAGATTGAGTTTTTGCCATCTATAACGAAGTGTATCCAAGTCCAAATTTTCCAATCTTGCCCCACCTAACTTAACAACTACACTATGTTCACTATGTAAAAATGAGAAGTCAACAACTACACTAAGTTCTTTATTCCTTATTCCTTCGTCCTTTCTTCTTTGAAATAGTTCTTTATTCCGTGAGTGCTTCCCCATTTCTTCTTCGCAAGTCTTTCATTTACCTTCTTTATTCCTTTTTTAGCAAATAACTAGGTGATACCATCGTCAATTTCTGCATGTGGACTTCATTGGCTTGCAACGCTGGCATCTTGACTATCTGCACCAGTTTTTGTGTGTGAAGAAACCCATGTAGTCATCTTCTTGTCCTTTATTAGTTTTTGACTTCAAGTACGTCAAAATAGGGAGAAAATCAAGTTGAGTAGGATACTATAGCTGGTGACGATAATATTTATAGTACTTATTTTATCCTTTTGACATGACTCATTTTGGAACTCAGGGATAACGATTAATAATTCCTTGTAATAGCTGTTTCCAAGTAATGTGTTGTTCGCCAAAAGTTTGCGTCAACACTACACCCTTTTTATTTGCTCGCCAAATGTTGTTCATTTCGCCAAGTGATTGTGATGTTCCGTTTTTGCGATATTGGTTCGTCCTCCTGTGTGATTAACTCATTCCTTGCTGATTGTTGACAATTGAAGTGATCCCGTTATTATTGTTAATTGTATTCTTCACAAGTGATTGGTTTCCATCATACATTTTCCTTCGAAAATTCATATTGAAAAAGTTTTGCCTAGAATCGCAAATGATCAGTAAATTTGGTTAGCAGTATAGAGCATTAAGATGAGTAATTTATCCCTACGAAGAATGAAAACTTTCAATGAAATCTTCTTAATTTTGTTCTTTCGAAATGTAAATCTCTAATCAACAGAAAATCTCGAAATCTGACATTTTTAGAAATTCATTAAACAAATTTGTAAAAAAAAGTTTTGTTGCTACAAATTCGTAGCAAAACGTTTTTTTTTAGATTCAAGACTTCCACAATAAATTAAATTTCTACAAAAGGCAAAGAGTAAAAATCTATTTTTCAAATTGTGTATTGAAATTCCCAGATCTGAAAAATGAAACAAAGAGTAAGAAAAGTGAGAAGAAATTTGTCCTTTTTGATGATTTGTTGACACAATTTTGCTGATATTTTCTTCATCCGCCACATAATATATCTCCTTCTCTTTATTTGATGTATAGTCATGATTTTTCGTTGTAGCTTTTCATATTTGATCTTGAAATTTTTAAATCTAGTGAAATCTAATTCTAACGATAGCCAATTTCTTTGAATCTTCTTCAATCCTTCCCCACGGTGGGCGCCAAAATGTAGTTGCAGGATTTCCCACAACACACCCCTTATAATATCTTGATAATAATCTCTTGATCTAAACTAATTTGATATTTAAAATTCTAAACATTGTAAATAGACACACGTATTTTTACATGGTTCGATCAATTTGATCTACATCCATGATTCTCTAATATGATTGTTAAAGTTTACATTTGATTTTACATTTGATAATCTCCATTAATGGAGTTCTAAATCTAGTTTTGGGGAAGAAGATGATAAAGAAAAATATTTTTTTTCTCTCTAAAAATCTCTCTGAAAAAATCTTTCTCTCTCCTCAAGACTCTCTCCACTCTAAAAAATACATCATCCGTTTCTCAATCTATTAGATCTCTATTTATAGGAAATTACATAATGGGTGACAAATAAGTTGTCCTCTAATTTCGGATCTATCTTGCGATCCTCTCGCGAACTTTGTAACCATCGTGAAACACACACGTTCTTCTCATGTTTCTTCATTCGTCAACTTCGTCATTCTTTGAATTATTTTGTGACGCTCGTGAAATGTTGTTGAAGAGTTTTCAGTGACGCTCGCAGAAGTGTCATTAATCTCTCGTGAATATAATTGTGGCGATATTCTGGTCCTACAAAGACGATTGAAAGTAAATAAGAAGATAAGGATTTAACGTGGTTCGGAAAGTGTTGCCTACATCCACGGAGGAACAGAGAAATTCTTTATTATACAAGAGTTTTCTCCGGGTTAGCTAACCTAAAATTCCATATCCCATTAGGGTTTAGGATACATGTATTTATAGTGTTTATGTAACCCTAAATCAGGTAAACTTCATGTGCAAGCAACTTGGGCAACAAGACTTCTGGAAGCTTCTGGAATATTCATGGGTAGACGGGCTTGAATGACGGGCCCTTTGTGTATTTTATACATGGTACAAACATCGCCCCATCTTAACCTCCAACTTGTTGGGGGTTAATAAGTTTGTTTATTCTTTTGCGTTGACCTTTGATGACGTAACTCGCCCCCAAGCATGAGTACAGACATCACAAGGACGCCCCCAACTGTAATTACCTGCAGAAAATTTTCTCACGTGCTAGGCGATACTTTTAGCCACGTGGTGGAATTTTGATGCTCGAGAGATAGTCAAGACTTGAATGGGATTTAGTGTGCTTGCGGCTGGGGAAAGGCTTTTTGCTTGCAACGTAACAAGGCTGAAGCACTCGTTGTTCGGGAAGGCTAGCTGTTGCTTGTGTTGAGACCAACATCGAGCATTGGGCTCGTAGCTCGACGAGACTTTGGACCAACATCGGGTGTTGGGATCGTGGTTTAGATGAGACTTTGTGCTTTCCTGGTGCAAGTCTTTCTTACTCGTGTGCAAGACGAGGTTTTTATGCTTGCCATAAAATCAAGACTTAGGTGCTCACGTGCAAGGTGAGGATTTAGTTGCTTGCGAAGTGGTGCAAGGCTAAATATTTAAGGGTCTAAGCAATCCTCATCTTGAACTTGATCATGTCACTATCTATGAACCTCGAACTCGATCATGTCGCTATCCACGAACCTCGAACCCGATCATGTCACTGTCCTAAGTGCATATAAAAATTTCTCGAACACTGGATTTTTTGCTTCCATGTTGTAGTTTATTTAAAAACGATTACGACGAGCCAAAAATCACTCAATTCGTAATTAAAACGAAGAAGTTATTGACGAAACAAGGTTTGAAAGAAGCGCGCGCTTCTGTTGCATACATGCACTGCTGACTGGATCACAAGACTGACGTGGCGATGCTGACTTGGACATTTTTCTGAAGCGGCACCCGGATAGTTCTGACGTGGCAAATCAATTCACTAAATATGATAATGTGGCAACTGAGTCATTGATGACGTGGAAGTTGGGTCATTGATGACGTGGCGTCGCTGATTGGAACACTGTGCTGAAGTGGCGACACCTGACTGGACAGAATCTACTGAGGTGGACCCACATGGCTTTGAGAAGCACTGGATCTCTGGTGTACCCGAGGTTGGATAGATCCTACGGACCGTATCCAGTTGATCTGACGGATCTGGTTGGCTGAATCTGATGATATACATGAGGCTAGACCTACGTGGATGCACAAGATAGATGCTTTTGTAATGCTTTTGTAATGCTTTTCTGCAACACCTTCCGTTGTTACTGGTTCTCTTGATTTCACAACTCTCTCTGATGGTGTTTTCGCCATGCTTTCCTCAATGTTTGGCAATGGTTTCTTCGTGTTTGTAACAGTTTTTGTTAGAGCACTGCTCGTTCAAACTTGCATGCGTTGCTATCTCAAGCATGTTTGTCAATCTTAGTAATCAAAACTATATAGTCTTGATTTCTAATTTACTATAGCTAAGGTCTCGGACTAGAATAAAAAGTGTAGTTGAGCTCAAGAACTCCATGGCGATCATCATACAAGACGAATGACTACTCAAGGAACCAGTGGATCTTCATCGACTAAAAGGTATGTGGAAACTTGAACTTATCTATCACTCAAAAGTCTATCTACTCTATCTCCTATCTTGAGACAAAAGTCATTTATCTATATAGACTAAGAATATGCACATGTGACATTTCGAGATGAGTATATCTTGCTTATCTATTTCTCGAAATAGGTGTTGGTAAAGCTTTTGATTTAGCCAAGTTCATCTTTGCCTAGTGACGAAAGTTATGTTATGTTTCAATCATTTTGGAAATCGCTCTGATGAAAAATAGTTTGTGAATAACAAATATATAACGCCCTATGAGAATGTTTCAATGATTGAAATGAGAGTTTAGACTATATAACCATTGGGGGATATAAAAATTGTTGTGGAAACACATATATGTATAAGTCCTTAGCACTTGAACCGAAGTTTGCGAACTTTGTTATTCAAGTGGAACCGGAACGTGAGCAGCAACTCAGTCCATGAACCCAGTCCGCGAACTGGTGTAGTTCTCGAACCCGAGAATTTCTGCTGAAGTTGTAGCTCATGTGCAGTCCGCGAACCTAATTCGCGAACTGACGGAAGCTCCTAAACCCGAAAATTTCTGCTGGAGTTTATAACTTCAACCGGTTAGCTTGATTCCGTGAACTCAGTCCGCGAACTCAAGAGGTTATGTCTGAAAACGTTGTTCGTGAACTTATCTTAAATTACTAAGGAATGATTTTGCAAACCGTGGATTTATAGTTCATGATTAATGATTTGAGTGAATCACATCATTTTTGATTCAATTTTGTCTCTTGTAGTACTTGAGATCTCATAGCAATTGAACAACTCTCTAACTAGTTCATTTGAGTCATTTGGACTAGTTATGGTGAAGAAGAATATGGTTGATATGAAAGTTATCATTTGGCTAACCATTTGGTTGACTAATATTGAACCAACCATTGTACACATTTGGGTACGGTTATACAAACCCAAAACATCAAGTACATGTGTGTATGGCAATCTAAGTTTTCAATCTAACGGTTGAGAGATATTAGCTTGTATATAATCAGGTTTTCATCTAACGGTGAATATTGAATGCTTTGTTAGCAAGCTAACATTGATTTCAAACCCTGATTTGAAAGACTATATAAGAAGAACTCTAGATATTGGAAAAAATAATCCCCACACACCTTTCTTGTGTGATACTAGTTTTCTCTAAGCTAGAGTCAATCTCCATTAACCCTTGAGTTTTCTCTCTAAATTCGGGTTAACGAATTAAAGACTTCATTAGGATTGTGAAGCCAGACCGATACTACTTTTCTTGTAGTTGTGTGATATGATCTTGCTATTTGTATCGTACGAGTACAATTGTAATAATTGGCTTGAGATTTCTATCTCCGATAGGTAAGATAAAAGTAGTCACAAACATCTTTGTCTCATTGTTTGTGATTCCAAAATAATCTTCTTCGTTGCATCGATTAAGTATATTGTGAGGTAATTGATGAAATTGAGCTGTTCTTCGGGAATATAAGTCTGGTTTTATCGATCGGTTCATGTTCACCTTGATTTATCAAAATACGGAACAAAACTCGTAGGTTTATTCGTGGGAGACGAATTTATCTATTACATGTAGACTTTTATGTGTGAGACATATTTGTTTATTAAAGTCTTCGACTTTGGGTCGTAGCAACTCTTGGTTGTGGGTGAGATCAGCTAAGGGAATCAAGTGCGTAGTATCCTGCTGGGATCAGAGGCATAGGAGCATAATTATACCTTGGATCAGTGTGAGATTGGTTGGGGTTCAACTACAGTCCAGACAGAAGTTAATTTGGAGTAGGTTAGTGTCTGTAGCGGCTTAATACAGTGTATGTTTAATCTGGACTAGGTCCCGGGGTTTTTCTGCATTTGCGGTTTCCTCGTTAACAAAATTTTGGTGTCTGTGTTATTTCTTTTTCTCATTATATTTTTATATAATTGAAATAATTTTGGTCGTGCGTTGTTCAATCGATTAGAATATCCGACCTTATTGGTTGTTGATTTAAATTGATTGACACTTGTATATTGGTCTTTGGTACCATCCAATTTATCTCTATTTCAATAGACTCGTGAATCTTATTTGCTTGAGTAAATCAAATTGAGAGATTGAGATAATAACTCCTTGAGATATTTTCTATTGATTGAGACTTGTTGATTCTCTAGAAAACAACTCAGAATTGTCCATACAGATTGCTAATTGAAATATTGGGTGGTGTTGTTAGACCCCCGCATTTTCAATTGGTATCAGATCAAGCAAACACATTAAACCTAATAAGTTTGTGTTTGTTCGATCCTTGAAATTTGTCTCATGGGAAATTTCTTTGGAAAATTTGCTCTTGTCATCTGTAACGCACACCAGAAATTCTTAAAGATTGATCAAGATCTATTATGGTCAAAACATCTGATCTCTCATGATAATTTCATTTCATCTGAGAAGGAAGTTTTAGATGATATGTGTCATCTAAAAAAAGGAGGGGAGATTAAAAAAACATTAATGGCGCTCAATGATATGGAATCTCACGAGAACAACTACTGATCTCTATGAGGAGTACTATCATAATGGATCAGCTGATAAAGATCTTTCCAAAGCGTTCGAAGACGTTTTTAGATCCTTAGAGAAACTTAATTCTGTTAAGACTAAGAATCACTCCAAATGGAAGAATCCTCCTTTGAGGCATATCAAGCAAAGGAATGGAAGCTCAAACTCCCCTGATTATTATGTTACGGGGACTGTTCACACTGATCAACCAAAAATGTTGCATGAGAATTTCACTGCACATTATGCCTCTTGGTAACAAGACTGGCACTACCCCATATGTATATATCTTGAAATGGGGCAAGAAATGGTTGAATCGTGTACAGGTTTCAATTTAAGCTTTCTAAGTGCATCCTTCATGTTGCGGAATGCATAATTCTTGACATGCAATTATCTAAACAAAGCCTCCCTTAGTTCTTTGTGGGTTGAAGTTCGCAAACGGGTCCAAGCCAATGTTTGGTCTTATTAAAAGGAAGTTCGCATACTCCCTTCTTCCTATCACCCGTCCGCGTACGTGAACTTCTAGGTTTTTGTGTGCTATCTCCATTAAAGATTTCTTTTGGAGAAACTAAGAGAAAGGGTGTTGAAGATTCACTCCAAGTAAGTAATTTTTTTCTTATTCCTCTCAATTTGTTTGACTTCATGATGAATTCTAAGGGCTCGAGTAGGAATTTCAAAAATCCAAATTCTTCTAGTATGGATTCTCATTGTCACCAAAATTCCCTTAGGATTAGGTTTGTGAATGATTCTTGTGCTAGAATTTTTGAGAAGATTTCATCTAAAGGTTTTATTGTTGAAAATAAATTGGATATTTCAAGTGGACATGATGAAGATTTAACTTGCTTCAAAAAATTCAATATTGGAAATATCTTTGATGGTCTTGGTCAAGGGTTTGATTCTCTTACAAGAATTTTATATGCCAACATTCATGATGTTGATCTTGATAAGATGGAATTCAAATCCATAATAAATATAAAAAAGTTTTTTATTAATAGAGAATTAATTTCAAAAATTACCAACATTCCGTTGGGGAACGTACGTCTTCCTAGACCATGTGAAGAACGTCCATCATGTGATGATATCTCTATTGGGATTTGTGGTAAGAAGGTATCTTGGAATCAAGGGAAGTTTTCTACTAATGATCTTAGTATTGCATTAATGGAATTTGGAAAACTTAGTATTCCCAATCTTTGTCCCTCCACAATTGAGAATTCATGGTGGAGCCATGAGTTTGCTGAATTGGTCTATTTTCTTGAGTCGAGTGTTCAAAGTCTTGATATTTGTGTATTCATTATACATCAAATGGTTACAATGACTTCTCCCATCAAGATGTTAGGCTATCCTTGTTTGATTAGTCAAATCTTCCATGATAGTGGTGTTGACACAATTGGCAACTCTCTTGGGGTACCCAAACTGGTTCGTTCCTGTACCTTCAGGCGCATAAGGGAAAATGTGTGCAAAATACAAAGAGATGCTTCTTTGAATGATTGTGACCATACTACTTTAAGTTTACTTCAAAAAATTCACAAGGGAGTGTGTAAAGTCAATTCAAGGGTCAAATGCGTTCAAGAACAATTTTCGGTGGTTGCAACTAAGTTTCCCGAGCTCAAGGATGAGTTGAACACAATTCAAGCTTCTTGGAATATCTCCGATGAAGATGATGAGTAATGTGTTGATGTCTAGTAAATCTTCTATGTTTTCTGTTTTATTTAGAAGAATAACTAGTGTTTTGGAATAGCAATGATTGTGATTACACATAGCTATATCCAATGATTTCATCTTCTTGTTTTTAGATTTATTGGTTTTAATTCTAAACTTGTTTGGAAGATGATGGTTGCAGTATTAATCTTTATGGTTTCATATATTGCAATTTTTTGATGGGATTTGTATGTTTACGTCCGTGAACTTGATTATCCCATATTTTGTCAAAATTAAAGTCGTTCACGTATTGGTATGCAAATATTGATAAAGGAATGAATGGACTTTTGGCAAAACACAAAAGTTAAGCCTATATTGTCAATTGTTGATGTAAGATAGGTTAAAATCTTTTGTGATTCAAGGATAAAGTCTATTACGTCACCTTGTGATGGAAAATAGAATAGGTCCTTGTTTTTATCCACGGTATAGAGCTTAATTGTTCCATATTATTATGTATTACCGTGAAGGTTCCATTGTGTATATCATGTTGAGCACGATACAACTAAGTCGATTTCTTAATGACATGGTTGGTTGTTCCATGAGATGTTATATGTTGATCATTAAGAACTAAAGTAATCAACTTGTATGGTTATTTAGTTTGTATTCCATGAGTTCTCTCATGTTGAGTACATGTACGGTTAAGGTTGTCATTTCCTATGATAATCTTAGTCGGGGTTCCATAATCTCTTATGTTGAGCCCAAATGAACTAAATCAATCATCTTGTGTGATTATTTAGTTAGCACTCTATAGATTTTTCTCATGTCGAGTGTGGACAATTGAATTGATTACTTTGTGATTAGTTTAATTATGTAATCCGGTTAGAATATTTATGGGTTCTCTTGTGAATAATCTAATCGATGTATTAAGTCTAAAGAAATCCTTCTTTTCTCTTGAAATTAAGGTCGCTTTTGTTGTTCCTTTGGGAATGACATCTTATGGGGTAGAATTATTTTGAACTTGCACTTAATTTCCAAATCTTTGTGGGGAGTGCGGCTGTGGAATTTTTAGGAGTTATCTTGTATCTTTATGAACTCCTTGATGAATGCATTTAGCCTCGGCTTTATGATTGCATCTAAACAAGATGATAGAACATTTACCTTTGGACATGAAATATCTCTTACGGAGATTTCATTAGGATCCCGTTCTTGTACCTTTGCCAATTTTATTGACAAAAAGGGAGAGAATTAATTGTAGTTCACACTACAAATACATATGGTTTTCGGATCATTATGTAAGGGGGAGTGGTTTCCATGTGAGATGGAGTATTGACTAAGGGGGAGTGAAGTATCACCATAGTATTGTTGTTGAAGTTGTGATGCAATTGGACTTTGACGCTGTGTAATAATACTATGACACTGTGTAACAATGATTGAGAACCGATGCTTTTCTCATTGTTATAGCTACGAATTTTCAACAACGATGATACTAAACTTACAACCTTTGGGATCAATGGACTACTTGGAAGTGAAGAAGATTTCGAGTATTGTTGAAGATTAGGCATGTGGAATAGGAGCTACAAAGTTTATTTATATATTTTGTATTCCATATGTATTAATAGTGTTTCCACTAAAATTGACAAATGGGGAGATTGTTAGAGCACTGCTCGGTCAAACTCGCATGCGTTTCTATCTCAAGCATGTTTGTCAATCTTAGTGATCAAAACTATATAGTCATGATTTCTAGTCTACTATGGCTAAGGTCTCGGACTAGGATAAAAAGTGTAGTTGAGCTCAAGAACTCGATGGCGATCATCATACAAGACGAAGGACTACTCAAGGAACCAGTGGATCTTCATCGACTAAAAGGTATGTGGAGACTTGAACTTATCTATCACTCAAAAGTCTATCTACTCTATCTCCTATCTTGAGACAAAAGTCATTTATCTATATAGACTAAGAATATGCACATGTGACATTTCGACCTGAGTATATCTTGCTTATCTATTTCTCGAAATGGGTGTTGGTAAAGCTTTCGCTTTATCCAAGTTCATCTTTGCCTAGTGACGAAAGTCATGTTATGTTTCAATCATTTTGGAAATCGCTCTGACGGAAAATAGTTTGTGAATAACAACTATATAACGCCCTCTGAGAATGTTTCAATGATTGAAATGAGATATTAGACTATATAACCATTGTGGGATATAAACATTGTTGTGGAAACACATATATGTATAAGTCCTTAGCACTTGAACCGAAGTTTGCGAACTTTGTTATTCAAGTGGAACCGGAACGTGAGCAGCAACTCAGTCTGCGTAATCAGTCCGCGAACTAGCGTAGTTCTCGAAACCGAGAATTTCTGCTGAAGTTTTAGCTCATGTGCAGTCCTCGAACCCAGTCCGCGAATGGACGGAAGCTCTCGAACCCGAGAATTTCTGCTGGAGTTTATAACTTCAACCGGTTAGCTTGAATCCACGAACTCAGTCCGCGAACTCAAGAGGTTATGTATGAAAACGTTGTTCGTGAACTTATCTTAAATTACTAAGGAATGCTTTTGCAAACCATGGATTTATAGTTCATGATTAATGATTCCATCATTTTTGATTCAATTGTGTCTCTTGTAGTACTTGAGATCTCATAGCAATTGAACAACTCCCTAACTAGTTCATTTGAGTCATTTGGACTAGTTATGGTGAAGAAGAATATGGTTGATATGAAAGTTATCATTTGGCTAACCATTTGGTTGACTAATATTGAACCAACCATTGTACACGTTTGGGTACGGTTACACAAACCCAAAACGTCAAGTACATGTGTGTATGGCAAGCTAAGTTTTCGATCTAACGGTTGAGAGATATTAGCTTGTATATAATCAGGTTTTCATCTAACGGTGAATATTGAATGCTTTGTTAGCAAGATAACATTGATTGCAAACCCTGATTTGAAAGACTATATAAGGAGAACTCTAGTTATTGGAAAAAATAATCCCCACACACCTTTCTTGTGTGATACTAGTTTTCTCTAAGCTAGAGTCGATCTCCATTAACCCTTGAGTTTTCTCTCTAAATTCGGTTTAACGACTTAAAGATTTCATTGGGATTGCGAAGCCAGACCGATACTACTTTTCTTGTAGTTGTGTGATATGATCTTGCTATTTCTATCGTACGAGTACAATTATAATAATTGGCTTGAGATTTCTATCTCCGATAGGCAAGATAAAAGTAGTCACAAACATCTTCGTCTCATTGTTTGTGATTCCTCAATAATCTTCTTCGCTGCGTCGATTAAGTTTATTGTGAGGTGATTGATGAAACTGAGCTTTTCTTCGGGAATATAAGTCTAGTTTTATCGATTGGTTCCTGTTCACCTTGATTTATCAAAAGACGGAACAAAACTCGTAGGTTTATTCGTGGGAGACGAATTTATCTATTACATGTAGACTTTTCTGTGTGAGACAAATTTGTTTATTAAATTCTTCGACTTTGGGTCGTAGCAACTCTTGGTTGTGGGTGAGATCAGCTAAGGGAATCAAGTGCGCAGTATCCTGCTGGGATAAGAGGCGTAGGAGCATAACTGTACCTTGGATCAGTGTGAGATTGGTTGGGGTTCAACTACAGTCCAGACCGAAGTTAATTTAGAGTAGGCTAGTGTATGTAGTGGCTTAATACAATGTATGTTTAATCTGGACTAGGTCCCGGGGTTTTTCTTCATTTACGGTTTCCTCGTTAACAAAATTATGGTGTCTATGTTATTTCTTTTCCGCATTAAATAATTATATAATTGAAATAATACAGGTTGTGCGTTGTTCAATTGATTAGAATATCCGACCTTATTGGTTGTTGATTTAAATCGATTGACACTTGGATATTGGTCTTTGGTACCATCCAAGTTATCTCTCTTTGATTAGACTCGCGAATCTTATTTGCTTGAGTAAATCAAATTGAGAGATTGAGATAATAACTCCTTGAGATATTTTCTATTGATTGAGTCTTGTTGATTCTCTAGAAAAAACTCGGAGTTGTCCATACAGATTGCTAATCGAAATATTGGGTGGTGTTGTTAGACCCCCGCATTTTCAATTTCGCTTCCAAATCATTTTTTTATTCTTCGCTGATTTTTGCATGGAAATACGTGCATGAATTTTGAGGTTTTTCCCGCACCTTTCTCAATGGAAAAACACGATTCTTTCACTCGAATCCCTTAGTTGGCACCAATGTTTTTACCCAAAAATATTTCTAGGCACTAAACGCGATGATTTGATGATGATTATAGAAAATTAGGGCTAGAAGACGATTGAAAGTAAATAAGAAGAAAAGGATTTAACGTGGTTCGGCAAGTGTTGCCTACATCCACGGAGGAACAAAGAAATTCTTTATTATACAAGATTTTTCTTCGGGTTAGCTAACCTAAAATTCCATATCCCATTAGGGTTTAGGATACATGTATTTATAGTGTTTATGTAACCCTAAATTAGGTAAACTTAATGTGCAAGCAACTTGGGCAACAAGACTTCTGGAAGCTTATAAAATCTTCACGGGTAGACGGGATTGAATGACAGGCCCTTCGTGTATTTTATACACGGTACAAGCGAACACATATTTCGAGAAAAATGTAAACAAGATAAACTCAGCTCAAAATCTCAAATGTGTATAATAGAAAACTATATCGTAATACGTATTATGTCTCAATATAGAGTAGAAATAAAATTTCCAAGTGATAGATGAGTTTCAGTCTCCACATACCTTTTGTCGATGAAGTTCCACATGCTCCCCTTAGTAGTTATTCGTCTTCAAATGATGAACGCCGTGAAGTCTAATGCTCAACTACACGATCTATGTCCTAGTCTAAGACATCTATAAATAGGCTAGAAATCAAGACTTATAGTTTTGATCACTAACATTGACAAACATGCTTGAGATATCAACCCATGCGAGTTCGACCGACCAGTGCTCTAACAAAAACAACTACTTCCCTTGTACTAAAATCATACTAAAGGAAAGTTAGAATATTACACTCATATGGATTAAGAATGTCTGGGTTGAAGGCTTTTTTGAACCGTTTTGCTTCCAAGGGGATTGACATAGTTGAAGATTATCCCGATCTTTAATGTATTTTGTGTTATGGTTTTTAGGACACGTTTTTTTCCTTAATGCTATCTCAGTGACATTAATTGGTTTTCTCAAATTTTTAAAAGATTTAACTAAAGTGCCAAATTGTGATTGGGGTTCTGCAATTTTAGCTGAGCTATACATAAGTCTCGGTGAATGCTCGAGTAAGGATAAAATTAGCTTTAATGGATTTTGGGTCGTATTGGAGGTAAGAACCACGATCTCTTTTTATTATTTGATTCATTATCGAGTTAATTATTAAACTGGTGGTGAATGTACTAACACAACAATGTTCGTCGATGTTATTTTTTAGTATTGGTGGTATACTTAATTTAAGGTCTGCAAACCTGAGCTTCATGATACACGATTAATTTTTCCAATCGTGTACAAGTACAAAGCTGATAATTGGATTGGTCAAAATGTCACTGCTATGTAAAGGATGCATAACTAGTATCAACACTAGGACAATGTCGTATACTTCTATTGACGAGTACCATGATCCAATAGCACAAGCCATGCTACAGTTAAGCCTTAAGCGAGTTGTGTTTTACGGTCCTATTATAAGTCATGGTATCTGGTACTACGGAGAAAGACATACGTTTCAGCTACAAGGCAAAAAGGTAAAAGTAATCAACTCATTTCCAACTTCAATAATTTCACAAGATGATTGGTTGGCGTTGATAAATAATGGAGAACCTTGGGAAGAAGCTGAAGATTTGATCCAAATCCTAGATGATGACTTTGATTGCTACAGTTGGTTTCAAAAGGTACGCAAGCTAAATATTTCTATCCATACACAAAACTTAGGTAGTGTTGACTTTTCAGAAATTGACAATTTTCCACTTACAGATCTTCCATCCAAACCTCCACCACAACCTCCACCACCTACGGGTGAAGCATATACGTATCCTAGCAGTCAAATGTGGTCGTCAAATATGCCTCAAATATCTTGGGAGGTCCAAATTTTATCACTCAGTGGAGATATTGTTACAGTTCCACTTAGTAATGAAGCTGGGCAGTAGAGATATCCATACTATGGTGTGGTGGCATCACCAGAAGAGTATCAGAACCAGTTGAACAATTTAACGTCTCTTTTTAATGAATTCTAGAGTTTCCACTTGAGACAGATGCAGACACAAAGGGATAATTTTAGTTTGGAAATGCCTGAGACTCCGTTAGGGTCAAGTTATCAGGTAGGTTTAAGACATGATGGAATTTCCCCTAGTGATAGCAGTGTAAGAAGTCGTGGAAGTCGTTGAGGTCAAAGAAGTCGTCATTATACTCCAAATATGGTGGAAGAGACTCATCTACCAACAACAGTAGGAGCAACAACAACAATAGACGTGGAGATGATGGATATTCAGTTCCAATCTCCTATTGGTTTCATGCCCTAAGGTCCTGTAATTACTCCTGGTGGTGGCGTAAATATGGATGCATTTATGCAATACATAATTTATACCCTAACTACTTCCGCATTTAATCGATTTCAAGCACCTCCAAATAGTGAGTTTTCAAAGGATCAAACAGACTTAGGGGAATACATATTTGGTAATCGTTAGTTTGATAGATAAATATTAATTGTTAATTTGAACCGTGGTTTGAATCGTTAATGTAATTGCACTTTTGTTTGATAAATAATAATCTTCTTTTAAAGTTTTCTATTTAAGTTAAAATTGAGAACTTAAAGCATATATATTAGATTAAATTTGGGCAACACTTTTAAGATTACATAGCAACTTCCATATCAGAACTCCTTTCCATTGCCACAGATCCACTTTTCACGACACCTTTGATCAATCTCCAGCAGGTTTTCACCACTTCTCATGTTTCGAGCTTCTTCCCTTACCATACCAATATTCTTGTTAACATTCTTTAAAATTATGGAGAACCGAGCAGTCAACACCAGCGAATCACGATTGTTGAGGTTCATTGTTTCTTCTTCAAATTTCAGTAAAATGCATCCCCAAAATGGAATGGCCCGTAATGCGCCATCAACGATTGGATGATTAGTGAAGAAAACATAATTCCTGCAAATGCATTCATCTTCTAACGTGCTAAATTTGCGCTGATGTGCAATTCTTCCACTTCTTATTTCATTTTGCACATTAGCTCGAAGTTCAAATCTTTGATTTTTGGCCGTATGTTGCTCTTCTATAAACTGAGCCACAGACATATTTTGAGCCATTGAAAAATATAAGAAAATAGGAAGAAGGTGTGAGCTAAAATGAAATTAGAATTGGGTATTTATAGACAAATGAATTTATGTCTTTTGGATTGGATCTAATGAACAGTCTTGTTTCCACCGAGCGGCCTAGTCTAAGATGCTACCGGTATAAACAACACAGAACGGTGTAGTCTTGACTGAGCGGTCGAGACTCAGTAGAAACTTGACCTGGCCTGACTAAGTGACAAATTTGCCACTTATCCAGGCTTGTTTGCCACTTTTCCATGCCCATAATGGGTGAAAAAATGGCAAAAGCATGGGTTAGCCATGCCCGTAGAAACAATCCTAAGTCATTATTTGTTTCCCCTTGTTACTTGTTTATATCGGGCCTCTATCAATATATTTTTGGGCCAAAACCAATACAAATAGGCTGAGGTCCTTAAGAAAGAATCATTTTTTGGGGACCCTTGTTTTTTTGGGGGACCATTGTTTTATTTAGGGTAGGACATTAGAAGTAAATCTAGGTCACCCCTTATCAATATATTTTTATTAATACCTAAACTACCCTTTTGATTATTTTTGGGTTATGATTAGTGAAATGATTAAGTAAAAAATAATTAGTGAGATTAAATTAAAAGATGGGTTTTTATAAAAAGAAGTAGAATTTTTTAGAGAGTAAATTTAGAGAAGATGAAGGAGAAAACCATGGAAAATAATATTTTTTTCCAATTCACTAATTTTGGGTATTCAAGTGATGAAAGCTCATCTGATTCTTCATTTCCATCCTCTCCTAGTGTAACACCCCGTGTTTTTAGCATGATGCATGCTAAAAGGTGCGCCATGGCCCGAGATGAAGCTTCATCCAAAGCTTCTGTTGCGGAGGAAAAGGAACATTGGCCCTTGGCCAATGCGTTGACAATGTTCGACCAACATGGTCGGACATCGGGTTGGCAACGGACGGCCAACATGGCCGGACATCGTTGTTGGACAGGGTGGTAAGGTGAGGCCATCACGGCCTGGGGAGTTGATCAATGATTTTTGGTCCCCCAATTTAAGTTGTAAAAATGTCATTTTTACATATATAGGGAGGGGTAGTTGGTTGATGGTGCATATGCGTACTATGCACCAAGTAAGCTTCATAGCTTAGCCGGAAGAGTATAAATGATGCCTAAGGCTCATCTATAGTTGCGTAGCCTCTCGAAGAGGGCATTTGATTCTTAGGCATCATTATTCCATATTGCGGACCAAACATGCATTACTTGGATTATTTCGACGGAACGGCCTATACGGACTAGGCCATTTCCATTATTGCTTGGCCATGACCATGCAAACGAGTTGACTTAAGTTTCGGTCCCTTCGTGGATGAACTACGGTATGTGCTTGATCCCTTTGGAGTAGGGAAGGGTACGTAGGCATCCGCAATGAGTTGCAGCATTGTCGGTCCAGCACTTTCTCGCTCATATCATCTAATTGGGAGATGATTGCGACATTCTGGCCTCTCATATCATCTGAATCAGTAACTCGATGCAAGAGATGATTGTGGCCAAACTTGATGGGGCTAGTTGCATTCCATTCCTTGGATGCTCATACTTCCTATCAAGGCGTTCGACATAGGCTAAAAACCCGAGTGTCGTAATTTAGCTCAAGAGAAGTCCATTGTGATGGGAAACGACCCAAAGATCAAGATATGTTGATCTATAAATTCACATGGTCACCATAATTTAGTCAAATTCCATTTTTTGGATCCTCAAAAGGCCATTTTTCCGTTTTAAGTAAGTTTTTGGTTTTCCTTAATAAATCCTTTGCGGCACAAGGGTAAGTTAGAACGGTGTGAAATATTAAATAGCTGCATCATGCTCCATGGGCATGCTTGCGAGGGAAAATGAACGTGCATTTTCCTATCTTTAGCTTCATTATGGCGCATCGGGGAAGTTATGGCATGCGGGGCTACGCGCCATAATGAAGCTACGATCCGAGCCTTAAAGATAGGAAAATGCACGTTCATTTGCCCCCTCAAGCATGCCCATGGAGCATGATGCATCTATTTAATATTTCACACAGTTCCAACTTACCCTTGTTCCGCAAAGGATTTGTTAAGAAAATAAAAACTTTCTTAATACGGAAAAAACGGCTGTTTGAGGCACTAAACGATGTAATTTGGCTAAATTCTGGTGACCATGTGGATTTTTAGATCAACATGTCTTGATCTTTGGGCCATTTCCCATCAAAATGGACTACTCTTAAGCTAAATTACGACACTCGAGTTTTTAGCCTATGTCGAACGCCTTGATAGGAAGTATGAGCATCCAAGGAATGAAATGCAACTAGCCTCATCAAGTATGGCCAAAATCATCTCTTGCGCCGAGCTACCGAGCCAGATGATATGATAGGCCAAAGTGTCGCAATCATCTCCCAATTAGATGATATGAGCGACAAAGTGCTGGACCGACAATGCTGCAACTCATTGCGGCTGCCTACGTACCCTTCCTTACTCCAAAGGGATCAAGCACAGACCATAGTTCATCCACGAATGTACAAAAACTTAAGCCAACTCATTTGCACGGACGTGGATAAGCAATAATGGAAATGGCCTAGTCCGTATAGGCCGTTCCGTCGAAATGCATCCAAGTAATGCATGTTTGGTCCGCCATATGGCATAATGATGCCTAATCATCAAATTCCCTCTTCGCGAGGCTACGCAACTATAAATGAGCCTTAGGCATCATTTATACTCTTCCGGCTAAGCTATGATGCTTACTTGGTGCATAGTCCGCATATGCATCATCAACCAACAACCCTTCCCTATTTATGTAAAAATGACATTTTTACAACTTAATTTTGGGGACCAAAAATCATTCATCAACTCCCCAGGCCGTGATGGCCATACCTTACCACCCTTACCAACCCGATGTCCGGCCATGTTGGTTGTCCACTGCCAACCCGATGTCCGACCATGTTGGCCGTCCGCTGCCAACCCGATGTCCAGCCATGTTGGCCGAAAATTGTCAACGCATTGGCCAAGGGCCAATGTTCCTTTTCCTCCGCAACAGAAGCTTTGGATGAAGCTTTATCTCGGGGCATGGCGCACCTTTTAGCATGCGCCATGCTAAAAACACAGGGTGTTACACCTAGAGTATTTGTTAATCTTCATAATGATCCGGATATGAGTTATTTCTTTGATGGTGAATGTATTCTACCCCAAAATCAATCTCAAGATAAAAATGATGTATTTTATTAACCACAACCGGAGGAAGAGTATTTGGGTATCTAGGTATGCTCCAAACTTAGCTAATGTTGGTTGAATTGTTCCAAATTTTCAAACAAAATGTAAATTTTTGAAGTAGTTCGGTTACCTTATGTGAAGAACAGGTAACCAACTAACCTGAAAGTGTAGTTCGGTTACTTTAGACAAACATGCAGGTAACCGAACTCTATATTAATGGAAGTTTCATGGATTTCCAGAGTAATGTTTGGTTGTTTCGCAACTAATTAACCAACCGAACTTTAGGTAAAATAAGATTTTACTTAGTGTACAAAGTTCGGTTGGTTCGCAATCAATAACAAACCGAACTTTACGTAAAAATAAGATTTAAATTAGTGTACAAAGTTCGGTTGGTTCGCAACCAATAACAAACGAACTTGACGTAAAAATAAGATTTAACTTAGTGTACAAAGTTCGGTTTGTTCGCACACTGCATATAAACCAACTATCTAACAGAACTATACAAAATATAAGGGTAGACTAAGTTTAATAAGATCGGTTGTTTCGCAAACTTGATCCCGACAACATAACTAACTGAACTTATCAAACAAAATAAAATCAACAGTTCCAAAGTTATATTCGGTTACCTAGATAAAATAAAAGGTAACCGAACTTTGTACTTGTTATTTGTTGGGTTACATGCCATCTTGCTTTATTAACCGAACCTAGAGTTCGTTTTACGCGATTAAATTATCTTTTTACCGAACTCTGTTGTGATTGCAATTGATGTTGTTCCATTTCTTATAGATTGAATGCCAACCTATACCAATGGATGATCAACCTTATCCGGTTGATATGTTGTTCGAAGATACATCCTATCACTATGTCAATGATTTGGTATTTACAGAAGCTATTGATGCGAAGAATTGGGCTAGAGAGCATGCCAAGAGAGACACATGCGTATTAGTTTTGAATGGAAAAGAAAGCAAAACTCGTTTTGAAATGGTTTGTGAGAGAAGTGGGGATCCGGATGCTAGTCACAAGAGGAAGGATTATGTGTATAAAGGAAAGACGACGAGGAAGAACACAACGTGCTCAAAGAAAATTAAATGTCCGTTCAAGCTAGTATTTAGTAAGTGCAAACAAAGGAAATGATGGGTTCTATCTATGGATAAGGTGGTAGGTCATCACAACCACCCTCGTCCGGAGGATATTAAAGGACATGCAATGGACGCAAGGCTCACTCCTCAAGAAATGGAGAAAATAGCTAAATATAGGAGAATGAGAATTTCACCACTTGGTATGCTTCGCTTATTAAAGGATGATAACAAGGATAGTGTATCATCTTTGTACACCATTTACAATGCAATTGATACAATTAAAAGGAATGAATAGAAGGATAGAAAAGTCATGCAACAATTGTTTTTGTTGGCTCAAGAGAAAGGCTACGCGGTTCAAAAGAAGGTAGGTCTGGAAGAAGAAATAACTCATCTCTTCATTGCTCATCCGAAGAGTGTTCAACTGGCTCAATGCTTCCATGAATTTCTTATAATGTACTGCACTTACAAGATAAACAAATACGAGATGCCATTATTGAACATTGTTGGTCGTACGTCGACGAAGTCACCGTTTACCGTTGCTTTTTGTTTTCTAAAGGACGAGCTAGAACCAAGTTACACTTGGGCGCTACAGCAAGTGAAGGCGATATACCGAGATGATGATATCCCCGGGGTTATAGTGACGGACAATGAAGTAGCATTGATGAACGCAATAAATAGATTGAGTCTTCACATTGGCACATAATATGCTTTGTACATTTCATATATACTAATATAGCCGTTACTTGAGTCAGATCAAGTACATATTAAAGAGAGTTGAACGCAATAAAGGGAGTATTCCCATTGGAACATACCAAATTTAAAATGTAACCGAACTCAACACATTATTGTGTCAAACATAAAGATAGCCATTACTTGTGTCAGATCAAGTACATCTTTTATGCTAATATATACCGAAAAATATATGTCAAAATATAAAAAAATGACTAAGAAATATTGATGTATAAGATTCAATACCTTTGTCGCAAAGATCTTGGCAGCCCATGAGTTTTTGTAGCCAAGCAATGCCTCCCATCCATTTCTTGGAGTACCATAAGTTGGGTTCTTTGGCGGCAAACACAAATTGTCATCAGGAATGTATGCATATCTAGCACAAGGCTTTTTAGGTGTATTTCTAGTTTTTTTTTACTATTTCTAATTGTTCCTCTTCCTCTTCATCCGAGTCCTCCTATGATTCGTCATCTTCATTATCTCCATCTTTATCTCCATATTCTTCACTGTCATCGTTGTCATCTCCTTGTTCCTCTCCATCTTCCTTATCTCCATCCTCATTTCCTCATTCTTCAGTTGGTTCCTCTTATCCACCTTGGTTATGTTCTTGAGTACCCATCTCTTCCCTAATCTCTTGATTAACTTGTTGGATTACATTATAAACATTATCTCTATTGACATCATCTTGGATGACAACACCCGGTAATCACCCACTTCCATACTTAGCATTTTTGGTTCCACGCTAATTGAAACCTAAGTGTATTTTTCCTCGAGGCGTGGGAGTTGTCAGATCTTCCAGTGAAGGTTGGTTTGATTTTTTTCGTCTCCCACTAATCAAGATAACAAAAGATATTAGCTTAACCGATAAATGATTGACTAAATCATACGCAACATAATGGTTCTCGCAGTAAGGTTTGGTTAGTATCAAAAGTTTAGCAAAAATACGCCAACTCTAAAAAAGAATTGTGTTCCAGGGTAGAGTTCGGTTAGTCCATCTTTTTTGCGAATACACCGAACTTCAAAGTATATGAAATTAGGGAAAAGTTCGGTTTGTCCTTTTTTTGCGAACAAACCGAACTCGACATGTATGCAATTAGCAAATAGTTCGGTTCCTAGATAGTTTTAAATTTATTTGTGAACCAACCAAACAGAGTTGGAAAAGTTCGGTTATAGTGGGAAAAATAGCACAGTTCGGTTGCATTGGATTTTTTTTTTTTTTTTTAGCATGGGTATAGTTCGGTTACTAGGTAGTTTTAAATTTTTTTCGAAACAACCGAACAGGGTTGAAATAGTTCGGTTAACTGAGAACTTAACATAGTGGGAAAATTAGCATAGTTTGGTTGAATTGGATTTTTTTTTTGTAATATGGGTATAGTTCTGTTACCAGATAGTTTTAAAAATATTTGCGAACCAAACGAACAGAGTTGAAAAAGTTCGGTGAACTGAGAACTCAACATAGTGACAGAATTAGGATAGTTCGGTTGCAATGGATTTTTTTTTTTGTAAAATGGGCAGAGTTCGGTTAGTAGATAGTTTTCAAAAAATTTGCGAACCAACCGAACTCAAAGTTCGGTTACATAGTGTTAATTCCTATTCAACCGAACTGTTCTTCGTGTTATTCCTTTCAGGAAGTTTGGTTAACAAACTAGGGTTTTTTGTGAAACTCCTCCTAACCGAACTCAGCACTGTAACTTCCATTTGAACCCTATTTTGATGATTTCTATTCAATTAAATGAATCAAAATCAAATTAAAAGTAATGGGTTTGGTTGAAAATACCTGCAGATATTTCCCATGACAGTTTCAAGGATCTTCTTGCGTCTATTATGGCCGATTATGTCTTCACCTTCCGGTTCCACTTCTTTGTGAATCTCCAATTCACTTGGATGATTTGCTAGATGTCCTAATGGGGGACCTTTTCCTGGGAGTCTTTTGGTTTGATTTCGAAGAACCATTCTTATACTCGATTGATTAATCTACGATGAAAATTTTATGAATCGACGATTAATCGATGAAGACAATGTTAAAAGGAAGAAGAAGAACATAAGATCCAAAACTTGTTTGGGAGGCGGTAGGATAGGTCTGATTTTTTGTTTTTGTTAATAGATTATATTAGGTTAATAATCTAAAACCGTTTTAGTGATAATCTTAATTAGGGTTTGGGGGAAAATTCGTAATGTCCATATTTTGGGACATCCCTTATAAATGTAGGGTAGATGGCCTTATAAAAACAATGGTCCCCAAATATATCATGGCCTTATAAACAATCTTATTATAGGGGCGGCATGGTTTATTAGAGGGGCGACATTCTAATAGGACAAAAAAGGTCATTACATGATCATTCAAGGTGCCCCTTATAAAAAAAACTGGAAATGACAATTTAACCCTCATTATTGATAACCTAGTTTAGTGATGATAATCAAGTTTAGTGTTAATGATTAATTTCATTTATATTAACTCAAAATCAAAACAAAATCAGATTTTTAGAGTTAAAAAAAGTTCAGAGGAGAAGAAAAAGAAAAACTTTTGTGATATTTGTAAAACCCTAGATTTTGATTCACTCAACCAAAATGAGTGATTCTAGTGACCCGGTATACTTATTAGTTCCCATTAGCTTTTTCTCGCTCAAAATTATCTAAAATACGTAACAAAATCAAAAATTTTAAATTTTCAGAAGAACTTACGGTTGGAATTGTGCTCGTGACCAACCGTAACTCTTAGTTATGGTTCGTAAGTTATCGAATACCAACCGTAACAGGTTAAATTTTGGGAAGATCTAATCGTAAAACCATTTACGGTTGGTAATTAAATTTGGATAACAACCGTAACTAAATTATGGTTGGTAACTAATGAATCGAGACCAACCGTAACTACCCTACAGTTTCTAATAGTGATGCAATTACAAACCATAAAAAGAAAATGAAAGTTACAGGATAAATTATGGTTGGTAACTTAAGTAACGATACCAACCGTAAGCTATTTACGGTTGCAAAAAAAAAAAAAAAAACGTAACTGAACATTGTATATCAAAATCAAGAACTTACTGTTGGTATTTGAGTTGCAATAAACCGTAACATCAACCAAATCTATAGTTACGGTTCCAATTGGAGTTATTACCAACCGTAACTCACATGTAACACAAAAATTTCAATTTTAATTTTGATCCAAAACCCTAATTTTTTATACAAAACTAACTTAAATCTAACACAATAAACTAAACCCTAACTGGGTTTTCCCAAACATTTTTCAAATAGCCGATTAATCAAAGACAATGAAATTTTCAGTTTTGATGGAGGTTACGGTTAATGGAGGAGAACAGAAGATGAAGAAGAAGTTGAAAAAAAAAACTGATTTGATTTTTTCTGATTCATTAGGTGAAAACAAAAACTAATTTTATTTTGGCTGTTTAAGGTGAAAAGTATAATCTAGTCAATTTATATCCTCTTTAGGACATCCCCTAACCAACTAGAGGGACATTACTATCACACTGCCGCCCCTCTAATAAACCATGCATGAAGATTATAGTCCAATGCATATGTGTTTTCCATGTATAGTCCATATACTTAAGTCGGTTTCTTGTAAAGAGTCCAATGTATTATGTCCATTAAGCTTAATATAAATATATGCCTCTACTATCTTATTAGGGTACAAGAGCTTACACAATTGTTCATGGTACCAAGAGCCAGAATGATCTCTCCAAAACCCTAGCCTCAATTTTTTTTCTTCAAAACCCTAGATACCTCTCTGCTCTCATGACTTCATCCGCTTCTTCAATCTCCAGTACTATGGCTTCTCATCCAAGCTTTGGCTCTCCAACCGTTCTCATCCAAGCTTTGGCTCTCCAACCGTTCCTGCTTCTGTTTCGCAAAGTATTGTTTCTCTTATGTATAACTCTTGTTCTCCCTTGTTGGAAAAATCACCTTTCATGCCCTCTTCTACCAAAATAGTTCTCTTAGATCGAACCAACTATCTTCTTTGGGAATCACAGATTCTTCCTATCCTTAAATCGCAAATACTCTACAAATACCTTGATGACTCTCATGAAATACCAACAAAAGAGCTTGTTGATGAAGAAACTCAAGCTAGAACTCTCAACCCGTCCTATGAGGAATGGGAAGTTATTGATCAAACGATCATGTCATGGATTAACTGTTCTCTTACTGAAACTATGAAAGATGAATGTGCACGTCGTGGTAATTCTCGTGATGTATGGAACTATCTTCGTTATACATATGCAACAATTAATCCTGCACGTATTCTACAGCTCAAAGACAATCTGACAACTATTCAAAAAGGAATTCAGCATGGAGGGAATCTGATGCAAACAAACTCTCAATTCTCTATTGGGGATGGAACCTCGGTGAAGTTCTGGATTGATCCATGGACTGATCAACCACCGCTGTGTCAAACCTTCACCTTAGCTTATAAATCTGCAACAAACAGGAAAGCAAAAATTGCTGATCTTATTCAAAATGGGAATTGGTGCATTCAGCAAAAGCAGACAGCGACGGCAGAAGCAAAGATTGATCTCTCTAATCTCATTGCTACAATTGGAAATCCTCCAACTCTGAAAATAGCAACTGATCAAATATGCTTTAAATCTGGGAACTACACAGCAAAAGAAGGTTATCATCTCATTATGAAACAGTTGATACCTCATCCTCAGGATTTAGGCTATGTCTGGAGAAAACATGTTCCCCCTAAAGCGCAGGTGCTTGCGTGGCTAGCGGTTCAAAATGCAATTCCTACAACTGATAATCTGAATCAGAGAGGCTGCAATATCAATGAAATGACCTGCAGTCTATGCAACAATGAGCTGGAATCAGTGGATCACATTCTACTTAATTGTCCTTTCTCAAAGGCAATTTGGGACTACTTTTTGGCAAGAATGAAACAGCAGTGGACACATAGAGACACACTAAAAGAACAACTGCAGGGTTGGAAATATAGGAGAGGAAGCAAAATTGGTAGTAAAGTTTGGCCAATTCTTCCGTTTGCACTGATTTGGTCGATTTGGTCAGAGAGAAATAGAAGAGTTATGGCAAACAAGCGCGGCAGGGATAAAGACGAAGTCATAATAGAGATAAAGCGGAGGATATTTCAATGGGGAGAGCTTCAAAACTGGTTTAAATTTCACACCTTTAGGGAGTTAAATTCTAACTGGGCCTATGTAATGGATTGTAATGTCTTTCATTCGTAACTGGTTTGGGCTTGAGCAATCACTAAGGTTGCTTTTGGTTTGGGCTTGACCCATTTCTCAAGTTGTATTTTTAACTTCTTTTTTAATAAATTCTGCCCTTGTTCATCAAAAAAAAAAAACCATATCTGAATATATTTTGAAGATAAAGGAAATATCTGATTCCTTAGCTGCTGTCCTTCAACCCGTGTATGATCTTGAGCTTGTCTCTACGATACTACGAGGCTTGGGTGCTGATTGGTCGAACATCTACACAGCAGTCATTGCCCGTACAACTCTTCCTACCTTTACCGAGCTTCATGCCTTGCTGTTACATCATGAATCTCACCTTCAATATCTGCAAAAACTACACACACATGTTGCTGACATTCAAAGTCCGGTCTCCTTCTTTGCTGGTGCCTCTGCTGGTCGTGGTAGTCAACATCCTGGTTCAAATTCATATAATAATCCTGGTCGTGGCCATGTCTTGGACAATACTCGCATCATGGTCGTCGTGGAGGCTTTGGTCGTGGTTCTTATAACAACTCAAATCGTGGTGGTCATAACAACTTTGGAGGTCGATCTACTTGGAATAGTGGTTGGACCAATAATGGAAATAATCAACACTGGAATGTAGGTAATGGTGGTGGTAACAACAATGGTTTTCAACCCTCTGGTGGATATCAAAACCCATCATATGGACGCTCGTATAGTCGTAATAATCAAGTTGGATCAGTTCTTGGTCCTCCCCCTCAAACGAATGTTGTTATTTGTCAGTGGTGCAATACCAAAGGACACACAACACAAACTTGTAACCGACTTAATCCTGCTTCCAACTATGATCTTCCGCAAGCCTTTTCAGCGATGCATATTCAACCTATGGCGTATGAGAATCATTGGTTTGTTGATACTGCTGCTTCTGCCCATATGACCTCTGACTCTTCACAGATGACCAATCGACTTGATTACAATGGTAATGATACAGTTCTTGTTGGTGATGGTAAACTACTACCTATCACAGGAATTGGTGATGTAATCCTTACCTCACCATCCTCAAAGTTGACTCTGAAGAACACTCTTCATGTTCCCTCTCTTGCTAAAAATTTAGTATATGTTGGTCAACTTACACGAGATTCTGACTGTGTTTTTCACTTTGATCGTTATGGTTTTTGTATACAGGATCGATTAACGGGAACTATTTTGTACAAGGGAAAGAATGAAGCTGGCATGTATCCTATCTTTTCCAATATTTCCTCTCCATCTCCCTCATCACATTTCTCAGCTTTTTCCGCAGCTACCATTGGTATTTGTGCTACTCCAACTATATGGCATATGCGTTTAGGTCATCCCAACAATGCAGCCTTTCAACTCTTAAGTCTAGCTTATCTTTAGATTCTACTAGTTCTTCTTTATATAGTTCTAGTTATGTTGGTACTAAGCATCATCGTCTACCCTTTTCATCTAGAAGTAATTACTCAAATACAATTGGTTCTGTTATACATTATGATTTATGGGGTCTCGCACCTTTCTTATCAAATTGTGGTTTTCGCTACTTTCTCTTGTTTGTTGATGAATGTTCTCGTTTCTCTTGGATATATTTCTTGGCAGACAAAACACAAGTGTTTCGTTGCTTCCTTAATTTTAAAGCTATGATTGAAACTCAATTTTCGACCACCATACAAGTGTTACAAACTGATGGTGGCACTGAATATGCTGAACCATTAAAATCCTTTTTACCTAAGCATGGTATTCTTAGTCGATCTTCTTGTCCCAGCACACCTCAACAAAATGGTCTTGCTGAACGAAAAATTCGTCATATTACTGAAACTGGTCGGGCTTTAATGCTTCAAAGTGGTTTTCCTGAAAAATTTTGGGCTGAGTTTTATGCAATAGATGTGTACTTGATCAACCGTCTACCTACTCCTACTTTATCCAATAAATCTCCCTATTCTATCATTCATAATCGTTCCCCTGATTACTCCTTTTTGAAAGCGTTTGGTTGTCGATGTTACCCTCTTCTAAATCACTTTCGTCAAAATAAATTACAACCAAAAACACTACCTTGTCTTTTTATTGGTTATAGTGATAGACATAAAGTTTATAAGTGTCTTGAAGCTAAGAGTAACAAAGTCTATATCTCTCGTCATGTTGTTTTTGATGAGTCTCTCTTTCCATTTCCTAATGATATTGGCACTATAATTCCTCTCTTAAAGTATAATCCCTCTATTAATACTCTTTTGGCTTGGCCAAATCCTATTACTGCCACTCATCTATCACCTTCCTCTCATGCTTCTTTTCAAGAACCGGTTACTCCATTTTCATTGCATCCTGTGCACTTATCTCCTTTATCCTCTACAAAGTCTACTCCTATTTCATCTTCTCCAGTGCATTCTTCTTCATCACTGTCTCCTAAACACTTATCTTTTTCTGACGATGTTGTTTCTCAGTCCCCTACTGCTCCAACACATTCTAATATTTCTCCATCTTCTACTATAGCATCATCCTTGGCTTCTCCATCTCAAGTTACATCATCTCCGTCATCTGGTTCTTCCATTTCTACATTGCCAGCAGACTTGACCAATGTACAGGAGCTCCCTCAGTCGACCGGTAATACTCATCACATGGTTACTCGACTTAAAGATCATACCATTCAACCTCGCAGTTTTAAGGCTGTTTTTCTACTCGATATCCTATTATGCACTTTTTTGCAGCACAGTTTCACTCACTACCATCTGAGCCTACCTGTTTTACTGCTGCATCCAAATTCAAAAAATGGTGGGCAGCCATGCTAGAGGAATTTAATGCTCTTTTGCACAATCGCACTTGGTCTCTTGTTTCGGGACAAGTTTGGATGAATGTTAATGGTTCCAAGTGGGTATATCGTGTGAAACAAAAACCAGATGACTCTCTTGATAGCCAAAAAGCTCGTCTTGTTTCTAAGGGTTATTCCCAGTAATATGGTATTGATTTTGATGAGACATTCAGTCCTGTTGTAAAGCCAGTTACGGTACGTTTGGTTCTCGACATTGCTGTATCCTCTTCTTGGCCCATTAAGCAGCTTGACGTTAAAAATGCGTTTCTCCATGGTTCACTTGATCAAGAGGTGTATATGGAACAACCTCAGGGATTTTTTGATCCTCGTTATCCTGATCACGTGTGCGTATTGCACAAAGCTCTTTATGGTTTGAAACAGGCTCCTCGTGCCTGGTATCATCGTTTTTCCGCTTTTCTCATGCATATTGGGTTCAAATCATCACACTCTGATCACTCTATGTTTATTAAACATTCCAGTGCTGGCATTCTTATCTTATTACTTTATGTTGATGATATAATTCTCACCGGAAGTGATACAGTTGGCCTTCAAAGTCTCTTGCCTACGCTTCAAAAATAATTCTCCATGACATATTTAGGGGATTTGCACTACTTCCTGGGTCTGGAAGCTACACGTACAAAGGATGGTTTGGTTCTCAATCAAAACAGATATACGTTGGATCTTCTAGAAAGGGTTGATCTCACTGATTCAAAGCCAGTTTCTACACCTGTTGCGCCTCGCTCTAAGCTATCCTCTAATGATGCTGAGCTGTTTTCTGACATAACACTCTATCGCAGTCTGGTTGGTGGCTTGCAATACCTCAATATGACTCGTCCTGATATCACTTATGCAGTTAATCAGGTCATTCAATTTATGCATCGACCAACTCAATCTCATTTTCTAGCTGTGAAGCGTATTCTACGGTATCTTAAAGGCACACTTGGCCATGACATTTCTTTTTGGCGTAACAATCCTATGCAACTCACTGCCTTTTCCGATCTTGACTAGGGTGGTTGATCGGTTGTCGGTCGACAAAAAAATAATTCACTTTCTTACTCAACAAAATATGAATGAAGTATAAAGTAAGGAAGAGTTCGTATCCATAGAGAGGCGATTGTAGTTATCAATTTCTAGTTTCTTAGTAACCAAGATGGGGGATTTCTGATTTTTGTAAAATAAAAGTAAAATAAAAGCAAAGTAAATAGTTGGAAGTAATCGATAGAGAAAGATATTGGTCAAGGAATTCATCTTCAATCTTAAACATGTGCTTGCATATATGATTAGAATTACGATTTAATATCTTTTATTATCAAAAGCCTAGAAAATCAAGAGAGCAAGATAATCTGAAAATTTCCTAAGTTCATCAACATACACATTAAAGCTGCGTATGTGAATTCTACCTAAAGAATAACCTAACGCCTTGCGCTACTCAAGTTCAATTCCAAGGAGCATTAAGTTTTGGAAATAGGCTAATCAATGCAATTGTCATACATTGCGCATAACAATTCGGACAATGGTCAAACTCTACATATGATTATAAGAGTGTATCACTACAAACTATAATCATATCATGCTACTTGTATTTGGGGTTATCGCTCAATGAAAAACCCTAAAATAGCTATGGACAAGATGCAAGTTCAATTAATTGGCCACTTAACTAAACAAACATCAAAACCCTATCACAATACATCAATCATGTGATAATAAAAACAGTAGAGATATGAACGATAATCAATAGAGAAAACTAATGCATTAATCAAGCACAAGTTATAGATATAAGACTACATCCTTAACCAATAATATAAGGTTTAGATACTCATAGCTATGGAGTTCATCAACATAATAATAATGAATTAAGGAAGATGAAACAAAAGCAAACCCTAGAAGCGTAAGTTTCAGCGGCTCTCTCCTCTGCTCCAAGAATAATAAAACGTGTGTTCCCAAAAAGAAGTAAAACTTTGCCTTTTGTAGCTTTTCTCCAAATTCTAAAATTAGGTCTTCAAAGCCCAAAGTCCATGAAAAATCCACCAAGCCCATGTGTATGAGAAACCCAAGTAGAAAATATGTCCCAAAACATGTCGCCGGAAAACTGGGTTTTCCGCCGGAATTATGCCGGAATCCGGCATCGGAAATTACCTCAGGTGACCGGTCAATCGAGTCAATCCGTCGAGTCAACTGAGTCAGGTGAGTTGATACCGATTTAGAAGAGTGACATCAGCTAAGTTAGATCTGATTCAGTGCTAACTTAGCTGACTTAGTTCTGGCCAAAGTCATTGCGAATACCTAAACTGCTGCTGCACAAACATTGTTTTTCACTGCTTCTCCCAGCCAAGATGGCTGCTCATTCTTACACATGCACGGCCAATTCAGTTCTCCACCTCCAGTTTCTCTGATTCCAGCTTCAACTCTCGACTGCATCAACATCATCCTCTTCTCAAAGCCACTGACCTGCAATTTCAATTCATAATTCCATCACTGCAACTACAACCAACCACAACTCCAGCTGATTAGATCAAACTCTTGGTCTAATAGCACCCCAGAACTCCAATGATCTTCTCCTTGCCCTGAACCACCAACTATGACTGTGATACAAATCTGTAGCTGCACCAGTCCATCATTCAACTGCGACTGCCATATCTCCTTCCACCACATTTCTCAGCCCCTTGACACAGCATAACAACATCACCAGTAACGCTTCCATCTCCTCGCAACGTACACAATCAACATCTAACTCTGTCTTGAGAAAATCCACAGCTCCATGCACTCTTCACAGCCTAGTATCAATAACAGCAACTCAATGCATTCATTTCGCTTCAGTTCAGCTGCAACTCCACAACACCAGTACCTGCAATTTCAGCAGCTTCATGGAATTCCAGCTTTCCCATTCCAAATTCATTAGCTCTCAGCAAGAACCATCACCTGTACCTATCATACATCTAACTTCTCAGTTGCACAAGCATCATTCATGACCTCAAGCCACCAGTTGAGTTACACCCACCTTCAGACCATCCATTACTGTACAACTCCATCTGCAACAATACCGACACTTGAATTGCATCACTAGTAGCTATGCCATCTTCCATACCCTGTAACTTCTCATTCATACATTCTCTGCCTGTTTTACCAAAGTATGAGCCAACACCAGCCACAACCATTCCTACTGCAATTGCCACCTGCAGTTCCAAAAGTTATTGTCACCTCAAGACCATGTCACTTCTGCCTAGCCAGTTACCAACACCAAATCCACTCCATCTTCAATACCATTTTGTAGCTTTAACCGCTTCACAACCAATTCAGTAGCATCAATTTCTTACAATGTAGACAAGCTACATCTCCTTAATCCAGGGCAGCAACATCTTCGCCTGCAATTCTTCTAAACCCCCAGATTTGCATTGCAACAACCTGTTCACCACATGTTAAACCAATGCCATCAGTTCCATTTCTCCAATTTCTTTCAATATTGCATCTCTTCCTTGCTTTCAACCTTTTCAGACCACCAACACACAACAATACCAGACAACCCTTAATTCAGTCCCAGTTCTAACCATTATAGCTATCACTGCACCACACTTGCACCTGAATCTCCCCATTCTCAGTTCTCTTGAATAGTTCATAGCACCTCTCACACATCACCATTTGCAGTAACAGATTAGTCTTATAGTTTCTCAACCACAGATTCACCAGCAGCTTCATAAACTCAAAACCCTGATTTCAGCTCCAGTTCAATCTCCTTACCAAATTCGACCATTACCCATTTCTTCACTCGGACAGAGCAACAACATCTGTATCTATCACAGATCGGACCCAATTCAATTTCCCCAATTTCATCTCAAATTCTTCTTGATTCACAAATTCATCTCACCAGAACGCATATGAAACCCTAACTTCTCTTCATCTCATCACTAAGATCTCAGATTCAACTGTAAGAATTTCTCACAGAGACCCCATCACTAATTTCTCCTTCCAAATTCTTGGAAGTGTGGCTGCGTTCTCTAGTTTTCAGTTTCAGGGGAAAGAAAGAATGAAGTGAATGAGAGACGGCTCTCGAAATTAGGTTGGAAATGATTGGGGTGGTTATTGACATCCTAGTATATAGGCTAGGGGATAACCCAATAGATACCATATAACAGGTGACCACCCCTTAACATCTGTTGGCTGTTTCTGAGAGAGTTGCCCCTTAACCTTGGCCCTCTTAGCCTCCTTATTGATCAACCGCAGCTAGCCTTGCTTGCCTGTGAATTGGTCCTTTGTGCTCCTTTTCGCTCCAAATGAACTCTTTCTTCCTTGAATTCTTTCACCAACAGCAGCCATCTTTAACTTCTCAAATTCACTTCTTCCCTTCAATATCTTTTCATCACTAAAGTTGTCATGCTTTTCAGACAAAATTCGCATCACTAAAGCCGACATACTTTTCAGATAGAGATGAAGAAATAAAATCAAACAATGAGAAATAATCCGCCTCCAACACTTTTGCACTTGAGATGACACTTTTGCCTTGTTTCTTCTTCTTTTGTTCCACATGACTCCAAAGTACCTAAATACTCAAAAACAAAACATAAGATACATAATTTACAAGAAAACTAGCAGAGAAAGCATAAACAATAGATAAATAATAAGGTGTTTTAGACACCTATCAATGGTGATCCCGATACTTCTCGTTCTACTACAGGTCAGTGTATTTTTCTAAGTAAGAATCTAATCTCATGGGGTTCTAAAAAGAAGCCAACAGTCTCTACAAGTAGTACGGAAGATGAATATCGTGCTTTATCGTCTACATCTGCTGAGATTACATGGATTCAATACTTATTATCTGATCTTGGATTATCTTTAAAGCAACCACCAATTCTATATTGTGATAATATCAGTGCAACTTATCTTGCTATTAATCCTATTCAACATTCAAGATCGAAACATATTCATATTCATTATCATTTTGTTCGAGAACGGATATCATCAGGGCATCTTCATTTATGTTATATTGCTACTACGCATCAACTTGCTGATTTGTTTACAAAGGGGTTGTCTACTGCCAGATTCCGTTTTCTCTGTAGCAAGCTTTCACGTTGTCTCCCACCGTGTACAGCTTGAGGGAGGGTGAAGAGTATAGTCCAATGCATATGAGTTGTCCATGTATAGTCCATATACTTAAGTCGGTTTCTTGTAAAGAGTCCAATGTATTATGTCCATTAAGATTAATATAAATATATGCCTCTACCATCTTATTAGGGTACGAGAGCTTACACAATTGTTCAATGCCGCCCCTATAACAAGCTTTCTTATAAACGATTTTTGTTAATTTTTGTGGCCGACTTTGTAGGTATACGTCTCTATAAATTCTTGCCTACAAATACAAATATTCACTCCTCTCAACACACACCTTGAACACTCGGAAAATATTTAGCTGCGATGTAGGAGAAGTCATCAACGTTTCCAGACAAGCGAATCGAACATTGTCATCCACCGATTCCAAAAGCGGCACCTTGGCTTGTTTTTCACTGTGATTCTATAATCTATGTGAACCTAACAACAAAACATGCCGGAAACATATACCAGAACTAAGCCAAAAAATATACCGGGAAAAGCCTTGTCACCAAGGATGTTTAGTGATTCTCAGTATTGTTGAAGTTAAAGATTGCAAAGAAGGTGATTGTTTCTTGTGGAATCCTGTTTCATTGGAGACAATTGAATTACCAAGTTTACTCCAATGGTTTATGTAATGGGTACAAATATCATAGTAGAGTTGGTAGCCTACTCTAGAAAGTATTACATGGTTAGCCACAAGAAGTTACTTTGATTTATTAGTTAAGAGATGATCTCTATTTATAGACATCCATCTCCTAGACCTTATCTAATACCCATCACTTTAGGAGTATTTACAAGCACACCCTTTCTTCATTTCTAAGTTTAAATCTTTAGTCTTTCCTTTTGGACTTATTATCTTGACTTCCCTTAATGGGTTACTAGGACTCCTCTCATTTGAGCCCAAATTACCTCTTAAGCTTTTCCTTAAGCCCTATTATCATCACATTTGGGTCATTTATCCCTTGACATTTTCCAGGTATCTACTGTATGATGGGGCTAGGCTTGCATTGTACAATCTGCATACGAAAATATCAAGATGGTAGAAGTCTCCCGCTACTATCACAATATCTCCTACCGGTACACGGGTTATCAGCTGCACGCCCAAGTGGAGAATTTCCATACTCTCAAAAGTCAAAACCTTCACACCGGATGGAGAAATTGTTGAATATAATTGTTAGGATGATTATATCAATTCTATAGAATCTAAGGAACTGGCAGGATGGCTAATCATAGGTAGAGATGTACCAAAATATTATGATTTCCTTTTGAAATGGAAAATAATTACAAAAGAGAAAGCTTCCGGCACAGATCGATCAGGAGATCTAAACAGGCACAGAGCTACATGTAGTCTAGGGGACATCAGTCCCCCAAGAATTTCCTAATTACATAATTACCATTTTAGGCTTGAAAAATTTAAGTATTTATAGATTTCCCCCCCATATTTTTGTATATTACATAGAGAGCCTTGAATCCTCTACTATACACTTTAAAAACTACTGATATTAGGTACTTATCGTACAAAACTTGGCTTAAATATCATAATTACGTAGGAAAGAACTGAAAAATATCAAAATATTAAATCCAACCATAAATCTAAACATGTAACAATTTACTGGATATTTTGGTGACATCATTTGAAGGAAAATACCAAGGCCTAAAAAAAAAATTGCGGCCTTCGGCCGCCTGCTTTTACGGCAAAACTATTGTATCTATATATATATATTTGTCCCCCCTAGAATTTTTTTTTTAGCTCCGTCCCTGGATCTAAACCAAAGCCTAATAGCATATTCCGAAAGGCAAATAGAGAAAATGGTAAGAAATGAAACCTCAGTAGATAATTGAACTTCAGTAGGTAATGGGGTCGGGACTATATCATTATGAAGTAAAAAGTGAAAACGTGTTATCCATATTTTTATGATAATGTCTAAAATGCTTTTATCCTTTTTTTTTTTTTTTTTTTAATTATTTAGAATGGGTAGCTAGCTCAGCTGGTCATCCTCGTTACTCAAAGGTTTGATGCTCTTCAAGAGGTCCTATGCTCGAGTTCTCGATGGTGTAACATTGCAGAATTTGACATGGAAGGTAGAATTAGTTTGCCCCCCTGCGACATAATCTGCCCCATATCCTCTTCGTCTCCCTTGTCTGGTTCCTCATGAGGCTCGCTGGCAGGCTAGCACGACAACCTATTCAACTAATGGAGTACGTTGTTAGAGCTTAACTTGTTTCCAACTAGTTTCTTGAAATAATACTCTTTATCCAACTAGTTTCCAAGAACGAGCCCTAACTCAGCTAGTCATCCCCGTTCCCCAAAGTTTCATGCGTTCCAAGAGGTCCCAGGTTCAAGCCCCCAATGGTGTAATATTGCAGGAATTAACATGGAAGGTAGTGTTGCTTAACTTGTTTCCAACTAGTTTCTTGAAATAATACTCTTTATCCAATTAGTTTCCAAGAACGGGCCCTAGCTCAGCTGGTCATCCCCGTTCCCCAAAGTTTCATGCGTTCCAGGAGGTCCCAGGTTCAAGCCCCCAATGCTGTAATATTGCAGGAATTAACATGGAAGGTAGTGTTAGTTTCCTCCCCTTGTGACACAATTTCATCCCCCCATCCGCTTCGGAGGCTCACTGGTAGTTAGCACAGCAACCTGTTCAATTAATGTAGTAGTATGTTGTTGGAGCTTAACTTGTTAGGCTTCCAACTAATTAATGTAATACTCTTTATCTAATAATAATAAAATATTTTAAATTTTATCTTACTTTTCTCTATTGTTTTTTTAAAATATTTTAATATATTTTCTCTTCTAATTTTGTATTATTTTTCAGTTGTGCAATAAAATGTCAGTCGAATCTCTATATGTTTTTATATGCGAAGAAAAAATTGAGGCACTGCTAGCAAAATAAAAACCCAGCCAGTCTCAGTATGTTCTTCATATGCACAAGAAACATATTGAGATTCTATTATGAAAATCAACCCGAGAAAACCCAACCGAATTTAGGTTCGTCTATGAAAAAACTAACCGAACTTGTTGGATTCGTCTAGGAAAAAAATAAACTTAATTAGTCGAACCTAAATTTGTTTCTTACATACGAAGAACATATTTTATTTAAATTCGACAAGAAAATATAAGAAAATCATAGGGGAACCCATAATAAAAAACAAAAACTATAATAAAAATAACAAACAATCTTCCTCCTTAAAGGCCTTGACAAATAAAGCTTTCACGTTAAACGGTGATGAAACCCTCGCTTCCTATTGGCTGAAATAGGCCTTTTCTAATGCAGAAGCTATGGTAAGGATATTTGGCATAATTATATTGATTGTAATAATTAAAATTGATTACACTTTGTTTACATTAAATATTTATTGTTCGTTAGTAACGGTGTGGACAAAAAATAGGTGGACAATACTTATGTCAGAATTTGAACTAAAATCATTTTCTTACACCGTGTTCACACAAAAACTTAACTGTTCCTTGCTAACACCGTCAAAGGTGGACGACACTTGCATAAAAAAAAAAAATCTCTTTGATTTCCATTTAATTAAGGAAATCGTGTTAGACGGTAATTATGGAAAACTATACACAAGGAAAGGAAACCGTGTTAGCAAGGAAGTCATCATTGTTACAACCCACCAATCGTTGGTCGTACTTGAAGTCATCAAATCTGTTGTTAGTTGATAATGGAATCTGAAGGTACATGTCTTTTAATTAATTGCTCTTCTTTTCTATAAGAGTGCTCAATACGTTGTTTATATATGCTATTCATAACAAGTTTTCGCATGAATCATGATAGCCTTTGATCAACATAAACTCAAAGAGATTCAGAAAGAAACAAGTAGGATCAAGAAACTTTTTGCCTATTCACAACTATATCAATTCTTTTTGTTTTCTCTCTTCTCTTTAACCTTGTGTCAATTTTTCTTCTTCTTCTCTTTTCTCTTTTCTCTTCCGTCAATCTCGAACTCTATAAAGCCGAAGAATATCCTGATTTTAGATGGATTTTAATCATATCTCCATGCTGATGTAGTTGTTTTCGTGGAGGATTCAATTGGTTGAGCCAGTCCAGGTAAGTGTTGAAATCAATTTTTAAGTGTTGATTTAATTCCAAATTTAGGGAGAAGACCCTGCAAAATCCACTGCAGTTCGTGTTGTTTTTGGCGAACATCTTGAAAATTGATGCTCGATTATTAGTTTATATGGGAGTATTTTGTAGCCTATAGAAATTCAATTCCTTTCAATCTTTCCTGTCTCTGGCATTGTTAAGTAAGTCATGATATCGGTTTAATTTCCGAACTATCCAAGATTCCAAGTCCATCTGTAACTATCCCGAGTTGTTGCCTACCTTTTTATTGTCACCTCTAAATTCATTACCCACACTACAAATGGCTAACTAAGTAACTAACTCTGGCATACAGGTACATAACGAATTATTGTTAAAGCCAGTGCAACTCGAATTTTGGCTACCACCAAGTGGTAATATTTGGACTGCAACAACTGCATCACTAAAGTGGTAGATGAAGTCGGGAACCATGAATGCACCAAATGTGAAAACAAGGTGGAGGAACCTTTAATGCGTTGCGTTACTATGGGACATAACTCCCATTAGTTTCATTATAAAATTTCATTTTCCCCATTGTTAACGGTATACACTAATATTGACCATATAAAGATTAACTGGATTCAGTTACCTTCTTCCCTTTCAAATGACGAACTATATTGGCAGCGTCATATTTGCTGCACTGGACAGTGAAGTCCGATGGATTATTCGCCTCACTGCCTCGGACATAGTCAGGATAGGAGAGGTACCCGACCGTTTGTTTATCTTTACTTACTAAAGAAGCCTTCAATCGTTCTTATTGTGTATAGGATTAGGTTTCGAAATATGTATATTTTTGCCTCATGTAATCCAAATTTCATATTTTTCTGGCACCAGGAAGAGGAAAATATAAGGTAGTTAAAATTTATACTCTTATCAAGAACTTAGAAACCTTGATAATATTTTTCGGAGATATACGAGCATCGTGGTGTTGCTCGTATAGAGCTCCTAGAGCTCTAGTAGTGAAGGGTGGAAGCAAGGACTTTGTAACTTGAACTTTGTATTGATTGATTCTTGCTACCTTACTTACAAATGAATACAACATGCCTATTTATAGGTTACAAAAGAAGAAGAGAACTATGCCTATGGAGGCTAACAACTATGCCTTTGGAGGCTAACAACTATGCCTATGGAGGCTTACCAAACCAACTACTAGACAATCTAGTATTCTTGTTTGATTTGTCTAACCCTAGAACACTCATTTTACACATGTTAATTGTCTAATATTGACTCTAGACATCCTAGATATTTCTAGGTTAGTCTAGATAGGTGTGAACTCTTGACTAAGTTGGTGTTGAATATTCAACACTCCCCCTCAACACCTACTTTCCAACTTCTCTTTATCTTAGACGTTTCGGTCCCCTTCATAGTTTAAGGATGTTTCGGTCCTCTTCATAGTTTAAGGACGTTTCGGTCCTCTTCGGAAGTTTAAGGACATTATGGTCCTCTTAGTAGTTTAGGGACATTTCGGTCCTCTTTGTAGTTTTAGAACATACGGGTTCCATCGTAGTTTAGGGACATTGCGGTCCTCCTTCGTTTCAGTAAAATACTTCTTGTACTCTTTAGACAACTCATAGGATTTTCACCCACTTTTGTTGTTCTCTATCTCATCACCACTTGGTGATTGATTCCGTTTCTTCACAACATTTTTTGTTGTTTTTTCTTCTATTCATCTTTGTTCCAGTCACGCTTTTGTTCGAAAACTGTAACACTTCTTTGGTTATCCAGATTCTCTCACAATCTTTCATTTCATCAAGCTTCTGCCACAAGCTCTAACTATTTTTCTTCTTGTTATTTGATGTTACAAATTTGCCACTTTATCCAGATTTGCCACATTTCTGAATTCGTAACAGATTTGCCACGCTATGACATAATTGTCACACTTTGGTTTGTACGTATTTAAACAAACACCGTAAACCCATTTAGACTTCATTTGGACATTACAAATTAGGTAATTCCAACACTCCCCCGTAATTTGTAATGGCTCTGTTTTTTTTTTTTTTTTTTTTTTTGATATTCACCCAATCTCCGTTTGCGCTCTTATCTCCTCATGCTTGCTTCGCTCGCAATAAACTCTTTATGTTTGCCGCCACGTACCGTTTTTTTTTTGTATTATTTTTTTTTTTCTTCTTATTATAACGAGTATGATTTAGTATCTCGTGACAAACATGCCATGCTTTTCTTCGACAATTGAGGAAGCAATCTTTGCTCTTACCCTCAATATTCTTTTTTTTTTTCTTCCCGATTTGAGGAAACAACCACTTATTGTTCTTACCCTCAAACCCTTCTCTGATCACTTATTAGGAAGTGACCCTTTCTTCTTCTCTTTTATCTTGTTTTTTTTTTCATGGAGACCCCTTTTTTTTTTTCTTCATGGAGACCCCATTTCTTCTCTTTTAGTATTTCTTGCTCATTTAGTATGTCTCCTAACTTCTGCGTGCAAGCCTCTACAAATTCAACATTTTTGAAATGTCGATATTACAAAAGCTTTGTCTTGTAGTAGCAGTAGTTTTCTTCTTCCAGTGGATACATGTCCACCGGCTTCGTGTCACAAGTAGAAACTTGATGTTTTCGTGACAAACATGGCTTTCTTGCCATTTTTTTTTTCTCAAAACCGAGTAGGTCGTCTCATTGAGGCTCTCTTCCCACAATATGAGGAGGCGATCATTTGAAGCTCTCTTCCCTCAATATATGGAGGCATTCGTTGTTGACGTTTTCATGATATCGGCTTCTAAAACTCTTGAACGATTGTGGAGGCAATCCTTGGTGCACTCTTCCCACAATTGTCTTTAGAATTTTGTAAACAATTTGAGGAGGAAAATTATTGCTCTCTTCCCTCAAACTTGTCTTCTGGTCACTTATCAAAAAGTGATTTCTTTTTTTTTCTTCTCTACTTTTCTTTTTCCACATGGAGGCGTTTTTGCTCCTGTGAAGGTAGGGCTTTTTTTTTTTTTTTTTTTTTGACAGTTGGAATGGTTGAAATCTTCTTAGTGGTGTTTGCATCTTCTCCTTCTTAAACTTCATATCTTCTCAACTCGAAAGCTTTGAAACCCATCAATTCGTAGCGGAAACTTTTACGCCCATTTCGGATCGAACGAGCTCTGATACCAAGTTAAAATTTATACTCTTATCAAGAACTTAGAAACCTTGATAATATTTTTCTGAGATATACGAGCATCGTGGTGTTGCTCGTATAGAGCTCCTAGAGCTCTAGTAGTGAAGGGTGGAAGCAAGGACTTTGTAACTTGAACTTTGTATTGATTGATTCTTGCTACCTTACTTACAAATGAATACAACATGCCTATTTATAGGCTACAAAAGAAGAAGAGAACTATGCCTATGGAGGCTAACAACTATGCCTTTGGAGGCTAACAACTATGCCTATGGAGGCTTACCAAACCAACTACTAGACAATCTAGTATTCTTGTTTGATTTGTCTAACCCTAGAACACTCATTTTACACATGTTAATTGTCTAATATTGACTCTAGACATCCTAGATATTTATAGGTTAGTCTAGATAGGTGTGAACTCTTGACTAAGTTGGTGTTGAATATTCAACAAAAGTGGTTGCAGCTTTTGATGAGATTCTAAATGTTGCAATGGACCACCAAATAGCGCTTGCTGCGTATAACGTGAAGAAGCAAACCACTTAGCTTCACGTCATTTAAGGACGTGGTGATTTTAGATCAGCAATTAGATTTCGTGTTATCTTCCGTGGGGATTTTGATTTGCAGTTGAGTTTGGATGCTTAAATTCACGTTTATTGAGCAGAAGGTTCACTAAACGGTAGCAAAAAACAAACAAAATATTCATTGAGTTATTTCATTATTCATATCTGTTGCTGGATTCTTTTTTTTTTTTGGTAGTTGAAGAATTCTAATAGATAAAAGAAAGCTGGGTTCTTAAGTTGTACAGTATTTGTTAAAGAGGTCAGGAAGTGAGGGTATTATCTAAAGCAACACAGGGGGTTTCAGGTCAAGGTTGTCAAAATTCTGTTGCAGATTCTTTCTGAATCTACCACAGAGGAGGTAAGCAACTAAAAACCAAGTAACGATCACAAACTTTTTTTCCCCAACTGTTTAGTATGCAGGCTCTCCATTAATCTTAATCACAGGATAAGTATCGGAACTTCGGGACATTTCTGTATCGCTATCATATTGGTGCCCCTGTCATGTTGCCCCTATTGGAGACATAACCGATCTTGGGGATCCTCTTCATGTTTTTCTGTAATAATTTATAGTTGGTATTTCATACCATTCAACTGACTTTCAGCAGCACCAATTTTTTTCCTCTTTATTGACATTCGTGTCTTTCTCTGATACATTAACCATTAATCACGTTCACTTTTTGTATCGTTCTTCATATTCCTAACGAAAGTAATTAAATTGTACGTCTTATTCAGGATAGATGCGCTATTGTTGAAGAGAATGAAACCATTGACTATGTATAGTTTATGACGGCAACAATGTACATAGATACAATGGAGAAAGAAGACACCAGCACACTGCTTTTGGATGCTATACAATTTGGATATTAGAGAAGATGGCTGGCATTAGGGACATGGAGGTGAGTGAAGCAGAGATAAAGGCATTCATGGTGCGCATTATTCAACTTTTATTAAAAAAAATTAATAATGAATGTTAGAGAATTACAACTCAGTATTTACTAGATCCCACTTCCAAATCATGTTTCATGTCTTAGCCTATAATGGTTATTTGTTGGGATTAAAGGAAAAGTAGTACTGCAAATTACTTGAGGTGGAAGGAAAAGTAGTGAGCAATGGAGGAACTGTACGATTTTCAAGAGTTTTCCACATGAACTGGTGAAACTGGACGAGCTTTTCATATATACTTTGTGAATTATAACGTATTCATGTACAACATTTTGGTTATCTCTATACTTTTCTGGCACGTGATTATGGTATATAAGCTTTTCGGGCACGTGATTATGACATATAAGTTCTCCATGCCACATAACTTTCCATCTGTAAGAGCTAAGAAGATTAATTACCACAAAACTTTCAGTTATAGGAATTAGAGTTATTCACTGAGATCAAGTTACACCTCAAGGTTAACCCTCACTCTGTGATATATGGGATGATCTTATATTTTTGTGGATACAAATCATAATATATACAATCTCTAAAGGATATACAAATAGCAGAGTTACCATGTAGGACCAGAATATCGCTACAACACTTCTCTGCGAGATTAGTAACACTTCCAGCGAGCATCACCGCGAGCTTTTTAACAACACTTTGCGAGTGTCACAAAAGCAGTCAAAAGAGTGACATAATGGCTGACGATTGAAGACAATATAAGAAAAGCATGTTTGTCCCGCGATGGTTACAAAGCTTGCGAGAATGATATTTGTAACTATCGCGGTACAATCGCAGAACAAATCCGAAATAAGAGGAAAACTTAGCTGTCATCCATTATGTAACTACCCTATAAATAGAGACCTAGTATGTCCAGAAAAGGATGATGTATTTTTGAGAGTTGAGAAAGTCTTGAGGATAAAGAAACTTCAAGATAAAAGTTGTATTCTTGAATTCTTACATTTCCTGTAAACATTTCTGAAAATCAAATGATAAAGTGTCGTTCTTAATCTTCAAATTTGAGTTAGTTATTACAAATTCTTAAAGTGTAGTGTAGGATTTCCTACAACTACATTTTGGCGCCCGAAACATGGAGAATCAAGTTAAGAAATCTCTAATTACAATTTGAAGATTTGAAGAAATGGCTAGAAGAAGAAGAAATACATCAGAACCACCAACAACTATAAGGAGGAGTAAAAGAGTTGCAAGTGGAGAAACAAATGAATTAGGAGAATCTTCAAGGATAAGAACAAGAAGAAATGGAACAAGGATTGAAGGAGAAAATCAAATTCCACAACCGAATCAACAAACACCGATACAAGATAGAAATGTGGATTATGATAGAGTGTGTGTGCATACTTGGAGATCGGATTCGATGGAAGATGTAGAAGATCAACAATTAAGAGACGGAAGAAGAGAAGAAAGAAATCAAGGAGTGGTTGAAGGATTAATTCATGGAGAAGGCGAAGATGAAACATCAGATTATCCAAGACAAAGAATACAAGAGGAAAGAAGATTAGAGGCGGAAGAACGTGCAAATTTAACAAGACAAAATCATGAGTTGAGAATGGAGAATTTGAGATTACAAAGTAGAAGATCAAGAAGTACTGTTAGATCGAAAACAAGGTCATTTATAGAAGAGCCGAGACGAAATTCCCCAATAAGAAATGCTAGAGAAAATACTCGAGAAGAAAGACAAAATCCAAATGAAGAGCAACGTCATAGAGAAGAAGAGGTAATTGAAGATCTCCAAGATCCGCGAGGTGAAACTATGGAAGATAGACGCAATAATAGAAATCAAGAGGATGAAAATAATCAAAATGGTGAAGAAAATCGAGAAGAAGGTAGAAGAATATTACATGGGCGAGAAATTCAAAGAAATCGAAGAATAATTGAGAATGAAATTCAGAGGAATTATGTTGAACAAGCATGCTTAGCCTGCGAGAGAGAAAGATTAAGGGCAGAAGTAGAAGAACAAGAGTTTCAAGAGGCAGTATGACATAATAACCATGAAAATCGAAAAAGGAGACGTACACAAAATCGCTATAATGATAATATTCAAGAAGAGTATGATAGAATACAGAGGATAATAGAAAAACAACGAAGAGAAATGGTAAGAAATGAAGAAATTCGCAGAGAAAGTAGACAACATAATCAGCTGCGATTTCAAGAAGGAGGTGAAAGAGAAAATCGCAGAGAAAGACATGATGAAGATGAAGAAGAAGATGCACAAAATCTCGCAAGACAAGAAAGACAAGAATGTAGAAGAAGGGAAACTGCGTTAAAAAGACCAATGGAGCAAAATTCAGCTGAGAATGAGCAAATATTGAGAGAATTAGCATAAATGCGAGGAATGATAAACAATAGAAGATAAGGAGGTAGAAGGCATCTTGATAAAGCTATTGAAGAAGCTGTGAGAACTCCATTCACTCAAGAAGTACATTTAAGAGGAATACCTCCAAAGTGAAACTTACCAGCATTAACCAGCATTTTTGATGGAACTACCTGTGCCATACAACATGTTAAGGCTTATGTTAGATGTATGCTACAATGGGAAAACCATGATGCTGTATTGTGCAAGTATTTTGCATCTAACCTAAATGGAGAGGCGCTAAAATGGTTTGAAGGATTGCCAAAAAATATTATAACTTCTTTTAATCATTTGCAAGCTACATTTCTGGGAGCATATATAAGCAACAATTCATCGCGGCCAGGTATTGAAGATGTGTTTGGGTTAAAGCAGAGGGTTGGCGACAGTCTGAAACATTTAACCATAAGATGGAAGACAATGTGCAGCGAGATGGTGGTAGGCTCGGAAAGATACCTACTTCTATGTATAAACTGCAAGTGCACAGTGTCGACAAGCAACACAGGTCGAACCACAGAGACTTGGAGAGTGTAGAAGTTGATTCTAAATCCTGATTCAGAGAGTAACCAAAAGGGGTTTGATTTTGTCGATACGACGATATGATTTTCAAGTGACTGAAATAATAAAAGTAAAATATGCAAATAACAAGATATGTAAACAATGATAATATGGATACTAGGGTATTCAATTCCACCAATAACCTATGATATGCATTCAACTTGTAATATTATTCTTGTCCTTATAGTAGATTCAAGTCTACCGTATAACTAAGGTGTTTCTCCAATGGATAATTTAATCACAACTAAAGTATTTCTCCAAAGCATTAATTGTCTAATTAAGCACAACTAATCTAAAGATCAATATTTGGTTAAGCATGAGTTGTAGCATAATCAACATAGAGATATTCTAACTACAATGGATACATGGCATACATTGTGAGAGCAAGATGTTGACAAACTTGGATTAAATTATATCTTTAAACAATTCTAAACTTTCAAGAACAAGATACAAGATATGAATACATACCAATGAGATTAGGGATTCATCTAAACCCTAGTAAATGAAACTAGAACATGAAGAACATTACAACAAAACTTAAATTTGATAAACTAACATGAACAAGCTATTCTTGGATGGTTTTTCAACACAACAACCCTCTCTATTTATACACAAAATTCCCTCAAGCACTTGGATCCGAATTTTGGCACTCATCCACTCAACAAAACATTTTTTCTTAATTGATGGAATATATTTGGTTGTGGGAAACAAATTGGGAGTGATTGAGTGTGAGAATGGGGGTGAGGTGGATGTTTTGGAAAGAATCCAATGGGGGTGAGGTGGATGTTTTGGAAAGAATCCAATGGGGGGTGAGGTGGAAATGGATTTGGGTCTTGGGTTTTGGATCATGAGTTTTGGATCATGGGTTGTTTAATCCCATGAATTTGTAAACAGGTTGCCATCTGATGCGCGAGCGGTTGCAACGCTTCCAACTTTCTTCTCTTTTGTCTTCTCAATTCTTCCAAGCTTTATTTAGTACTTAAAAACACAAAATTAATTAATACAAATATTTATTCTTGAAAATGGTAAAAATGCAGAATTTGGGATAATATATGACTTTGAAGCGCGAAAGATGAGTTAAGTGCCAATGAAAAGGTGTATGAATATGCAATATTTGGCACTCATCAGATAGCAGGAAGAGTAGACGAGATATATCTTATATTGTCTTTTATCAATGCAATGTTCGCGACCAATCTGCTGTACATACAAATTTTCAGAATCAAAAATACTATCACAATGACAGAGCTACGAGAACTATAAGAAGAATACATTGCTTTGGAGGAGAAACAAAATGAAATAGAATCATATCCAATCGCAAATACAAGCTCAGTAGCGGCAAATGGAAGTTTACTTCCTAAAATGATTAACAATGTGGCGAGCACCTCGCAGGCACAACAAGAAAAAGTGGTGATTGATAATCAGCAGAAGTTAGTAGCGATGGGCAGTCGAGATCAAGAAGAGTATGAGAGGGAGAAGAATTATTACAATCGCGGAGGAAATAACAAAATCCAAAGGCTTGATCAGCCGCAAGAAACCTATGGTGGACAGAGGAATAATAACTTTAGGGGGCAAGGTAATTAGAAGATAGTATGGGAAGAAATCAAGATGCCACCCCTAAATGCAAGTATATAAAAAATTTGGGAAGCTATCATTTTTATGGAAAATATACCATCCCCATGGAATATGGGAAAGGAGCCGCATCCAAATAATCGGAGTCAAGAATTTTGTCCTTACCATCACTTTCATGGTCACACAATAAATGATTGCAGGAATATAAAGAAAATAATTTTAAGGATGATTGACCAAGGAAAGCTAAACCACTTTTTAGTAGGACATCCACAATCCCAGCGATTTCCTCCAGCACCAGAAATTCGCAGGGTAAATAATGTAAATGAAGCAGAAACATTCGTAATAGAAGTTGGGGCTAAAGCAAAGAATTTGTTTTGTAATTCCATTGTAAATTCACACAGGACTATTTAGGATTTCCATGATAATGTTCTAAGAAGAGTCTTCGCGAGAGACACAGATGGAAGAGAGATATGAATATTGCGAGAGCCTCGCCATTAAAAGAATGGAAAAATCAAACTATATCTTTCACTGCACAAGAAGTACCAGAGCCTGGAGAGCAGCATGATAACCCATTGGTGGTAAGATTATAGATAAATCCAAAGCAAGTAGAAGAAGAAGATGAAGAAAATGATGAGGAAAATGAAGATTCTTCGGTTATCAACAGAGTTTTAATAGACACAGGCAGTTCAGTCGACGTCTTATTCTATCATACCTACAAAACCATGGGTGGAAGAGACGAAGATCTAACACCATCAACATATAAAATATATGGCTTTAATGTAACAGCTAGCAAACCAAAAGGGGAAATTACAATGCGAATTCCATTAAAGGGAATATCTTCAAAGATCTTGTTCTATGTTGTGGACATTGAATCACCTTATAATGCCCTTATTGGTCGACCTTGGCTACATGGGATATTAGGTGTGGCATGTACTTTTCACCAGTGTATTAAATTTTCTCATCCTAATGGTGTTGGAGTTATTAAGGGAGATTGGGGAGAAAGCAAGAAATGTTATGAGATTGATATAAAATCTTGCAAGGAAATAGCTGAGAAGAATAGCAATTGGAAGTACAACATCAAGCAACTACAAAGATGTGAAAGATTGACGATTGATACAATAGAGAAGCGAGAGGAAGTTGATGGCGAGCGTATCGCAGAAAAAGAAAAAACAGCAAAACGTAACATAAAAGCAGAACCAGAAAATAGTAAGTAGAAAGGTAAAATGATGAAATTTAAAGAAGCTTACACATAATTTGTTTGAAGAAAATGCAATTGAAAAGAGTACTCTATTTGAAAGAATTGCAAAATTTTACAAGAAGATCAAAGAAATGAAACTTTATCAGAGTTACAATACTCGCGAGAAACGCGAATAAAATTTCACAGAGATTAATAGAATGGGACGAACCTTTATGGCGTGCACCTTAGTTCGCGGATACAATTTCGCAAGAGGCAAATGTAAGACATAATAGTAAGTCATATAAGGGGGTATGTCTTTACATGGCTCAGGGATAAGGTTATACCGCTCCTGGAACCTGAGTCATGAAGATGTTGAGGTTAAAGAAAACCTATCCAGGAGAGGGATCTTGGATTTCCAACTATATAAGGTTATACCCTGGTTGGACGAATAAGAACATCTTATAAGGAGTGCAGAGTATGACCAAGGCGCTGAGGTACACGGTTGAGTCAAGGGTGCTCGGGGAGTACGAAACTAACCTGGCCATCCTTGGAAAGTCTTGGCTATGATGCACTCGGCCCGAATAAAACCCCACTTAGGGTGCAGTCTTGTAACTATAAGCTATATAGGCATAAAGGACAAGAGGCTGCGAAAATAACTAGTTGTTGGAAAATATGTATGGGAGGAGCTAGTCTTGTATGGCCGATGTGCCCTCCTTGAAGGGGAAACCAGGGGGAAGATAAGGGCGGCACCCTCCATTAGGGAGCTGATAAGTGTCTAAAGACGGCAATGTCATGGGGATTTATGATCGCAAGAATATTTAGGCCTGTCATATTATCGCGTGACGAAAATTATACAATGGCAACAAGCCAAAAGAGAAAAGTTAAGATGAGATCAATGGGTTTTTACATGAAAGTGTAAAGACGTCCTGTGATTTCATCGCAAGACGGCAATGTCATAGGACTTTGTTCTCGCAAGAGGATATAGACCTGTCATATTGTCGCAGAAAATTCGAAGAAATAAGGATAAGGCAAGATCAATGGGTTTTTACATACAAATTTAAAGACGTCCTGCGATTTTGTCGCAGAAAGAAAAAATGTGGCAAAATAAGACCTTTAATTAGGAAGGCATAATAAGACCATAAGATTATTGCGATAATGCTCGCAGAATTTATGCAATTGTTACTAGCGATATAATCGCTACTCAATTTTTTCATATTGCAGATGAATAATAGAGGCAAGTATGGGAATGCATAGAATGATGAAATTATTATTCATCCACCATATAATAAAATTGCATAGATATTATTAAATGATACATTTATACAGATAATTAAAGGATAATAATTATGTTGATTGATTATGTCGCAGAAAAAGAAATATTTTCTAATTCGTACAGATAAAAGCAAAAGAAGTTTACACATCAAGTTGGAGAAACTTGCAGCAATATTATGAGAAGCAGAAAATAAGTGTACAAAATTTACAAGGAAGATAAAGGGAAGAAACAGAACTAAGTAGATCCATCACCACCTTCATCGGATTTTTCTTCTTCTTCAGATTTCTTCTCATTACCAGATTTCTCTCCTTCATCGTTATCATCATTACCTTCATCTTCATCAAACTTCTCTTCTTCGCCAGATTTTTCTTTATTACCATTATTATTTTCATCTTCATCTTCGCTAGATTCCTCAGCTTCGCTATCAGAGATAACTAGATTTGGGGAATCAGCTGGAATTTCCTTTACGAGATCGGGATATGTAGAATGAGGAATACCATGATCATCACAGACTAGTTTAACGGCGTTATTACAAACACGGATAAGGGTGTTACTAAAATTCGAAGATGAGATTTTCAATTTTTCCTTCAATCTCGAATACTTTTCATCGCGAGAAGATAGATTTCTAGCGAGTTGGCTTTTCTCTTCTTCTAGCTCATCAAATCTTTTACGATAGTTCTTTTCGCATGCTGCGAGCAAATGATAACAAAGTTAATACATATAAGGATGATTCAATTAGAAAATAAATTAGTGAAATCATAAGAGTGATAACCTTCTCTTTCGGCAATCATATCTCTAACTAAGGAAGAATGACCAGTTTGAAGACTAATATTTACACCTAAATTATTTCTGGCATTATCAAGAACCATTGCAGCCCAAGAGAATTCATCATCGCTAGTAATAAGAAGACGGGAGCGAATTTGATTTTCTCTTTCAAAAAAACCCTCTTTCTCGCGGATAAGTCTATCCTTTTCAACTTGAACTTCAAGAATGGTTTTATGGAAATTTGATAAAGCTTCAGCTCCTTGTCTAGATATACGATCTTTGTCTTTGGAAAGATCATTATTACTAGCCTTTCAAGTTTTGATCTCTATTTTAGAATTGTGGAGAAGCTGTTTGAATCTGTGGGAAATATCTAAACAAGATCTGTAATCAATTTCTAAGAGACAAAACTTAGATCTAAGTTCATCTATGGAAAGGGAATTAATATTGGAAGGGTTATTTAAAGAATTATTAAGAAGTTCTAGAAGAGTATCATTGTCTATTGGTTCAGGAAAAGAGCGAATGGTTAAAGCCTCATCAGTGAGACCATAAACGTCTGCGAGAATGTTAAATCAAGTAAGAAAGAATAGTGAAATATAAAATTATGAAGGAAAAGAAGAAGGTTATCATACCTAAGAGTTGTTTGTTAACAGTATCAAGATTGGATGCTTTGAGCGATTGTTGAAGAAGATTATTCTCAAGTTCTTTATTCTTCTCGCGAAGATTAGCAAGTTCAGCTTCCATTTGTTCATTCTTCTCCGAAGATTAGAAAATTCAGATTTTAGTTCTTTATTCTTTTGGAAAAGAACAACATTCTTCTGTTGAGAAAGTTCACGCCTATTGTCTAAATCAGAAGCAACAACAAAAGTAGCTCTTCCAACCTGCGATAGAACTATATAAGTCAAAATTTGGAAAAAAATATCAATAGATACATAAAAAGGATGAACAAATAGAAACATACCAGGCTGCCAAGTGAATTTAAGAGACTTGGAGTCAGCGATCTTGAAACCCCGCGAAGGGAATCACTATCAGCTAATATGGGAGCATCGCAGACTTTGGCGAGGGACTGGGATATTCCATTAATAGCTTCATCTCCATACTCATTTGGGATACCAAATGTATTACTCCCAAAAAATTTGGATAGTTGAGCCATTGCAGACTCAGAAGAAGAAGAATCCTTTATGGAAGGAACATCATTATAAACGCCGAAATTATTATCATCGTTGTCTTTATCAAAATCAACACTTAAATTTTATGGAATAGGTTGAGGATTTGAAGAAGAAGGGAGTTGGGTTTTTCTTCTCTTTAAGGGAGGATCGTCAAATTCATCACTGCGAGGAGCAGCGGACTTCCCTTTGGGAGGGGCATTAGATCTCCCCTTGCGATCATTTGAAGATTTCACCTTGATTTGTGGTTCCATTGGTTCTAATTCTTCAATTACCTGCGAGCACAGATAAAGATAAGAAATAGAGGAAACAATATATTGTTAAGATTTATAAAGAAAATATTTCTTACTTCATCTGTGAGTAATTGAAGAGTCAACGAGTAGCAAAGTTTCCTAAACTTCTCATAATATGCCTTCAATCTCTCAATCTAGTAAACATGCATAATCAGCGAGAGCTTAAAGATGTGAAAATCAAAGAAAAATAATAAAAATAACTTGTTATGTGAAGAACTAAGGAAGACATACTTCTTTATCTTTCTCAGGCCAATAGAACACCCATGGTTGGTATTCCACGAGATTTGCAGGCAAGGCATGAGTGCCAGAAATATACGGGCCCTCTAAAATTAGAGGAAAAATAAACCACTTGTCATCGCTAGAATGGTGAGGACCTTGATTAGTATTTATATGCCAATATATATCTAGCATAAGAGCTTTATCTTCAACAATCTTATCTATCTTTTGCAAACGGACGCCCCAGCAAGTGCGATCTCTCTTCATGGGGATTATGTCATAGTTGATGAAGAGATTATCCACAGTATATATCGCGGGAATGATTCTTTGAATTGAGGATTCTTCGCAGCATAAGGGTAGCGAGATCCTTTATTGGCGCCACGAGAGGAATATTCAAGTAGTAATCGAATACAATCTCCACTCAGTTGATATACTGCTCGCGAGAATTTCTCGTGAGAAATTATTTCATAAAATAAGGGAAGATCCGGGTCATAGAGAGGAATCGGAAGACCAGGGTCAAGTTGACCTAGCGATACTATAACTTTCTCGCGAGAACATTGAAGATCAGAAAATAATTTGATGGAAATCTCAGATTTAGGACTTTGATTTGGAATCATAGACAAAGTAAAACCTTTACTATTGAGTTTTTCTCGCATTTCACCAAAAGCAGCTAAATTTTTAGCACCAACAACAACCATTTTTTAAGTATGGGAATGAAGAAAAAGGTTGAAAAATAAAAAATAAATCACAGCAGTAACAGACGCGTAATTTACGGAAGAACATTAAACTTGCAGAGGATTTACGGAGAGAAAGAAGAAGAAAGTAAAAGAGGAAAAGAAAAGAATGAAAGTAGTATTTATAGAAGAAGAAATTTCTAGAAGAAGATGAATGCAATAAATGTTAAGAAAAGACATGAACGGTCAGATCGCAACGATTATAAAGGACATGTCATAAACTTATTAGAAGAGAGAATACATGAAAACAGCTGGCGAAGGATACGGAAACGTGTCAGAAGAGAGAAATCTGAAAAGATAAGTAGTTGCGGCATTTTAAAGTTCTCGTGATCTTCTCTTCTTCGCAGAAAAGACATGAGAAAAGGCAAGATGTAGGACCAGAATATCGCTACAACACTTCTCTGCGAGATTAATAACACTTCCAACGAGCATCACCGCGAGCTTTTTAACAACACTTTGCGAGTGTCACAAAAGCAGTCAAAAGAGTGACGTAATGGCTGACGATTGAAGACAATATAAGAAAAGCATGTTTGTCCCGCGATGGTTACAAAGCTTGCGAGAATGAACATTGTAACTATTGCCGTACAATCGCAGAACAAATCCGAAATGAGAGGAAAACTTAGCTGTCATCCATTATGTAACTACCCTATAAATAGAGACCCAGTATGTCCAGAAAAGGATAATGTATTTTTGAGAGTTGAGAAAGTCTTAAGGAGAGATAAACTTCAAGAGAAAAGTTGTATTCTTGAATTCTTACATTTCCTGTAAACATTTCTGAAAATCAAATGATAAAGTGTCGTTCTTAATCTTCAAATTTGAGTTAGTTATTACAAATTCTTAACAAGGGTGTAGTGTAGGATTTCCTGCAACTACATACCACTTGCCCGGTGCGTCGTACATGCACAAACCTAGCCGAAAAGATCACATCAAAACCGGAACAAATCTAGTGAACTTAAAATATTCATAAGGAAACTAACGTAATTTAAATAAAGGAGAACTTCGTCATTTCCTAACATCATGACACCCCTTATCAAAAAAAAAATGGATAAAATAATCATTTAAATAGCCCCTCAAACATAAACTGGTCCCAAAAAATCATTCAGTTTATTAAGAAAGTGAAAAGATGTTAGAATTAGACCGAACATGCCCAACTAAATAACGAAATTGTGTAGCCCATTACATCTTCCAAATTTGAAATTAGGTTTCCAAAAGAAGAAAGCTGTTTTTGGGCATACCAAAAATTTACCGGGCATACACTCTGTCTAAGTTCGGCTTAAAAGTTATGAGCCGAACCTTGCGAACCTAGGCAAAAAAAAATTGTGAGCCGAACCTTGAGTATGCCCGGTAATTTTTTGGTATACCCAAAAACATGTCTCCAAAAGAATGAGTTTGAACCGGTCGAAAAGAGAGCCTCATTGGAAACTTAACTGTTGTTTCACCTCATTGATTATGGTCTCATTTTATCCTCTTATTTCCTTTGCCATTACTCATATATTCTTCTCAGAGCAACTGCAGCGGGGCGACTATAACTAAAGACTAAAAACAAAAAAAAAAAGTAAAAGAAATGGGTTTCGTCCGTGGAGAGACGTTACGGTGGAGGAGTAAATTTGGTGGAGCGGATGTACGAAGGTTCGTCTGACTTGGGGCGTAGGTATAAAATGCGTTTGGGATGGGCGTAATTTTAATTAACGCCTGATGTCGGGCGCAATTAAAATTTGCGCTTGATGCGGAGCGCAATATATACAACCGCCTGATGTACAGACGGAATCACAAATTACGCCTGATAGGGCGCAATTTAAAATAGGCTTCTCATAAATATAGCCCACGTTTTCATTAACCATAGCCCATATTATTGATAACCCACACATTTTTTTCACTTTATTAATTATAGCCCAAATCATAACCCAAAATTTATTTACTGAGTTGGCAGTGATTTATAGTTAGTTAGACGATTTGGGTTGAGATTTAATTGGTCCAAACATATCAACTGCTCGATTCACCAGTTCTCACTGATTCAAAAATATCATCTCCCTTCTTCTCCTTTTACCATAAACCCTAGATTTTCAATTTTTTCAAATTTAAAAAATCACTCCACCAAGTGCCGGTGAAAATGTCAATATCGCAACATTAACAACACGAAAGGACAAACTAATAAACTATGGAATATTACTTCCCACTAGTATGTAACCCGTGCTAAGCACCGGGGATGATGGAATTAGCCAATTTAGTGTGGCGGGGCTTCTCCCCGCACCCGTGGTCAAATACATAGGATATTTTCTGAATAGTCTTTGATTAGTTTTCATTTTTTTTTAGGGATAGGAAATTTTGGTACCCTTTAGAAATGAAATTTGGTATGATAAACCTAAATTCATGTATTAATTTTACCGACATATATTAAGATAAACCAATGAAATGATTCATCATTGGAAAACCGAAAGAGTCAACTGGACATGTTTTACTACAATTACTCAAAATGTGTTTAGATAACATATTCTTTCTATTGTGTAGGGCTTCGACCATTCCTAGAGCTCGACAATTAGACATATATATTTTAGTTAATGACCATATGTATATTAGATATACCAAGTTATATTGCAAACCTCGTGATATGCACCATGTAACTCATTTCATGAGCAATACAAAACATCTGAATTACAGAGCTAATATTTCCAATGATTTATTCAAACACTATGAATTGTCAATAATTTATCCGATTATTATGAATTATTTCACTTAGCATTACACACCTTGATTAGTATTTGATTAGATTTTATTCGTCTCTATTGGTTTTTTCGCGTAGTATTATTTTATGATATTACGGTCTAAAAACCTTATGGACTGCGTTAATGAGGCGATTTAGAAAAGGTTGCTCAAAATTGGGTTGGATCTAAACATATTTTCCCATTGTCGTGAATACATTGCTTTTGTCACCGTCATTTGCTTTCAGTGGGAGAATACAACTGTCATAAAGTATGTGTTAGTGTTGTAACATTTTTTATATGTGATAAGACTTAAATGGATTTTTCTTCCACGGAGTAAGTACTAAACTTGAACACTCTACAATTTCCACTCAAACCTAGCATCTTATCAACCATTACAATGCTCTTCTTTTTGGTGAAATGATACGTACAATCTGTAAACCTTTAAAAGAAATGTTGCTCTCATTAAAGCAATTCTACACGAATGAGACTTAAATGAATTATCTTCTATCTTCGTGTTGGTGAAATGATAATTCATTTAAGCAATTCCAGCAAGAAGATAAAATTTAGAATCTCAACAAAATTTAAATTAAGCAGATTACCTCCTTCATATAAAACTCCAACAAATACATGGCTTTACATAATGAAAAACACCAAGCCAACTAATAAAAATCAATGTAAAGATAGACAAAAAGAAATGAAGATAATTACCAATTATGCAGGGAGATTCTGGTCGTATTTTTCAGTGTGGATACCATGTTGGTACGGTAACTTGGGGAAAATAAGCATCCTTTTGCACACAGAACATTTGAATACATATCCATATCTTTTACTCTATAAGTGTAATTCTGTAGGACTTCTTCTAATATCAATTGAACTTCCTCAAATACCCATAGAATCACTGACACAACTTATTTTCCGTATTTAGCATCTATATGTCTGGCAGTGTACCCGCATCTTAAAGCTACTTAATTTCAGTCATCAGTAGTCCTACAAAATATACACGGAAATGGTAATTGAAAAAACATGGCCAGCTGCGCAGAAAAAATAAAAAAAGAAAAAAGAACCACTCTCGAGATTCTAATAGAGGATTAAAAATTCCCACAACTTTTAAGCTTTAACATTCCATGAAGATGAAGTGGAGAACTTTAAATTCTAATATAGCTTCCATTTAACTTACTCTTCGGGTTTAAAATAAACCTCTATAGAAAATTAGATGCCCAATACACAATTCAGAAAGATAGAAATCCATTGCATTTGTTAGCTCGATCTTCACAACTCTAAATTTTGTCTTGGATATCTCATTTACATAATTCAGTTTTCTTCTTAGTCTTCTTACTTGTGCATTAATACTTAATTTGGTCTTTCTTAACAAATCCTTGGCCATCTATCCTTGGCCACGCCTTTTTCTGTAACTAATCTTAATGTACATATAAGAAGACTGAATTATGAAATATGTACAATTGACATCATCTGAATGGCCCTAATATCTAAATAATCAACCGCTAACAACAGAGTTTAGGTAAAAACACAAAAGGATTCATTTTCTACGATATCGCACAAAGAAAGTCACCTTTCACCACCTTTTACCATCATCGGTCCTAATACTCGAGAAGTGAATGCAAAATGTCTCTCAATTGGATTGGAGTATTCGTTACTCTATATTATTTTCCAAAACTAGACCACATTTGCACACTTGTATTTGCTTCTCTAATAAAGGGGAAAAAAGGTTAATTAGACTACTTCCAAATTACTTTATTGTTATAGTCTTACTCAATTTGGTATACTATACTTTCCTCTGGAACTCAATTTGGTATACTTTTACCTATCTCATCTAGTGAATCAGCTCATGAGCATATCATTGAAATTGTATTACCAATTATGCAGCAAGATTGTGGTCAGTATTTGTCAGTGAGGAATACTTTCGGGTAAAGTAATCAAAGGAACAGAATCCCGATGATTGATATTTAAGAGTTTATTTTTAAAACTTATCCAATCATATCCCGTATCCGTAGGAGGAAACTTCTCATTGAGAAGATCAAGTAAACTTATTATAAAATATTATATGCTTTCCTATAAACTCATTAGAAAATCAAGTAAATGTTAGCTTACATTTACTCTTGAAAAGGAAAGGGACCAAAATTATTCTGTTAGTTTTATAGGGATATCTCCTCTCGTAGACTTTTCAAGTGAGTTTGATTGATGACATGACTTTAAATTGTGGTTTCATTTGGTATGGCATCTCTGCAGACCTTGTAGCAAGCCAGGCAATCTCAATAAATCAAAACAAAGTGCAATATCGTATCACCAGTCACCACCAATATGGACTTCAACTCATTGCAAGATCATTATGAAACATATCATTTGTAAGGCTACATATAAAGAATTAAAATTGGCTCAAAGTATTAAATTTTAAATACTTTGGAAAACGGTTTCTATTCAATTTTGTTGGGTTAAAAATAATTAACTTTAAATATAAACATATAAAATATTAAATTTACTAATTGTGTTTTTGTTAAAAAAAAATATTTTACTTAACCATTTTTTTTTAAAGATAAAGGATTTAAAAAATAAAACTAAAGTTCATTAATTAATTATTTAATATTTGTTTTTATTTTTATTTTTATTTTTGACAAATAAATGAAATGGTATTATAAAAAAAATATTTAAAAATAAAAAATAAAAAATTGATTGTATATATATTTAAGGGTAACTTTTGTCATTTGCAAAAAAAAAGGGACAAAAAGGATAAATCAAATATTAAATTTTGGTGGGACCAAAGCTTATTTTTGTAGCTTTTAAAAACTCCTCCTCACCAGCTTTTAAAAATTGAGAAATCTGGTAAGTATTTTGGATAAAAAGCATTTTGATTTATTTTTTTTACCAAACACCAATTTCAAAAATTATTGACATATATAGGTTTTGAAAATGCTTTTGGAAAAATAAAAGCATTACCAAACTCGACCTAAATGATTTCCTGATATCACTAGGTTCTCATATTACAAAAGTCAGCACTGAGTATTCATATTGCAGGTCAGGTGGAAAGGAAAGAGTTTGTTCACAAATTGGGTTATAAAGGGTTATAAATTTAACAGTTGAGTTTAATGATGAACCACACTAAATTAACAACACGGTGCAACTGAAGAACTCATAGGTTGACATTGACATAACAAATAAAAAGGCAATGACTAAATACAACCCTCGTTTGAGTTAAATACAACCTAAATTCTACTTTCAATTTTATTTCCATTTTTATTTTAACGGGGCTAAATACAACCCAAAATAGTCAAGTCATCTATACCATATTTGTCTTCATCATTTTATCTAGGGTTTCCTTTGAAAAATTAATACTGCAATTAGGTAAAGATTATAAGGATTAAAAAATTGGGTAAAGCTTAGAAGGAATAGCTTAAAAGATCGGAAGGAATTTGTAGCCGTCGACTATCATCCGATTTTATTTTTTAAGAAAATAAAATAAAAATTGAACTATGATCCAAAATAGTACTGCTAATCCTAATGTTGCTGCTGGAGATGCCATTCTTGTCTCTCTGTCTTCTTCTTCTTTCTAGATATGTTTAGCTACTTGAATTCCGTTTTCCAATTCTCTAGTGTCGATTGACATCCGATCTTCCAAATATATATCGTGAATTAATCAGTTAGATTGATAATAGTTATAATCAATTTCATTACTCGATCATAAAAATAATTCAAAAAACATTTTGTCGACTCCTCTTGATCTTAGAACGTAAGAGAATTATCAAAAGTAAGATCACTTAATCAATTCAATGTTAATTAATAAGATTTGAGATCATAACTACCTATATAATGTAATTTTATTTTGTATGAGATCATAAACGCCCAGTAATATCCACCAAATCAATAGTAACATCAATGTTTCAAACAATAAACATTCTACACATTTGATTTTAGTTTTAAGGTTCTATTGAATCGGTAAAACAGTCTGGGTTGCATATAAAAGAATTGTTAAAAGTGATTAGGGTTGTATTTAGCTAATTACAAATTTAATGTGGTTGTATTTAATCAAAATGTTGGTTGCATTTAGTCACTGGCAATAAAAAATAAAGTAAACATAACAACATTTCCAAATTTCATAACACAAATATTGACACATGTCGAGTAATAAAAAGTCGGAAAAACTCACTGCCACACCTGTGATAATATCTTTTAATGCCGACATTCTGTGTGCAACTAATTGTGAAGAGAAGTTTTTGATACTTCATTCATCACTCTACCAACCTTATCATAAGTCAATATTCAGTTACCAATTAACACCAAATTCAACTTAAAGTTCTAATCCTTTTCGAGACTCGTTAACTTAGGTATTCCAATATAATCAGTTGTCGAGCAAACTCGATATTCACCTCTATATTGTTCCTTTCCTATGGTGCACCAAAATTTGATCCCTTATTTATGTTTGATCTTTTATTTCTACTTCTTTTAAGTGCAATTGATATATCCATTATGAAACATCAAAGAACACCAAATCAATAATCAAAAAGTTTTATTAGTGTTTGAAGACATAATATATACGAAATCAAAGAGCACCTATCCCAATTTGGTAAAGGCTGTTTTATTCAGCTGCAAAAACATGAAGAATTATAAAATACGAAGAATCCAAGTAATATTCCGTTTTCAACTATGCACATGGATATAAGCACATACATAAGTGCATCCTAAAAAGTCTAATGCTGAAAAATAGTTGTTGTAACCTCCTAGCACATTAAAAAAGTACATGAAGTACTCCTGGTAAGAAAAATGAATTAGTTAATAAAAAATGAACAAAAAAATAAAAACTATAGATGCTAGGATAGAAGAGAGACGTAATCAAAGGTTTCTCAAACCTACATGTAACATTTTCAAACCTGAATATGGACATCCACAGTTCTCATCTTCGGTTGCATACGCTCACGTTGTTTCTGTTACAAATTATTACTATTCTATTTCTAAATGTATGCTTGCATGTGATATTATGGAAACCACTAATTAATAATGCAAAAACCGGGAAAACATGAACACAGTATTGAAAGTACCGTTATCTGGCAAGGAAAAAAGAAAACAACAATGTTGTAACCGTCTTCCAGAAAAAGGTTAGAGCTTTTTAATTGTCCAAATATTTTTTCTAATATGCTGGTGATTTAAGAAAATATATGATAACATAATGGCAGGTAACACAAAACAACAAATGTCAGAGAATGGAAATAAGCATCCAGTTATACCTATCTTATTTTTCAGATTCTGGCTGCTGCAATACATATAAAAGATGGAATCATTATTTTAGATACAGTGAACAGTTTCTAGCTAGTCTATCGTAATCAAATTAATCAAGACGTCCAATGAGCATAATTATTTTACTGCTGGACTGTACTTCCGTAAAAAAAAGATGCATTCAATCCATGTAAGCTGCACTGCATCGGGTCCAAAGCAAACCACATTAGACCTAATCAATCGCATCTAAAATATCCTTGCAGAAAATGGTAATATTATTAAACAAATTCGGAAAACACATTCAAATGGCAAATATTTAGCACTTTAAAGTCACCATATCTTCAAGAATAACACACAGAAAAAAAAAACTGAATGAGAGTTACAATACGAATAAAGATTCACGATGATTATAAAGCTCACCATCAATTTTTTTTTATCCCACGTTGTTTCTTCTGTCTCTGCAAGGGGAAGAGAGGCATCAGATATGTGCAAAAGAAGACCAATGTAAACATAAAAGACCCGAATAAACCTTTGTACACAATAAAGTAAGCCTTAGAATCAGATTCCATACAAAGAAAAATTGAAATCATCATAAGTTTTGGACCATTGAACATGATCACCAAGAAAACTTCAAGAAATAGTTTTCTAGTCCACATGAAAAAATATTGCAGATGGGGTTTTTATATATTCAACTACTAAAGACGCAGTTGCAGTTTATTTTTCAAGTAAGTTATAATTTTCACATTATGGTACTGACTCTTAGCTGAATTGGAACATAGGTGGTTGTAGTCATCCATACTCACTCCATGAAACCGCCTTGCTGGTTCTATCTGTAGTGGGAAGTACCTGCCAAGGAAAATGATGACATTTTTCTTGTTTTGTATTTCACCATTGTGAAAAAAAAATGGACCTTTATTAAATCAATATCATGTGTGGCAGATAATGTAGCACTAAATTAAAGGTAAGTACGTACATTTCCATTCTGAACCTGTAACCAAGGTAATTTTAGGACTAATCAATTAACTGGCAAATAACCTTCCTAAAAATATTACTACTATTTATATAGAAAAATAGACCCTGGATCACCAAGGAAAAAAAAAATCTTATATTTATTAAAGAACAAAACTGCATTAAAAAAAAGTGCATGACCTAAAAACAGATAAAAGACGTTGGACAAACCGAATAGGATGCTCAGCCAGATTGATCTTACCGTTGCATTTGAATCAATACGAAAAAGGCATATTACTCAACTATCCATCTATTGAAAATGTAAAATTAGCGGTCACTAACAAATTTGTATGGAAAAATATGTCTCTTCTGGACCCTGGTTTACATATATGATATATCAACTCCTCGCAATATATACCTTTGAAGCAGGCTCGTCAACAATTTCGTAAGATTTACATTCAGACAACTATATTACAGTAAGAACAAAAACGGAGTAATGCTATATAATATCCCAAACACATGAGAAACGAAAAATCATTACCTTCTATAGAATAAAATCCTTTCATCCCATCATTCAGTGTTTCATCAGAATCAACACCTAATGGCTTCTCAAAAATTACAGACAAAATTTGTATGATTAATTCTAAGTTTACAAATTAGTACCAGCACAAAATCTGATAGTGTGAACATCTAGATTATCAGTAAGCAGTACAAATAATTCGATAGTTAAAAAAGACCCCAAATATCAAGAGTCAAAGCTAAAAAAATCATCATGAGACATATTAAGAGGATCTAACAAGAGACCCCAAATAATTCAACACCTTAGTCGCGAAGGTCTAACAATTTTTTTATTTTTTTTTACTTTCACCAGTGACGGCTTCAATACCCAAATCACAATCACAACCCAAATCAGAAACATTATTAAAAAAAAAAAAACTCTCCAAACCCGTGAGAAATATAAGACTTTCACCGGTAATGGCTTCAAAACCTAAACACAACCTCAACACAAATCAGAAACATTATTAAAAAAAAAAACGCTCTCCAAACCGGTGAGAAATATAAGAATGGTGGCCCAAGAACCTATGTTAAATTTTCTTTCTCTAAATACACAATTTTCCAGCACCAACAGTATATGGTAATTTTATAATTCTTAGTTATAATTTTTGGAATATTTAATACTCAATATGTAAATTCGGCATAAGAACTTTAATGAATCGCATATATACTCAAAATGTTCTCAGCAAATATTTACCATGCAATTAAATACGTGAACATACTTAAAATACGTGAACATACCTAAAGAACATTAATACGGGAAGAGAGGTATGAAAAAAGTTTAGGCATCAAAAATAAGTATGGTAACTAACTCTATAAAATAAAGCTTAGTGACCAAAAATAGAGTTCATAAAATGACGCTCTTGGTTTTAGATCCATATATTTTGTTTACATAAAAATCTATAAAAGTGAAACCGTATTTAATAAGTATGGTAACTAACTCTAGTTCAAACATGGAAACTAAAAGATCTTTTCGAACATTTCCATATAAAACACCAAAATAATTTAATAAATTAGTCGCAAATCTCCAAAATTTAAAAGATTTTTTTTTCTTTTTTTATTTCCCAAGATATTCATAGATTTTTTAACATCCGTTATATATGGAATTATATTTGCAGATAATCCGAAGGCCTGGATTTTATTAAAATCATGTAAACGCGGTGTAATAAATTCCCAACCCTACCGATCAATACGGAGCATTAGATCGTATCAACCCTATTAAAAATTAACGTCCACGAAATGTAAGGGGCTAACTTTGATTTCGGCCAAACATGAGCGAGGGTTTTGTTCACCGGCCAATGAGAGGGGAGGTTACCGCAACTCTCGACGTGGTGTGAGAGATGTGGTTGGGTGTTTAGGTTATTGAGTTCATAAAATGACGCTCTTGGTTTTAGATCCGTATATTTTGTTTACATAAAAATCTATAAAAGTGAAACCGTATTTAATAAGTATGGTAACTAACTCTAGTTCAAACATGGAAACATGAAAATCTATCAAGGGGGATTCGCCAAGGTGACCCCTTGTCCCCATACTTATTCATAATAGTTATGGAAGCTTTCTCTCGTCAACTACTTCATGTAGAAACCAATAAAAAAATCCAAGGCATCAGTATCGCAGCGGGTGCCCCCTCCATATCACACTTATTCTTCGCGGATGATTGTCTTTTATTCACAACAGCTGATATGCATAATGTTAACAATTTGCTTGATATCATCAAAGAATTTGGCCAAGCTTCAGGGCAGGTAGTGAATTTCAGTAAATCTAGTGTGTATTACAGTGTTCATGTACCTCACAAATTCTGCAGATTGCTGACAAGGAGGTTAAAAGTACCCAGAATGGCTCAAACTGAAAGGTACTTGGGACTCCCACTTTTGATTGGAAAGAAGAAAGTTGAATGTTTTACAGGACTGGTGGATAGAGTGAAAGGAAGATTATCAAGGTGGAATTGTGAATCCATGTCACAAAGTTGCAAGTCCTTAATGATAAGGACTGTGACTAACACAATCCCATCATATTCTATGAACTGCCTACAAGTTCCAGCTGAGATCACTAAGCAGATAGACAGTTTGCAACGAGACTTCTGGTGGGGGTTTTTCTGAAAAAATAGGTACGTATATAACCTCCTGGAAAAAACTAGAACTTCATAAAAATCTGGGTGGTCAAGGCTTTCGAAATTTGAGAATTTTGAACAAATCTCTTCTTATTAAAGAAACTTGGAGAATATGTACTAATCCAAACGAGCCGTGGGTTCGATCAATGCAAGCTAAGTATTTCCCATATACTTCTCTTCTTCATGCAAACTCTAAAGCAAACTGCTCTTGGGCCTGGAAGGGGATACAAAAGCAAATTCCATTCATTAATGCTTATAGCCGATGGAGAGTTGGGTCAGGCAGTAAAATCAAAATATGGGTAGATGTCTGGATCACAGGAATGACAGAACCACCAGTACCGCGCCATGACGCTGAGCATAGTGAAAATTACATATGGGTCAAGGAGATGATACTTCAAGAAGAAAACCAATGGAATTCTCTACTAGTACGGCAACTTTTCGATCCAGCAACCGCAGAGCTTGTCTTGCAGATAAGAGTACCTATATCAGCAGAAGACAAACTAATCTGGAATCTCACCAGAAATGGAAATTTCAGTCTCAAATCTGCCTATAATAAGCTTCATGAACTAAGTTTGGGAGATACAGAAGTTTCCTTGTTTATCCAAGATACTGAAATCAAATGGAAAGAATTTTGGTCCATCCAAACTTGTCCTAGAGTTAAACATTTTTGGTGGAAATGTCTTGCGGACATTCTACCAACAAATGTTCGACTTTCACGCACTTGCAGCTACATAAATAGTTCCTGTCCCTTATGCAATCAGCATGAGGAAGACACCACGCATGTTTTATTTACATGCCCTTTTTCAAGAGATGTATGGATGCTTATCCCGGGAGGATCACGTGTTTTAACAGGTGGCATCACTAATGTCGCAGCTATGTTCGAAGCTTGGATGCAAGAGGCGCAGCAAACCAGTTCAACTCCAAGTTGGTTGAATCTAGCTATGGTTGTTTCATGGGCAATCTGGAATGAACGCTGCGAAGTTCACTTTCAGAAAAAGAAAGCAATTCCAGAGACAGTAGCTAGAAAGGCCTTAAGTTTTGCAAGATACCTAGAGGGCTTAAGTTCTAAACATAGTCTTAATGCTCCAGTTTTGCATCACATATCTCATACTTCACATTGGAAACCTCCTGCTTCTCCCTTTTATACTATAAATTGTGATGCCTCTTATGATAAAACTACACATATAACTGGTATTGCACTTGTGCTACGAGATTTTGCAGGGAAATGGTGGGGATGTGCTGCCAAATGTTATGCAGGAGTGAAGGACTCTGAAAGTGCAGAATGTATGGCGTTTCTAGAGGCTGTCAAATGGAGCAAAGAGAGGCTACTTACACATGTGGTTTTTGAGACGGATTTGAAAGGAATTGAAAGCTACATAACCAAGCTAGTACCAGTGATAGCCTGGGAAAACGAAGACATTTTGCTCGATGCCATGGAGTGTCTAAAAAGCATCCTTCACTGGGAATGCCATTTTGTTCCTAGGTCTAGTAATAAACCTGCTGATAAATTAGCAAAATTCAGTAGAAAGTATAGAGTTAATAGTGTTTGGTTGGATAAACCTCCAAACATCATTGAGAGTCTTTTGATTGCAGACAATGTAGCTTCTTTTACTTAATAAAATTCATATCTTTGGCGTCAAAAAAAAAAAATGGAAACTAAAAGATCTTTTCGAACATTTCCATATAAAATACCAAAATAATTTAATAAATTAGTCGCAAATCTCCAAAATTTAAAAGTTTTTTTTTTCTTTTTTTATTTCCCAAGATATTCATAGATTTTTTAACATCCGTTATATATGGAATTATATTTGCAGATAATCCGAAGGCCTGGATTTTATTAAAATCATGTAAACGCAGTGTAAGAAATTCCCAACCCTACCGATCAATACGGAGCATTAGATCGTATCAACCCTATTAAAAATTAACGGCCACGAAATGTAAGGGGGCTAACTTTGATTTCGGCCAATCAAGAGCGAGGGTTTTGTTCACCGGCCAATGTGAGGGGAGGTTACCGCAACTCTCGACGTGGTGTGAGAGATGTGGTTGGGTGTTTAGGTTATTGATGACAGGATGAAGCCTCCGTGTGATTAACTTGACAAACCCAAGTTGCACCTACCAACTACTCTATCTCTATCCACTACAAGATATCACATGATCTTAGGAATATGTTAGCAAATGAAAAGGTGAAATAATAACGGGAAGAAAACTCGAGCAGAGCTTAAAGTTTATATCATTTGCTTACAAGCAATTGTAGTATAGGTGACGAAAAACTTTGTTTGGTATTTCCATGGAACTCGGACCAGGAGGTTGGCAAGCTTCTAATGTCAGGGCGCACAACTGGGTCTCGTCATACGATCTACCAATTGCACCAGCAACATTACCGACAAATTTGATCATTGTAATGGGTCACTGAATCACCGGTTTACCAACTCAGTGAATCACCAACCAGTTCGTGCTTCGTGGGCTATCAATAATAATAGAAAAAGGTAAAAATTAAATATATAGTCAAACTGTAATGAACTTAGTCAATGGGCTATGGTTAATAAAAGCATGGATTATATTTAAGAGAAGCCTTAAAATAAAGCATGAATGGGGCGCTATGTAAAAGACACCTGATGGGGCGCAATGGAAAGTAACGCTCGTTGTGGTTGGGACATTTCTTTCATGGTTCTAGACAATGCAGAAGAAGTGAAAGAAACAAAAGCTTATAACAAGAGAAATGAGAATATACTGAGGAAATTCATTTTCATTAGTACAAAAAGAGTAGTAGTATCGATCCTTTGAATTTGCTTTCGCATATATGGAAGAAGAAAAGAACTAAATATTGTTTATGATCAACTGATTAATGAGATATTGACATCAACATTTCCCATACACTTACTTTACTACTGTTGTTCTCGAGTTTAAGTTTTATGGCAGTAACTGGGTCAATGATGATTGCAAATACATACATACAACTAGAGAAAATCTTGTATACACACTTCGGCAAGTTCTTCGAAGAACTTATTATTATTGGACAAGGTAGGCTAAAACCCTGCAAGTACATGCAACCAAATTATAGTTGATCTGTAGCCTGCAGGAAATCCATCTCAATGAAAGAAAGGTAGGCTAGATTCCAAACAGTTTTCAGGCTAAAATAAATACAAGTTTAAAATTACGCCAGACTAAATGTGTGGCGTAATTTACATTTACGGCTGAGTAAGTAACTGGCGTAATTTACATTTGCGCCCGTTGATTGGATGAAGTTTAAAATGCCGCTCGGTGGGATGGGACTATAAAATTGCGCCTGGACGAGGCGCAACTTAAATGTTCGTCTAGTGACAAACGGAAATTAAAATAACGTCCCGTCAGGCGTACGTTAAAATTACGCTTCATCAAGGCGCAACTTCTATTTGCGCCTCACTGCCAAACGAAAATAATAACTCCGCCCCACTCCAAACGCAACTAATATTTGCGTCTCACGACAGACATAGTTTTAAATTACACTCGATCAAAACCAAACTAAAGACCAAATATGGTTTGGTTTTTGATTTTAGTCTAGTTTTTGTTCTTTAGTCCGTTCGATAGCGCCTGATTTCTGGACCAAATATTTGGTTTTAGTCGTACGCTGTGTTGCTCTCACGCCACAACAGCCACATAACTGCCTGATGAACGACCATGCCCTCTTCTCAAGTACGATGTTAGCAGGCCATTGCACTTGAACCGATGCTTTGTGAGATCAAGAAGTGATCATTTTGGATATGAAGTGGTCCCACATGAACCTGGAGAAGATACAATGGAGTAATAAATGATTAATATTTTACTCGTTTGTTGTACACAAACATACTTGGAATTGTAAGTTGGGATATGCCTCCCTTGCGTCATGAGTCATGAATCCCCTTGTTTGACAGAGTGATCTGTGTTTTTGTGGCATGTCAATGTATCATCAACACTCCTCGGAATTAGAGGGTGTAAACTCACCAATTTCATTAGCTGAAGGTTGTTTTTTGAGCATATATCAAGTTTTATTGTATTGTTAGATCTTCGAAATAAAAATAAAAATTGGATAGCAATGTTCGTAATGATATTTATTTGAATTTATGGAAGTGCATTTAATCTCCGGTAACAAATAGGATATGGACTAAATTTTCCATATCACCGAGATTGTATTCGAAAAATATTTATAAAATTTGCGAAGTAACTTAAAATATGTAAATTTTATTCAGAATTTGTCACGTCATCTAAAATTTCTCGTGATGCTAAATTTTCTAAATAGCCCGATACACATGTTCGTGGATGATATGTCCTACAAACTAAAATTTAATTAGTGAGTCAAATTTACCTCGCAGACCATAAATTACGTTGACCCCAAAAATAAGTTTTGCATAGCAAACCAAATTATATTTGCTTACTACTACCTCGAGAATTTTTTTGATGGGGGCGAAATCTGAAGGAGGCATGGGGGGACAAATGATATGTTAACACATGTCTTTGATTCCCATGAATTTTGTTTCCAAAAATACCAACAACAATTAAGAAAATGTTGCAGTAAATCATATAGAAAAGAAGACAAAGAGGCATAGAATGAGAGGGTTTCTTATTGATCAGCAGCCAGGTTACATGGATACAATAACATATATATACATGTAAGGGAAACCCAAGGTATAGCTAGTTGGGCCGCACATCCATGGGCCGTAGGCCCTACAACACTCCCCCTTGTGCGGTCCAAAAGAATTCCGTATGCAGTGTTTCACATAGAGTGCTTCGAATATAATTCTTCAAATGTTGTTCCCTCCTTGATTACTTGTGCCGAAATCAATTTCCTTGTTAAAACTTTGATAAGGAAAAACCCAGTGGGATAAAACCTTCTTCACATGTTGTCTCGTACTTTACATGTAGTTCATCACATGTAATACGATCTTCAAAGATCGACGAGTCTAAGTTAATTGCCTCGTTAAAACTTCTCCAGGGAAACCCAGAGGGACAAAACCTGAACTAAATAGAAAGAGTACAATATTAAGCAAACTTAGAACATAGTTGGACTCGAATATGTTGCCTCATTAAAACCTTGACAAGGAAAACCCAATGGGATAAAAACCTCGACGAAGGGAAAATAGTACAACATGATAGATGTAAGTAAAGGTGATCCGTTGAAGATGATCACTTTGCTTCGTTAAAGTAAATTAGTTGCTTCAAAACTTCTATGACAGAAAATCCTTGTGGGAAAGACAATAGCCTTAGTTGGGAAATTACATTCCCGGTGTTTGTTGTTGTCTCATTAAAAACCTTGCCGAGTAACAAAACCATGTGGGAAAAAGAAACCTCGATAAAGGAAAAGAGTTCAACACACCATTAGATGCTCCCCCTGATGTCAGACAATTTTCATTAGTCTAATGCAGTCATAAGGGGTTTATCACACTTTACTTTGGTGACTTGAATGTTTATAAGACAATGTTGTTGATTATGGAAGTTAGGTTGCTTAACCGACTATCGCGTTTCATTTCTTTGATTCATATATTTTCAGTAATATCAACACGATCTTTATGTCTTCAACGTTCAACATACTTGATGTTTTTAGTGTTGTCTCGCTAAAAACCTTGTTGAGTAACAAAACCGTTTGGGAAAAATAATTCTCGATTGAAGGGAAAAAGAGTACAACACAGCTTCAATTTCGAAGTAAATTATGTCGACATCACATCCTTGGGTCCTCCCCCTGATGTCGAAATCTCCCCCTGATTACTTTCAGAGTTGTTCTAGACAGTTCCTTTAGTCATATATATTTCGAAACTGAATATCGGCAATGACTTAGAAAATAATCTACCATATCTCCCTCTGATTATTTTCGTTGGAGAAGAAATTATTGTTCTTTCATAATCAACAACTTTCAGATTGCACTTTCATTAGCATTCCTTTTAATGTCTTTGCAGGGAAAAAATAATTTTATGTCAATGGTTATTTTTAAGTACATGAGTACATTCATTATACCATTCCAATGACATTGCATAGGCGCTGAGCTATATCTAGCTGACAAGTTCCTTGAGGATGCAAAATTTTTATCGAGTACATTATTATGCTAAGTACAACAATGCGTCTATTGTACTTAGATATGGGAATTTCATCTCCCAACACATCTTTGTCATTTTCCTTTAGACGAAATGGTCACTTACTTAAACTTGAACCTCGACTAATCATGGGAGTGATATCAGGATGCATGTCTTTGTTAAATTTCCTGAAAACTTTAGACAAATGCAAACTGGTGGGATAATATACCACAAGCTCAGTATTCGGTCGAGCTTTCCCCAAATTTTTCATCTCAAATTCGGATTTCAAATAGCTTTTAAGGTCTCTTATTACATCAAGAGTACCCATTATGTTAGTACCATCGACATAAATAGATACAATTCCAAATCAGGAACTTTCTTGTGAATACGAAAGGAAAAATAACTTACTTATCTATCCCATCCAAATCAAATAGTCACTTAGACGGGTATACCACATCCGCCTGATTGCTTCAATCTATAAGTGAGCGTTATATATAACTGTAAACGCACTCTGTGGTTTAGAGTCATTTGATTTGGGAAAAAAAAGTCTATCAAGTACTTTTGTAAATATATTTTATCTCTTGATGCTTTCAGAGATACATAACAACCACATACATATGCTTCATTCCAAGTCCTTTTGAAACTACCAAGCTAACTCAGTAGCAAAATGCTAGAATTCTCATTATAAAAAAGTAAACAATTCCAGGGCTTTGTGAGATACCTCGCGCCACAAGGAGAGTCTTTATACCATTACGACTTCAAATATGAGAGAGACAACTACCACACCAAATACCTATATATTTGTCAAAGAATCAAATTCTACCTGGATTGTGTAGGCCAAATATGCTCTTTATTGTTTATATTCAAATAATAAGAAGCATGGTTCGATCTCATCGTGCTCGATTTCCTTTAGCAACTGTATATGAAAATAATAATCATTAATATGCTCACACGATCTTTCCATTGACTCGTGTGTGTTCTCATAATCCACTTGGGATGTTATTGTTCTCTGGAATCATTAAACTTCGGAGCGTCCTCCAGTATTGATTCATGGACATAGTCAGAGACAATCAAATGAGATGATTTCATTAATGTACAAATTAGGTTGTGCCTTACTCATCTACTTCCTTTCTAGGTGAGCATAAATCGAACCTAGTGGCATACCCATCTTCGTTTATGGAGCCACGGCCTTGAATACACTTCCACCACGTGTAGTTGCAACACCTTAGTCTATGGTGTACCCCATACTAAGGATTTCTAAACTTGCAGGAATATTTGCAGCTGGTATGTGTGATCTTGTAACTTTAGCGACATCAATGTATATTCTGAAAATTGATTATTCTTTGTCACTTCACATTTACATTTGTGGAGTACAAGAATCAACATGAGACATAGTAGGAACACACCACGACAATTCATGTCGTTCCCTTAGAAAATACTTTTTATTATCTCTACCTAACTACGGGAAGACTCTCTCATTAAAATGACAACCCGAAAATCTAGCGGTAAGAGATCTCCTGCCAAGGTTTTAAAATGCGGATAATTGTTGGGAACTCATTTCCAACATAACTACTTAACAGTTTTGAAGACCCATCATAGTACGATGTGGAGTCGTAATGGCACATATATAATGCAACCAACAATGCGTAAGAACATGAATGTCAGGCTTAAATCCAGTTACCAACTGGTACGCATAAAAGGTTGACTAATATTGGGTTCTAAAACGAATTAAGTAAAGATGCGTCAATATTGCATATTCCCCAAGCAGTTAAAGGTAGGTTTGTACGCATAACCATGCCTTAGACACCATCTGTAACCTTTGATGGTAGCCTCTGCGAGACCATTGGGTATAAAATGTTCTATATTGATCTTATTAAACATGCAATATTCATCAAGTCCTTTTGATGTAAATTCTCTAGCATTAACAAGGGTGGTTAGCCTTTGCACTTTGCATTGTGTGGTATGTGCTAGTAGTTTTCAAACACAAATTTCTTAGGAACTATAACTAGTCCAAAAAGTCAAAACATTCACCAGATCCACCAGTCACTTTAATGGTCCGCATTCTGCATGAATATTTTTCTAAAGTTCACCTTGTTTTCTTTGTAATATGGAATTTTTACCATTTGCATCTTAGGATGGTCTCGATCCTGTTTTACTGAAGACCTTGTAAAATGAATGATATGCTCTCTTACTTAAAAGAATAATGGGAGGGAGGATGGGGGTTGTGCATCTGGTACTTTAGAAAACACTTATTGAGAGATATGTCGTCACTTTGCATTCTGTCAATATTTTTCCCATTTTCGTTCACTCAAATAAAGTGATATTTGTATGAGTTCTTTCAAAACAATCATCATGTCACAACCAAAGTTTCTTTATGGTTATGCCCAAAGCATGTATGAGTTAGTTTCCAACATTTCATCGTCGGAGTCAATATGATTCAATAATCCAAATATTATAGTGAATTACATTGCACTAGATTGAATCATTAGATTCTCTAAAATATATTAGAGACTATAAAAGATGCAATCAATTACATTCTCATCATTTTGATGTTCCACATGATATCCATTTGCACTGGTTATTGGGAATTTAACAAGGTGTGATTATCTCTTGGTACATCTAGAGATTTTGCTACGTCTTTGTTCTATCTTGAAAAAAAATGAGCAGTACTGCAGTCGATAAGATATTCAATTGGACAGGAAAATTTCTTGTTGCCATTAAAGTTGATGTGAAAATTGGTTGTTACTATGATACTCATACACATTATATTGTATATACCAACACCTATGACCAAGGTGCAATTCCAACTCTTTTATTTATGATGGGAGCTAGAATTGCATTTTAGCTGATCCCATGTTCAATTGATACCTATACTTTGGTGTCATTACTGCTGGGAAAATAATAATAATTTTTTTTTTCATGATATATGTCCCTTTTCCCATGCTTTATACAAGTCGGTACGTCTAACCCTCATTACTTCGGGGTTCTTTCCATTTTCAATTTTGCTACATTAGCTTAATTTGAGAAATTTTTTTATCTCAATAGGCCAAGAGAATCTCACTACACATGTCAACCACTTACTTTAGGTTGAATATATTACTAAAGATAATTCTCCTGTTGTCATACTTCAACATTAACCGGTTCGTTAGTATTATGGATGAAGTAGAGAAATGAAAATTTTATGACTCATATCATCTTTTGTGAGTTCTTCAAAAAAAAAAAAAATTTTGGAACACATGTGATTTTATTTGAACGTACGTTTTGAAACTATTGACAGATTAATAGTCGAGCAAGTGGATACATTCCACGGAACATTCAAAAAAGAATTGGGAAAATATTAAGTATCCAATAATGGTGCTCAAGTACTTCTAAGCCCCAAATGAATACATTGGAATTGAGTTGGTACAACCAATTAAACAAAATACATCATTCAACTATCGCCAATATCATATTCAAGAGAACAAATAACATTAAGACCAAAATTCTTAATGATTGAGATCAATAAAAATAATTTAAATTGACCATTTATATGCTATTGACTTATTTTAAGACAAAAATAAACAAAGACTAGGCATATTTTAAAAACAAATAAATAAGCCTAGCGAGTAAATAAGCCTAGCATATAAAAACTCATGTTATAGTTACATACCTCAAATTTTGGTTCCCACCGTATATACGCTAAAACCAGAACATCGTTAATCGCGCACGTCCCGGAACCAAGTCCAGAACGGGGCGGGATAGAACAATTTTGGACTAACTGGATCACTAGCAAATGGGGACAGGACGGGATGGAACAGTTTGGACCGGAACCAGATCGAAATGGGACTGGCTCTGCTGGAACGGAACTGTCTAGGCTCAGTTGGAACAGGAACTGGAACACAGACCGAGTTGGATCACCGGATCAGGAGCGAGTTGGATCGCCGGATCGGGACAGCAGTTACGGGTCCGGGTTTGGGCTGAGGGTCCAGGCAGATGACAGGTCCGGGTTTAGGATGAAGGGTCCGGGTTTGGGGTGACGGGTATCCTCATTCCCATCTTCTCCCAAAGACGACCAAAAGGGTTTCCCAGAAGACGAACAAGTCTTTCTCTTCCACGGCCGGCGGATTTTGACGTACCCAATCACATCAAGGATATACAAATAATAAAATATATTATTATTATGAAATGGAATGGAATCAGAGAAATCAAGTTAAAAATAATAATAATCAAAAGAATAATTCATAACTGAGAGCCAAACTGTACATTAGCATATGATTGAAAGCATCAACCCGACATAAATCAATTATCACGTGTTAAACACATATCAGCATCATGGGAGCACACTAGCTTACACAAGCTTTCATGGGATACATGAGACTAATCATGAGACGGTGAAATTTTCGTACCATTTTCCGTTAAATGAAAAGAAAATGAAACATTACAAGAGTATAATATGACAGTAATCACAACTTAATATCAAAATCAATTACAGCATACTTAGTAATCATATATCAAGAATCCATTCCATCCAAATACTAAAAACGATACTATGCCCAATAAAACATCATTATTAAAGGTTAATCAACATATGAGGAATTTATCGGAGAAACTAGAAAGGAACAAGTGTTGTGTTGCGATAATTAGGTCTAATAATACGATACTATGCCCAATAAATTAAACCAAATCAACCAATCAAATATTTTTAACAAATCATGGTATATATATATATATATATATATTTCATAGACTTATATCACACGTCATCATACATGGTAATCAACTAATAAACCATCATGATTAAAAGAAAGAAAGAAAAAAAAAACACAAAGATATGGAGTAATATTCACATACCCATGATTCATGATGGATCTAATTGAATTAAGAATGATAGAAATATCGAACCAATTAAAAAGATAAAATCTCCTGAGGTACACAGATTCGCTAACAATCCTTTTTTTCTTCTTTCGATGGTGCTTATGATTCGCTTGGGATTGGAAAAACAAATCAGATCCAAATTTTAGCCTAGAGGTACATCATCGTGGTGATAACGTGTTGCAGTAAATCATATAGAGAAGAAGACAAAAAGGCAGAGAAGGAGAGGGTTTCTTATTGATCAGCAGCCAGGTTACATGGATACAATAACATATATATACATATATGGAAACCCTAGGTATAGCTAGTTGGGCTGCACATCCATGGGTCGTAGGCCCTACAACAGAAAACAAATTTTTGCTCCAAAAATACAGTTCTTTTATATTTTTGGAAACATAATTCATGGGAATCAAAGACAAGTGTCAACATATCATTTGTCCCCCATGCCCCCTTTGGATTTCACCCCCATCAAAAAATTTCTCCTACTACCTCTATAGGGCCTTGTTTTCTAGAGCTATTCTCTCCCCTATTTTGAGATTTGTTGTGTGACCGCAATAGATATAGTCTGGTGACTAAAATAAGGAATCTCCATAGCTTTAAATTTATCTAACGTAGGGGTGAACCCAAACCTGCTAACCTGACCAAATCCACATGGTTGGACCTCGGTGCATCCATAAAATCCATCAAAAAATGGGTTGGTTACGAATACAAGTCTTGAAATCCATTGGGCACCCACACTCTCTAAGTTTCGAATATTTTTAAAATTATGTAAGATATAAGGTAATTCCAGTATATATTCTTCGGATTTATTATATCTATAAATAATTTTAGGTTTACTCTTTCAAATATAACAACTGAGAGAGTTTGAACTAATTCAACTATTTTCAGTAGAGATAGCGATGATCAATGCCACCTGATTTAACTAATTAATCAAATTATTCTCTTTATGTGATGATGGTCAAGAGATATATGATCCTAATCTTCTTCCGGTCAATTTTGGTGCCCTAAATTTAGGTATATTTGAATTAGCCCCTTTTGTTAACTTATTATGTTCAATTTACGTTAGTTATCTTAACTTAGTCCGATATGGTTTGTAATTAGAAGTGTTTCATGCTTTCGGGAATATATTCCATATAGTTGAATGTTTTACTTTAGTTGTGGGGAGACATTACATGAAACTTGTTCTAATTTAGCAGTTTTATGTTGTAATTACTTAATAATAGTACTATTTAAATTTCCGTAATCTAAGGCTTGCATATTATTTTGTTATTAACTATTTTTCGTTTAAGAAAAGCATGAAATTCGTAAATCCACCCGCATCAAGTCCATCCTAATGCCATCCGCCTCCATCTTATACCCGTCATTTAAATGGACTGGATATAAGTAACCTCAAACCCAGTCCATAAATCACGAAAATTCCAAGATGCAAAAGCCAGATAGTAATCCGAAATTAACCATGTAACATGAAATCTCCGTGCATAACTAAAAAGTCACTCCCTATGCCCAAAAGAAGTGAGTTATGACTCAAATAGGTAACATGATCCATATTCTGGATCAATTTTTTTTCCTTGACTTAAAATCTACAGTGTGACCTAAAGTATAGCGTCTCATGAAATCCCAAAATCGATCTTGTAGACCGAAAGATGCAGAAAACCAACAATTGTGACATGGAATATGATCAGTGCCTTAAATAAGCAATGTGGCATCAACATGGTGAGTCAGTAATCCAAATATGTCTCATGGACTAAACTTGGCCATGTTACCGAAATTTCCCAAATATGTCTCATAAACTAAACTTGGCCATGTTACCGAAACTCTTAATTCCCTACGACATAGATTTTGGTTAGTGACCCGAGATGGGATTTTAGGTTTTGATCCCAAATCAAGTATATGAAATTGTGACCTTAGATTTTCCTGAACCTACATCTGAATTGTTATATAATATGATAGTATTAAAATTATTAATAGCTACATCATGCGTTAAAGTTTTATCATTTATCTAAATTGGGGAATGGGTGTTTACACTAGTAAGATTTTTCAAATTAGTGTTTACATAACAATCTTTTCAAAATAGGAGTTTACACGTTTTTTTTGAAATTTCTGTTCTTTTTTTCAAATCTGTTTATGCAAATAACCACTTTTATTTTCTGAATTACATTTTTTGCCATTTTATAAAATATTAAACAAAACAAATTTAAATCCTTGAAAATTATATTTTGCAAGATATATTGTAGGAATATTAGTTTCACAAGATTTAGTTTGACCGAGATTATTTAGGAATTTCTGAGAAAATGTGGACTGAATTTGTTAAAAAGCAGATTAGATCTTGTTACTGTCAATTATTTAATTTAATATATATGTCCTCCATATCTGAGCAAATATGATTTCGCTTTTGTTTTTAACAAGGAGAAACCAAAACCTGGAGTGGATGGTGCGAAAGCTATTTCGTTTATGCTACTGTGCAACCAAGAACTGAAGATTAACCTGAAAGGTATAGTTAGAATGGGAGAAAAACATCTTCAATGTGTTTAGTTCATGTCCTTTTGTTTTTCTTTTTTATATTTTTTTTTTCCGTAAACGCATATTAATATGTGGGTAGTGCTTGACTCAAGAACCAAATAATAATGAACGTAACATATAGATGCTCCATGAAACATACAGCAACCCTGTTGCAGACATCAAAGACAAGATATCTGATGCGGAGCTAGATATGATGAGAAAAACTCTGTTCTCTGGAATCTATTCTACATGTTTTATGCAGGTTTAATTTTGAAGTTTTGAACAGTTTTTATATGGATGTTTATCAAATTTCATTTCATTAAACGTTATGACTTATTCAGTATCTCTGCGAGTTAACATTAGTTTGCAGTCATTATGAGCACCCTCATATTCCTTTTTCTTTTTTTAATACGAAGAACTATTGAATCTTCATATGCAACAATGAAAGCAAATGAATGGTGACTCTACATTCTCTGCAACAATGAAAGCAAATGAATGGAGACTCTATTTACATTCTCTCCATTCAGATGGAGCCTACCAAAGTCAACTGTCCTTGTTTTACATTTCTCCATGTGTTGAGCTGCTTGCTCCTTCATTGCAGCTGTCATATGAGTATCACCATATCAACTTAAATTAAACCCATCAATGCAAATAATAAATTAAGAAAGCTACCTCTACAGAACTATGACGGATGCAACCTTACACAAATGAAAATTTCTTAATTTTGGTAATGTGAATTTGCCTTTATAGCATGAAATTTTCCATTAGTGAATAGTATTTAGGTGCTCTGTACTTTCTTTCCCAAGCAGGATTGAATTTTTGCAGGTACATGATTTTTCAGAGAGGTTTTTTTACAACTTTGGGATTACAAATTCATAATCAGAAAATTCTGCTAGTTGCTGGTAGACGCATATGAACTGTAGACTGCCTATGCACGTTGACTGCATCTGAAGCCAATCCCACTTTCCAACTGAAAAACATAACCTCCAATGAGACTGCACTACCTCCCGTGAAGTAAATACAACTTCCGGTAGATTGCATTCCATCTGCCAGATTTTAAATAGAATGCAGATTGACTGCAGACTGTAAATAAACTCCCATGAAGTAAAGACATAATCATCCAATACTGAAGATTGACTGTCGCTACAAATAGACTTCAACTGAAGCCAAATACCACAATCCAACGATTGTAGATAGTCTGCAATACACCATAGTTGTCTATAATATCAAAAACAGTGACCGAAGCACGACTGGAAGACACAGCAATACACAACACCCCTGCGAACAAACTCAACTTACTGTTGCATTAGAAAATCCCTACTGCACCATATTAAACTGGAATCAACTGCGGCATCTCGTATTTATCACACCTTAGTTATCATGCATACGCATTTTTCATTTGTGTCGTTAAGACAATACTAAATCTTTAGCATCAGGAGGAAGGAGTTAAGAAAAAAAATTGAATCTGCCAGTGCACATTATAATTTGTTAGGTAAGAACTTCAGAATCTGTATATCGAGAATGACAGAGCCAGTAAACAAGATAGACATGTCCAAAGCCTGAAAGTCTCTAAGATTTGGGATTCACAGTAATGTCATTGTCTCATTCTAGAAAAATGTAAGGAAAAAGACAAATAACTTTGTTCATTCATAGATTTTTTTCAATAGGAAAAATAACTGCAGATGTCTAGAAATGAATTTTCATACCTAAAACCAAATTACCAAACAAAAACTTAAAAAACATGAATTTGTACCCAACTGTAAATCTAATAAAACCTAAAGGAGACGTAGCATAGCCATCAATTCAATGGTTCCTTGCATGTTGTCTTATGGTGGCCTGGTTTTTTACACCTCCCACACACATGTCGTCTCTTCACTATCGCGCCAGCACTTTCAATCCTTTTTTTCCTTGGTCTTCCGGGAGGCCTTCTTGTACTTGGAGGAAGAAGCGTTTCTGTTCCAGCACCAGCAAATTATGTGGGCATATCAAAGTTTGGTGCGGGTTCTATAGGACTGGAGTAAGCCCTGTGATGAAATTCTGGATAAAAATATGGATCCACGAAGCGAGAAATTGGACCACCTTCCTTGTGCATAGCGCACACAGCATGGACACAGGGGATTCCATCAACTTTCCACTAGTTACATGAGCACGTCAGAGACTTTAAATCAACTCTATGAGATGGTTCTGAATGTACCTCATAAACAAATTCTGAAGAATTTAGAAGAACTTAAAAGAGAGAGAGAGAGAGAAAAATATCAAAAAATAGAAGATTGATTTTTTTCACCGTGACAATGGAAACCCGATATCAGAATGTGCAAAACCGAAAATGATACCTTTTTTTGTTTTTAACTATTCTTATAGTAAACAAAATTGATATTTATCTCTTTGATATAGGATTTACTCCCTAAGAATCGGTAACAACTTGACTAACCCTAACAACTTAACTAAATTGTCTACAAAAGAGGAAACAACTTGACTAACCATAACACAAAATGGAAATCGTGTCCCATTTTCCACATAAATAAATAAAAATCGTGAGAAAATGGGTAATTTTTGGTAAGCTTATAAATGGAATACTAAATACAAGAAAAGTCTAAAAACCCCTTATATTTGGTTATAAATACAGAATTACCTACATATCCGTGTAAACACATATTTTGGTTTTCTTCGTGTGTAAACACTAATATGAAGAATGTGTGACGGGTAATCCCTTAATTTTCATAAATCTACGTTGTGACTGTATGTACAAAAAACATCTCACACCCCCAAAATTTCTCCCCAAAATAAGCGAATTGGCCAATATCAACAACGTGAATTGAAGTTTATTTTGTGCCCAAAAGATTTCATTTGTTATCGAAAATCTACATTGTGTCACAATTTTATCTAGTGACCGAAAAATCGCCCCGCTATAAAAAAAACCTTTGTTTTCCCTAGACTGTGATTTATCTTTTATCAGGTTTCTCGAAATCTACTGCGTGACCTAACACCTGTATTGCAAACGAAGATTTTCATCGTGATTCAAAAATTGCCGAATGCCTTTGTGTCTACATTTTAAGCAAATGTTGCTTCAATCCATAGTCCAAAGTTTTCAACTGTAACCTAAAATCTATCACTTATTCACCCAATTTTGTTGCATTATCCAAGATAGGCTATGTTCGGTAATCCTTATAATGTGACCAATATATGCCGTCGTGTCTCAAAAATATATGGTATCCTACTTTAGAACGGCATTGTAATCCAATTTGAACTGTAATCTAAAATTTGTTTACTGTTCCGAAACGATCTAGTGACACAATATTTGCAATGTGATCTAAACTATGCCTTGTATCTCAAAAATTATTTCTTGCATGTCCCAAAAATTGCCTAAGGGACATTTACCCCTTAACAAAAAGATCTGTCACGTAATCCAATTTGTTTATGGTTCAAAAAGCGCCTAATGAGTCATGCAAAAATATGTCCCGTAAATTAACATTTTAATTAAATCTGCATCGAAGTCTAAAACTTCTAATCATAAATTACATTACCATCCAAAATCTATCTCTTAATCCAATAAGTCAATTTAGTAAGTTCGCGAATTATATCAGTATAATTTGGGAATCTCTCCGTATCGACTGAATCCATATGCATCATCAGTACTTATGGAACCCCGATTTAGTTTTACGAATTTTCAGTCCAAAACGAATTATACGTGTATATAGGATTACCGAATCATACATTCCGTATGATACTTTGTCATATCATCACTAAATTATCATTCTTTATTATATTTTTGACTTCTAAAATCTTACGTACATTAATCTGATTCCAATACCACCATCGAGCATGGTATTTGCTAATTATAATGCACATATCATATGTATAGTTCATGTAAATTAGTAAATCATAATATCTAAGGAGGGGTTATATTCAAAATGATTTCTTTACGAATTCATATCTTTAAAACGGATTGTACATGTATATATGCCGTTCTGTATTACTGCCGAATCACGAACCGTTGATCGGTCTTTCGACTGAATTTGACTTTACGAATTCATACATTACTCATACATATCCCGTCCCGAATTGTTAACTAGTATTAAGTGCTTCATAATCATTCAAATGACCACGTGTCCCAGAAAGTTCCCGTGCAGAAAAAAAAGAGTTCGCTAGTGAATCTGCATCGTAACATTATCACGAACTCGACCTTTCTTTCATCAGAAAAAGTCACTTTCCTTTCCCCATGGCTATAATTTTAGCATAATGATATATATTAAAAAAACCTATTAGGCCCATTTCAATGAATAAAATACTGCATACCATACGTACACGGCTTTCAGCCGAACTTGTTGCCACACGCAAACAATTCTATTCCACGCTAGAGAAGTTGCAGTTGATGCTTATGCTTATTCTTCCCCATGGCTATATGCAGTTGATGCTTATGCTGCATATATAGACCCTACTATCAACTGCACTTCAAAGTATTCAACAACTAACTCTCTTCCTTTTCAATTTCTTCATTTTATATATAAGAATGTGATCGTCGTGATCAATGATCACCAATAGAAGGAAACAAAAAAAAAGCTTCAATTATCATATATTAATGCAAGTGAATCACGTCCATGCCACATGAGTTATTGTCATTCATAATCACTTTGGCATTGACATTAGGGGGACTGTAGAAATATTAAAGCAAATTCGATCCATAAGGTAAGGGTAACCAATGGGAAGGTTTATAGAATTTTTTAGGTTTTATGACCGCCGGATGACCAAGTATTATTATTCTTCACAAAATTGGTCTAATAACCTTAAAAAATATATTTTCTAGGTGTAAAAGACGAGTAAAATTTGATACTGTTTAAATATCCATAAATTAAAAAGATACTTTTTTATTATCCATTTTGATATTCTATCCAGAAAAAAAGTAAATAAGATAAATATTTGTATCTAAAATACCCGTAAACCAGGTTATAAGTTTTTTTAACGTAAATTTATAGCATAAATATTAATACCATTAAATTAATTGAGATCCTAAGAGTATAGGTTGTGGGTAGTGTCACTCTTTCAAATGAAGGAGTGTACTACCAATTTGAGCAGATTAGAGACTGCTATGGGTAGTCTTTACCCCACTTATCCCCAAACCCGTTCATACACTCGTTCAGTCAAACGAGTGGTTGGGAGTGTAACACTAGACGGTACAGTCCCCCGTCAGGAAAATAGAGCTACAGGGGGGACTGTCTCCCGTGTAGCAATTTTTTTTGCACCAAATGGGGGACAGTCCCCCGTTTTAGCAGTTTTTTAGTTCCAAACGGGGGAATGTCTCCCGTTTGGATTTTTTTTTTCTTTTTGGAAGGGGGACAGTCCCCCTTCTGGTCCAAAATCCCAATTTTTTTTATTGCACATGAGATTGTTCCCCCGTGTAGTGTCTTTTTTTTGTATTTTCCCATAGTGGGTTCTCTCGTTTGTTTGATTGAGTCCTCTTTCATTTGAGCGAGTTAGCCTCCATTTCGAGACTACTCATAGCCTTTGCTCTAAGACGCGTCAACTAGCTATTACAAGTTGTAAAACAAAATCAGGTCGCACACAAAACTCCCATAACGACTGTACTTGGAAAAAACAAAAAAAGAGAAGTAACATTTAAAAATGTAAAGAAGAGCTGATGGTGGCCAGGTGTTTACTTTTGAAAAGGGGTCAAAAATTAAGACAAAGACATTTTATTATTATTATTATTTTATTTATTTTTTTGATCGGTAAAGAAGATTATATTGATCAAAAAGAAGGGGTACAAAAAGCTTGTATCACCCTCAAAAAGATACAAGAAGGAGAAAGAAAGTGAACGAAAAGAAGCTAAAGAAGTAACAGGCTACCTCCGAAGCTAAATGAAATCAAAATACATTTTGGGCCAACTGGCCATTACATCAAAAAAAGAAGGAGATTCAAACTCTGTGAAAACCAAAACCATGTGAAAAGAGCATACTTAATTCTCTGTTGAACATCAATCACAGTACTTTCCTTATTACTAAAGACTCTTGCATTCCTTTCAATCCAAATACACCAAATTATTGCAACTGAAATCATGTGCCAAATCTGCATTTGCTGAGTAGTAACAGAAAGGGTATTGTTCCAGGATAAGATTAGAGTAAAGATGTCATCAGGCATAACATAACTCCAATTCAGCTTACCTTTAAAATGAGACCATATCTTGTCAGCAAAATCACAATGAATGAAAAGATGAGAGACTTCTGGATGCAAAAAGGACAAGAAAGAGATACATCCATTCCCCTTTTGCTAAGCATATCTCTTGTAGGAAGGCTGTTATGTGTTATTGTCCATAAGAAAAAAGAAATTTTTGGGGGAAGCTTAAACCCCAGATGTACTTGAAAATATGCAGCTGACTTGTAACAATGTTAGTATTAGCAAGCACATCATAAGTAGACTTGACAGAGAAAACTCCCTTGCTTCCAATGGACCAAACAATGGTATCATCTTCATTACTATTTGAAACAACCTGACTTAAATCCCTTTGAATATTCACCAACTCCTGTCTTGCTGCATAATTGAGTCTTCTTGGAATTAACAAGTTCCAATGTTCATCACAGTCACCAAACACTTCAGCTACTGTGAGATTCTTACCTCTAGAAACAACAAAAAGATTTGGATATTTAGAATTTAGTGATTCTTCAGATAACCACTTGTCCATCTAGAATTTTGTACCACTACCAGAATTGACTTTAAATCTTATATGTCTTCTAAAGACCGATCTACACTTCATGATTCCTTTCCAAAGAGATCTTCCATAAGTTATAGTTGGAGTTTTGGAAAACGTACCAGTTTAGAACTTCAGTGCCGTACTTTTCAGCAATAATACCTCTCCATAGAGCTTCTTTTTCAGTAGCAAATCTCCACTGCCACTTAGATAAAAGGGCCTTATTCATATTTTTTAAACATTTAACACCCAGACCACCAAATTTTCTCCTTTTTTGAATAACATGCCAATTGACTAAATGCATTTTTTTTTGTCATTCCAAACAAAATCTCTCATGAGTTTTTCTAGTTTCTTTGCAACATAAGTAGGCATGACAAACAAAGGCATATAGTAAACTGGAAGGCTTGCTAGAATACTATTTATAAGAGTAATTTTACCTGACCTGTTAAGAATAGGTTTCTGCCATCATCCAAGATATTTTGTGCACTTGTCAAAAACCTTGTCCCATTTAGCTACTCCACCGCTCTTATCACCAAGATGAAGCCCCAAATAAGTAGTTGGCAAAGAACCTCTATAGCAGACCAGAATAGAAAAGAATTGCAGAAGATCACCAGAAAAACCAACAACAAAAATCTCACTTTTTGCAAAATTTATATTAAGACCAGTTAGTTGCTCAAAAGAGAGAAGAAGAAGTCTCAAATGTTTAATCTGCTCAATATCATCATCAAGGAAAATCAAAGTGTCATCATCAAATTGTAGATGACTAATGAGAGTACCACCTTCTGCAACTTTAAAACCTGAAATAAGACCTTGCTCTTGAGCTTTTTTGATCATAAAATAAAGAGCCTCACCCACCAAAAGAAATAAAAAAAGGAGAGATAGGATCTCCCTGCCTGATTCCTATTTTTTGAGTTGAAATAAACGGTAAAAGAACCATTAATTAAGATTGAGAATCTCACATACTCCATAGAGCACTTCACCCAGCTCCTCCATTTCTCTCCAAAGCCCATAAAAGATACAATTTCATCAATGAACTCCCGATTAACATGGTCAAAAGCCTTCTCAAAATCCACCTTCACAAGCAAACCTGGTTTTCCATATCTGATTCTTGAATCAATAAGCTCATTTGCAACAAGAACTCCATCTAAAATTTGCCTCTTCTTTATAAATGTAGTTTGATGAGAAGAGATAATATCAGGCAACATATTTTTGAACCTATCAGCTAAAATTTTAGAGATGATTTTGTAGACTCCATGAACAAGACTTATTGGTATCAAGTCTTTTATCTCCTCAATGGTATCTTTCTTAGGAATAAGAGCAATAAAGGTATTTTTAAGTCTCCAATCCAATAAATTCTTTTGTTGTAGCTCCTTGATAACCTTCATTAAATCACCCTTAATTAATGATGTCCCAAACACGAAAATAAAAACTTATAGGGAAACAATCTGGCCCTGGAGCCTTAGATTGACCTAATCTTTTCATTGCATCCAAACATTCTTCTTCAAAAATTTCACTCTCTAACCAAGAATTAACTTCTTCAGTAATTTTGTTGAAGTGCATGAATTCCATTGAGACATTTCTAGCAGATTGAGATTGGAAAATGTTTTGAAAAAAATTCACAATACCATCTTTAATCTCTTCATTATCATAAGACAAAGACCTATTAAATGCATACGATCCAAAAACCTTTCAATTAGTAAATTAATTGAAGCAAGTTACCCAAAATCTCCTCCCTTTTAATGCCAATAAGAGAATATCAAAGCTTTACCTTTCATCAACATTAGATCACCCTTATATTAATTCTTAGTCATTAGATTTAGGAATATTCCAGAAAAAATTCACGTCATAAAAAGATTCCCGTCACAACATTGTTTATTTACAGAAACGCCATTGTTATAAAAATAAAGACAAATATATAAAAACTTCACATCTTCCAAACCCTACGTTAGATTTTTATGAACTTTATATATTTGAAAAGCGCTTTGAATTATCTACGCAACGCGCATAAATAACAATACTAATTTTTTGTTTTTGAATTTTGAATTTTTTTAATTTTTCTCCAAATTTTTACATGTTTTTCCTTTAAAAATTAGACATGGCTTAAGAATGAATTTAAAAAATTTATACCTTCAAATAAAAAATTTATACCTTCAAAAATATTGAAAAAATCTATAAAGAAAATTGATTCAAAAGTATACAAACAACGATCAATTTCGGATAAAAAATATAACATATGGTTTTAAAGCACCACCAAATTATTTGCAAAGTAGAAAAAAATAGTATTGCTGACGTGCAACGCACGTTCTCACTACTTGTGATATTAACCCAAGTCAATAGAATCGAAATAATTGGACGGATTAACGCAAGTCAATAGAATCGAAAGAATTTCATACTCAAATGAGTCTTTCCGAACTCATCTATCAAACATTTTAATGGAATCATATACACTGTATCCTAAGCCTTCAAGTTTATCTCCTAGCTTAAGCTTTGATGAAAACAATTTCATCCCGGATGAAACCATGTACATCACATATTAAACCTGGACCATACCAGTTTCAGCCTAGTATTAACATAGATGACTACAAATTCAACTGAATCTAAAACAAGATGAAACTCGTTTCATACTAGATAAATATGGATGAAAACAAATTTAAATAAATCTGAAACAGGATGATACCAGTTTCATCCAATAGTTTTTTTGAATATTTTTTTTCTTATTTTAATTTAGGATGCATCGAGTTTCATCCTATCTATTTTTTGAATACTTTGTCATATTTTAATTTAGGTTAGGATGCAACCGGTTTCATCGTAGTAATTTTTTTTCGAAATTAATATCAATAATGGGTCTTGTTTTGTAGATCCACTTAAACCATTTCCAAAGATATAATTTTTATTAAAATACGACTTATATATTTTTTTACCTGGCTCATTTAGGGGCAACTCAATCGCAATTAGGGGCGACTTTTTTATTCCCAACCCAGAGGCCACGTTAAGGGGTGTCGAAAAATGTAGAGATTACGTTAATGCCCTTATATAATCGGAAGCAATTTTGTGTCCGATTGTGTAACACTAAATCGGAAGGTTAGTAATCATATTTGACTACCGATTAATATAGATTTCGTGCCAAACGTGAATCTTGGTCCTATAACAATCGGTAGTAATAATAACATCACTATTCTACCGATTATAGTATCTCTCAAAGAAGAGATTTGGGGCAACTTATAATCGGTAGTCATATAAACTACCGATTATTATAGTTCTCAAATTCGTAAAATTTGAGATTTCTCCCAAAACAAAATTTGGGGCAACTGTATAGTCGGTAGCTAAATACCTTATTTGGCTACCGATTATACAGTTTACCCAACAAAAAAAGAGACGTTGGAACTCTAAACCCTATATAAGGGTTGTATCCTTGTACCCTCTATGGAACACAAATACCTTTTAACTCTCTCCAACTTCATCTTCAACATAATGGCCCAACCATTCATTAATCCGACGGAGTTCACGATTGAAGAAGATTTATCTTTATGTAGGCGCTACGTTCAATTCTATCCGAGACGGGGAGCAGAACGGAGGCAAGAAGGCATAATGAGTATGAGTTATCTGAGGAGAATTCACGAAAAATTCTGCGCCGACACCGGTAACCCAAACAACCGTCACTCTGCTAATATTTTCTTCCGAATTGGTTCAATAAACGGACGCGTCGGAGAATTTGTCGATTTAACTTATCTTGTGAATCAATTTCGATTGAGGGGTGCAACCAATGATGAGGTTATAGAACAATCTCTCGGGGAATGGCAGAGATGAAAAAGATCAAGCTTCCGTTATGAATCTCATTTTAGAATCCTTATGGCGATGGAAAGATTTAATCCGTTTAGGACTCGTCCAACACGTCCACGACGCTAATCACAATACATTGTAATAGAATTTGTGGAAGTTCAACGTAAAATTATGATGATGTTGAGGTGATATTGTAATGAATTTCCCAAAAATTATGAAAATCAGAAGTTTATGTTATTTATTTAACTCCCGATTATACTCCAACGGCTATTTTTGAAGCCGAGCCTCAAAAACCACACAAAATCGGTAGCGAAAACATATTGATAAACCTCCGATTATACCTCTCTAATGAAACTTTCTACCTACCATGTTAACAAAACAGTCTATAATCGGAAGTTTCACAAGTATCCTAAGGTTCCGAGTTAACATAATCGGTTACTTATGTTACATAATTTCCTACCGATTATGTGTAATAATTGTACGCAACTTCAGTACAGTCTTGTAAAGTACGCATCAACGGCCATATTTTCCAAAAAAAGAGACGTTGGGAGTATCATCTATATAAGGTGGGTAAACTCTTCTTATTTATGCAGCAAACAACACATATATAACATTGTGTATTCTACAAATATATTTTCCATCGTCTACTCTAGTTCATTCCTTATATATCTCAACTTACTAGCATGGCAACGTTTGACGCAGCTGAAGATTTAGTCATTGTGAAAACCTGGTATCATGAAACAAGATGTGAAGATGTCATAGCGGGAAAGTTAACAGTCGAATTATTTTGGTCGAGGGTATATAGCCAATTTGTGCAAGAGTATGGAAATCCAAATCAAAGATCACTCCAACAAGTTCATGATCGTTTCCTACTTGTCCAAAAAGGGGTAAATGATTATATAACGATACAAAAGAGGATGTTTAATACTAGCCACTTAAGCCTGTCAATCCAAAAATTTGTAAGTATGGTTTAAATTCTTTATTTTTAACACCGGGTGTCTAATCTTTCTTACTAAAACCAACTTGGCATTATTTTGTGTTTGTTTATGTAGGAGGCACTCGCAAAAAGATAGTACTTTGTGGAAAAGGGCGAAGAATTCACTTATGATGGGAGTTATGAATTCCTGAAGTCCGTGACCACAGTATAAATATTGATTGATTGTTACAATCGGAAGTTATTGTTATCTCTTATCTACCGATTCTGGGGAGATTTTCATATTTTTATGTCAAAGTTTGGTAATAATCGGACGTATATGTTCTGTTTTGTCTACCGATTCTTGGAAACTTTTTTCAATTTTTTTTCCAGAGTTTGGTGACAATCGGATGTTAATGTAAGATGTTATTTACTAATTATGGGGAATAAATTTCAGTAATTTTGTTAGACTTGCAATCGGAGGGTAACTTAGAAGTTTTAATGACCGATTATAAATTTGATTGAGTCTGTTTACAAAAGCATTTATAATCGGTTGACATATTTATAATTTAACTACCGATTATAGGTTTATACTTCACAGAGCATTTCAAAAAATTCCAAAAAATACAAATTCCGAAAGTAACGATCATTCATCTTCATCATCCGAGGGAACCAATTCGAGTATGCCTGCCGGAAAGTTGATTTTCATGACGCGATCCCAATCGAACATGTTGATCTCATATTGTTTCAACCAATCCTTACAATGATTCGTTGGGAAGTAATCCGTCGCACCATCCATCGGAGGTAATGGGCAATCTCTCTTTACTCTTAAACCGATAAAATGCATCTCATTCACAAATGCCATCACAATTCTTCTATCTTTAACCGAATCATCGCAAACCGCCCTTGTAGGTGCAAACGTAAAGGAATGTCCATACTTAGGTGGAACAAAGAAATGTACCACGCAATTCAAAACATCCGCTAAGAGATATCCACATGAAGGCATTCTCATCCAATACTTGGATCCGATAGTCTTCAATCCCTTTCGGAACTTTACACGCGCAACTAAGTTTTTGAACTCTAGCTCTTTGTCGTGTCTATCTCCTTGCTTCATCATCCCCATATAGAAATCCTTGTCCTTTATTATTTGTACCACCATCTTAGTTCTTAAATATTTCCATTCGGTGACATCTTCGTCCACGACTTCTCCAAAGTAACCAATTTGTTCCGTAGCGACGTGAAACCCACAATTACCATCCCCATCCACCTCGTCGGTGGACAAAACAAATGGAACAATGAGGGGAGGGAGTTATTTCATATACTCTTCTATAATTGTATACCTTGATCGCATAGGTTTTCCACGAAAATCCCTAGGACAACGAATAGTACCATACTTCTCTCTTATAGTCACCATTTCCGTTGATTGTGTTTCTTGGGAGTTGCTCATTTGATCTATAACAACGGAGGTAGTTTGGGTCTCCACTAACACAACTTCTTCCACCGCCTCGGCTTGACTTACTTGATAAGGATTCGTAGAGACCTTTGGCCCCACTTTTCGGCCGGTTGGTCCTCTTTGATCTATTCTTGGGTTGCGGGTCATCCTCAAATTCGGCTTCCGAACGCTCATTCCTATACAATATTCTTTGATTAGACAAATACTCTTTCAATTCTTTTCTTCCCATGGACCAAGACACTTCGGAGGGCCTACCCGCCCCCTTTTGCTTAATAGGTTCATCAACCTCCCTTAGACTAGGGTGAAGAGCTTGCTCCAAATCATGCATCAATACTTGCTTCTTGGCGCCATTTGTTGTAGCATAACGCTCGGTTATTCTTGCACACAATTCCGAATCCAAGAACGATGGACCATCAACTACGGGGGTGCTTGGAGTGATACTTAATTGCTTCCAAAATGGATGAATATCATTGATGTCAATCACATCGACGTACGTACCCATTTTATGACGACATGGGAGACCAATACCTATCATATCTTTGCAAACACAAACCATATTCTCGTCATTGTAATCTTTATATAACTTTAATTGTTTCAACATGTGATTTATTTCCCATCTAGAAATATTATGAACAATGCCCCTTAGAAGCAATCTTTCCTTTTCATGTTCCGTCAGGAATTTATGTACACTAAATTGCATAGAACCCTTAATCTTAACGAGATATCGATTCGTGAATTCAGGAATTGCTTCTTAGATCGATACAACTCCATTTTTACTACCTAGAAGTATTTTCTTTAACCGGCAATGAGACCCCTCCGCTATGCTTGTCTCCTCGTTCTTGAAATTGCGACATTCATATGTCCATGCAAACATAAACCTCTCCTTGATCGTTAACCATTGTGTTTTACAATATTCAACCGGTTTTGGGTAGTCCTTGCCATATTCATCCTCCAATTTCTTCAAGTTTCGTTCGTAAATTTCCTCGGTCTTCGACCAAACGATTTTGTCCCATGCTTTCATGAACATTTTCATAATCATTCCATCCTCCTTCCATTTTTCATCAAATAACCTCTTCTCTTCCTCTTGTTCTTCCACGGTTAATTTACTAATGCGATCATCCTCTTCCTTCGACCTCTTGGTACCTTCTTTGGTTTTTTAGCTTGGAAATGGAGATGGAAATTGTATTTGATATTGCATTGAATGTGCCACGTATATTGCAAGTTTCGGGCTTCAAGAAACACAACCCTTATTGCATGCATTAATGCTTGATCATTATCCGTTACAATAACCCTAGGAAAATCATCCCCATTATAAATGGACCTCAACGTCTCCAACATCCAAATGAAACTCACGTTGTTCTCATGATCCATTAAACCCCATGCAATTGTAAATGTGTTTTTATCCGATGTGTGACAAGCAATGTTCAACAACGGCATGTTATATTTGTTTGTCTTGTAAGTGGAATCTATCAACAAAATTTGATGAAAACACTGAGCCAATTTTATCATTTCGGGATGTGCCAAGAAAATACGTACCACTTTACCATCCTTTTCTTCCGTTCTCAACGTGTAGTCGTGTAACGAAGCTAACCACTGAGATTGTTGCATGACCGTTCTACCATCCCATTCCGTCCTTTTGATCGTAGCTAGCGCCGACTGAATAGTAGACAAAGAAGACAAGTTGTCGGGGTCGTCCGCCTTAATTTTACTTAAGATCGCACTCGCCTTTTGGATCCGCATTGACCGCACCATCTCCATTTCATGTGGTTTTAACTTCGCAACCATTACATGTCCAACAAGAGTATCTATATTATCATGGTTATGACAACCATTAATAACTTTAGACATTTTCCACTCTGTACTATCCTTACCATTGGGATTATAGAAGACAATCTTAAATGGGCATCCAATTTTCTTTGTATGAGTTCGGTATTTCTTTCTCTCCGTCTTTCTTACATACTTACTATTCTTTCCCTCGTGACTCTTCTTCACCCCACCTCGCTCACAAGTCATTTCAAACCGAATATTCTTCACACAAGGGTTTTGAACTACGACACACATGTTCTCTTTTGCCTTGTTCATTAGCCAAGCCTTGGCCTCCTCCTTACTTTGAAATATCTAAATGCGCATAAAACAAAACAAACAAAATAAGCATAGCCATATAACATACATGATTCGAAAAAGAAAAGATAATTCATGAACATACCAAATCGTTTTCATAGTGTACGGCAGTATCATGCCTTAAATAATAATCGTCATCAACAACCTACGCACCACAACAACAAGTTACACATTAATAATCGGATAAAAGTTTAAAGATTTTACAACCGATTGTATAACAATCAGTAATCAAATACTAAAACACATTACCGATTATTGATAATCGAAGTTTAGTTCTGAGATATTCTACCGATTAATAGATGGGACGACTTATTTAATCGGAAGTTTTGTTAGGTATAAAACTTCCGATCAATACAAATTGAACATCTCAATTTGGGATTTTTATTGTATTCGGTAACTTAATACATAAAATACTCCCGATTGTCAATAATCGGTAGATAATTATACTAAGTTGACTACCAATTAATAGTCGTTAATGGCATTCAATGCATAACAGGTGACGAATTTTCACGTTCAAAATACACACAAGCACACATAACATTACTATTAGAGTTTGTTAACAACATACCTGATTGTTTGACGCATTGTTACCTTTGATTTCGGGTGATTGTCCATATTATTCCATTAAAGCATCCTCTAGGGTTTCATCTCCATCAAAGTGTGGATCATTCAATAAATACCCCAAATCGTCATCTTTAAACGATAATGAATCTTGAACTTCAACAACTTCATGTACTTCTTCGTACCCATCCATGTTTATGGAAGTTGGCTACCTATAATCGGAAGTAGTGGCAAAATATACCCACTTCTCCTTTTTTTTCCTCTTCTTCTCTCACTCAATCGGGAGTCATTGGGACTATGACTCCAAAAACAATTCCCAACACCATAATATAGTACCTTTCCTACCGATTACATGTGAAAGAGTCGATTATTATAATCGGAATCTAATTTAGTATAATAACCCCCCGATTATGCTACATCGCAAACACGCACCAAGTGGTTAGTGTTGGCTCATTAACCTAAAACCTGTACAATTTTGGCAAAGGTTCATTTAGGGGAAACATATAATCGGTAGCCAAATTGTCTACCGATTATATTTAATTTCAAAATTTTGGAATTGAAGGGTTTTTGGAAAAACTCTTTTTTGAGGCAACCTATAATCAGACGTTAATTTAGTATAATAACCTCCTGATTATGCTATGTCGCAAACACGCACCAAGTGGTTAGGGATGGCTCATTAACCTAAAACCTGTGTAATTTTGGCAAAGGTTCATTTAGGGGAAACATATAATCGGTAGCCAAATGGTCTACCGATTATATTTAATTTCAAAATTTTGGAATTGAAGGGTTTTTCGAAAAACTTATTTTTGGGGCAACCTATAATCGGACGTTAATTTAGTATAATAACCTCCCGATTATGATACGTCGCAAACACGCACCGAGTGGTTAGGTCTGGCTCATTAACCTAAAACCTGTGCAATTTTGGCAAAGGTTCGTTTAGGGGAAACATATAATCGGTAGCCAAATTTTCTACCGATTATATTTAATTTCAAAATTTTGGAATTGAAGGGTTTTTGGAAAAACTCATTTTTGGGGCAACCTATAATCGGAATTTAATTTAGTATAATAACTTCCCGATTATGATACGTCGCAAACACGCACCAAGTGGTTATGGCTGGCTCATTAACCTAAAACCTGTGCAATTTTAGCAAAGGTTCGTTTAGGGGAAACATATAATCGGTAGCCAAATTTTCTACCGATTATATTTAATTTCAAAATTTTGGATTTAAAGGGTTTTTGGAAAAACTCATTTTTGGGGCAACCTATAATCAGAAGTTAATTTAGTATAATAGCCTCCAGATTATGCTACGTCGCAAACACGCACCAAGTGGTTAGGGCTGGCTCATTAACCTAAAACCTGTGCAATTTTAGCAAAGGTTCGTTTAGGGGAAACATATAATCGGTAAGAAAATTGTCTAGTTTAACCTCCGATTATATAGTTAGAAAGATAAAACCGATGTCAACCTAAATTCTTTTTTCATTTCGTTTCTTTTCAACTTCAACTCTCCCATCCTCTTCTTGCTCTCCGAATACAGAGAGCAAAACTCTCCCCCTCGTTAACTCCGCTACAATACATCGTTATCGTTAATCGTCGAATATTCTCTAAGAAGATGAAAGATAAGGTACGTAAATCGGGTCGAAACCAAAATGTTGTTCGTGGGGGTGATTCAAACATTGGAGTGCCTGCCCGTAATAAAGAGGTTCTCACCGAAGAACACGAAGAACGCGAACAAGGTCATGAAGAACAAGTCCCTGATGTAGATGATTCCGATAGCCAAACTCTCAGGCAACTTCAAATGGCCCCAATTAGGTAACTTTCTACCGTTAGATTTGGGTTTGTATTACTTTAATTTGAAGAAACCACGAAATTTTTTCTTAGGGTTTTCGGTTATTACACAGATTCGGGAGGTTATATATTTTTGTAAACGTCCGATTATTGCTCCAATTCTCACCGTTAAAGAACATTTGTCATATTCGGTTGCTAAAATCTTAGGTTTCCTTCCGATTATAATAGGCTTATGTATCTCCTGGACACAAACTGCTGCATATTCGGCAAGTATAATATTTTTTTGGCAACTGATTTTGTATATTCGCTGGAGTATGTTGAAATTAGGCTTCTGATTATTTATAATCGGACGCTTATGCTTAACTTATACTTCCGATTATGAACCTATTTTACCTTTTCATGTTATATAGGGATAGGCGAGGAAAAAAACCCGAAGACGCAGTTGTCTCGGATAGTGCAAGGCTGGAAAGGCGTAAGAACTTGACAGCTAGTGCAAGGAGATCTAAGGTCACTAAATCCACTTCAAGTGATAAATATGGAACTCAACAAGCTTCCCCACAAGTATACCCACTTGAAGAAGGTGTTCAACCAAGTTCCCCACAATCACAGCCAGTTCAAGAAGGTGTACAGCCACCTGCTCCACAATCACATCCTAAAATTCAACCTGCTATTGAACCAGAAGCACCAGAATAAATAGTTATGGAAGATGGACAACCCAGTGGTGCGCAAGAAGAAGGAGAAGCCTAAAAGAAAATTCCCCCTCGAAAGAAGGCGAAACACCTTGTCCCATAAGAACTCAAGGTGAAGGATATTCCAGAAGGAACAATCCTTGGGATGCCCGCTGATGGAGGAGAATTGTTATTTGGATACAAAGATTCCTAGGCAAGAGAAATATATGAAACTGAGGTAATAATAGTATCTGTTTTATGTACGTATTTTTTTGTGTATTCGTAATAGTTTTAAGGGTTATAAGTTTAGGTAATTATAATTGGTTTTTAACTTGTCATGTGTATAATAGTACCATTCCGATGCGGTTCGTTTACTCAAACCCACCGCCGCACCACCTAAAATTCTGGGATGGCCTTTATCCGGTGAATGTGAAAGGTTCAACACAATTATTTCAAATTCGGGGTTGGCTAATGCTGCTGAAAACTCTATGCTGGAACATGACCGGGTGGCTATATCGGCGTTTGTGGATAGACTTTATCCTGAGACCGACACCTTCCATATGCCGTTTGGAGAGATGACGATGACCTCAGATGATGTTGTGCAGATTCTTAGACTCCCTAACCATGGAAACGGTGTCAGGGCTGAGTTCACAAAGCAGTTGGAATGGGCCAAACTTTATGCTCTAACTAACAAGTGTTTTGGTTGGGATGAAGAAACATCAAAAACTGAGTTCAAGAGATGCATGGGGTATAGAACCAGACAATTCAACATTGGTACTCTGATGGATATGTTCAAGGTAACCAAGGCAAAAGAAGAGAACGGAACTTTAACTGATGACCAAGTGAACCATGCGGCCACCGCATATCTCTTATGTGTATTGGGATGTGTAATTTTCCCCAATACTAGTGGAAATCGGGTCGACGCTAACCTTTTACAACTTCTGGATCCCCTCAATAAAGTGCATGAGTACTCTTGGGGCACGACATGCCATGCATGGTTGATGGAAGAGTTGAGAAAGGCGTCGAGGCTTGGAATTAGCCAAGTGGCCGGGAACGTGAGTCTACTACAGGTATTTTTATTATTCCTACATACTTGGTTTTTTTTTTTGTTTTGTACCATTGAAGAATCAATTTCCTAAAACTTGCAAAAATGTCAATACAGACATGGATCTACGACCCAAAACACGCACCAAGTGGTTATGGCTCGCTGTGTACACTCAAAACCTTTGAAATATGGCAAAGGTTCGATATGGGGCTCGATATAATCGGTAGGTTGTGTAGTTGTATAACTTACCGATTATCGAAGATTTCTAAATTCTCTACGTGAAGGATTTTAGAAATAATATCATTTTTGGGCAACTTATAATCGGTAGGGTTTTAACATATTATCCGTCCGATTACCGATAAATCCACAACTCAAGCCAAGTGGTTATGGTTGGCTCTGCACCCCTCAGAACCTCCGGGATTTGGCCAAGGTTATATAAGGGGCTCCTTATAATCGATAGCCTTAAAATTTGGATAAGCTACCGAATAAACAAAGGATTATTTGCCGAAGTATCTACACAATATTCGGTAGGTATAGTTTCAATTTAACCTACCGATTAACAACTAACCTACCGATTATAAAAGGGCATAGTTACCATTTTGAAAAATCGCGGATAAGGGATAGCTCAATTTTACGTTTGGGTGACCTTTTTTTGTCTTTTAGTGTCGCCCCTAATTGCGACTGAGTCGCCCCTAAATGTGCCAGGATATTTTAGAGGCAATGATTTTTTTCATAGAGAAAAAACTAAATGAGAGAACAAAAGGAAAATATTAAAGGTAAAGGATATAACTGTCTCTAATTATAATGTCCATTTCACCCAACCATAACTTTTACATGTCTTTTACAACCAAATTTTATGTTTTTTTGGGCATTTGACCCATTTTCTCATTATTCTTCCGGTAAATATGATATATAGAAAACAAGGAATGATTGGGGGCCGGGAGAACTAATTGGGGGACATGATTTTTTTATACCCACACCCATAATTTTAAGGGGGTTCCAAAAAATACTTGAAAATACTATTTTTCCCTTCTCATCAGTTTAACCCTAAAAATCATATTAAACTTAATCCAAATTCTTTGTTTTTGAAACTGCCGACTCTTCTTCTTCTCCTCTCCCCCTCCCTCTTAGTTCCTCCATTAACTACATTCAGAAATTTTTTTTCATCCGATTCCTCGTAGAAATCGTCGATGCAAAAACTTTAATCGACGATTAACTTCTTCTACAAACATGGCACGTACTAAGCAGACTGCGAGAAATGCAATTGAAATTCTCAATCTCGTTGATACCATCACAGCAGCGAAGGAGTGTTCGAGTTTAAGTAAGAAATCAAAACCTCCGGACAATCAAATGGCTCCAATTAGAAGGTATGTCCTTTAGAACACCATACTCTTACTTGGGTTTTAGTTGAATTTGATGTTCTGCTCAAAATTAGGGGTTTTAATCGAAGAACCATTCATCTCAGAATTGAAATCGTTGACCTAGGATTATGAATGTCTAACGATTTTTGATGTTCGCTTAACGATTTTTCATGTTCTAACAATGATATATGATCTGCATGTTTGACTCTCTAGAAATCGTCCACCATTAGGGTTTCGATTTTAACGATTCCTGCTGTCTAATTTTTTTTTTTTTTTGAATCGGTAGCCCATAGATGTTATTTCAACGATTCTTGACATGCAAGATTAAATCGTTAGCCAATGATTTTATTGTAAACGACTCTTGTTCAATTTGTTGGATGACTTTTTTTTTTTCAACGACTCAATAGGTTTCAAAACCACCATACTGGTTCAATATTTGTAATAGTCGTCCACATAATTTGGAATGGCTAACGATTTTGTTGGACGACCAATTATATTGGTGGCCGACTCCACTATTCCGTTTATGTTCTTCTTCTTAAAAATTGTAAGAGTCGTTCGTTATTAGGTTGAATCGTTCGGCTTCTGGGAAGAGTCGTTTGGTCTTGATTAGACTCGTTTGGTTTTTGTTTCATGTTGGGCTTTCAGTAAAAAGGATAAGAATGTCTTCATTACTCCTCCGTCCAGACCTCCCCGCCACCAAAAATACCTTAATGCGGGTCATTTACGAGGAAAAACACCGAGTGAGGTAGCCTTAATTATCCGCGAACCTAGAGAACCAGCTGCTGTCATATCTACAACCCCAAGCGACGAAGAAGAAGAAGTCGCGGAACATGAAGAACTTCATTTAGAAGGTCAATATGCTGCTTTTGATGATGAAGAGGATGGTCAATATGATCAAGGTAATGTTGGTGATGGATTGAATGGTGTTAATGAGATTGAGGAAGAGGGGGATGAAGGTAATGATGAGGATGAGGATGAGGATGGAAACGGTGGTGGTAGAAGTTATGAAGAGGATGATGAGGATGATGGTAATGGAAAGGAAGTAAATGATGGTGATGATGAGGAGGAGGAGGAGGAGGAGGAGTAGGAGGAGGATATTCAGGAGGATATTGCACAACCACAGCCACAGCCGAAGCCGAAGAAGAGAGGCCCAATTAAAGCAAGCGCGCAACACATTCCACCCACGCGTTGGCATCTTACTCGTCTTCCCGGTGGGAAAGCAAGAGGTGAACCTAAAGATGGCGGGAAAGTTCTATTCGGATATGATAACTCGTGGGCCCGTACCATCAATGAGACAATTGTAACAATCTCAACTTTGGTTTTCATATTGTTTGTTGATATTTTATTTCTTATTTGCTAATTTTTTTTGTTTGTCTTTCGTAGGATCATAAGAATGCCACACGTCTTTTTAGACACCAGTCTTCTTATGCAAAAATGAGAAAATGGCCCCTAGAAGGTGAATGTCCAAGAGTCAGAGCCATCGTTGAAAACTCAGGTTTGTATGCTGCCGTTCAGAACTCCGTGATTGCATATGACAAAGCTGCAGTTTCATGTTTTACTGAGAGGTATTACGGCGAAGTCGATACATTCCAATTCCCATTTGGCGAGATGGCGTTGATTCCCGAAGACGCAGAATAGATTCTAGGATTGCATGTTGAGGGAAAATCCACGGAAGACGGGTTCAAGAAAAACCTAGAGTGGGGAAGAATTTATGCATTAACGAAGAAGTTGTTTGGATGGGATGAAAAAAAGACGGTCGGCCTTTTTGAGATGGGAAAGAAGTACTCAAAGAAAGAGTTTAAACTTGTTAATATTAGAGAGATGTATGCGGGGTCACTTGAGAAAGACGGAGACAACGAAATACTCTCTGATTTTGAAGTTCGTGCAATGGCAGCCGCATACTTGTTGTATGTCCTTGCTTCGGTTATATTTCCCGATAGCAAAGGAAACAGAGTGAGCGCCAACCTTCTTCAACTTTTGGATCCCTTGGATGATGTGAGTAAGTATTTGTGGGGGACTGCCATAGTAGCACATTTGAACGCTCAGCTAGCAAAGGCATCCCGGGAAATAACTTCTCAAATCAACGGGAATTTGGCTTTACTTCAGGTAATCTAAATTATCAAATTTTGCAAATGTTCGTAATATTTGTTGTTCTATATTTTCAGACATAACATTATTTTTATTGTGCCAAATTTTGTTTCAGGTGTGGATTTACAAACACTTCCCCTATTTGATCAGAGGCGATGAGGACATCCAATTTGAGCCAACATGGAACCATACTAAACCAAAAGGAACCCGATACAAGTACACTGGAGCTCATGATAAGGAGGAAGCGCAGAAGTTGAAGTTACTAGTCATGCGCCAAAAATTGGACAACATGACAGCCAAAGAGGTAACCTTTGATCCCTACAAGAAAGATAGAGTAGATGGATTGGAAGATCTTGCATATTACCATGGCCCACTGTTTTACCCTTATGGATACTCGATGTACAATCCGCATAGAGTAATGCGTCAGCTTGGGTATGTTCAAGATTCACCCGATGACGATTATGTACCACCTTTCAAATATAAATTAAAGAAATGCAAGGCGGACAAAAAGGCGTTGGTTGTTGCTTATGAACCTGAGCCTGTGACTGAGCATTGGAATAATAGGCATTTGGGTACAAGTAGGGTACATATCTCTTGGTGGGAGAATGTTAATGATGGTCATGAGGTAACCGATGATTACATGGCATGGTATGAAGGCTTCTCCCATGGTCGAGTGATAAGGATTGATCAGACTACGGGTAGGAGGAGCAACAAATCATCTACATCCGACACTAGAGATGACTCTTCCATTCTTAAGCTTGTGGTAAGTACATATTTTTTGAATTTTTCTAATCATTTACAAAAAGTTGTTTTAATTATGTTAATCTAACTCGGTATTTGAATTCAAATAGAGGGAACGGATCAAGATTTTTATGAAGTCATTTTGTTGCAAAGCCGACAAGGGAGAAGTGATAGAACCTGAGCAAAGTCGTGAGTACGCTGAGTTATGCCAACACATTGAAAATCCCCAAGCAAAGAAAATGTTCGCTGATCTGGAAAAGAGAAGTAAGAGGACTAGGAGAACAACTAGCCAACTAGCAGAGGAACGTGCACAAAAGGGAGATGGTGATCATGCATGTAGTGGTGAAGAAGGTGGTTCTCAAAGGGGAAGTCCTGGACAAGGTCCTTCAAAGAAAAGTCGGACATCATCAAGTCAGGGAGGTGAAGGTCGAGGTCGAGGTCGAGGTAGAGGTGGTGGTAGTGAATGAGAAGAACTTATGTCTAAAACTTTAAAGTCTATGGTTTAACTTAGGTGTTTTAGTAACTTCATGTTTTTAATAACTTCATGTTTAATAACTTCATGTTTTTAAGTCGGCGGGCTATTTTTTCCAGATGGACGACCGTAAGAATTCACCTGCTAGAGTCGGCATAAACGACTTAGCAGATCGACGACTCAAAACAACCCAAAAAATAGAAGTGTTAGAGTCGGTAACACAGGTGCTTGCATGCCAACGACTCTAAATGAAGTGTTAGAGTCGATAACACAGGTGCTTACATGCCAACGACTCTAAATAGAATATTAAACTATGCTATCCAAAATTTTATTAGAATCGTCCACCAAATAAAATAAAATAAAAATTCGTCCATTTTGTTATAAGGGTCGTTCGGTAAAAAAAAAAATCGAGGTTCGTCAGGTTTAAGAGAAAATGAACATCTATTTCAATAAGGAAATAAGTTTATATCAAAGTTCCATTACATGTTGTTTCTTTTACTTGTGCGAGAGGCAACTACTATTGCGGCTTCGATGTGATAAAACTCCTCTCCTCTCCATTTGGTATACGCAGCTTGGGCCATACGCCTATCACCTTTGTTCCTCGACAGAAACTCGTTGTAATTAGTGCACAATCTTATAACGTGAATCGTCCGATCACGAATATGGGACGGTAGATAATGATAGCGTAGTTTGTTGTTGTAATTAGCGAAAGGACTCGAACCAACTTTACTCCAAAATATAGTCTCATCTTTATGTTCTTCGGGAAGATCTTTGACGATGTAATAGTTTTTAACCCATTCGGTCTCTTCCTCGACTTGCTTGAATACTTCCCGGCGATGCGCTTGTTCTTTGCCTCGTTTTTCAGCCGCGCGCCTCTCTTCCTCTTCCTTCGTAGGATATGGCGTAACCTTGTATTGTGTTTTGGTAGGTCGCATGCTTCTTTGTCGTATCACTTATTCCATTGCCAATATTGACTTGGTTGGTCGCTTGCATCTCGTAAGTATGGTGTCAATTGAATTGGTAGTTGATGACGAACTTGCCATTGAAAAAATGATAAACTTTGAATGTTTTAGGTTCTATGACCTTCGTTGAATTTTTATATACAAAAGGCCCAACGGTCTTTTTTTTTGGGAAATGGTATCTCCATATAGAGCCATTGAAGGGATATATATATATATATATATATATGGGGTCGTTCATTTTCAATTCATACTTCAACGACCCTTAAAAAGTATTGATAGAGTCGTTTGATTATTAATAATACTAGGAACGACTCTAGGTTCAAAAAGGGACAGTGGACCTTTGTATTTGGAGAACTGGTGTCGTTTTGTTAAACTGCTTAAATGTAAACGACCCTTAAATAATGTAAACGACCCTGATAAAACACATTGAATTCGTTAAGGATTGTACTTCAAAAAAAACATCCAAGTGTTCATGCATTGTACTCTAAAACAGAATTAACTATCAAACCATATGAAGTGTTAAAGCATTGTACATGGTGTTCCTTCCAGACCATTCCACATGTTCATTCCATACTCGTACTGGTTTGTCCACTCCTTGGTGTATTGTCCCCAATATCCATAGACCACCGGTGGTATAGGGCATTCTTCGGAAATCTTCAAACCTATATAATGGTTATTGTTGACATGTGCCATTACAATTCTCCTTTTCTTTATCGCCGCGTCGCACCTAGTTCTTGAGGGTACGTACATACAAGAACCTCCGGGGAAGCCTTTGCTGAATACAATTACCACACAAGTGAATGTGTCAGCTAGAAGTTGTCCACCAAAAGGCATTTGCATCCAAAACTTAAAACCGGCCCTCTTCGAACCCTTCCTCCATTTCACGTTTGATACCAACTCCCTAAACTTCAATTCCCTCTCTTTTTGATCTCCTTCTATGAGCATTGTCAAATAAAGTTGTTTGTCCTCAACAAGTTTTCCCGCCATTATTTTCCTTGCATATTGGATTTGGTTGAGGTTAAGTTCGCCGGCCTTCTCAAAATGGCCTAATTGTTCCGTTGCAACATGGTAACCACAATTACCATCCCCATCAACGTCGTCGGTGGATATAAGGTGATCTAAGATGACGTAAGGAAGTTGGTCGGTATACTCTTTATATAAAGTGTAAGCAACAAGATGTGGTCTTCCTTGCGAATCCCTATGTGTGGTAGGATTACCCCTAATTCCTCTTATCGTCAACATACCATTAGTTTGGCTTTGCTGGGTATCGACCGCATGCTCAACAATATCCCTAACTTCATTCTCTTGCTCTTTCGACCGACCCCGTGTCGTAGGAATGAAAGATTTTTCGTACTCATCATATTCCGCCTGGACATGCTCATGACGTGATCGGTCTCTATCGGCATCATTGTCATTGTTAACAGTTTCTCTAAATGACATTTTTGTTGTTGGTCTTCCGGGCGGTTTTTGTTTGATTGGCTCTTCTTCAAACCCCCAGCTCTTACGGGCGACCGGCCACAAGTTAGCAACCAAAATGTGTCTTCCTGCACAATTCATTTTTCGGTATTTTTGGGTGATGTACTTGCCAATCTCCAACTCTCCAAATTCTTCATCGGACAAACCCGTGGGCTTAGGGATGAATGATAGTTGCTTCCAGAATGGATCGATATCTTCAAGAGGAATGGAATCTTTGTACCCACCAAGTTTATGTTTACAAGGGAGGCCGAGCCAAACATCGGTTGTACAATTACACTCCGTCTGAATCACCTTTCCGGCCTCTGCTTTATCTCTAAAATTTGTAAGTTGATCCATCATATATTTAATTGCCCACCATGAGACTTGGTTTGATACCAACCGTAACAAAACTTTGTCCTTTATGTGTTGCATCAAAAAACGGTCTTTGCTCAACTCCATCTGTGCCTCTATTTTTCGTAAGTCATCCTCTGCGTGCTCGTGAATAGCTTCTTGTACCGTAACTACCCCACCCCTATTTTGATCCAATATTTTCTTCAAACGGCCGTGAGACGACTCTGCAACACTTGTAGACTCATTTTTGAAGTGCTTGTATTTATTGGTCCATGCATAAACAAACTTCTCCTTCCAAGGAATCAACCATGTATTCAAGCAATAATCAACCACCTTCTTATGATCCGTACTCCATACATCAATAAACTTCTGCAAGTTAGCATAATACTTAACCTCTGTTTTTGAATGAGCCAAATTGTCCCAATCCTCGCAAAATACTTTCCATACATCCCCCTCTTTGTCATATTTTTCCTTTTCCTTCTTTTTTTCTTCCTCACGCTCTTCTTTGGAAAGTTTACTTAAACGGTCATCTTCCTCCTTAGAGCGTTGATTCCCCTTCTTAGTATGGATCTTTTGGATTTGATTCTTGCAATTAGAAAATATATTGGTTTGGATGTGCCACGTACAAAGAAATTGTTGAGCAAGTGGAAATACTTGACGAACGGCACTCATTATTCCAAAATCCCTATCCGTAAATATAACTTGCGGCGTCTCATCTCCACGGTAAATCAACCTCACTTGTTCCAACGCCCAAACATAGTCCGGTATTTCTTCTTTTTCCATAAAGCACCATGCAACGGTGAATGAATTTTTATCCGAAGTATGGCTTACCACGTTCAACATCGGCATGTTATACTTGTTTGTCTTATAGGTGCAATCTATGAAGAGGACCTGGTAAAAACACTGAGCCAAATCCACCATCCTTGGATGTGCAAGAAAAATATGAGTCACTTTCTCATCCGGACAAACCTTAGTTTGCATGGCGTAGTTAAGTGTTTCCGCTAACCAATCTGATTGTTGCATAATCAACCTACCATTCCATTCGGTTCTCTTAATCGTTGCTTTGGCGGCGTGGATTGTGGAAATGGTGGACAAGTTATCCTTATCTTCCGCCCTTATTGCATTTAGGATCTTAAGTGGTCTAAATCCCTTCATCTGCCGAAATCTATCCATCTAATGTGGTTTTAACCGGGAATATGGTGTGTGCCCATATAAACTTGTGGGTGGATCATGGTTGTGACGCCCGTTTGGAATACTATACAATCGGAATACATCCGATTCATCGTGTCTTTTGAAAACAATCCTAAACGGACATTGACACTTCTTCGATTTTGTGCGATAGACCCTAGTCGTCTTCTTCTCATACTTGTAATTCTTGCCTTTGTGACTTTCTCCCTTCTTACCCGCTCTCTCGCATACCATTTCCATCATGTCACAATCGACGTGTCTACTTTGAACAACCACACACATCTTCTCTTTTGCCTTAGGGATAAGCCACTCCTTAATGTCATTCTTGGTTACCCATGTCTACATTGACCAAACAATTACATTAGACAACAATTTGATCACTAATAAAATTATTAGAATATATAAATATACCGATTCGGTTAAGGTAAACGTACCAAATCAGTCATATAGTGTTGGGAGGTATCCGGACCCATTATGGATACGGGTACTGGATGGGAGCTTTGTCATACTACAACCTGAAAACAAAGAAGTAAAATATAACCAAAGGGTCGTCCACATACTACATGCCAATATGCCGACTGTTACTAAGTAATGTTAACGATCCTCCAAATAATATTAACGACTCTGAAACATTAATGGACAGTTTGACCTGGAAGAGCCGTTACCAAACCATAAATAGAGTCGTTAGGTATAGTATTAACAGCTAGCGACTCTAATGGCTTTAAATGCAGAAATTCAAAATCCAATATATGTTTGATTCCTAGGAGCAGTTATTGCTAGTTTTTGAAATAAAGCGACGGTTTTATTCACAATCAATTAGCCGTTGAGTTTACTTTGCTATAAATTGAGACCTATCTCTTCCAAACTTATTCACCCATCACATTCAATCATCCTAAAGCAGTCACACATCACCTTCAAACACTAAAAATGTCTCAAAACCAGTTCAATGACATAGAAGATGTTGCTATTGTCCGAGCACACACCACTCTCACCAAACACTCAGTTGAGGAGGCGGAATGGGTGACCGCTAACGAAGACCCAACAAGAGGTCCTTACCTTGGGCATGATCAAAACACCAATGCTTGGTGGAAACGTGTGTTTAAGGTTTTCAAAGCACTCAACGGAAATCGTAATAGGAGGACGCTCATGCAGGTAAGGGAAAGGTATGCTTATTTATACAATGAATGCGTATTGCTGAGAAACGAATTGAAAGCTCGTAAGGACGCTTACCCAAACGAAGAACGAATGAGTAGAGTAAGTTTCTGAATCAATATGTCGTTGATCAAAAATTGTTAATTTGGTTATGATTATTCAACAACACTAACTTGTTAAAATAATTGTTTTTCCAGTGTGTAATGGGTCGGACCAAATACGAATTAAGGTACGGCGATGAGTTTTTGCACGAAGACTGCTATACTCTCTTGGAGGAAGTTGAATGGCAATTCGCCGAATATAATTAATCTCGTTTTCAATTTCCTTATTGAACTAGCTCTTTGTATTAAACTATTATATGTCTTTCCCTTATGTTTTATTTCATAGCACATGTACGTTTTTTCAATTCAATATAATGAACTAGTTCAACAAAATATCGATTCTATGCTTGGGTCGTCAACAAATATTATATATGTGCCCGAAACCATAAAAAATCGTCCAACAATTTTTAGCAGATTAACGACATTTGGTAAACAAAGGTGACCCTGCAAACAGAGTCGTCCACCTGCTAAAACGTTGTTTGCCGACCCATTAACTAATATGAACGACTCCTAACAAGGATTAACGACTCTAGACCAAAAACATATATACCATTCTGCCATGTTTCCTTCAAAGGTCGTTCACTCCTAACAAAGATTAACGATGACCAAACTGACACACTCTAAGAGTCGGTTGGTTGTAAATTATAAATATTAACGACTCTCTACGCTACCAGCATTTAGTGGGGAATTGAACTCTACCAAATGTGGTTGAGGTAGTTGGCTCGTTGAACTCTATAAAACAGACCCATATCTCACCTCTTCATTACCAACACCATAACTATCAACCATATCTTCTCCTTCTCAGTTATTCATTATCCAAGAGAAACACAATGACTACCTATACTGCCGAAGAGAACTGTGCCATTACAAGAGCTTGGAAAACAGTAACAAACCACTATGATAGTCTAGGCAAAGAGATTGATGAAACATCGGATGCTTGGTGGAACCGCGTATTCATCGTTTTTGTGGCGTTGGACGGGAATCGCAACTCAAGGTCCTTGAAACAAGTCAAGGAACGCTTCAAACAGATCAAATTTGAGTGTGATGTTTTGAAGAGAGAATTTACGGCCATAAGGGAAGCCTTTCCGGATATGATGGTTACTGTAAGAGTAAGTATTTAAACATTAGGTAAAACTTATCCAAAGATTTCATCGATACTAACTAAGTTTGTTTGCGTTTTCAGATGAAGAAGGCATATGGATACTACGAAGAACTTCATGGGAAAATGTTTGAGTTACATGATTGCTACTTTATCTTCCATGGAACCGTGTATAATTACATGCTTTATGATTGATAGCATAAGTGCATCGTTATTATGTATTGTGTTTAACCCTATGAAAGATGTATGACTTTTACGATGCTATGAAAACAATGAGTCGTCTACATTATAGAAGTAACTAACAACGACTCTCATTAAAAATCAAAAGGTCGTCCGTTTTTTGTAATGATAATCTAACGACTCTAAGATTGATTGCAACAGAGATTATAACGTAATTAAGTCGTTGGGTTATAATACATTCAATAAAAGACTACAGATAACCACTCCCATTAAAAATCAAAAAGTCGTCCGTTTTTTGTAATGATAATCTGACGACTCTAAGAGTGATTGCAACAGAGATTATAACGTAATTAAGTCGTTGGGTTATAATACATTCACTAAACGACTACAGATAACCTAAAAATTAGAGTCGTCCATTTTTAATAATTGTTTTGACGATTTTGAATGGGTACATATAAGAGTCGTCAATTTCTTGGAACATCAATGACGATTTTTCATAACTCCACATTAGGGTCGTTTATGAATTTCATACAAACCAAACGACTCTTAAGGGTCGTTAGTTGGTTATACTATCGACCGAACGACCCTCACTCTGAGTAGCTCCATAGTGACCATGAATCGACCACTTGGAGCAACATTCAGACGATTTGAAGATTATAGGAAGTTTACCTCATTGTTTTGAGCTCCGGGTTCTTCATATGGAGGATTGGTTCGTTCATTTTGAGCAATAGGATCTTCATTTGCATCATTTATCAAAGCTTCCTCTATTAACATCTCTTCATCAAACATCCAATCCATAGGATTAGATGAGACAATCTCACCATCAACACAATCATTTATGTTGGTTGAATCTTCACTTAACTCATTTGCTCCACTACAATCACTCATTTCAAATAACATAAAAATTCCAAAAAAATCACTCTTTTCCTCTCTACCCAACCTTTTTTTTCTCTTCTATAAACTCAAATTTTACCCAAAATCAGATTTTATCTAACTTAAAAGATTAATAACTAATCTTACTTAATCAAATTAATTAACATTAATTATTTTAGGGGTAAATTAGGAATTTCGAAAAATTAGGATAAGGGGTAGCACAAAAGTGCTATTGGGAGATTTACTATTCAGGCCCCAAATTAGTTCTCCCGGCCCCCAATCATTCCTTGATAGAAAATCTTGTTTAGTTACGACTTGCTTAAACTTTGCAGTAAAAGCTTATTTATGAACTACTATCAACTTTCAAGCATTCATTGATTTTCTTGATTTCGAACCAATGCTTCTAATAATTAACAAAAGATCCTTTCTCAAAAAAAAATAATTAACAAAAGATCGGCATTTAACTTGAACGTGAAGAAATGGCAAATTCTTTTGATCACTTTCTCCTATTTTCTCCTGTGATCAAATAATCTATGAAAAGTAATGGAAGCCCGAAAGTGCACCCTAGAAAGTAATAGTTAGGAAGGCAAAAAGCCATTCATTGATTTGCACTAGATAGACTAAAACTTTACGTGTGTAACATATCCCACACACCTATCTGGCTATCTACCGTTCGTCGGCTAACCGACTCGGGTAAGAAAATTATCCTAAGTCTTGTTAACGTATAACTTAGTATAAGAGCATTTCCAAGAGAGGTTTTTAAATTGGTCACTAAGGATTTACACATTTTTTTCTGAAAAAAAACCTCCCCAACAGAGATGTGAAGTAGGATGTTAGAATATCATGGTGAGTTAGTTATTTAGAAATCCTCCGGTCCATCCTCTAGTTTGAGAGGTTCCTGTAGATGATATGATAAATCTAGTCAAAAGTTTAAACCAATCAAATTAATGTTAAATCAACCGAAAACAAGAGAAAAAAAATAGCTTAACCAATTAGGTAAATACAAGTAGATTTTATTAGTAATCTTTACCTTTACCGGTTGGAGATAATCTCTTTCAAATTCCTATAATGTAGAGAATTTTGGATTTCACATTTTGTAAAGATGTTTTCCCACACCATCCACGTAGGAAACACTTCGCAATCCATCAGAGATGCTCTAAAAGCGTAGGCTTGTACGCAAAAACTAGTAGGAACTCATTTTGATTATTAATCAGTTTCCCATTAAATTCCTTTTGTGAGCAGCTTTAAGAGAAAGTCTTACGCTGGAATCTAACATATTCCAAGCCTGAAAAAAGTGTAGAACGTCAAATCTAATGAATTTCAAGTTGGTGTCATTCACATTTTTTCCAAGCCATGTTCCATGGTTTTGTGGAGTGGTGTGTGGAATTTAAAAAAACGTATTTAAATAAAGTTATTGAGAATAGTATTTTTCGTCTTTTGAAATAAGTCAAACGCAGAAAAGCCACTATTTATTTCAATCATGCAAATATTTTAGTCAAATATCATTGACCAAGTCAAACACTATTCTTTTCAACTTTAATTAAGAACTATTCTTTTTAGCTTTTCTATGATTCCATCATAAGACTTGATCTTCCATGAACAATTCCAAATGATGATGGAATTCTTCCATCTTAAGACTTGCAATCCAAATGGGTTTCTCGAACCTCCAAAAAAGCAATTATATATTCCACGTTTGTGTCATCCTACCGTGATTGAGAAAATTGCCGGCAAATTTACAAGATCACTAAGTGATTTTTTTTATGATGTGACAACAAAATGTTCGGCGTAAAATGTCTGATGCGTAGATTAAAACTAAGACAACTTCCCAACTAAGTAATTTTACTGGTTTCACTAAAGAAAAAACTAAGCCAACTGAAAATAATTGTTCTTTATAAAGTGAAGTTCGACCATCATTTTCGTGTTTCATTATCAGCCGAACTTTTCAATAACACCTTTGTTTCAGTTGTCATCTGAATTTCAGTACTCTTTAACTGTCGTATCCTAATTTTTCCAATTTAAACGTAATCTATCAATGCATTGCTCGTAAACGAACAACAATATTACGGCTAGTTTCATTTTTATATTTTTGGGTTCGGCTGGTTTTTATTTTTATATTCTAGCCTAACCTTGTGCGTTGTAAATAAAAAAGAAAAGTTCAACGAAAATATTAAACAAAATAAAATATTAAATAAAATAATTCAGAATAATTAAATATAAAGGATAAGGGCATCTTTGGCACTATAAAAATTTAGTGGATAGGTGCTTTGTGCTTTTACTATCCAGTAACTTTATTTTATTTTATTTTATTTTATAACTAGAATTTTATTGATTGAAAATCAGCTAACAGAGAAGTTTTGATCCTTGGCTAGGAGATTACAAATACTTGAAGGGAAATCACTAGTGCAAATTAAATTTTCTGATGCTGATCTAACAAATTTTGAAACAGCATCAGCAATCTGATTGTCTCTTCTGTTAACATAAGAGAATATGCATAAATCAAAAATACTCCTAACATGTTTTATTTGCTTAGTGATGTTCATGTTCTTCCATTGCGTGTAAGAACAATTCTCATTAATATATTGGATACCCAATTTTACATCACCTTCAATCTGAATACGTTTCGGCTGCAAAGCTTTAGCCCCCAAAAGCGCTTCTATGACTGCTTTCCACTCTGCCTCTTCTGAGCTCAAACAATCTGTTGTGAAGGTCCCTTTGATTCTTCCATAATGACCTGCATTATCACAATAGACCATACAGTGCCCGATAGGTTAGTAACCAAACAAAAAGAGGAATCAATGTTAAATTTAATGATCCCAATTCCTGGTGGTTTCCAGTGAGAAGCAAGATGCATGGATTAAGTGATATTAGATATAGTATCATTGTTCAGAGAAGGAGAAGGGTCACAAAAGTTCAGATAATAAAAAAAATTGTGCATAGTATTAAGAGGGTTCAGAGTTACTCACTGAAAGACAGAGTCACACCTGTCTTTCCAAAGTATCCAAGTGCCAATCATTAGTCTATGTATCCATTGTTCATCTCTTGGATTTAGGATGTTTGAGAACCAACTTGTGAACCATTGAGCCACTGTGATTGAATTAGAATTAACTGCATATATATCAACATTGATGCTCCTCCATACTACCCTTGCGTGTCTGTATTCCAAAAATAAGATGTTCAATTATTTCACCAGCTCTGCCACAACTACCACAAATGTTTCCCATTTCTGGATTGCATCCAACAATTATGCTTCTTGTTTGAATAATGTCTCTAATGCATCCATATGAATAACTTAATTCTATGTGCCAGTTTACAATTCCATAAAGCTTTCCATGTACTGTTAGGAACTGGTATATTATTAACCTGTGAATCATTTTAACTGTTAGACAACATATTGTATGTGCTCTTTACTGAAAACTTTCCATCTTTGGCTGGCATCCAAATTAGTTTATCTTCCTGTATGACATCTAGACAGATCATAATGATATGAGATACAATAGCAACATCAAATAGTTGAACCAGAAGAGTTGTATTCTATTCATTGGTGTTTTGCTCAATTAACTCATTGACAAAAGTATAAGAAGTATGTTCAATTGAGGAAGAAGTTGAAGGCTGATTCATACTAGCAATCCATATATCTTGCCATATTCTTGTTCTTTTGCCATTATTGACTTCCATAAAGCAATTGTTATGTACAATTTTGAGACCTTTCTCAATACCCTGCCATACCCATGAAGATGAAGGTTTAGAATCAGTATAATGCAGAATATCAGTGTCTTTAAAGTACTTTGGTTGAAGTATTTTAACCCATAGTGCTAATGATTATGTGCATACTCTCCAGGCTATCTTTGTGAGTAAATCTAAGTTAAGCAGCTCCGTATACCTGAAAGAAAAACCTCCTAAATCCTTTGACTTACACATTTTATGCCAAGATAAAGGATTGTGTCCTTTATTTTATTTATGTCCCCAGAAGAACTTCCTTTGAATGGTAGTTAACTGAGTTATTAGTTGCTTAGGTAACTTGAATGTTCCCATCTGATAGAGGGGCACAAAATTTAGCACATGTTTAATCATAACTGACCTGCCAATTTCAATAGGATTTGTTCTTGTGCATCCATACACAAAATAATAGCCAATTATTCGCATAGGACATTGTAAGCACCAATAAAATATATGAGTGATTGTATTCACTTGTATTGAAAAATTGTTGTAGGGCCTACAACCCATAGATGTGCGGCCCAGCTAGATATATATATATATATATCTAGGGTGTCACTTATACATGTATATAAAGGACATTATTCCATGTAACCCTGCTAATGATCAATAAGAAAATCTGTCTCTTTCTCTATCATTCTCACCTTTATCACTACAAAACGTTATCACGCACGAAGCTATACCGCATAGCTAATGTTGAAATCGCTGGAATCAATCAGCTAAGTTGGATCTACTTTTTTTCTTCCCTGCTTTTGATTTCGCATATCAATATAATTGTGACTCTGTATATACATACTATGTATTAAATCCGTGGTCAAAATTGATTTGATCCCATTATCTGATTTTGATCTGTGGTGAAAATTGATTTGATCCCATTATCTGATTTTGATCTGTGGTGAAAATTGATTTGATCCCATTATATATTGCTTTTGATATGTGTTACACAAATCCCATTGTGTGTATACTGATTTTGATCTGTGTTATACAAATATCATAATCATCATATTTGTCTTGTATGAGCTGTTATATGAATCTCCCATAATCATTACATTTTATACTGGATTTTTTTTTTAATTGCAATTTGGGAAGTCTGGTCGTTTTCTAGAAGTGGGGATGTAAATATTTTCTTCCGCATTTGGAAAGAGGTAGTCCGTGAAAACAAAAATGTGTCTGTGGGAGATTCCGGATCCAGTCCAGTCCTGCCCCGCCCCGTTCCGGCTCAGCTATCCTTCCCTGTCCCATTCCGGCTCAGCTGTCCTTCCCTTTCCCGTTCCGGTCCTAGTTCAGGGTGTGCGCGACTAACGCCATTCCGGTTCTGTGTATGTAAAGTGGGAACCGAAGCTTATGGTTAAGGTATGTAACCAAAATTGAATACTTTTTGGGCTTATTTATTTTTTTTATTTTTAGAAAATGGCTAGTTCTGCTTTTTATCTTTGTCTTAAGATAAGTCCATACCATATAAACGTCCAACTTAAATTATGATTGTTGATCTCGATCATTAAGAATTTTGATTTTAGAGTTATTTTGTTCTCTTGGATATGATATTGGCTATGATTGAATGGTCTTTTGTCTAATTGGTCGAACCAACTCGATTCAAATATAACTCCTTTCTTTTTGAGAGGGCTAAAAGTACTTGAACTGTAATACCCCGATATTCGGCAGTGGTTGGCCGAATGGAATATAAGTAATGATTTGTCATTCCCTAACACCAAGGCCTTTTCACCACAATTGGCTCCAGAGTTGGTAGAAAACTCTGCAGTTAAGCGTGCTCGGGAGGGAGCATTCCAGGGATGGGTGACCATTCGGGAAGTTGCTGCTGGATTACCGCAGTATCTAAGTGGGGACAATATCGATAGAGGGATGGGTCATTACAAATGGTACCAGAGCCGACGACGGATCACCTGCCGAGGGTGGGAAGGTACGTTGGACGAGGTTGGTCCAGGTGCTTCTCATGAGGGGCAGGGAACGTCGGAGATCTGGGCTTGCGAATATATTCTGGAGCCGAGGAAGGCTCCAATTTAAGGTGGTGGTATTGTAATACCCCGATATTCGGCAGTGGTTGGCCGAATGGAATATAATTAATGATTTGTCCTTCCCTAACACCGAGGCCTTTTCACCACAATTGGCTCCAGAGTTGGTAGAAAACTCCGTTGTTAAGCGTGCTCGTGCGGGAGCATTCCAGGGATGGGTGACCATTCGGGAAGTTGCTGCTGGATTACCGCAGCGATGCCCGTTGAAAACCCCACACTGCCGGATAACCGCAGTGGCTAAGTGGGGAAAATATCGGTGGAGGGACGGGTCATTACATGAACGCTGTCATCTATTTGATGTGGAAAAAGTGTATAACCCATATGAAACTCTCTACCAATGACGATGTACCATCTAAAAGGTGAAGCTATATGCCCCTATGCTATGAATAAAATTTAAACACTTATCATATTTTTTCTCGGAGCATGAATATCCAGTGGGATGAAATCCACTTATTAGATTATTGTATTATAATCAGTAGCTTCAACAAAATTATGGTGTAGTTAAAAGCACATGAATCTCAACTTTTGTGGAAGGACTTACAAAAAGTAACATGAGTCGGATTTTTTTTTCCATTTTTTCTACTTCATTCATTATACTAACGAACCATTATATGTTAAAGTATGAAAACATGAGATCCACTATTTTTAGTAAGCTATTCAACCTAAAGTAAGTGGTTGACATGAAAAGTAGGATTGTCTTGACAAATTAAGATGAAGAAATTTCTCAAATTAAGCTAATTGTAGAAAAATCGAAAAAAGAAAGAACCCCGAAGAAATAAGGGATAGGCGTACTGACTTATGTGTAGCATGTGCAAAGGGACATATATATTATGGGATAAAGATGTATTTTTTTCTCCAGTAGTAATGACACAAAATTAGTACATGTATCAAATGAATATGGGATAATCTAAGAGATAATTATATATCACATTAAAATAAAAAGAGTTAGGAATGAATCTTGTTACTGGTATTGATATGACCAATGTAATGCATGCACCATAGTAGCAACCAATTTCTAAAGGAGATCATATTTTAGACATCAACTTTAATGACAAGAATAACTTTGCTTTGCCAATTGACTATTTAATTGAACTAGATCCAATATCTGCGCTTATGGAATACACCATTCCCAAGAAACATAAATTCTCTAAAGCACTTGAGATATACCTGGATGAAACGTAACATATATTCACTCTAAAGTAATTGAGTTGAATCTCACTTTTGTTACTAATAAGGCCACACCACTTATTTAATATCTCAAGACTCAATGTCTAACATATAGTGGTTTCCTTCCCACCAGCTTAAGGAATTTAAACTAGTTGTTGAACTATTTCCTTATAATGTGACTACGAGGATTGGATCATCGAGAGCGGTACTACTCAAAATTTGTTTTCGAGATAGAACAAAGACGTCACAAAATCTCTACATGTACGGAGAGATAATCACACCTTGTTAAATTCCAAAGAAACCCATGCAAATGTATATCATGTGGAACCTCACAGTGATGAGAATGTAATTGATTGCATCTTTTATAGTCTCTAATATATTTGGAAGGAAATATATTTTAGAGAAACTAATGAGTCAATCTAGTGAAATGTAAATCACTATAGTATTTGGATTATTGAATCCATATTGACTCCGACGATGAAATGTTCAGAATTGACTCACACATGCTTTTGGCATAACCATAAAGCAACTTTGGTTGTGACATGATGATCGTTTTGAAAGGACGCATGCGAACATCACTTTATTTGAGTGAACAAAAATGGGAACAATATTGACAGAATGCAAATTAATGAAATATCTCTCAATAAGTATTTTCTAAAGTACTAGATGCACAACCCCCTCTTCCCTCCCATTATGCTTTTAAGTAAGAGAGTGTATCACTTATTTTACAAAGTCTTCAGTAAAATAGGATCGGGACCATCCTAAGATGCAAATGGTAAAAATTACATATTAGAAAGAAAACGAGGTGAAATTCAGAAAAATATTCATTCAAAATGCGGACCATTAAAGTGACTTATGGCTATGGTGAATGTTTTGAAGTTTTGAACTAGTTATAGTTCCTAAGAAGTTTTGCATTTGGAAAACTACTAGCACATATTATACATATAAGGGCTCACCACCCATTGAAAATGCTATCTAGTGCACATCAAAAGGAATTCATGGTTATTGCATGTTTAATAGGATCAATGTAGAGCATCCTATACCCCATGGTCTCGCAAAGGCTATAATCAAAGGTTACAGATGGTCCCTAAGGCATGCTTAAGCATACAAACCTACCTTTAACTACTTGGGGAATATGAAATATTACACGCATCTTCACTTATTCGTTTTAGACCCACAATTGGTCAACCATTCTTTACGTACCAATTGGTAACTGGATATAAGCCTGATTTTTTTTTTACGCAATTTTGGTTGTACTATATAGGTTCCCTTATGACTCCACATGGTACTATGATGGGTCATCAAAATGATTAAGTGACTATGTTGGACAATAATTTTCAATAATTATCCGCATTTTTAAAACCTTTGGAAGGAGGTCTCTTACCGCTAGATTTGTGGGTTGTCATTCTAATGAGATAGTTTTCCCGTCGTTAGGGGGAGATAAGAAAAAGTATTTTCTAAGGGAACGACAAGAATTTTCGTGGTGTGTTCCCACTGTGTCTCATATTGATTCTAGTACTCCACAAATATAAATGTGAAATGACAAAGACTAATCGATTTTCAGAATGTACAATGATGTCGCTAAAGTGATGAGATCACATAAACCAACTGCAAACCTACCTGCAAGGTTACGAATCCTCAATAAGGGACATACACCATAGACTAAGGTGTTGCGACTACACTTAGTGTAAGTGTGGTTGAGGCCGTGGCTCCATAAAGGAAGATGGAGAGACCACCAGGTTCGATCAATGCTCACCTAGAAAGGAAGTAGGTGAGTAAGGCACAACTTATTTATATCATCAAAAATCATCTTATAAGATTTTCTCTGAATATGTCCATGAATCAAACTGAAGGACGCTCCGAAGTTTAATTATTCAAGAGAACAATGACATCCCAAGTGGATTTTAAGAATGCTCACGAGTTAATGGAAATATCATGCGAGTATATTGATGATTAATTTCATATACACTTGCTTAAGAAAATAGAGCAAGATGAGATCGAACCAAGCTCCTTGTTGCTTAATGTCAACGAAGAGCATATTTGGCCTATACAATCCAGATAGAACTTGGTTCTTTGACAAATGTACATGTATTTGGTGTGGTAGTGCTAACCAACCAAGTGTAAAGCCTATTGGAAATACATGATTAATTTGTCACAAAGCGTAATGAGAAGAAAGCAGTCTTAAATGATAAATACTCTCCTTGTGGCGCGAGGTTTCTCACAAAGCCCTGGAATTGTTCTCCTGTAATGAACATTATAGCGTTCTACTACTTAGTTAGCTTGGTAATTTCAAAAGGACTTGAAATGCTGCATATGTATGTGGTTGTTACGTATCTATGAAAGAATCAAAAGATAGCAAATATTCACAAAAGTACTTAATAGGCTTTTGTTTCCCAAATCAAGTGACTCTAAACCCCAGAGTGCATTTACAGTTAGATATAACGCTCACTTATAGATTGAATCAATCAGGCGGATGTGGTATACCCGTCTAATGACTATTTTATTTGGAGGGGATAGACAAGTAATTTATTTTTCCTTGCGTATTCACAAGAAAGATCCTAATTTGGAATTGTAGCTATCTATGTCGATGGTACGGACATGATGGATACTCTTGATGTAATAAGAGCAAGGTAATCAATATCGGTTGTACATGCCGATATTACAGGTTTTTATCGGGTATCGGAAAATACCTATACGATATCGAAAATATCGGCGATACAAAGATGGAACGATAAAAACGTTCGTACTGGCCAGTACAGGCCGATATTTCTATACACCGATAATATCGGTTCCAATATCATCTTTGGTTAAGATGAAACTTATGAAGGGAAAATTAGGCATTCCAGCATCATTTGTGGTAAAAATGAATTCTATAAAGGGAAAACTAGGCACCATCAAGTATAATCAATTATCAAAATCACCGCCAAATAAGTGAATAAGTTTTTCGAGCAACATGCATCTAGTCTTTATAGACAAGTACAACGTCAATTAGAGAATATAAAAAACCCTAATATATTTAAGATATAAAATCAACGACTATACGTAGGATATAAGATGGACACCATATATACTCGAGAAGGAATTTGAATGGATTTGGGTTTCTCTATGGATGACAGAAAGATAGTGGAGAATTTGAGCGGTTGTTATTGACTACGCAGTTGTATTTGTGATTGTTTCGATTATAAATCAAGGATAATAGGAAAGATTTTACCGACAAAATTAGACAACAGTCACAATGCGTAAGATTTTTCCACCTTATGATTTAGAAATTTGAGATTTGTGTATGATTCTTATTATTTTTTCTAAGGTATTATAAATATTTGAAATTCTGATTTTAATAATGTAACACCGATAAAAACCGGTAATATCTTTTGTATAAGTGTATCAGACCCGGCCGATACGAGACCGATACGCGATATTAACTACCTTGAATAAGTGACCTTAAAAGATATTTGAAATCCGAATTTGAGATGAAAAATATGGGTAAAGCTAGACCGAATACTGAGCTTGTGGTATATTATCCCACCAGTTTGCATTTGTTTAAACTTGTCAGGAAATTTAACAAATACATGCATCCTAATAGCACTCCCATGATTAGTTGAGGTTCAAATGTAAGTAAGCGACCATTTCGTCTAATGGAATATAACAAAGATGTGTTGGGAGATGAAATTCCCATATCTAAATACAATAGACGCATTGTTGTACTTAGTATAATAATGTACTCAATAAAATTTTGCATCCTCAAGGAACTTGTTAGCTAGATATATCTCAGCGCCAACGCAATGTCATTGGAATGGTATAGTGAATGTAATCATGTACTTAAAAGTAACCATTGACATAAATTTGTTTTATCCCTACAAAGACATAAAAACGAATGCTAATGAAAGTGAAATACAAAAGTTGTTGATTATGAAAGAACAATAATCTCTTCTCCAACGAAAGTAATCATGGGGAGATATGATAGATTATTTTCTCAGTCATTACCGATGTTCAGTTTCGAAAAGTACATGACTAAAGGAATTATCTGGAATAACTCTGAAAGTAATCAGGGGGGAGATGCCGACATCATGGGGAGGATCCAAGGATATGATGTCGACATATTTTACTTCGAAATTGAAGATGTGTTGTACTATTTTCCCTTCGATCGAGAATATTTTTTCCCAAAGGGTTTTGTTACTCGACAATATTTTTAGCGAGACAACACTAAAAACATCAAGTATGTTGAATGTTGAAGACATAAAGATCGCATTGATATTACTGAAAATATCTAAATCAAAGAAATGAAACACGGTAGTCTGTTAAGCAACGTAACTTCCAGAATCAACAACAAGGTCTTATAAACATTCAAGTTATCAAAGTAAAGTGTGATAAACTTCTACTGATTGCATTAGACTAATAAAAATTATCTACCATCAGGGGGAGCATCTAATAGTGTGTTGAACTATTTTCCTTCACTGAGGTTGCTTTTTCCTACAGGAATTTGTTACCCGGCAAGGTTTTTAATGAGACAACAACAAACACCGGGAATGTAATTTCCCAGCTAAGGCTACCCACGAGGATTTTCTGTCTTAGGAGTTGTGAAGAAACTAGTCAACTTCAACGGAGCAAAGTGATCATATGCACTTGCATCTGTCACGTTGTACTCTTTTCCCTTTGTCAAGGTTTTATCCCACTGGATTTTCCTTTTCAAGGTTTTAATGAGGAAACATATTCGAGTCTAACTATGTTCTACGTTTGCGTAATATTGTACTCCTTTTCTTTAGTTCAGGTTTCGTCCCTTTGGGTTTCCCTGACGAAGTTTTAACGAGGTAATTAAATTAGACTCGTCGGTCTTTGAAGATTGTATTGCATGTGATGAACTACATGTAAAGTACACGACGACATGTGAAGTAATACATGTGAAGAGTTGTACCAAGGTTTTATACCACTGGGTTTTTCCTTGTCAAAGTTTTATTGAGGAAATTGATTTCGACACAAGTCATCAAGGATAGGAAGACATTTGAAGAACTACATTCGAAGCACTAAATGTGAAGCACTGCTTATGAAGTTCTACTGGACCGCACAAGAGGGAGTGTTATATGGCCTACAACCCATAGATGTGCGGCCCGGCTATATATCTAGGGTCTCCCTTCTACATGTATATAAAGGACATTGTTACATGTAACCCTGCTAATGATCAATAAGAAACTCTGTGTCTTTCTCTATCATTCTCACCTTTATCACTACAAAAAAAAAATGTATAGTGAGAGAAGTTTAAAAATCTATGAATATTTGATTTCTCTAATGCAAATGGACTTTATCTCTCATATATTTTATTATTGTTTATAATTTCCCACACTAATAATTGACTTTTATCTTGTACATGGATGCACAAGATAAGAAAACCTAACATAAAATTGTCAGCAAGTTCCAATTTTGTTTTCTTTTCAGTATCGAACATAAAATATCATTCGTTCATTGGTTTTGTCGTACAATTTTACCATTTTAAATGATCAAAAATAAGCACGTGGCCCGGAACCTATCCCTAGTTCAAAAGCTTCCATATGCCTAATAACGCGTTTGGATAGTGTTTCTGCTTCTCCAAAAACAGAAGTCAGAAGCAAAGGTATTTTGCTTCACAAAAAGTCGACTTTTTTGTTTCTAAAAGACTTGTTTGCTTCTGAAATTTTACACCCAAAAAATTACTTCCGTATATGTATCCAAACACGCTATAAATCAGCTGCACTAATAAAATATCGCAAGGTATCATTATTAAGAATCTACCAGATTTTGTGCCCGTGCTACGCACCGGACGGACCAAAAATCATCTATTTTGATTTGGTGTGGCTCGGCTTCCCCTCGCCCCCGTCGCTTATGAGTTCTTAAATTTATATACTTCTGATAAGACAAATAGCGTACCACCAGGCGCAGGAGGGGTTGTCGATGAGAACAGGGGCCAGAGGCCATGGATCGTAAATCGTGAAGGAAGACCAATTCTCCAATAAACATCACACTTCACGTAGTCCCTGACATTGCATAGGGATTTGGGCCATTGGAACGTAAACTAATTTGGTCACATTAATTGATTTTGGTTTGTGTTTGGTCGCGACTCCATTGAAGACTGTGAACTAAAATTGAACATCAATAAGCTTATTCTCCTCTGTTATTCTCGACTATTCCTTGAAAATGAAGAGACAATTCCTAGTCTAATCCCTAGTCTCTACTCTCAAAGACTACCACCATCGCTGCTACCAAATTCAAAACATGAAAACCCACCAACCCTTCTTCCACTGCCGTAGCTTTGGCAAGCACTAACAACCCCCTTCTATATATATATATATACATATGATATAAAAATCAATGAAAGGACTAATTTTGCTTAGTCATCGATCCCTTTTCAATATCAAATTCTTTGGGAATACAATCACTCACTATTTATTAAAAAGTAAACTATTTTTTCTAACCCTAGATTTGACTGAAGCTTGACAAAATTTTCACCACTACTTATTACGAACACGATCAATCCCGCTTCTCTTTTCAGTAATTAATTTAAGAGTTATTTTGTAAAAGGGTCGTAAGTTTTGCGCCTAATTAGGGTATGGGTCGTAGAACATGCAGTTGATGTGTTTGGGTCGTAGACTAACCGAAGACCGTTAGAAACTCCTTAGGTGACTTTTTATATTTTCCCAAGCACCCTGACCTTCAGTTGACCTATTTGACTGTTTGAAATTTTCAAGCAGAAAGAGTAATCTTGGTTACATTAAAGCATTTTTCTCGCCCAATTTGAAGCATGTCGATCATTATCATCAATTTTGAGTCTACGAACGAAAACCACCGCGAGAAATCAACATTTTGCAAACTCATCATCAAACACCACTATTTTCTCCCGTATATCTCTACCAAGTACAACTATTTCCCACCACAGTTATCAGTAGTTCTTGATTCCAAAACCCCAAATTGTTTTTCTATCACAACATTATCATTTTCATTAATACTATTTGTAAGGTTTTTGCCAATCTTTCTCACTCAATGTGTGCGTGCATTCACTCGAAGTTAAGGTTAGCGACATCAAGAATTAAAAGGATATAAGTTAAGAATTCAACTTAAGAAACCGGAGGCAAAGAATGTTTATGTTTATTATAAAATGCATTTTTTTTTATCATAGAACCAAGATTCGTAGAACTTTGTGTTTACCAAAATCCACAGGAAATTGATGTGTACATATGATTTGAAGAAGATAATTTTTTATTCCAACAATCCGGTTCATGTGTATCTCATCATTTTTCGAATGTAGTTAATGCAAGATAAGTGTTTGATAAAATGTCTGAACAAACGAAGTAATGTTTTTAAAAGGGGGTTAGGATATAATTTCATTTAACTACTTCCTAAGGGTATTGTGGTAAAATTTTAGACGGTCAAACTAGTCTTAGGTTAGTCTACGACCCAAACGCATCAACTGCATGTTTTACGATCCAGACCCTAATTAGGCACTAAACATGCGACCCTTTTACAAAATATCTCTTAATTTAAACATATCAGGATATGATCAATAATAAAGATCTAAATAATGGGCAAGTCATATTTTCCAACTTTGATCATCAAACTTATAGAGCAAAAAAAAATCATCGAACATATACTCAATTCTACTTGTAATTCTCCATTGTACCGTCTTTCCCTTATACACTGCTCCATTGTTTGTGATTAAACCAAACTATGCGCCATGTCATCAAGGACATTATCTATTAGATATATTAGACCCTATTCCGTTTTACCAAAAATAAAATAACTTGACGGTGTTACTTAACGTCCAGTTAAGTATTTGGTGTAAACCCGATGTAATTTTTTAATTAGGTGTAAATCAACACATAAGTCTTGTACACCCACGTTTTTACTAACGGTTTTAGTATTTGGCCGTTAAAATCAGGGGGCTTGGACCAATAACGTTCTCTACTAAGGGGTGTTTTAAAAAAAATAATCTTCGACCAATAACGTTACGACACTTGTCTTCTCCAGAATTGTGTAGTTGAAAGTTTTTATCTAATTTAATTTGAGATGGGTGTCATGCTCACCGTGCAACGTGAGAGCTTATATGACTTAGCCTTTTAAAGTAGGAGTGATATCTCTAATCCGAAAATAGTTTCCCCATGTCCACTACAATTCCAGCATGATGAACGGTATTAAGAAATGAAAGGTACACTTCCGGACCACATGTATAGCATACACGGTTTTTCGCCAAAATTGTTGGCACAGGATAACAATGCTATTCTATTTCGGTGAAGCTGATGCGGTTGATGCCTGAGTTGCATCTCTAGAACCCTGTATACGTCATAGATAATAGTGTCTAGAAACCCTACTAGCAACCGCACTTCAACTCCTCGCGTATTCAACAACTAACTCTCTTCTCTCTCGGTACTTCATACGAGAATGTGATCAATGAGTGCCCAAAAAGAGCTTCGATTATCTTATCATAGGACACGAACCTTTGACTAGGTCAATTTGCCGACGTGGCATGTCAGTCATCACATGTAAGAACGGCCAACCAATTACTACAAGTACAACAGAGTTTTAGCTTAAGTATTTAATTAACTCAAATTTGTTATTACTAATACAACAACCACACATATCTGATCTAGCTGACTGGGTATTTGAGATCATTCCCATGAAGCCCCCTTAAACAAACTGTTACATCAATAAATCCGAAAGGAAACGAGCACGTCGAAGCCCCGTCGAAGCTATCACCTCAGCTGTATGTTCAACTTTCACGTGTTTCCAATAAGCATTTTTGTTCTTCATTTGCTGGAATCCCAAAATGTTCCGCAAAAAGCAGTCTGAACAACAAGGTGTCAAGTTCTACTACTTATAATGACTTGCTTAAACTTTGCAGTGATGAAAGCTTATTTATGAACTATCAATACTATCAAGCATTCGTTATAAAAGCTTAACAACATCATTAATCATAATTATGGGATTCTTTTAGGCTGTTAGTTCATTTAGTAGTAGTCTTTTGTTCCTGATTTGAACCAGCGCTTGTTATGATTAACAAAACAATCAGCATTAAACTTGAAAATGAAAAAAAATGAACAGAACCTTTTCGGCTTTGTCATATTTTTTCTTGGGATAAATTGTTTTCTATTGGGTCAAAAGAACTACAAAAAGCTAGCAATTGTAGCCCAAAAGTGCTCCCTAGAAAGTAATATGTTAGGCAAATGAAAAATGGAAAAAGCTATTCATTAATTAGCAGACAAACTAAAATTCTTCATGCAAGATATCCCACACATCTATCTACCAGTCCTCAACTAACCGACTCAAAATCCACAAATAGAAAAAGAGTAAAAAAATCATCCTTAGTCAGTCTTCTTAACGTACAATACAGTATCAAAGCACAGTTACAGATGCTTAGACGAATAAATTAGCCAAAACTCTCAGGCTTAACTCTGGAAAGTTGAGAACTTCCAGTCCTCAGTGTCATTAGGTTTTTGCCTCCTTTCTAACGCAGTTTATTTGGACAGCAAAGAGAGAGTAAAACACAAGGGATTTGTTATAGGTAGCTTTAAGTTGTAAGTAATTAATGGAATTAATCTCTCGACGAGGTACTGAACCAGTATTTTGTCTTAGTGTTATTATTTCAGTTAATGCGATGAGCTACTCACTAATAAGCAAATAGGTACATAAAAGAACTACCATGGCGAGACAACAGTGTACGTCGTATGATATCGTTGATTCATTCGCTGGTACGTACTTAGCTTTTTGTGACTTTAAAACGATCTTCTACGAAGACGTGCATCCTGACCGTTATAGTTAAGCTGGTAAAGGTAAAACTTGCCCATTTCAGTTTTATTTTCTCTTTCGACCACTACGTGCCGCTGCAAACAAACTACGGAGTATATGTGCTTCACCGTCAAGATTATTAGTGACGTTTTGCTGACCATTACCGGTCCCATAATAAGTTGTTTTTTAGTTGTTGAAAGAAAGGATCGTGCTTTTGGAAGACAGATGATCATTGTTATAATTAAGTGTGAATGAGAATGCTGTCGGATGAAAGTGGTCCAATGACCTCTATAATTCCTCTCTTATCTCTGTAATAATGTGAACAGTGTTAAAGGAAACGGTTGTTTTAAAGACAAATTTAAAGATATTTAGAAACGTACTTACGGGGCATTTAAGAAAGTAATAATGCTACTACAGTAATGTGGATGTGATGAAATATTATAGGATCTAGACTGATCACTTTATAGAGTAGACTGTCTACGGAGTTTAGGCTAGTTGGTGAATGATCGGATTAAGCACTGACAGCGGTTTGACCGGCTGTTATTCAAGATATATATCGGCCATATATATTGAGGGGACATGTCACAGGTTACTTTGGCATCGATACCTCTTCTTCTGGGCCAAGATATATTATTCCAGAGATTATTTTGATGCAGTGACATATTGCATATATATAAGGTATCCACGTACGCTCTTGCTTGCAGTAAAACCCATATTACCACCATGCATGTAATTTGGCTGTAAAAGTTGTAACATATGGAACCATGTCTTATACTACATTTTCAGACATTAACTCTGAGAATGAATGAATTGCCTTGGAACAGATTTCAGGAAACATAAATAAAAATGCATGAATTTAGAATGAATTATTTAGGTTTCTCGTTCAAATGATTGCAAGTTCAGAATCAATAGGTTTTTTTTTTCTTAACTCCAATAATTTTCTAATATATCTCTCTTCTTTTATGCACAAATGTTTTAAACAGTGTACAGGTGGTGTGGAAAATAAAATAAAGAACACCTGACATTTCATCAATCGTAAAACAGGAATATGCTAAAATCTCTTTTTAATGTGGAACAGATGTAATATCGATTTTGATTCCCGATATGGTGAATGACACGGTATAAGAAAAAAGAGGAAATGAAGGAATATGCTAAAGCGACAACAAAAGGGGAGAAGAGACTCCTAACTACCTTTCCAACTAGCTCAAATCCTTGAAACAAAATCATATGATATTGCGACACGGGATCTAACCAAAGTGTTAACATCCTTCTTTCTTGACCTCCGAAGAGTTGGTTGACTTTAAATGGCCGGTGAATTTGGAAAGTCGGTAACGGTTAGTCACAAATTCAGTGTTGCAGCGATGAAGTGTGAATCTGTACTAGCTCACAAATTAAGTGTTGCAGGCCAAAGAGGAGGACGCACGCAGGCCAGGAAACATGCATCGAGGTGATTCTGATCTCTAGCTGGCAAGCATATTAAAGTCATCATCCCAAAAGAACACATCCCATGAGTTAGTCGTTCACAATTGGTGATTTCATTATAAAAATATAGTTAAAACGGGGAGAGCGCAGGACACTGACGGAAGAAAGTGAGCTCATGTTAACCCCTCTTAAGGCAGCCGCTTGTATCATAGCAGGATGAAGCAAGGACTGCATCTAACACTTGCTGGATATTCGAGTGTAGCTTGAAAAGTTCATCATTTTTCTTTTACTTCTACCCAAAATACCAAAAAGACTGTCATATCCGGACCGGAGTTGCAAACTCATAATGTGTATAAGATGGCAGTCTTAAATGAGCTGTGGGGGTACATGGTACGGTGTGCAACAACTAATGTGGGAGGAACGCATAATATGGATGTACTTAATTAAAACTGAGAATCGAAACTGCTTTAATTTGGATGTAACTTCAAGAAATTATTCCTCTACGTACGCCTTATATGTATAAGGATCAAAAATGAAATTCAACATCTAAGTGTGAAGTATTACATTTTTTTCTTTTCTTGGAAGCATAGAGTAAATATGGTTTTCCGAGGTCAAAACACAAACAAGTTTTCCTCTGGAATACAATGACAATTTTCGTAACATACAAAGAATTATGCGACATATATCCAGAGATGTTATTATATGATATTATCTGTTAAATTTTTTTTGGGTTAACTTTGAGTGTAGGATTTAAATGTCATGCAAATTCAAATCTTAAGAAACTACCCAGCCACTGCGAGATTTCACAACAGGTTAACTGTTAGATTTTGATATGTAGATCAAAACTAACATGGATATCATTGATTTGACAAACAACGAAATTACTAATCAATGATAAAATAAAGAACACGTAAGGAAATTAACCTACATACCAAAACTATAATGGAGACGGACGATATACGTGGTTCAGTCATCTTGACCTACGTCCACGGAGAAACCCATAAGGAAGAATTATATTGATGATCATCAGAACATTCTGAAATGATTATACAATTACATTTGATCTCTAATTTATAGAGAGAACTAAACTTAGGAAGATAATGTAAAATCTTGACTAGGTGAATATATTTAGGAAACCATAAAGATTACAAGGAAAAATATGATCTTCCAAATCTTCAATAATCTTCTAATATCTTGTCTTCACGTACACTGCACGGATACCTCGGTGGAATTCTCTTCATAGTCACCTTGACTTGTAGTATCCCGTATTATATTCTAATAGCCCCCCTCAAGTTGGACACGGAGAGAATTGGAGTGTGTAACTTGAAATAAGAGAACCTTGCACCATGAATCGTCATTTACCAAAGACTTGAACTTCAGGTGTAATCGTCGTACGTGGGTATGTTAACCAATACTTTGGCTTGAACTTGTTCAAACTGCATCTCGCTTTTGGTTTTACATGGCATATCACAATTTTATTTTATTTTAACTTACTAATCACTACAAAACTTGCATCTTCATTTTTTTATTTTATTTTGTCTTGTTCCAAAACGATCACCGCCAATGTAAAAATATGATCATCAATTGTTTTGATAAATCACATGAATTAAAAACGACCATAAAACGATCAATGAGAGAATAAAGAGTAAATTAGCTCATGAGAGCGTGAATTGTTTGATCTCCGATACAATAGATCAAAAAGGGAGATATCCACCACAATTTTCCCCGACTGTGTTTGACGTGACTTAGCTTGCGTAGGTTGACAAAATGAACAACCAGAGAACTGAATTGAAATGTGGATGAGAATTGATTAGACATGGATTATGTATGATCCGTATCCATGGGGTTTTATTAGTAAAATATATTTATAAAATATCTTGAAATTATATGAAAAATCTTCCAAGATAAAGATGGAAAATAATTTGATGATTTTCAAAAATATAGAAAATATTTTCAAAATTACGAAAATATGTGATATTTCCGGACTTGATAGTGAGATAATTAACGGGATTACCCGTATCGTAAAGATAAAATCCATGTATGGATTACGAAGATAACATATATGTGCATGATTAAAAAGAGACGACACATATGAATGGAATCGGTTTCAATGATGCTCTACAGGTAAGATTTCCACGTAGAATCGCAAAAGTAATAAGTGGACTTCATGCCCACACCTTGCTATTGAACTCGAGAATTTGGTGCACCCCTTCACAGAAGTGAGGATATATTGATATATGAACAGAGCCAATTTATGATGGCGTAATTCCAATAAGAAACTAGCTAGACTTGCTAGTTAATTATGACGTGAAACAAGTAACTTTTGTTGACAAAATAACAAAGATATTAGGTATTTTCGGAAAGAAAATAACCCTATTTGGATTACCATAATTAACAGTAGATTCTTAGGGAAGAGATCAAAACAAAATTAATGACCCATGCAATGAATTAATGAGCATATTTTCGGGAAAAAAATAATATATTTGGGACAAATATATGATTTTTGGATTATGGAAAATACTTCCATTAAAGATAATGATGCCGACCGTAATTGTTTGAGCTTATGAAAATGGGATGTATTCTCCGAATCGAAAATATTCTTGATAACAAGAACATATATAAAATGAAGAAGAAAAAAATCCTTGATGGACGATAAGGATGTTGTAAACGAAAAATTGATCAGTTTGAAGAACATATTCGCTCGTAATTATAAGAGCAAGATGAAAACAATTTAATTTTAGATAAAGATCCAAAAAGACAGATATTTGAGTTTATTGATATCGAAACAGAGATAGTAACAACTGATCGATCATTTCAATAAAACTTGAATGATGATATAAATTAAATTGCGGAAGCGATTGGATCGAGATGTTAGATTTTGATATGTAGATCAAAACTAACATGGATATCATTGATTTGACAAACAACGAAATTACTAATCAATGATAAAATAAAGAACACGTAAGGAAATTAACCTACATACCAAAACTATAATGGAGACGGACGATATACGTGGTTCAGTCATCTTGACCTACGTCCACGGAGAAACCCATAAGGAAGAATTATATTGATGATCATCAGAACATTCTGAGATGATTATACAATTACATTTGATCTCTAATTTATAGAGAGAACTAAACTTAGGAAGATAATGTAAAATCTTGACTAGGTGAATATATTTAGGAAACCATAAAGATTACAAGGAAAAATATGATCTTCCAAATCTTCAATAATCTTCTAATATCTTGTCTTCACGTACACTGCACGGATACCTCAGTGGAATTCTCTTCATAGTCACCTTGACTTGTAGTATCCCGTATTATATTCTAATATTAACCAAGATTTGTTTAGAATTATTGATGAAATAGAAAGTTCATACAAGCAAATGAAAGTAAAGCATGAATTGACATGTCCTAGTACATGTACATAAAAAGTATATTCGGTATTATAGCTTTTCCCACCCAAAACAAATCAATCAAGTTGTTCTCAAAGATACATATAGGCTTGTACGCATACGCAAAAATATAATATACTCTTACATATAACTAGAAAAACCGTTGGGAATGAGTACTCCTCCAAAGTGGTATGTCCTGTAATTAGTTCCTGCTAACTATATCTAACATTCAACACCTACCAGCCCTAATGCTACTTTATTACTTTACCAGTTCACTCTTACTCCACCAAAAAATTAATACAGATAAAACCCAGAACCTCAATTTTCTTTTGTTTCTTCTTCTTTAAATCTTTCATACCCTACTAATTTATTATTTTCTCTCTACACAATCCCACGTTATTTGATTCCTCAAACCCTTCAGATATATTACTCCATATACTCTCTCGGATCGATCGACTCCAAATGGGACTTGTGAACATGTCTTCTAATCCTCCAGCTACCCATACTAAAGATTTCTTTGCTTCTCCCGCTCTTTCTCTCACTCTTGTAAGGATTAGCTAGGAATCAATAATCAATCAAAGAACAATAAATACCTACTTAATTCCTTTGTTTTAATTCATTAATCCCTTAATTTATTTCTTGAATCTCCTTTTTGTTTTTGTTCTTGTTTTGAATCATTTATTGAATTGATAGATTAATTTGTTTTTTAATTAGGCTGGTATCTTCCGCCATGCCGGCGGCAGTGGGAGAGGGCCGGGGAGCATGGAAGTTGAAGAAGGAGATGAAGAAAGCGGTGGAGGATATGGTGGTGGAAAATCACATCATAATCATCAACAAGATGATATGTTGGAAATTAGTAGTGAAAATACGGGACCATGTCGGACAGATGATGATGACATGGGGATGGATAGATTGCACGACGAAGAAGGTGATGAAGAAGATAATAATAACAACAACAAGAGTAAGAAGAAGAGGAAAAAATATCATAGACATACAGCTGAACAAATCAAAGAAATGGAAGCGTACGTTTCTTAACCCTTTTTTTAGTTATTACAGTATGTTTTTATGTTACACGTAGAATGAATCGTCCTGAGATGACTCGGTTATAATCGAATAGTATTCAGATGTAGGATCTATTGATCCAACGTTAACCATGCAAGAATTAACCAGTATTTATATGAATATTTTGCTATCATTTTCCGATCGTGGCATATGTCCTAATTAATTAGTCATCTTTAATTAGTTAGGTCTTAATTACGTTATAATAAGATCTCACATTCATTCAACTTATATCGCTTGGGTTAAGCTTAATATTTCAATAATGATTGCAGGTTATTTAAAGAATCGCCTCATCCAGATGAGAAGCAAAGACAACAACTGAGTAAGAAACTAGGCCTTGCTCCCAGGCAAGTCAAGTTTTGGTTTCAAAATCGTCGAACGCAAATCAAGGTAGTTAGCATAAGAAAAGATTATTGTCATGTTACCCAATACTGATCTGGATCCTCACTATTTTTGAAGTTTGATTGTGCTGAACTAACATGATCTAATAACCATGTTAATTATATATAAGATTGTTTCTAAGTATACGATGTCAATAAAATACATGCAGGCGATACAAGAACGCCATGAAAATTCCCTATTAAAATCAGAAATGGATAAACTCCAAGAAGAAAACCGAGTCATGAGAGAAACAATCAAGAAGTCATGTTGTCCTAACTGTGGCTTTGCTACCACTAGCAAAGACTCTTCGGCCTTGAGCACTGAAGAACAACAGCTTCGTATCGAGAATGCAAGACTCAAAGCCGAGGTATCCAAAAATTGTGAATATATACATCATTTGCGATCTATTATTATTTTTTAGTTATATTATATACATATACTTTGGCTTGATTCTTACTTGTATCTTTGAAATATTTGTAGGTAGACAAGCTACGTTCAACTGCTCGGAAATTTGCTACTGGAGATACTTCCCCTACCTCATCAGGGTCAGCTGGTAATAACGGTCAAGAGAATAGAAGCACATTGGATTACTATACGGGTATCTTTGGGATCGATAAATCCAGAATATTTGATATAGTTAACCAATCCATGGAAGAACTAATCAAAATGGCTACTGCTGGTGAACCATTATGGGTTCAAAGCGTTGAATCTGGACGTGAGATCCTTAACTATGATGAGTATAAGCGTGAATTCTCTCCCGAGAGTAGTTCAACAAGTGCACGAGTTCGCCGATCAATTGAGGTTTCAAGAGAGGCTGGCGTTGTCTTTGTTGATCTACCTAGGTTGATTCAAGCTTTCATGGATGTGGTAAGACTAATATTCTTCCGTAGAGATTATGAATCGGGGTTTTCTCTTGGGAAAATCATTGTATTGCAATTGTTTTGCCGTTGAAACAATTTATACCGTCAGGTCTAAGTCGGTAAGTCTAAACATTTAGTTACTGACGCACTTAAATGGGCTTTAAAGCCCAATCGAAACCGGAGCTCGTTGCCTTCACCTTGAGGCCCATTAAAGAATATTTGAAGAGTGTATGTGTAGTTTTGGAGAATGACCATTGAGTGTAAAATGATGTTTCTTTAGTATTTTTTTAAATTTCACCTTCTTCATTTTTGTTTTTTTCCTTACGCAATCTTGTTCGAGAATTTATTTGCTGGTTTATTTTGTGTAGAACCAATGGAAGGAAATGTTTCCTTCGTTGATCTCCAAAGCTGCAACAGTCGACGTTATTAGCAACGGGGAAGGTGCAAATAAAAATGGCGCTGCACAACTAGTAAGTGTACATGATAGTTAACGACATTAAAGAAAAGAAAATCTACAAATTGTTTCAAGCTTAGACGTAGTAAAAAATTCTGTAGTCTTTAACTAATTGTATGTATTTTGATTTCAGATGTTTGCCGAATTTCAAATGCTCACACCTTTAGTGCCAACAAGAGAAGTGTATTTCATTAGATATTGTAAACAGCTAAGTCCTGAGCGGTGGGCTATTGTTGATGTCTCTATTGACAACGTTGAAGACACAATCGATGCTTCACTAGTGAAATGTCGGAAACGTCCATCGGGTTGCATTATCGAGGATACGGCTAATGGCCATTGCAAGGTGATGTGGATAGAGCATTTAGAAACCCAGAAAACTACGATTCATTCCTTGTTTCGGTCTACCGTTAATAGTGGTGTCGCATTTGGTGCAAAACGTTGGATGTCAACATTACAACTTCAATGTGAGAGACTTGTTTTTGGCATGGCAACAAACGTTCCGACGAAGGATTCAAGTGGTACGTACCTAGTTTCATCACCTTTTATCATGTATATAACTATTGTATATTTCCGAAGTCCGAACTACTGTATATAACTTAGAGTTCTCATTCATTTTTTCAGGAGTTGCAACATTAGCTGGAAGGAAAAGCATTTTGAAATTAGCGCAACGAATGACATCAAGTTTCTGTCGTGGCATTGGAGCTTCTAGTCATAATACATGGACGAAGATCGTAACAAAATCTGGAGATGATATCAGAATTGCGTCTCGTAAGAATTTGAATGATCCTGGTGAACCTCTTGGAGTGATTGTGTGTGCAGTTTCATCTACTTGGGTTCCTGTCGCGCCCAATGTGTTGTTCGATTTTTTAAGAGACGATGCTCGTCGAATGGAGGTAAAACCCTAGCATGTGCATGCTCTCTTGCTTATTTGTTTTTATTTAATCAAAGACGTGCATGTCTTTGCTTATCATTTATATTCATCGTAATTATTTTCACTTAGAAGTTTGGAATTTTTTCATAATGATATTAACCACATAGGGAAACATAGTACGTAACATCTTCCATAAGCATGTTGAGTGATTTTGTTTGCTTTCATGGTGATAGTGGGATATTATGTCGATGGGAGGTCCTGTACAATCCATCGCAAACTTAGCAAAAGGACAGGACCGAGGGAACACCGTAACCATCCAAGTGAGTAATCTCTACACGAAAGTGTTCATTTTACGAAAATTTAAAGAAAACAGCACCAGCAGTTGATCAGTTTTGTCTAATCTAACAAGATGATGTTTATTATTGATCAAGGCATCGAAATCAAAAGACAGCAGTACTTGGATATTACAAGATTGTTGCACGAATGGTTTTGAATCGATGATAGTTTATGCTTCTGTGGATATCCCTGAGTTGCAATCGGCAATGACAGGATGTGATTCCAGTAAAGTTGCAATTCTTCCCTCTGGATTCTCCATTCTCTCAGACGGGCTCGAGACAAGGCCGCTGGTGATTAGTTCTCGACTAGAGGAGAAAACCGTGGAAGGAGCTGGGTCTTTGTTCACCATGGTATTTCAAATTCTAGCCAATTCAACTCCTGCAGCTAAGCTAACCATGGAATCACTCGAAACGGTTAATACTCTTGTTGCATGTACTCTACAAAATATTAAGAAAGGGTTAGATTGTGAAGATTAATTAATGATGCATGAACTTTAAATAGTGTCGTATTAAAATATAAAATTTGTATGGAAAAAAAAATAAGAAAAATAAAAAAGAACTAGTATTTGTATACTTTGATGAAACTATTCAAGGTTGATGTTGTTTGCTAATAAACTCGATTTTTTTTTTTTTTGAAGCAAAACTCGATTTATTGATTGAATGTATATACTATATTATGTTGGTTTAATGTTTTCGTTGGTTTTTCAATTTTATTATGTTTTCTAAGTAAGATCCATTGAGATATGGTTACTTGGTTGTTAGATGTGGGAATTCGGTGTTTCACCTTCTTCTCTTTGGCTTTTACCTGCATGGCCTTGAGCTTAAGGAAAATTGGTGAGTATGTGTTATATCTTTGGTATCAATCAAGTGAACTTGCTCGTTCAAAATTTGGTGGACTTACCGATACTGGGTGTAGTTTGTCTTAGGTATCTATTTAGCCTTTGCTTGAAGAACGTAAAGTTTAAAGTCAGAAGTTTGCAAAGAGAAAGGGACAATTCACACTATATACACTTCCAAAGATGGCGGCATGACATATAGGACAGACTAACATTATGAAGCTCTTATCAGCTAGAAGCCTACTATAACTAAACTAGTTAAACATTTAATGTACAGTAAATGCATTCATCTACCAAGAATAAACGAACTTAGACACTGAAATTTTGGTCATGCAACTCTGAGCAGTAAACTCATGTTCCTCCAAAGACCTCCAGAAATTCATGCGCATTGTAAGTTCGTCATTATACGGAATAAGCCCTAGTGCCTGTACTGAATAACTGATTGATGACGCTGGTTATAAATGCGAGCACGGTTCTCCTATAAAAGAAAAAGAGATTATGAGCACGTACGTCTTCGTTGATGCAGTATCACCAAGAAATAGAAAAGGAGATCAAAATGGAAAAGAAAATTTCTTCTACTGCTGATTCCCTTCCTTTACATGAAGTTCAAGTTCAAACACTAAGAGCAAACCTGAACAGACTTCATTCAGTCTTCCACACCACAATCATTCTCTCCGTACTTTATTACCGTCTCTCCCATCTCCTTCAAGAACTAGTGATACAAAGTAAATGGCCATGGATTCTTTTATTTATTTCTGAATTCATTTTCTTTTTTATTTGGTTCTTAAGCCAAGCTTTCAGATTCAGACCCGTTGTTAGAACCACTTACCCTGACAGAATATCTTCTTCATCATTACCGGGTATTGATGTTTTTATCTGCACTGCGGATCCAACTAAAGAGCCTACTATTCAAGTTATGAACACTGTGTTATCAGCGATGTCTTTAGATTACCCTCCAGAAAAACTCTCTGTTTATCTCTCTGATGATTCTGGTTCTTCTCTAACTCTTTTTAGCGTCAAAGAAGCGGCTATTTTTGCAAAGTCATGGATTCCTTTTTGGAACAAGTATGACATTAAAACTCGATGTCCGGAAGCATATTTCAATTCGTCGAAATCAGATGATGATATTGAACATGTTTATTATGATCAGTTCAAATTAGATCAAGACGAAATCAAGGCATGCAACTTCCCTTCATTATTTAATGCATTATGTCATGTGCTCATGGTCTTTCTGCAGCCTCACATTTAAATTTAGGATTCCATAAGCGCGTCATGTTTTAAAGTCACATCTCGTGGAGTGTTTTCGTTCTTCTGGTAAATGCATGATACTGCCTGAACTATGTGCGGTCCCTAACACTATGGAATTTCTGTATTTCAACGCAGTCAAAGTATCAGCTTTTCGTGCAGTGTGTAGAGAATGAAAGTCAAACCATAGTAACAAGTCAAGATCGAACCCCACGAGTTAGGGCTGTCAACGGTAGCTATCGGAACGGATAATGGCTATACCGCATCCGTTACCGTTAATGTTAACGGATATCCAATATCCGATAAAATCCGACGGATATTGAATTTTTCATTCGATATTCGTTCCGTTAAGAGTAACGGATATCCGATAATATCCGTTAATTATCCGTTTCCGATAATAAATCAAAATAACTAATAAGCAACTAAAATCTCTTATCTCTACTACTCTACTCTTTCTTTTTTAGTAAAACCTTAACTACAATATGGTATATATAAATTACATATATACCCTCATTATCGGATAATGGATAATTATCCGTCGGATACTAACTCAACCGTATCTGTTTCATTAAGAGGTAATTATCCGATAAGATTATCCGTTACCGATACCGATATCCGATAAGTTGGATAATATCCTAACGATTCAAACGAAATCGAACGGATAGCGGATATTCGGGTATCCATTGACAGCCCTACCACAGGTTGAGGTACGTTACTATTCTCTACTCATATCCAACATCGCATAAATGAACGCTTATCGGTAGTACTAGGCAATTGATTTGTCATTTAGCATTCACAATCAAAATGTGATTATTCTTTCTACGCGTGATTTTTCGCTATTCAAGGTTTCTCTTTTACTAGTGAAAGTAACATATTGGATGAAGTTTTTTTAACCCCTAGAAGAAAGATAATTTTTCTACTCTATTTGTTCTTTTTTTGCCCGTGAAAAGAGTGATAAATATATGTATTTTTCTTTTCCATGTAGTTTTTTTTACCCGTAAAAATAACATATTGGTTGAAGTATTTTTTTCCTTTTTTTCTTTACTCAGAGATTTTTTTTTATTACCCGTAAAGTATATATTTTTTGCTTAAGAAAGTAACATATTGGAAGAAGTTTTTTCTAACCTGTAACTACTAAATTTATTATTTTTTACCCGTAAAAAGACTGATAAATATACATTGTTTTTTTCTTATCCGTGAAAGTAACATATTGGTTGAAGTATTTTTTTTACTTGAGATATTTTTTCTTTTACCCATGAAGTATATTTTTGCTCAAAATATTATTTTTTGTACCTGTGAAAGTAACATATAGGGTTTTTACCCGTGTAGTTTTTTTTCTACCCGTGAAAGTAACATATTGGTTGATTTTTTTTAACTCGACATATAGTTTTAAATTTACTCGTGAAGTATATTTTTTGCTCAAGATATTATATTTTTTGTATGCGTGAAAGTAACATATTGTGCGTGGATTTTTTTGCATGTAAAAGAATTGATTTTTTTTGCTCAAAGTATTATTTTTTTTACCCGCGAAGGGTAAACGGGAAGAACTTAGGCTATAACCTAAGAAAATTAATTAATACAAGGGTACAAAGATTTGTTTCTCTAAAGAAAGATTTTTTTTTACTTTGTTATCTTTAGATGTTTTCTTTTACTTAAAGTATGGGTATTTTTTTGGTTTTACCTAAATACCATCCACACATTTCCTAAATACCACCCACAGTTTAGATACACAATAGATATATACCCAATCTAAAGTGGGTAACTAAGACTCACCTTCTTCTACAACTATCGTCACCACCATCGCAGTCCTCTTCACAATAATGTACATACTATATCCATGGGTTTTCATATTTTTTCATTCTTTTGTTGGCCGAAAGATTGTATCCATGGATCTTATTACAAAATTGGGAAATCCCTTTGTATATTGGAATCAAGCAGATTTTCTGGACAACTTGTGATCGTGACTATGATTAGTCTATGTCAAAAACTCAAAACCTAATCGATCAACATAATATAAGATCGAGATCGGCCTAAATTCTATAATCCAGTGTTTTTAAGAATGATCCAGTTATAAGATCATTGCCAGCCAGTACCCTTCAAAGTAGAATATATGATCTGGAGTCCGGACGGCTGTACCTATACAAGTCAGGCTATGGCATCAAAATATTGATGATTCAATAAATGGATCCCATCATATCGAAATCTTTTCAGAGATTCACGACCGAAACCTACAGCAAAAGGGTCAACTTAACGTCTGTGGTACCTAACTTTCATCCAAAAATTAAAATTGAGATCAATATAAAAATATGTAAACTTCAATCCTAATAATAGATAGATTATTAAGATCTTCATATCATACACCACCATTATGTTATATGTACAGTAAATTGACGATGGTGGTTATAGTTCTTTAGACTAAGAGCAACTGCAGTCATCAGACCATAACTAAAGATTAATGACCAAATGAAAACTAAAAATATGGGTTTAGTCAGTGCTGAGACGCTACGGTGCTGGAGTAAATTTGGTGGAGCGGATGTATAAGATTTCTCCTGATATGGGGCGTAGTTATGAACTACGCTCGGGTGGGACGTAACTTGAATTTACGCCTGATGTGGGGCATAACCTTAAAATTGCGTTTGTTGTGGGACGTAAGATATAAATCCGCCCGATGGAGAAGCGTAGTTTGAAACTACGCCTGACGGGACGCAGTTTAGAATTACGCCTGATGGGGCGCAATAGGGAGACTCCTCCTGATGGGGCGTAAAACAAAACATAGAGAATGATTACGCCTGATGGGGCGTAACAATAACAATGAAAACGGATTACGCCTGAATTTGAACTGGGTTTTTGGTGTGTTTTTACTGCAATGACTAAAAATTTGAACTGGGTTTTGTTCGAATTTGAGTTTAATGGTAAAAAAAAAAAAAACAATTAGGTCCATAGCTTATTTGGTTAGGCCACTGCATACCCTAACCAATATTATGACGTCCTTGATCCATTCCTTAAAATTGACTAATTCTGGATTCTCGGGCATGCATCGTTACAGCATGCATCAATGATGTATTTTCCATTGACATGGGGCATAAGGCATGCTTAGGTCGGGCAACAAATAAGGAACCAAATAAGCTATGGTTTAAAACTAGTACAAAGAAAAAGATTGATCCAAATCCCATGAATAACAGGCGGAGATTGTGGTTGCGCCCCACTAAGCATCAAGCGTAACTTCTAAGTACGCCAGGAGTCGGGCGGGATTGGTAATTGCGCCTGATGGCGTAATCTATAATTACGCCTGAATGGGGCGTAACCTTATGAAACCGCCTGGCATCAGGCGCAACTTGAAATTCCGCCCCATCGGGCATAACCTGCACTCCCGCCCCAACCTGGCGCAAATATTACTTCCGCCTCACGGTGAGGCGTAACCTGCAGTTCCGTCCCAATCAGGCATAGTCGTGAATTACGCCCGACCATAACCAAACCAAAGACCAAATATACTTTGGTTTTTGGTTTTAGTATGGTATTTGGTCTTTACTCCGCCCCGTAGCGCCTGCTGTTTTGACTAAATTTTTAGTTATGGTCCATGACTGTGGTTGGTAATAGTTAGGGAAGAACGCGAGGTTCTATTACCCACTTTAATTTGAGTAGAAAATTATTTTCTTTTTTTTTATTGTGGGTGGTATTTAGGAAATATGTGGGTGGTATTTAGGTAAAACCATTTTTTTCCTTCTTTTTTGACCATGAGGTTGAGGCAAAATCTTTTTACTCAAGGTGTTACTTTATTGGGCCGACCGAGCGAGGCGAGGGAGGACCTTATATGGTGACTTTGTGTCAATGTGAAGCGTGACATTTTTTTTTAATTGGACAAAAAAGATTAGATTTGGTGTAACCAAAAAGGACGTAGGTGTAATTTTTTTAAAGAAGGGGAACTAGATATAAAAGCCAAATTTTATTATAATTTCTTATTCTTTAAGGGTATAATTGGTAACCAAACTTTAAAATAACATATCTAAAAATCCGTGCCTTAGAATTTTACAAATTTTATCTCGTTGGAAAGCTAATAAAAAAAACCTATCCAACGAGCACAAACAACAATATCAAATTTAGAGTTTTTACGAAAAAATCGGAGGAATTTATCATTTTAGGCACAATTTTGAAAATAAATGTATATCATTTATGCACAAAGGATACATAATACTTTATGTAACCATATTTTGGTTATTCATCAATTAATTTTCCTTTGCAACTAATAAAACGATGTACTCTTCCCGTTTCAAGAAAGTGATACTTTCACTTTAGGCACAAATTTTCTTTTACCGTCCAATTGCAGCAGTGTTTCTTTTTTTCTTCCGTCGGCCCTCCCCACCGTGGCAACGGTCATCTAGTATATATACTAGGGCTTAACCCGTGCCATAATGGCACGGGCATACACTCGATAGTTAATTGTTACAATACTAAAAAAAAATCATTGTTACACCATGTGCCATCCCGAATAACCCACTATTTGTAATTACAAACGACTGTTTGAGCCGTGCGGCTTGAAACTCCACTGCATCCGCCTCCCGTACATGCCAAAATGGTGTAGTGTCCTTTTAGATTGTAACGTATAGTGTCCTTTTAGATTGTAACAACTGTTATACATATGTTTAAGACAACGCCAATTCAGTGAAATGCACATAAAATGTCACCCAGGAACAGTTAGCGTTTTCTGTTCATGCCCTAACGGTTACAAATAATAATCAATCCAACATTAGCTCTGATAAAGGATTTTAAACAAAATGTAATCTAAAAGAGGGGGCCGAGCTAGAAATTTACAATGACGCAACTTAGAGATGAATTTGCTAGGAAAAATATAAAAAATTAGTCGTGACATTTGTTTGGATGTAACAGGTGTTTCCCCCTTTATTAGTGGTGGGGTACGCTCTTTTGTACCTGGTCAAGCTATTAGTAAGGCTGTCACTCGAAAGCACAACAAATATCTAAAGAAGTGCATTGCTCAGGGGCTTGGCTTTGGGGTTCTTGCTTTCACTACCTTGGGAGAGTTGGGTGGAGACACTATAGATTTCTTGAAAAGATTGAGAAATTATATGGCTAGTCATGATGCGAATGTCAAGATAGGAAATTTCCTTTTCCATAGGTTAGGGGTTGTTATTCAAAAAGGGATTGGAGCACATCTTATTACTCGGCTCCCGTCCAATTTTTTTGGTTCATACCCAAAATGAGTTTGATTCTTTTTTCCTTTGATGTAAAAAAATATTTCAAAATAAAAAATATTACTTTTTTTTTAACGTGGACAGATGTGTAGCTGCACTTGACAAATCCAAATCAGCGATGATTGCATATTCGTCGGCCGGAGAGGTCCATTATAAACCTCTTCCAAAGCCACAATGTAAGTTAACATAATTCGCCAAGAAGTCGGCGCATTGAAATGAAGCCATATTGTTGACCACATGACACTGCAGTGACTGTTTATTCAGTCTTCCTCTTTTTAACTCGAGACCAATTAATACTATGAAAACAATCACTATTTTTTACTCCAACTAAACCCCCATAATTTGAATGTTTTCTGCCCGTGATCTCATTCGCATCCGTCTTGAGCAAAGAGAATCTGGAGATGTATCGCCTTTAATCGAATTCCCAGGGGATAGGGATGTCAATGGAAACCGATAATCCGAAATACGATACCGATAATCCGTTAGCCGTTACCGCTACCGTCCGACATAGCGGATAACGGATATCCGATACCGATAAGTTAACGGATAATTCCTTTAGCGGATAACGGCAGTGGAAATAGCATTTCCGTTAGGCTTAGTTCCGTTATCCGAAATGTCGTCTTTGCACGTGTAAATTCTTACACCTAGGGTTTATTTGTTTGGTCGGCCTTATCCCCGGTTTCATTTTCTTTCTTCTCTTTCTCATTCTTTTCTTCTTCTTCCTTCTGTGTTCTTTCCGGATGAGGATTTGAGAGATTTTTAGATCAAGATAAGAAGAAAATGATCAAGAGTTAAGTGTTGTTGGTGGTGTTCTTGTTGATTGATCGTGATAAGAAGGAGGGATGACGATTTATAGATTAATCTGAAAGTTAGGGTTACTTGAAGAAATTGAAAGAAGAATTTGGAGTTGAAACTAAAGGTTTAAAGGGAGATTTGAGATGGGTTTTATGTTAATTGAATCGTAAAGAGGAATCAATAGTCGAATTACAATTTCAGTGAAGGATTGGTGAATCAGGGTTTGTCCTGTTCTTCCCCAAATCGTGAAATTAGGGTTCTTGAGTTTCAATCAATAGATAGAGAAGATGTATTAAAGGTTAAGAAGAAATCTAAAGGGTGTGTTGTTGTAGTTTCAAGAAGAATTGAAGCCTGTAGAAATATTTTCTCTGTTCTCTCCAAAATGCAAATTTTGTTCGAATGAATGGATGTTGGTACTACTATATAGCAAAACGGTCTCGAAATGCAACTCAATTTGGATAGTGACAAAGAAAGATTGATTTTCCATGGACACTACTATATAGCAAAACTGAAGAATTAGAAAGAAGGTGAAACCGTCATCCTGCAAATTTAGCCAAAGAGTGAGACATTTCTTAACGGAAGGTAATGGAAAATTATCCGATATCCCGTTAAGTAATGGTAACGGCAATGGAACTGATTTCTTATTTCCGGCGGAAATTAACGGATAATGGATATCCGCTAACTTTTAATGGCAACGGCAGCGGCATAGGCATTATCCGTTTCGTTAGCATCCATTGACAGCCCTACCAGGGGATATTAAGGTGCGTATGAGGAACATACTGCCAATAAAATGAATTATATTCGTTCTTCAGATAGCTTGGTCTTCGAAAAATAAAATCCAGTTCCTACGATCCCCCTGCATTAAATGACACCCATGTTAAGTCCAGACACTTTGTAGCTGATAGAAATTGAGATGTTTCGGGGCTCTGATACCATGATAGAAATTGAGATGTTTCGGGGCTCTGATACCATGATAGAAATTGAGATGAAACTTCGGAGCTCTGATAGCATCTTAGATTTGTGGTAAGAGTAAGGATCAGATAAAATAAAGAATACACAAGAGATTATAGTGGTTCGACACTAACGCCTACGTCCACTGAGAAAACCCCATAGAGGTGAATGATATTGATGCTCAATACTAGAGATGATTTACAAACCCCACACACATAAACTCACATAAGGAGAGAGCTCTCAACTCTCACTTACTAAGGACCCAATCTCACTAACTTTGGATGACTACAAATGATACTACAAATGCCTATTTATAGGCTTACAAAGAGAAGAAGAGAACTATGCCTATGGAGGCTAACAACTATACCTATGGAGGCTAACAACTAACAACTATTAAGATGGAGGCTTACCTACCATGGAGGCTTCCACCAAACCAACTACTAGAACACTCATTTTACACATGTTAATTGTCTAACATTGACTCTATTTTCTTCATTCACCTAACAACACCATAGTGATAGGTGGCATATATTCCAACACCCCCCTTAAGTTGAACATGGAGAGAAATGTTGTGTACAACTTGAACGGTCTTTAAAATAGGACTTGGCAAAGGCTCCGATCGAGAAGGTGATAGTGGTGAAGCCTCAGGTGAATGGTTCCTGATTGTGGAAGGGAAGGGAGTCTCAACTGGAGAAACGACAGGGGGTTGATTTGTTGGTGGAGGATACTGATGACTCCTTCGTGTACGCTTCTGTGGAGGTGCTATCGGATAAGGTGAAGTAGGAGGGGAGAAACTGGAGATTCACGTGTCTTATTTTTGATGCTGGACGGAGGAGTTGATAATGGTGATGCAACATGTTCTGATATGCTGGACGGAGCTATTTTTGGCAAGGTTGGGTATGCCGCTGGTGGATTTCTTCTACCTGGTGGTGATTCTACAGGTTGTGGAGCGAGTGGCATTTTGGTAGGTATCCCACTCTTTGGTGGTTTTCCATGGGAAGGAATACTTGGTGGTATGGAAGGCACGATGCCTTTCGGAGCTTGATGCTTAAGTGCTACTTTATGTGACATCACAACAATTGGACGACTTGGAGATATGGATGGTACGATGCCATGAACAACTTGGGGTGGATGTGTTGACTTATTTGATGGGACGGTGATTGGAGAACTAGGGGCATTGATGGTACAATTCCTGGAACAACGCTACAAATGCAGCTATTGGTGGTACTACCGGTTCAACTGGTGGCTCAACTATGGGTGAAACTGCTGGTGCAGCTGTTGGTGTATCTACTGCTTCAACTGGGGGCGCACCTATGGGTTCATCTATTGGTGGAAATATTGGCGCGCCTCTTGGCGGGACTACTGGTTCGGATGTTGGTGAAACTATAGGTGGAAGTATTGGTGCAACATAGAACTTGTTGTATGATAAGTTGAGATGATTGATAGTTGAAGCCAAATGATGTGCAATATTACAAACAAGTATTGCAAGTGGACTGACACCCCCCCTCAAACTCGAGAGGGTCGAGTTTAAATACACCCTGGACCTGAAGCATGGCAGGCGGATTGTAGCACACGGATTGCGGCACGCCAACTGTGGATGCACGCGGATTTTGGCCTACAAGTTGCTTCCCGTGCAGAAAGGGTTACACTAAATGAGTGGCACGGAAGCCACAGATGCACACTGGCGGATCTGAGTGGTACGGAAATCACGGACATAATGACTGGAATCATTTAACAAGACACTGACTGAGTGGCACAGAAGCCACGGATGCACACTGGCCTATCTGAGTGGTACGGAAACCACGGACATACTGATACTGAGTGGTACGGAAACCACGGATACACTGACACTGAGTGGTACGGAAACCACCGACACATGGATGGACACGGATAACTCTGAGTGGGGCCTGCCTCTGATAGGAGTGGAAACTTAAACTTCATCTTGTAGCGGAAACTTAAACGCCCATTTGGATCGAACCTGGTTCTGATACCATGATAGAAATTGAAATGTTTCGGGGCTCTGATACCATGATAGAAATTGAGATGTTTCGGGGCTCTGATACCATGATAGAAATTGAGATGAAACTTCGGAGCTCTGATAGCATCTTAGATTTGTGGTAATAGTAAGGATCAGATGAAATAAAGAAGACACAAGAGATTAAAGTGGTTCGACACTAACGCCTACGTCCACTGAGAAAACCCCATAGAGATGAATGATATTGATGCTCAATACTAGAGATGATTTACAAACCCCACACACATAAACTCACATAAGGAGAGAGCTCTCAACTCTCACTTACTAAGGACCCAATCTCACTAACTTTGGATGACTACAAATGATACTACAAATGCCTATTTATAGGCTTACAAAGAGAAGAAGAGAACTATGCCTATGGAGGCTAAAAACTATACCTATGAAGGCTAACAACTAACAACTATTAATATGGAGGCTTACCTACCATGGAGGCTTCCATCAAACCAAATACTAGAACACTCATTTTACACATGTTAATTGTCTAACATTGACTCTATTTTCTTCATTCACCTAACAACACCATAGTGATAGGTGGCATATATTCCAACAGTAGCATCAAGTCTTCATTGGTAAATTAAATATTTTGATATTAACTTTTCATGTGTATAGATTGTTTATAACAAAATACAATCACGTATGAAAAAAAATGAATGACCCAACCCCGACGTCTGCTAATACATGTCATTTTTAATGGACATAAAGAATTTTAGCATGTTAGTCACTATATAGCCATTTTGTACATACTACCTAGTTGTAACTGATAATGGTCTGATTTTAGATAAAGATACTATATTAAGTTATTAGCTAGTAAGTATCTTGGGGATACTCAATGCTCATGACAAAATATTGTTTTTATTTGGTGCTTGTTATGGACATGATGTAAATGTTTTTAGCTACAGAAAGTGAGGCCAATGACCATTATGGACAGCTAAGCTAAAACTTTTTTCCCCATCATCTAGTGCCACTATTACATGTCACTGAGTCACTCCATCGGTTAATGAATTTTGAATTACAATGTCAATTGTAGTTACGGGTGTCAGGGATAATCAACAACGCTGCATACATACTGGTGTTAGATTGTGACATGTACTGTAACGACCCAACGTCATCAAAACAAGCAATGTGCTTTTATGAAGATGATCGAAAGACTTTTTCTTCATCATCTTCTTTGGATTTCGTTTAGTTCCCTCAGATGTTCTATAATCTAATCGATCAACATAATATAAGATCGAGATCGTCCTAAGTTCTATAATCCAGTGTTTTTAAGAATGATCCAGTTATAAGATCGTTGCTAGCCAGTACCCTCAAAATAGAATATATGATCTGGAGTCCGGACGGCTGTACCTATACAAGTCAGGCTATGGCATCAAAATATTGATGATTCAATAAATGTATCCCATCATATCGAAATCTTTTCAGAGATTCACGACCAAAACCTACAAAAAAAGGGTCAACTTAACGTCTGTGGTACCTAACTTTAATCCAAAAATTAAAATTGAGATCAATATAAAAATATTTAAACTTCAATCTTAATAATAGATAGATTATTAAGATTTTCATATCATACACCACCATTATGTTATATGTACAGTAAATTGACGATGGTGGTTATAGTTCTTTAGACTAAGGTAATAGTTAGGGAAGAACGCGAGGTTCTATTACCCACTTTAATTTGAGTAGAAAATTATTTTCTTTTTCTTATTGTGGGTGGTATTTAGGAAATATGTGGGTGGTATTTAGGTAAAACCATTTTTTTCCTTCTTTTTTGAAGGTTGAGGCAAGATCTTTTTACTCAAGGTGTTACTTTATATATATATACTAAGCCTTAACCCGTGCCGTAACGGCACGGGGAGTTCTGAATTTTTCAGTTGCTTAAAATTACTTCTTTTCTTTTGAGATAAGTTTGATCAATGCAGTTAGTAATCACAATGTGATGACCAAAAATGACATTGCCCCCTATTTCATGGACAGAATTATTTGCACCATCACTGGTAAAAAAATTTCCAAACACATAGGCAGTATAACTAGGGCTGTCAATGGAAACCGATAATCCGAAATACGATACCGATAATCCGGTTGCCGTTACCGCTACCGTCCGACATAACGGATAACGGATAACCGATACCGCTAAGTTAACGGATAATTCTCTTAGCGGATAACGGCAGTGGAACTACCATTTCCGTTAGGCTTAGTTCCGTTATCCGGAAACGTGTGCACTGCACGTGTGAATTCTTACACCTAGGGTGTATTACCGTGTATTCGTCGAATGAATGATGAATCTCATTCTTCACTTCAGTTTCATTCTTCACTTCAGAGAGAAAAAGAGCGAAAATCATCGTCTTCCCTGCCTTAAAAATCATCGTCTTCTCTATAGAATTCTTCACTAGGGTTTCTTATTCAATTTACTTTTTGAGTTTAATTTCAATCTTTAAAATTCAATATTCAATTTAGGGTTTCTGAAATTAGGGTTCACAACAGATTTGTGAAATTAATCATGTCCCAATCCCAAAGCGAAAGAGAAGCATCAAACAAAGTTGGGTCTTCCGCAGAATCATCTCTCATTTTCAGGTTGCATCACATTTACCTGCACATGATGCATCCAACCAAGTTCAAGGTTCTGGAATAAATTCAACACTGCCATACGTTACACCTGCAATTCGTCCTGTAGAAGAAGAAGAACAAGATGTGAAGTAGATGAAGACCAGCTTATAGCGAAGAGAAAAAAACTATGAGCAAAGAAGGTCGATGTATGGGTTGATTTTCACAGAAAATTGAAAAGAAGTTTGTAAAAGGGAAGGAGGTTGGAATACTAATGGTGAATGCAAACATTGTCGCAACAAGTTTCCTCGCCTCCTGAAGAACCAAGGAACCAGCCGCTTGCATTACCATGCTGTAGTCTCAAAGAAAAGCCTCGAGAATAAGAAAGACAAAGGAAGCTTCGTTTTCCGGCAAACAAGATAATGCTCAAACTAAGTTAGCCAATTGGAATATGATGCTATTCTTACTAGGACACTTGTTGCCAAAATGATTGCTAAACATGGTTATCCAATCACTATTGTTGAGCATCCTTATTTTAGAGAGTTTGTTAAGTCATTGAATCCAACCGCTAAGCTTTTACACTAGGAATACGATTAGGGAAGACATCATGAGACTTACAACTGAGTTCAAACTGCAATTACAAGAACAATTTGAGAATATTACATCTAAATGTAGTTTAACAACTGATATGTGGTCATGTAAGCATACAAAGGATGGTTATTGTTGTGTCACACTGCATTACATAGATGAGGAGTGGAAAATGATTAAGAAAACACTAGCATATACTTTAGTGCCATCACCACACTCTGGAGAAGTTCTAGCATCTGTAGTGAAATCAGTGTGTCTAGATTGGAACATAGACAATAAGCTTTTTGTTGTAGCTGCTGACAATGCTAGCTCCAACAATGTTATGATGGAAAATCTGAAGAAATGGCTTGATAGCAAAGACTGTTTAGTTCTTAATGGAGATATGTTTCAAATGAGGTGTAGTAATCATGTATTGCACTTGATTGTTGGGTGGGGAATGAGAGTAGCTGCTCCATTTATAGATGCAGTTAGAGAGTGTGTAAAATATGTCAAGTCAAGTCAAGCTAGAAAAGAGAGATTTGAATGTGCAATGGCCCAAGTTAAGCTTCCCCCGCTTCAAGGTGCAGGGGTTTTGATGTGGATACCGGTGGAACTCCACCTTTAATATGCTAAAGGATGCAATTTTTTTGAGACAAGCTTTTGTTAGGCTAGCTGAATTGGATAATGACTTCAAGATACTACCATCTTCTAGGAGTGGCAACAAGGAATGCATATATGTGAGTGTTTGGAATTGTTTGATGTCATTTCAACAAAATTTGCCGGATTAAGTATCCCACAAAAATTTGTATTATAATGGGGGTGCAAGAAGTTAATAGATGCATTAAGATCTGGGAATCAAGTGAGCATGAGTATATCGTAGACATGGAAAAGAATATGAGGATAAATTTGATAGCTACTGGAAAGAAAGCAACACTTTGATGGGAATTGGAGTTGTTTTAGATCCTAGATATAAGGCTAGATGGGTGGAGTTTGTAATGAAGAGAGTATATGGTGGCAATCACTATCAAAGCCACTATAACAAATTTGAGCTTGCACTCAATGCTCTTTACTGTGCTTATGAAACAAACACCACAGTTCCAGATTATTATGATAGTGGAATGAGTCCAGCTGGATGGAGATCTCTGCAAGTGCAACTACAACTTCATATGGATTTGGTTATGAAGATTTTATTATGGAAAACAATGTCTTTGAGGTTCGAAGTCGGGACTGGAGACTTACTTAGCAGAACCAGCTTCTTCCAAAAGGCACAGCCATTGAAGAAATGAGGTTTGATATCTTAAGTTGGTGGAAGAATCATGCTCCAAAGTACCCAATTCTCTCAAGGATTGCAAGAGATGTTTTGGCAGTTCAAAGGACAAGTGTAGCTTGAGGAATCTATGTTTAGTATTGGTGGCATGGTTTCCTCACATCTCACGGAGTTCATTAGCTCCAGATCTTGTTGAAGCATTGCTTTGTTTGGGTGATTGGTCACACGTCGCTGGATATCACTCTCGAAGTGAAACCTGATGATTGTATTCATCGTAATGTCTAACACTTTTGATTCTTATTGACTTATTGTACACTTGCCAACTTAAAAATGTCTAACACTTTTGATTTTCCTTTCAAAATGCGAAGTTGAGGATCAGTAAGGTGGAATGGAATGCGGATGCAGTTGAGTGGAGAATCGGAGATGGTGGAGGAATGCATTTATAGACTTGCGAGTTGCGATTGTTTGCATCAAATGGAGATGGAGATGTCTTTTTTTTTGCAAAAAACATGGTTTTTCTTTTGCTATAACATCCGAACTTGTTTTCTTGTGTGGCATGAACATCTCAGATGTCTTTTTTTTTTTTTGTTGTGGCATGGATTTAGAACCTGCTTTGTTGATTTAAAACCTATTTCATGGACAGAATTATTTGCACCATCACTGGTAAAAAAAAATTCCAAACACATAGGCAGTATAACCGTAAAACTCACAAATATGGATACGATCACAAATTTTTAATAGTTAAGTGTGTTTATTTTAAACTTGCAGTAGTTTGTTTCTTTTATATGTGAAGCAAATTTGTAACCACGGAAAAAAAAAAATTAATAAAAAGTCAAAATAACTTATAATGCCCATAGTGAGTCGTTGATTTATTAAGATTCATTGCTTAAATGAGCTAAAGCTCTACAGAAAGAGTTAACTAAAAAAATGTAAAAGGATGAGGCAGCTACAATATCTACCGTAATCCAGAATTCCACATCCATTAGTTCATTTTTTTTCATAGAACTCTGGTCATGCACTTTCTAGGGGAAACTACGTACACCCATGTTTCCAATTGTCTCCTCTATTTTTTCAACCGTGCCAGGCGTTCCCTCCTTTTTGTAAAGATGGGGTTCCAGATTGACCTGCGATCATCATCAATTTTATCTGCCATATTTTTGGAATACCCAAATCACAAAATTTGTGATATAGTTCGAGTTCCTGCTATTTGGTGTCCACTATATGTCATGTATCAAAACCTCTGCTATCAAATCTATGGAATAGTGTGTTGTCCATGAGTTATGGTTGATGAAAGCATTGGTGACCTCGTAAATTCATACCCTCTTTTCGCCTCCATATTCAGGGTATCACCTAGAGAGATAATTTCACGGAGCAGGATTGTGCATCTTCGTATACATGTTCCACCTCATACGCCTGGAGTGAAAACCCTGATCCACTATTAGCTCATTCTTAGCTGATATCTAGATCAAAAGTGTTATAACTTATATGTGGCGATCTTTAAATTTTACTTATAGGTAAGACTGACCTGTTTTTTGCGGAGGAAGGACTCGACCATTTTGCCTAGAAAATCTTCAACTATAGTTCCCCCGGCGAAGAACATGGTTCCTCCTGTTATATCATTCACCTTCATTTCAACCGCAGCCTATTCAATGTGAGTAAAATAAGATCTGCATCGCATGGCATGGCATAGCAATGAAATGAATATAATTCAAACATGTCGGAAATTACTTATAGCGCTGCATATCATGAAACCCTCCTTGCACTCAGGACACAACATGTATAACAATCCTCAAAAATATGTACAGTAACATGGTCTATTTCTGGAAGAACTTACGTTGTCATCCGGACACGGTAAATCGAGGATCGAGCTCAAACTACATCCTGTAGGCTCGTCATTTCGTTACTTCATTATGACAGGTAAGGAAAATTTGATTTTTAATGAAGGTTTATTATGCTTACCATGGATGCTGCTGCGAGTTGGAGAAGATATAAGGATAAAATTTTCTTTTTGGTTTTCGTACTCCGAGATTTTTTCGTCTCCAGAATATGAAACGGGAAAACTCAGCGAGAAGAGAAATCGAGATTTTGTTCGTCTCGTCTCTGGAATATGAAAATGGAAAACTCAGCGAGAAGAGAAATCGACATGTGAAATCAAAGAATAATTCATTTACTCGGTAGTCTGTAGAATTAATGATATTGGATTTTAGGGGATTAACCTTGGCCCTTGATTTATCTTTGTTCAGACAAATCCTGACCACCACTAATAAAGGCAAACTTATCCAAACCTTGTTTTATACTAATGATATATTTTAACTTAAGGTATTATCTTTGGAATTATTTTCATTTTTACTTAAAGAATTATTTTTAATGAAATTGGAAACATGTCAAAGGACAAAAGCATCTTATTTCCTATTGCTGTAAATTATTTCTAATAATTTTCTATTGGTCTAAATTTTTTATGAAAGGCGACAAAGGTTTTACACTTGTTCCAAATTTTGTCCCATATTCCTATTGCTCTAAATTTTCTCAAGTGGGTCCAGAAGCTCTAGAATTTGAGCTTGACGCAGCTTTCAACCACAATGCAGGAAATTCTCCCGAAATTATATATATAACAATGGAATTACTTACCCAGTGATGTAATCAAAGGTTGTACATATTTTTTTGGAACCAATGCAGATGATATGTGAAAACGAAGGAATTCCTAGACTTGTTTATGTTTCTCGCGAGAGAAGACCAACTTATCACCATCGGTTTAAAGTCGGAGCCCTTAACTCCCTGGTATAATTTTCATGTTTGTATGTCACAAATCTGCACGGGTTATTAGTTGTCACGATGTACATTTAGGAAATTTATTTTCAATATATGGGATAAAACACCCACATCATCTAGTGCCACTATTTCAATATATGGGATAAAATCATTAGATGCACGGAACCAAATATTGTGTTATGATCCAAATAAAGCAGTAATAGAGTGGGACAGAATCTCTGAAACTCACCACGAAAATTTTGGTAATCTAATTTCTACAATAGCAGAGAGCAATCAGACTGGCAATGAAGCTTCAAAGAAGCCCAGGATCCGTCGAGCAATATCAAAGTCAAGGTTTGTTCCGTGTACAAAGTGAAACAAGTATGCTTACCCTTAAGGATACTAGGGTTGCTCTTTTTGGCATTTTTCTTAAGAGGGAACGTTCAAGAAAAATGTCATCTGAAATAATTCTATTTGATCAAAAAATTATTAAAGGAAAGCTCGATTTGTTTCGAAATGAAAACGGCAATCGCATCGCGCGTGCTTCTTTGCTAGTAAGGATAAAATTTTCTTTTTGGTTTTCGTACTCCGAGATTTTTTTCGTCTCCAGAATATGAAACGGGAAAACTCAGCGAGAAGAGAAATCGAGATTTTGTTCGTCTCGTCTCTGGAATATGAAAAGGGAAAACTCAGCGAGAAGAGAAATCGACATGTGAAATCAAAGAATAATTCATTTACTCGGTAGTCTGTAGAATTAATGATATTGGATTTTAAGGGATTAACCTTGGCCTTTGATTTATCTTTGTCCAGACAAATCCTGACCACCACTAACAAAGGCAAACTTATCCAAACCTTGTTTTATACTAATGATATATTTTAACTTAAGGTATTATCTTTGGAATTATTTTCATTTTTACTTAAAGAATTATTTTTAATGAAATTGGAAACATGTCAAAGGACAAAAGCATCTTATTTCCTATTGCTGTAAATTATTTCTAATAATTTTCTATTGGTCTAAATTTTTTATGAAAGGCGACAAAGGTTTTACACTTGTTCCAAATTTTGTCCCATATTCCTATTGCTCTAAATTTTCTCAAGTGGGGCCAGAAGCTCTAGAATTTGAGCTTGACGCAGCTTTCAACCACAATGCAGGAAATTCTCCCGAAATTATATATATAACAATGGAATTACTTACCCAGTGACGTAATCAAAGGTTGTACATATTTTTTTTGGAACCAATGCAGATGATATGTGAAAACGAAGGAATTCCTAGACTTGTTTATGTTTCTCGCGAGAGAAGACCAACTTATCACCATCGGTTTAAAGCCGGAGCCCTTAACTCCCTGGTATAATTTTCATGTTTGTATGTCACAAATTTGCACGGGTTATTAGTTGTCACGATGTACATTTAGGAAATTTATTTTCAATATATGGGATAAAACACCCACATCATCTAGTGCCACTATTACATGTCACTGAGTCACTCCATCGGTTAATGAATTTTGAATTACAATGTCAATTGTAGTTACGGGTGTCAGGGATAATCAACAACGCTGCATACATACTGGTGTTAGATTGTGACATGTACTGTAACGACCCAACGTCACCAAAACAAGCAATGTGCTTTTATGAAGATGATCGAAAGACTTTTTCTTCATCATCTTCTTTGGATTTCGTTCAATTCCCTCAGATGTTCTATAATCTAATCGATCAACATAATATAAGATCGAGATCGTCCTAAGTTCTATAATCCAGTGTTTTTAAGAATGATCCAGTTATAAGATCGTTGCCAGCCAGTACCCTTCAAAGTAGAATATATGATCTGGAGTCCAGATGGCTGTACCTATACAAGTCAGGCTATGGCATCAAAATATTGATGATTCAATAAATGTATCCCATCATATCGAAATCTTTTCAGAGATTCACGACCAAAACCTACAGAAAAAGGGTCAACTTAACGTCTGTGGTACCTAACTTTAATCCAAAAATTAAAATTGAGATCAATATAAAAATATTTAAACTTCAATCTTAATAATAGATAGATTATTAAGATTTTCATATCATACACCACCATTATGTTATATGTACAGTAAATTGACGATGGTGGTTATAGTTCTTTAGACTAAGGTAATAGTTAGGGAAGAACGCGAGGTTCTATTACCCACTTTAATTTGAGTAGAAAATTATTTTCTTTTTCTTATTGTGGGTGGTATTTAGGAAATATGTGGGTGGTATTTAGGTAAAACCATTTTTTTCCTTCTTTTTTGATGGTTGAGGCAAGATCTTTTTACTCAAGGTGTTACTTTATATATATATATATAAGCCTTAACCCGTGCCGTAACGTACGGAGTTCTAATTTTTCAGTTGCTTAAAATTACTTCTTTTCTTTTGAGATAAGTTTGATCAATGCAGTTAGTAATCACAATGTGATGACCAAAAATGACATTGCCCCCTATTTCATGGACAGAATTATTTGCACCATCACTGGTAAAAAAAAATTCCAAACACATAGGCAGTATAACCGTAAAACTCACAAATATGGATACGATCACAAATTTTTAATAGTTAAGGAAGTGTGTTTATTTTAAACTTGCAGTAGTTTGTTTCTTTTATATGTGAAGCAAATTTGTAACCACGCAAAAAAAAAAATTAATAAAAAGTCAAAATAACTTATAATGCCCATAGTGAGTCGTTGATTTATTAAGATTCATTGCTTAAATGAGCTAAAGCTCTACAGAAAGAGTTAACTAAAAAAATGTAAAAGGATGAGGCAGCTACAATATCTACCGTAATCCAGAATTCCACATCCATTAGTTCATTTTTTTCATAGAACTCTGGTCATGCACTTTCTAGGGGAAACTACGTACACCCATGTTTCCAATTGTCTCCTCTATTTTTTCAACCGTGCCAGGCGTTCCCTCCTTTTTGTAAAGATGGGGTTCCAGATTGACCTGCGATCATCATCAATTTTATCTGCCATATTTTTGGAATACCCAAATCACAAAATTTGTGATATAGTTCGAGTTCCTGCTATTTGGTGTCCACTATATGTCATGTATCAAAACCTCTGCTATCAAATCTATGGAATAGTGTGTTGTCCATGAGTTATGGTTGATGAAAGCATTGGTGACCTCGTAAATTCATACCCTCTTTTCGCCTCCATATTCAGGGTATCACCTAGAGAGATAATTTCACGGAGCAGGATTGTGCATCTTCGTATACATGTTCCACCTCATACGCCTGGAGTGAAAACCCTGATCCACTATTAGCTCATTCTTAGCTGATATCTAGATCAAAAGTGTTATAACTTATATGTGGCGATCTTTAAATTTTACTTATAGGTAAGACTGACCTGTTTTTTGCGGAGGAAGGACTCGACCATTTTGCCTAGAAAATCTTCAACTATAGTTCCCCCGGCGAAGAACATGGTTCCTCCTGTTATATCATTCACCTTCATTTCAACCGCAGCCTATTCAATGTGAGTAAAATAAGATCTGCATCGCATGGCATGGCATAGCAATGAAATGAATATAATTCAAACATGTCGGAAATTACTTATAGCGCTGCATATCATGAAACCCTCCTTGCACTCAGGACACAACATGTATAACAATCCTCAAAAATATGTACAGTAACATGGTCTATTTCTGGAAGAACTTACGTTGTCATCCGGACACGGTAAATCGAGGATCGAGCTCAAACTACATCCTGTAGGCTCGTCATTTCGTTACTTCATTATGACAGGTAAGGAAAATTTGATTTTTAAAATACCATGTGGCTTATAAGATCATGGTTGTGTCTGGAGTTGGTTGTTCCTGGGTTCTCTGTTGGGATGTTTAGTCGGACTCGAAAAACCTAACTTCAAAAAGCAACATATTAAATAGGTTAGTTTTTTAAAAATTCCTGTTAATAACAGTGACTGTAGTATGGTTAGTACCTGAAAGAAAGCTTCTGCTTGAGCAACAGCTTCCAGAGCGTGCTTCTATACTGAGCGGCTTGCTTTCTTCGTGAAGTAGATTGAAATGTCATGTTGAATAAACAAATTCAGCTAGCTTCGGTTCATACTGCAGGATCTTTCCGGGTCGGACAGAAGAATTGGTGCCATGTTGTGGATCAAATATATGCAATATGTAGTTCCGTTATTATATTTTTTGTACTATATGAATGGTACACTTTGGTGGCTTCCATGTCGATCTTTTCATTTCATTCCATGTTCATTCACTGTAACCCCCAACTCACTATATAAGTTACCACACTGAACTCGGGTTCAGCCTAATCTCAGGTTTTACATTCTAACCTTATTTATAGGTTATTCTGGTTTAGCCTAATGTCAATGCAGTTCTGTGACTTCTGTCCAGGTCGGCTTCCGTACATTCTCTTCTCTCTTTTAGTGAAGATATTTATAAAAAAAATTATAATTATATAAGAAACAAAACTACAAAATTATATAAGAAACAACATGATTCTGTCAAACTACTAAAATCAACACTTACCGTCTTATCTGGCTCTATCCAAAGGAAGCCCACTACTCTGCACCATAAAAAAAATATCATCACTACTCATGTATCAAGATATCCAAATATGGATGCTCATATTAAGACAGCATAAGCAGTAATTAAGAGGACTAACCACCATCAAATATCTCAGAATTTCCAAACATAGCTTGTTTTAAATAATCTGCTAGTGTTGCAACATCGTACTTTCTATCAACGCCATCACTAACCATATACTATCATGCAATACATGTTAATGATCTATTATAGAGGCCAAAGAGATGCAATTCCACTGAATTCACTCGATGAGGATCGGTCGTTCCAATTTTTCTTTACAAAGTCTACTCAAGCAAATGTTCATTTTCCTCCAAATTGGGAACATGCTAGGACTGGACTCACCAATTTCATCAAATATGATCATATCTAAGCATTTACTTAGTTGAGATGAATATAATGCAAATTGTAATACTCAAACCTTGTACTTTCAGAGAACTGAAATGGTGAATGAGACCTTCAACAGTAAATACTACCCTCTCAATTTCTGGGGAGTAGAGGGGAACATGAGAGAATGGTCTGGAATAAAAAAACTAATCTGCCAAATTCTCAAATAAAGTGGAAAAAAACTACAATTATATAAGAAACAAAATTGAAACGAACAATTTTGGTGGATTAGTTAATGGACTGAAATCCAACCTATATCTATGATTTATTCTTTCCTCAACTTCTATGAAAATATTTAGCCTCTACCCTAGAATTAATAATAGAAGTCTTTGAGATAACACTTATACCCGCTAGACACTATTTGATTAGTTCATATCAAATGTGATAAAAAAAAATCTTGGTGGAATTAGTGGAGAACAACGTAAATTTCCATGTTGAAAAGATAATGGTATATTATCAGTAATGCAGGTAGAAAATTATTTTCAATATAGTGGAACACTGCTGCTTCTACGCCACTTCCACAATCGCTGAGATTACAGTTGATCTGATTCGTAGCTTTAACCGACTATCATTAAGAAAATGCATATTCACTATTTGGGGAAAACATATTTTTTCCATCAGTTAGATACTATTCAATGAATTACAGATCAGATGTACCTTAGGCTCATGATTATCAAGTGTTACACACAACACTTCTTCCTGTAATGTCTATCCATAGCTTCCACATTCAGGCACCTCAACACCCACACAACATCTGGATCTACATATTACAATGAATTGTAGTTAATTGCCAGGGAAAAAATTCATCAGTGACAACATAAATATTTTGAATGCAAGTGTTCAATTTGGTCGTATTCAGGTAAAGTGAATATGCATGTAGCTAGGAATTTCAGTTAAATTTGTGTACTCAAACATCTTATGGTTGCTCAAAGGTCATTTAATACCGTCCAATGAATCACTTGAAATAAGATGTACTCCAAGAAGTACGCAGAACTTGGAGAAGAAACCTACTATTATCTCATAAATTTATATATTCGTATAACCTTAATGATACCCTCTTCCCACCACATTTTTAAATACAAATGCTCATGCGCAAAACCTAGTAATATCCCTACTAATTACTTATATGATAACCTAGCTCAAGAAAAAAGTTTCCTTCTACTCTATCACTCCGTCTTACTTTAAGTTAGCCCCTCGATTCCATCCAAATGTACAAATAGTTTGAAATTATAGGAGTATCCAAATTCTTTGTGGCATATTTTAATTTTTAAAGTACTCTACCGCGCTCAATAAATTGCAGTAGTAGATGTCTCACGAACATATACCTTTAATTACCGGGAGATTTGGTACATCAATTTTCTGGATGTTTCACCAGACTGAAATCCTTCTTTATACAATCATCCCCTCTGTGAAAACCAAATCAAAAACAAACCTAACATAAAAACAACTCCATGAAGGTTAAAATAGGTAACAACAAATATAAGTCTACTGAATCTGAGATTTGCCTTTGAAGAGGTACTTCGAGTTTCAAGACGGTTCTTTTCTGATTTGAAGGGATTAGGGTTCATGATGGTAATGAGGTAGTAAAGGATAAATTAGGGTTTATTATGCTTACCACGGATGCCGCAGGGAGTTGGAGAAGATATAAGGATAAAAAAAAAATTGGGTTTCGTACTCTGAGATTTTGTTCGCCTCCGGAATATGAAAAGTGAAAACTCAGCGAGAGGAGAAACGACATGTGAAATGAAAGAATTCATTTACTCGGTAGTCGGTGGAATTAATGATATTGTGTTTTAGGGATTAACCTCAGCCATTGATTTATCTTTGTCTGGACAAATCCTGACCACCAATAACAAAGACAAACTTATCCAAACTTTGTTTTATACTAATGATATATATATATATATATATATGATGGAGGATCCCCTCACACCCTTAATTTTACACTATCACACATTTTGGACGTCCTTTTTGCGGATAAAAACCAAACGATAACTTATTTGAAGCTAATATTTTGGGGATATATTCTTCGTATAAAGATCTACGTACCCACCAAAAATGAGCACATTCCGAAACGTATAACTTTACCATCTAATACTTTGAAACTCAACCGTCGAAAGTCGACAAATTATCAACCGTTTAAATTAAGATTGATAGATGATGAGGTTTGGTATTTCGGAATGTGCTCATTTTTGGTGGGTACGTAGATCTTTATACGAAGAATATATCCCCAAAATCTTAGCTTCAAATACGTTATCGTTTGGTTTTTATCCGCAAAAAGGATTCCAAAATGTGTGATAGTGTAAAAAAAGGGGTGTAAAGGGATCCTTCCCCTATATATATATATATATTTTAACTTAAGGTATTATCTTTGGAATTCTTTTCATTTTTACTTAAAGAATTATTTTTAGTGAAATTGGAAACATGCCAAAGGACAAAAGCATCTTATTTCCTATTGCTGTAAATTCTTTCTAATAATTTTCTACTGGTCCAAATTTTCTATCAAAGGGGACAAAGGTTTTACACTTGTTCCAAATTTTGTCTCATATTCCTATTGCTCTAAATTTTCTCAAGTGGGGCCAGAAGCTCTAGAATTTGAGCTTGACGCAGCTTTCAACCACAATGTAGGAAATTCTCCCGAAATTATATATATAACAATGGAATTACTTAACCAGTGATGTAATCAAAGGTTGTACATATTTTTTTGGAACCAATGCAGATGATATGTGAAAACGAAGGAATTCCTAGACTTGTCTATGTTTCTCGCGAGAGAAGACCAACTTATCACCATAGGTTTAAAGCCGAAGTCGTTAACTCCCTGGTATAATTTTCATGTTTGTATGTCACAAATCTGCAAGGGTTATTGGTAGGCTCGGAAAGATACCTACTATTGTGTATACTGCAAGTGCACAGTGTCGACAAGCAACACAGGGCAAGCACAGGTCGAACCACAGAGACTTGGAGAGTGTAGAAGTTGATTCAGAGAGTAACCAAAAGGGGTTTGATTTTGTCGATCGACGATATGATTTTCAAGTGACTGAAATAATAAAAGTAAAAGATGCAAATAACAAGATATGTAAACAATGATAATATGGATACTAGGGTATTCAAATCCACCAATAACCTATGATATGCATTCAACTTGTAATATTATTCTTGTCCTTATAGTAGATTCAAGTCTACCGTATAACTAAGGTGTTTCTCCAATGGATAATTTAATCACAACTAAAGTATTTCTCCAAAGCATTAATTGTCTAATTAAGCACAACTAATCTAAAGATCAATATTTGGTTAAGCATGAGTTGTAGCATAATCAACATAGAGATATTCTAACTACAATGGATACATGGCATACATTGTGAGAGCAAGATGTTGAAAAACTTGGATTAAATTATATCTTTAAACAATTCTAAACTTTCAAGAACAAGATACAAGATATGAATACATACCAATGAGATTATGGCTTCATCTAAACCCTAGTAAATGAAATTAGAACATGAAGAACATTACAACAAAATTGAAATTTGATAAACTAACATGAACAAGCTATTCTTGGATGAGTTTTCAACACAACAACCCTCTCTATTTATACACAAAAATTCTCTCACACTTGGGATCCGAATTTCACTGTAGCAACCACTCAACAATTAAACAAAACATGTTTTCTTAATTGATGGATAGAATGGAATACAATGGGGGTGAGGTGGATGTTTTGGAAAGAATCCAATGGGGGTGAGGTGGATGTTTTGGAAAGAATCCAATGGGGGTGGGTGGATGTTTTGGAAAGAATCAATGGGAAATGGATTTGGGTCTTGGGTTTTGGATCATGGGTTTGTTTAATCTCATGAATTTGTAAACAGGTTGCCACTGATGCGCGAGCGGGTTGCAACGCTTCCAACTTTCTTCTCTTTTGTCTTCTCAATTCTTCCAAGCTTTATTTAGTACTTAAAAACACAAAATTAATTAATACAAATATTTATTCTTGAAGATGGTAAGAATGCAGAATTTGGGATAATATATGACTTTGAAGCGCGAAAGATGAGTTAAGTGCCAATGAAAAGGTGTATGAATATGCAATATTTGGCACTCATCAGTTATTAGTTGTCATGATGTACATTTAGGAAATTTATTTTCAATATATGGGATAAAACACCCACATCATCTAGTGCCACTATTACATGTCACTGAGTCACTCCATCGGTTAATGAATTTTGAATTACAATGTCAATTGCAGTTACGGGTGTCAGGGATAATCAGTAACGCTACATACATACTGGTGTTAGATTGTGACATGTACTGTAACGACCCAACGTCAGCAAAACAAGCAATGTGCTTTTATGAAGATGATCGAAAGACTTCTTCTTCATCATCTTCTTTGGCTTTCGTTCAGTTCCCTCAGATGTTCTATAATCTTAGTCAAAATGATATTTATGATGGTCAAGCCAAATCCGCTTTCAAGGTCTGCACGTTTAGTTTTGTTTTGGCATTTTTTTTTCATTCCTTGACCTCCGATTTTAACTTTTACCGGTAAATTGTGTAATCTAATATTTGGATTCAGACAAAATGGCAAGGCATGGATGGGCTAAGAGGGCCAGTATTATCAGGTACTGGTTTTTACATAAAGATAAAGGCATTATTTGGTACTCCCAAGCAAAAAGGTAATCGTAAATATAATCGCATTAATGGCATATAACTATAAATATACACTCACAAATTTAAAGTATTAGTCGTCATGAAAATTTATAATCAGTAATTACTAATCAAACATTGAAATCTGGTTCTTCATTAGATATCTATATTTATAAACTAGAAACTTGTTTTGGTCCATCTGTAAGATTCGTCAAATCGCTAAGCCAAAATTTTGAGTGCACTGACAATCACGAGGATTCGTCAACAACCTCGTCCATATTGCGAGAAGCTAGATATTTAACGTCATGTGCGTTTGAAAACAAGACTCAATGGGGTGATCAGGTAAGTTCATTAGATCAAGTCAATATAGGAAAACTTCCTTGAGACTGCTAAGTAATGAGTTATTAATATATATTAGCGAAGTATTAATTAATTTATAAATTAATGAGTTATTAATATATCGAAACATACCTAACTTATATGATTTAAAGATAAGTGTGTAGATCATTTTATCATAATAACAAATATTTGGAAATTTTAATTTCAATTTAAACTATTTTATGGCATAATATCAGATAATATATTGCATATTATGTGTATATATATTGATGTTATAAGTAAAACAATAAGAATAACAACACAACAAAGTCACTCTGGAACTTCTTAAGAGACTACAACATATTTAAGATGAAGTCATATAAATGTGAACAAGAAAAAACGAATTTGGATTCCTATTTTAATAAGGCATCATACTGTAGTGCTATCACACTGATTATTAATTTATATATTAGTTATGCACTAATGGGAGTTTGAATTCGTATTATCTTATAAATTTAAATGAGCTATTAACCTAACATACTAGTCCAAGTCTGGTAAAAAATATTATTTTAACTAAGTTATTAAGTTATCACGGATTAATTAATTTAACGAAATTCTACTATATTTGGTTATTGTGTATTTATTTTGTTAATTATTTAACAACTATCACTTGGTTATTACAGATGGGGTTCTCATACAAGTGCTTACTAGAGAGTACATTTACTGGGTACCTCTTACATTGCAAAGGATGGACATCAGTATATTGCTTTCCATCAAAACCAAGTTTTTTAGGGTGTACCACAATGAATATGAAGGATTCCATGATTCAAACCATGAAATGGTGCTCAGGATTATTTCAAGTTTGGGTGTCCAAATTTAGCCCTTTAACTTATGGAATGTCAAGAATGTCTCCACTTCAAAGTATGTGTTATGCATATTTTACACTGCACCCACTCTACGCCATATCTTTTTTCATCTATGGACTCATCCCTCAGTTTTACCTTGTCAAAGGTGTCCCCTTGTTCCCCAAGGTATCAGATCCATGGTTCATAGTGTTTGTTATTGTTTATGTGTCCTCTCTTAGTCAACATCTAGTAGAGGTACTAATTAGTGGTGGAACAATAAAAACATGGTGGAATGAACAAAGGATTTGGATGATAAAATCAGTTACAACAAGCTTGTTTGGATGTATCGATGTTGTTATGAAATCGGTCGGAGTAACAAAAGCTAGTTTTCGGTTAACAAACAAGGTAATAGATTCTGATCAACAGAAAAAATATGAGAAGGTTTGGTTTAATTTCCAAGGAGCTACTATTTTTATGATTCCATTATTCATATTGGTAATATGGAATTTGGGATGCTCCATTCTTGGAGTAAGAAGAGTTTTCATTAACAAGAGCCTCGAAGATATGTTTGGACAAGTTTATGTTTCGTTTTTCATCCTAGTTTCAAGTTATCCTATCCTTGAAGAGATTATAACAAGGAAAACTAGGAGTATTTAGGCATATGAAGCTCGAGCAATTATGTAATGTTTTTTTGTAACATCTTTCTTTCTTATTCCATCTTGGATGTAATGTTAGATCAATTCATGGATCAAAGAGATAACTAGATTTCATTCCATACTTTGTCATCTTTAAATCATCTCATCCTTTTCCGTGCCATGTTGAATATATGAAGATTTTTTTTTTCATTCGGGCCTCTGAGTCATGAGTATGGTACGTCTTCTAATTCAATATTTTTACTGTAATCCAAATTGCATGGAAAGTTAACTAATATGCTATCATTTTAAGAATGTTTGAGATACTGACCGACACTTAATTAATTTATGTGAATAAAAAGTGCAATTAAAATATTTTTGCTCAATTTCTATCGATGCATTCATTTAAGTACCACTCATAATACCGATTGTATATCAAAAGGCTATGTGATAGGATGTCTTTAACAACTTATTCTTTTTAAAATGGAACTAGGAGCCTCGACCACTATAGGAATTAAGAGGAAGCCAATGGGACTTGGAAAATTAGTTTATTTGAGGTTCCACTTGGATGGGAAAATAAGTTTCTCATGGTGGAAGAAAGAATACATCGGCGAAGATTGAGCCAAGTGAGGATCGGTTCAGTGTTGGATGATTGGTTCAATTTTCAACTACAACTGTTAAATACCAACAAGCATGAAATGTCTATATTTTTACACTTATAAACCATATTCATTTTCAAATGCTCATCTCACATTGAATTTCAATTTTCTCTACAATTTTTATTTACTAAAATTTCTTTTAATTAATTGTTCTAGTTCTATAAATCTCTTAATAGAAATTTCTCAAGATGCATCCAAAGTCAGACAACCAACACAAGCTTTTTGACTTTTCTTACGCCCATTTGAAGCTGTGGTTGACAAGATATGTGTTGGTTTTAGAAAAAATAGGGAATGGAAAAATGACTTCAAGTTTTGGAACATTACCCAAGAAATTCTTCTACTAAAGGGAAAGAATCCTTCCAGTTTTTAAGGTTAACTACCATGGTAGCTGTCACAGGTTCACAACACCCAAATGCTACAACCAACTTGAAAATGGCAACTATGCTCCACAGCACAATTTCATCCAATTCGCACTTAGCCAATACTTCTACTTCTTGACTAATTCTCTATTCAGCCCATACCAAATATAGGTTATGCTCACAAATCTAATAAGCTTTCAACCAAATACAAACACTCCGCTTGATGCATAAACTATAATCTAAAACAAGGGACAAATGCACCAACGGAACTTAGTTTTAAACTAGGCCGTAGCCTTTTATTTATTGCACACTTAGGGTTACACACTCTTCTTGTTCTGTATTACCCAATCCCTTCACAAGATCAGGCTTATATAGCCTTACAAAAGCTATGTACAAGTAACTGTCAGGCAGTTACAGATTTACTTTAAGCTAGGCAGTTAACCAACTGTGCCAACTGAAGTCAACCAACTCTAAAGCTAAACAAACAAGTCCTATCCTTCAATTATGTATAAAGCAACTCAACTTCCGTGTAACCAACTTTAAAACCGTCAAGGCCATGTGCCCGGCACATGTCATCTCGCCTCTTGCATAATGATTGTGTCTGCTAGCCAACGTAGCGCCATCACTGCTGAGCATCATTCTACCAATGATGCGAGTGTGGTAATGCAAGTCTTGCTTTCATGTATGTACGCCTCATGCATACATTTCTCATGCCAAACTCATTTGGCATCTCTTGATACTAATCTCGCGTCATTGGCCATGTCCAAACCCTGATTGGCATATGTCATTGTCTAGATGCAACTCAGACATGCACTCCGCACATCTGACACTTTGGCCAAGCCACTAATAATGCACCACAGTGTAGCATTAATTCACTTGGCCACTTGACAACCATGTCATAGACCTCCCCCACTAGCTGAACTCGACGCCCTCGTCGATTATTTTTGTTATAGGTAAGGCTGAATGTGTTTTTCAAATTGTCATAATATAGTATCCTTCTCCCAAGAAGCTTCGCAGTCTGGAAACCCTTCCACTTAATCAGAAAATAAGTTCTCATATTCTTCTTTCTTTGCCCGTTAGCTCGATCATCAAGTATTGCCTCAACTTGCTTGTCGAATTGTGTTCTGCTTTACTGTTGGTGCATGCTTCGCTTGTTGTCTCAAAGTGTCCAGCAAATCAGGATGGAACTTCTTTAGGAAGCTGACATGAAAAGTGGGATGCACTTTCAACCTTTTAGGCAACTCAAGTATGTAAGACACCTTAAAGGGACCATCATATCTTGGAATTAAGCCTCTATGCACTATCTTGCTAGAAATATTCTTCCAAATCTTGGGCGTTAGCTTTAACAACACCATATCTTCCACCTCAAATTTCACATATCTGAGACGCAAATCAGCATACTTCTTCATTCGTCTTTGTGCCTTAGATAAACTATCACACGCCTGCTCAGTCATCTCTGTTTTTGACCTTGCATAACGATAAGCTGTTGGACAAGAACCTTGCTTCTTAGCTTTTGGCACCTCATGAGGGGTTAATGGTTGCTGGCATGTCGCTAAATCCAAAGGACTCAACTCTGTTGATGAACTCTTGTGAAAATTGTAACAAAATTGGGTTGTATCTATCAATGCCACCCAATTCCCCTGGCTTGCAGTCAAATAGTGACGCAAATACTCTTTTAGCAATGTGTTTGTCCTCTCCGTATGACCATAGGTTTGGGGTGATTGCTAGTAAAAAACTTTAGTTCGGAACCAAGCATTCCAAACAAGGAGGTCCAAAACCTGCATGTAAACCGTAAGTCTCTATCACTCACAATATCTCGAGGAAGTCCCCAATACTTCACTACATTCTTGAAGAACAGATCCGCTGCAACGTATGCATTATAAGAATAGGGGCAGGGAATGAATATAGCATACTTCGAAAAGAGATCAACGACAACCATTATCGAGCTAAAGCCTTGCACCTTTGGAAGCCCGTTAATAAAGTCCATCGACAAGCACTACCATGGCTTGTATGGAATCGGCAAAGGCTGTAGCAATCCTGCTACGCTTCTCCTTTCCGTCTTATCTAGTTGACACACTAAGCATGTCTTCACATATAATTCAACATCTTCTTCCATCTTAGGCCAGTAGTAAGAATGAGCTATCAAAGCGTGTGTTCGTTCCATTCCTGGATGACCATCCCAAATGGAATCATGTGTCTTTCGCAAGAGTTCCCTTCTCAATCCACCTAAACTAGGTACATAAATTCTTTCTCCTTTGGCTTAAATGACTCCATTATCTAGCAAATATCGACGAATGATCCCATTACAGATCTTCTTAGTTAGGCGCACACAAGCCTGATCATTCTTCATCTATTCTTTGATTCGAGGCAACAACTCTGCCTTAATCGTGGTCAGTGCCGTAACATATTCTTCCACCAACTTTCTGCTTAACGCATATATCACATAATTAAGCCTTCCTGTCTTATGCTAGAACTTGTATTCGAACTCGCTCAAAAATTCAAGCCACCTTGCTTGTTTTGGCGATAATTTCTTCTGGATCGAAAAGAACGTAATGGCCACATTATACGTCCTTATGATAAAATAAGTTCCCAACAAATAATGGCGTCACGTTCTTAGGAAATATATCACTGCCAACATCTCTTTATCATGCACAGTGTATCTCCCTTCAGCATCGTTAATCTTACGACTCTCGTAAGACACTAAATGGCCATCTTGCACTAAGAATCCCCCTAGAGCCCTGTCTGAAGCATCAGTGTGCACTTCAAATAGTATATCGAATCTAGGCAAGCGAAGAACTGGTTCTGTCGAGACCGCTTCGTTCAATGCATCGAATGACCGCTGACACTCGTCAGTCCATGCCCATGATTTTTCCTTCCTCAACAAATATGTCAAAGGGGCGACTTTCTTTGAATAACCAACTATGAAGCGCCGGTGATAGTTAGCTAAACCCAAGAAAGAACGAAGCTCTCCAAGCTTCTTTTGCTCAAGCCAATCCATAATGGACTCTACATTTTTCTGGTCCATATGCACGCACCCTTGCGATATCACATGGCCAAGGAAAGTAATTGTGGTCTGGGAAAACTCACACTTTTCCTTTTTCACATACAAACTTGCTTCTCTAAGATTTGCAAACACTTTGCGAAGATGCATTGCATGCTCTTCCAAAGTCTCACTATAAATGACTATGTCATCCAAGTATACCATAATAAAGTGGTTGATGTACTCAGCAAATACATCATTCATCAGGTTGCAAAATGTTGTTGGGGCATTCGTCAAGCCGAAAGGCATCACACAGTATTCAAACGATCCATACCTTGTTACCATTGCAGTATTTGGTTCATCTACTTCTTCTATGCACGCTTGGTAATAACTTGAACACAAATCCAACTTGGTGAAGAATTTGGCCTTGGCTAAACGATCAAACAAGTCTTCCACTAGCGGAATTGGATACTTGTTCTTCACAGTTAGCTTGTTCAAAGCCCTATAATCAACACACATACAAAGAGAGCCATCTTGCTTCTTTTGGAAAAGAATTGAAGCACAAAATGGAGCTTTAGACGGTTGTATGTATCTTGCCTCTAGCAGTTCAGAAATCTTCTTGCGCATCTCCCCAAGTTCTAGCGGTGACATACGATATGGTGTTTGTGCAGGCGGCCTCGCGCCTGACACCAATTACATCATATGATCGATCATACGTTGTGGTGGTAGCGTCTTAGGTAGTTCTGCAGGCATCGTGTCTGAAAACTCTTCTAAGACCTCAATTATTCCATCCTAAACTTCTACTACCTTTCCTGGTTTGATCTCAACCAACACTCCTAGGAAAGTAGCCAAGCCTTGGCATATACCTTCTTTTACCTGAATCGCAGACATATATGGCTTAGGTATCTAGTCTGGTTCACTTTGCCTCACCATAGAGACAAAACATGGGTATTGATGGTGATGTATCAATATCCCATTTCTATGAGGTAATGGCGATGCCTTCGCCGCCCAAAAGAAATCCATGCCCAAAATCAGGTCATAATCATCCATGACCATCACTAGAAAATCTAGTTTTTCTTTCCATTCTCCAACTTGCATATCTGCATTGCGAACTTTCTCTCGACTGACTTGTGGTTCTGCGTTAACAGTATTGATGGTACTAGACGCACTAGTAACTATTAAGTTCAATGCCATGGAAATGTTTGGATGAATGAAATAATTGGTAGCACTAGTATCAGCCATCGCTAATACCCACTCTCCATTGATCTTCACCTCAACATACATCAGTCCAGAAGGCATCTTCTTCTTGGTGTGTGCTTTGCTCCCTAGTAAACGACTGATGTTGCGATGTTAGCCCCTTCCAACATCATGCTGAGCCTTCCCAGCATCGTGATGTTTCTTATCAGGACTTGCAACATCTCTGGTACCCTTAGTGTAATTATGATATGTAAAACAACTCGTTTCACCCTTATCAAGTTGTCCTGAGGTCATCCTTCGCGTATGATTATTTCTTGCAGTCTATTGAATATAATGTTCACATAGCCTGAATGTGAGCTTTTGGCACGATCTTCGACTTGACTTTCCCATGCCTTACACTCTCAGTGTGGATCCTTCACTTCAAAGGAAATTCTCGGCACACTTCAAGAAAAGTAACGAACTCTGTCATCCTTTTATATCTTAACATGAACATAGAGACCCTTAACCAGGGATCTGATACCCGAATTGTCACAAGTTCGCAACACCTAAATTATACAACCAACTTGACAATGGAAACTATGCTCCACAACACAATTTCAGTCAACTTGCATTTAGCCAATACTTCAACTTCTTGACTAATTCTCTACCCATACTAAATAGAGGTTCTGCTCACAAACCTAACAAGATTTCAACCAAATACTAAGAGATGCAGCAGAGGGTTCTGGTACTGAGATTGGAGGAAAATGGTTGATGTTGTTAGTCTCAGATTCCAGGTGATGGTTGTTATAAGTAATGGTACCGGCTATGAGAATAGAAGGTGAGTATGAAAGAGAGAAATGAAGGTGTAGGGACCGTAAAGAGGGGCAATAGATGGAGTTAAATGAATTTATGAATTACATATAAATAGCGAGAGCCACTGTATTTTGTTTTCGACAATGGTATTTGTGGTATGAGTTTCAGGGAATGATGGAGAAATCTGATAGTTTTGTTTTGTAATGGTGTTGGTTGGAGGTTCTGCGAGTTGGATGATGTCAAGGATGAGCTAGTAATGGAATTGTTTGTGTGGGTTGAACTGAAGGTGATGAATTGATCTGAAATTGCAGTTTGCTAAGTTTACATCCAACAAGGAACTGCAGAGATCTGATGCTGCTATGAAGTGCATCTGGAGTTGTGGGTATAAGATGCAGTTGAGTATTGCAGGTGAACTCGATCTGGTGGTTTTGGTGGAGAGTTAGATGGGTATTTGAGAAGGAGTTGCAAGTGGAATTGGTATTGGTGTTTTTGCAGTGGTGTGCTTGCTGAGGTTGGCATAACAGGGGAGAAATGAATGCATTGCAGCTAGGTATTGAAGTCAATAGTAGCTGAGTGTTGGAAGATAAGAAGGACTGAGTAGATTGAGCTGATGACTGCAACTGAGATGGAGAATGGGTAATGAAGTTGCAGTTAAAGGTGTTGTTTGTGTATGAAGACTGAGATGGTTGCAAGTGTGTTACATTAGGCTGGATGAAGCTGTACAAATTGAGAATAAGATTGCAGTTAAGAACTAAATGGATTTGGTGGAATGATGGTATTGAAGATTGAGCTGAAATGAGATACTTGAGATGGAATGCAGGTAATGGAAGTGAAAGAAGCAGCTGATGTTGAATTGGAGAGAGTGGTATAGCCAAGACGGCTGCAAAATTATGCACAACCAAGATGGCTGGCCAATGAGTTGTTATGCATAATGATTGCACAGCAGAAGATATGGCATGTGCAATGGCCTGGCCTAACCAACTTGGTCGAGTTAGATAGATGAATTGGTATTGACTTAACTTAGTGAGCTTGACCGTACTGACTCGTTTGACCGGTGACCAGTTGGACTTTGCCGGTCACCTGAGCTGTCTCTCTGACTACTTTTACGTCCAACTTCTGGCACTAGCACCAGTTTTCCGGCGATAGTTTTGGACATATTTTCATTTGGGTACTCCTCACATATGGGCTTGATGGATACCTTGTTATTGGACTTTTGGAGATTGGACCTAATCTTAGAAGTTGGAGAAAACCTACAAAAATGAAAAGTTTTCTACTACTTTGGATATGACGTATTACATTACTACTTGGAGTTTTGGAGAGCGGCGACTATGGTTTTCTTTCATTTATTTTTCATCTTCTTTATTTTATTATTGATTATGATTATGATGAACTCAAAAGCTATGAGTATCTAAACGCATATTATTGGTTATGGGATATAGTGGATCTCACAAATGATATTTGATTCAATGAATTAGTTTTGTCTCAACTTTATTGTTTATGATTCATGGTTTATATTGTCATATGATTTGATTGTTTGTTTTTTTCAATACAAAAAAGTTGTTTATCCCTGATTCTAAGTAGCATAATTGTGGGTAGTGCTTGTAGTGATATATCCTACTAGTCACAAGTGAATCATAACTTTTGTTAAAACGGATTAGTGCTTTTACACGTTTGTTTGCATTAATTAGTCTATTCCATAAAACTTAATGCTCTTGGGTAGTTAAATCTAATTATGCTTTCACACTTTAGGTTGATTTCGAAGTAGAATTCATATATGCATATTTAATGTGTTTGTGATGAAATCATGGAATTAGCGGGATATACATGCGATCAAGGTATCCTAGGACTTTTAATAAATGAGAGATTAAATTACCAATTCTAGTCATTGATGAAAATACATGTTTGTGAATGATACTATCCCGTGACCAATATCTCCCTCTTATTGATTATTTCCATATTTTATTGCTTTCAATTTATTTTTATTGCATTGAAAAATAAATATTCCCCCATTGGTTACTAAGAAACTGAGATATCTTCTTGATGCAGTGGGTGGTGGTGCACTAGTGAACAAGACAGTGACCCAAGCTACCGAGTTGATTAAAAAGCATGGTTGCGAACTCGCAACAATTCCACTTAAGAGGTGAACCAATGGTTAGACGGGTGCATGAAGTTAGTGATTCATCATCACACCTTGATCAAAGGATGGGTAGCATGGAGCAAATGATGCAAAAGATGGATGCGGTTATCTTACCTTCATATGATGAAGAGTTGGAGCAAGCCAGTGCGGTCTTTCGAAATCAGCAAAGACGGTATGATCCCTACTCCAACACTTACAATCCGGGATGGAGAGATCACCCCAACTTTAGCTATGCCAACAAGCAAGGTGCAGTTCAACAAACTAATTTCAACCGTCCGGGTGGATTTCAATCGCGATAACAACAATTTCAGTAACCACAACCACAACAAACAAATAAAAATCAAGGTTCTGATATCTATGCAAAGCTTCAAAGAATGATGCAAGGCATTTCTACTATGTTTAAAGAAAGCCTGCAGGAGACTAAGAGTGCTATCAAGGAGTTGCAGAAACAAATAGGCTCCATGGAAATTGATATAAACAAATTTAAGGCACAAAATAGTGGGAAACTCCCTTCTCAACCCATTAACCCAAAAGAGGGTGTCAATGTTATTACGTTGAGATGTTGTACACAACTTGTGCAACCCTAGGTTAATGATTCGGGCAAGGTGGAAACACCAAAGGAACCTGTTTTGGAGGAGAAGAATGATGATTCTCCCCAAACTTCTGAGGTACCTATTCCTAACTCTAAAAATCCGGTTTCCACTTATGTTCCTCCTTTACCTTTTCCTCGCAGATTTTCAAATTCCAAGAAGGCATAACTAGAAAACAAGATTTTAGACGTTCTTAAGAAGATCCATGTGAACATAGCACTCATTGATGCTATTACGCAAGTTCCAAAGTATGCAAAGGTGTTGAAGGAATTGTGTACCAATTGTGACTACTCATTTTCCCATAGTCTACGTAATATATGCAGCTCAGAGAATCAGACGCTAAGTAGTATCGATGCCTCTGTTGAAATGATAATGCTAAGTAATAAAAGATACTAAAGATCACAATAATAACGAAGAACACAAATATAATGTAAAAGCTACTAAGTTATCATGAGACACAAGAGATTACGTGGTTCGACTTTTGTCTACATCCACGGGGTAATGAGTGATTGTTTTGTATTAAGTTATGGAGGTTACAAAGATCTTAAATGCTTCCCAAAGTAATAGAGAGAACTCAAGTTGAAGTAAACACTTAAGTTCTAAATATTAAAGAGGTATAAGCTTAAGACTAGATCTTCTCTCATAGATCTTGAATGCCTCTAGTTTTTTGGTGAGGCTTGGTATTTATAGCCCCTTCTTCTCTAGGTATATCTTTACTGTCTTTGGATCCATCGTTTCCTGATATACCTTCCGTATAAATGGTACCTTCGTTCGCCTCTTGCTTTCTCCAGCCGAACTCTGCCACCTCAACTGACCCACGTTCCTTTTGGAACTTCCCAGCCTCAGTACAGACTGTACATTCGCTTACCGCTAGCCTTTGCCATTCAGGTTCCGCCACATCATCTCTCTTCACATCCTTGGATTATGCATGTAGATAAGAGATTTGTGCATTTAATGCTGATTAGATATGTCATCTACCTCTGTCCTTTCGCCAGCTGCCTCTCTCTAGACTAGGCTTTATTTCTTCCATATTAGCCGTTGAGGTATCCCTTCTTGGGATAAGATAAAGTAGATCTGCAAAGGTATCCTCTGTCTACAGAAGGCTATACAGCTATCCTGTATGTGACCACTAAGATTGTGACACGTGCTTCGCAGAATATTGGTATTCACAGTTTGCCCCTTTTCTTTTATATTCTACTGTTTGGTAGGATTGGAAGAAAAACTCCCGTAACACCGCCATTTTTGCACGTACCGATTGGGTGGTCCCCATATGTCCTTTCATGCAATAACTTCCCCTTGAATTTTGGGACATCCAAATTTTTGGATTCTTCAGCCGCCTATAAAAAGAGAATAAAGAGAGGAATTTTCATTAACTCATTTTCTTCTTCTTGAACTGTCGCTCTCTGTCTCTTTCATAGAGATTTTTCCTCCGCTATTATCTGATTCATCTCCCTTTTAATTCCTCAAGGATATGCTTCAACATTCGATCGTACAAGTAAGTGGCACTTGATTTTTACTATTGTTTTTCATGTTTCTCCATGATCGATTTTGTCTTTCCCTTTCTGATTAGGGGGTTGTTGATGTTGTTGTTGTATTTGCATGTGAGAATTTTAATTCCCCTTTACTCGTTCATGTTGTATGAGAACCTGGGTTTACTCCCATTTGGTATTTTGATGATGATTCTTCCATGATAGTTCCTCATCTGCAGTTTTATCCATGGTGATAAATAGCCTTTGGTTTTGCCTTATGATGAGTCTAAATCGTTTCTTTTGGTTGGTTTAGTAAAACCCATGCCCAAAGTATGCTTCTTTTTTCCCCTGATTTGCTTTTGTGTCGACTGTAATTATCAATTGCCATTGTTGATGAGATGTTCTTCCTGCTAATGTTAGGGATAATGAGACTCTCGAAGAATCCTACGCGGAAGGAATGAAGACCATCTTCATATACGGATCCACCTCCGCGGATGGATCATCCTGACTCTACGCCCTCTCCTCTTCCTGAGGATACTGAGGTACCTAATGGTACTGAGATAGATATGGTTCCGGAGGATGCTGCGGGTCCTGAGGTAGAAGAAGTTGCTATTAAGGATCTTCCACCTCCTCTTCCTCATTATGAGATTCAGAGGTTTCAGTTGCATGACAAGGATAGATACGCTCGCTCGTCTTTATCTGAGATTGCCAAATCTTTTCGCCTTCATAAGTTTGAGATCTCCTTTGTCGAAGGCCCTGATGTTCTCACTGAGTCCTTGATCCGGAGTTTTCCTTATGATGAAAATAATCTCCTGATTAGTGTCGGCCAACTGGCCGCATGTATGCTCCTCCCTTTGTTCAGTAGAAAGGATCCCTTATACTATGACTTTTTGTTTACCCAATATGATCCAGTGAACCAAACTCAGGTCCGAGGAGTTATGCAGTATGCTGGTAACTACTGGCATGCCCTTCGTGAGAGTTGGTATCGTAGTAAGGGAAAGACTACTTTGAAGTCTTACGACCCCTTTTCTAATGGAAGGTCTAAGCATGAGGATTATACCCTTGCCAACTTCAATGCCACGTATGTTGATGCAATTCAGAAGAGTAATATTCTTCCTTGGCGTGTTGTCCCTCATCGTATTCATGTTACTGCTAGGAAGATTAGGGATGGTAACAACCTTCGTTTGATGGAGGAGATTGATAAAACCGGTTTGACTGTTATCCATTATTCTGCTAGGCTGCCTTTGCCGAAGTCTGACCGCATCCATCTTGATCATGATGATTGTTGGGTTCGTACTCCTCTTCGTATGGTGGGTCCTTGGGCCTACGGTTTTAATACTGCTTATCCCAACATCCCTCGCACGGCTCTTTCTTTGCCTGAGAAGTATGATGGATATCAGCCTTGGGTTTTCAACCCTGCTGCTTCTCATGAGGTAACCTTCATATTTTTCTAAAGGTTTTTGCTTTAATATCTTTGTTTGACATTCTGATGGATTTTTTTTGCAGTCTGCCCCTGCTTCTTCCACTGGAACTGCTCTGAGCTCCGCTGCTAAGACTGCTCTGGTCTCTGCTGGTAATTACGTAGCCACTAAGACTAGGAAAAGGAAGGCTTCGGCTGAAACAGCTACGCCAACACCTTCGGAGGTAAGGATCATTGCCATACCTTTATGTTTGTAGGTTCCTTAGTATCTTTCCCCAGATCCTTAGCTTCCACATGTGTTTTTCCATAGTCCTCCAATAGAAATGGCAAGTTGAAGGCTATTATTGATCTTTAGGCATCAAATGAGGATCCCAAGGCTGGTGAGGAGGTACATGATGATGAATATATGGATGAAATTGAGGATACTGGCCTCACCTCTCATCTGGACGATATTGAGGAAGATTTTTCCAAGGACATCCCTAGTCCTATCCGTGCTAGCTCTATGTAGGGTGAGAATATCCCAATTGGTGGTGATTCCTCATTGGTGATCCCTGGTAGTGTTAAAGTTCCGACTCCTACTTTGTCTCCAAAGGTGCCTTCATTTTCTGCCCCTAGCGGAGCATTGAATGTTGTTTTAGTTGTTGATGAGACTGCTGTCATAGATTCTAAGAGTCTTCCTTCGTCTCCTGCTACTTCACTTCAATCAAGTGGTTCGTTTGATAAGGAATTTACTCCCGTGGTAAGGGTTAGCAGCTCAGACTCTCAGCCTAAGAAGAAGGTTGTGATTTCACTGGCTAGATTCTCCTTCAATGCTACTCCCGCCTCATTAGGGAGCGCTCAGTATGTTTCTACTGCCCCTATCAGCAAAGTTGTTGGACCTCCACCTTCATCACTAGATTGGACCTCATTGGTAAATCTTCCTTCTGCTGGTGATGTTGACTAAGGTGGTGCTCAAGTATTATCTTCGATTCCAAGTTCATCCACCATGTCGTCTCTTCGTCGTGGTGAGGGTTCAGTACTCGTGCCCCATGGTCGCTCTCAAGCGATTAGTGGAGTCTTTGCTGAATCTGCAAAGGGTAATCTGCCTGAAAATTTGAGCCTTGGGAGTTATGACGATGCTATCCTTGAAGCCATTCTACGGGATTCAAAGGGACATTTTTCTGTTGAGGCTGATCGTCACCAACTGGATGGTTTTTTTGAGATAGCTTCTCAGTTAGATGTTTTGTCTGCTCAATAACGTGTGGCTACGGATCTATTCTTTGATCCGGATTTCCTTCACTCCAGTCAGAACTTTGGAGAAATCCGCAGGGGCAGCATCCAAGAGATGGAAGATTTCATGTACACCTACGCTAATTTCCTTCCCCGCATTTCGCTAATCTCTTCTTACCTTATCGTCTTATTCTTTGTTTTAGATGCTCCGTCCGTTCTTATGCTCCGTTGTTTGCATCTTTGTAAGCAGATCGATGTTGGTTGTACTTTGTTCAAGTTTTATAGGGCTAAGTGTACTCATTTGAGTGCTATGTTGGAGCGTGCTCATCAAGAATATTCCCTTGTTAGTACTCAGCAACTTTCGTCCAGTGATGTTGCTTCTGCTTCTAAGATATCTTCGTTGGATTACGAACTGAGAAAGACCCATACATCCTTGGAGGCTTGTTTGCTGGCTCTTGAGAGGGATAACAATACTGCTAAAGTTGATGAGGATGGGCACAAAGCTGCTGATTCTGCCTTGGATGCTGAGTCATCCAAAGTTATAGGTTCATTTCTTCTTTCCTTTAACCTTGTTTTTATTGTTGCTTAGTTGCATAGTCCTTAGACAACCTACGCCTTCCATTTGGTGTCTCCGATGAGCTTAGACATCTTTGGGATCAAGTAGCCAAATTATCCTCTGATGTTTGGTATTATCAAAAGAAGTCGGACAGGCTGATGAACGTCATTGTTCATAATGAAGCCTAACATTCTCTAGAGTCTGCTCATAATGCAGATCTGGTGAAGCAGATGGCTTCGCTTCGTAAAGAGTGTAATGAAACCCTTAAGTGGAAAGAGGGTATTGTTTTAAATCAAAAGGAGGATATTTCTTTGGCTGAGAAACGTCTCTCGGCCCAAGAAATTATCCGCAAGAATTATTATGCATATTTCGAAGGTGCATGTGCTTCCTTAGCTAAGGTTACCGCAGAACGGAACGTCTTATCTTCTGTGGTCTATTCTCTTAAGAATAAACTTGCCGAAGCGGGATCCGTATCTTCTTCCATGTCCCACACATCTTTGGTTAAGAGGTTTGAAGAGTTATAGAATGTTTACCAAGTTCTATCCTCTGAGAATGCTTCGCTCCGGATTGATGTTGATGACCTCCGAACTGAATGTGATACCCTCGTGGAGGATCTTGGTGCCGATGAGGTGGATCTTTCTGAGGCTCAACATAGTTTAGAAGAGTCCCTTAGCCATGCATGAGGTAGCTTAGGACCCTTATATTATCGCATCATCCTTTGTGTCTTTTAGGTGCTTCTTCTTATTGCTTATACCCCTTATATCTGCGGGTCTCCTGGAGAAGCTTGTGGGTGCGAATGCCAAGATTAATTGTCTCGAGGGTCAAATATCTTCGTTGGATATATCTCACCAATTTTATGTTGATGCTAAGCTTAAGGATGAGGCGCTTCAGCAAGCTAATGATCATCTCAGCACTCAGATGATGAAGCTTCATCAGAAGTCGGCTTTGGATCTAGAGGCTCAGGTTTCTCAGATGAAGGTGCAATTTGAGTATTCTGCCATTAATTATATTAAAAGTGCCTTTGCAGGGGCTGAGCTCCAAGTTGAAGGAGTTGTATTTCCTCGTCTTCCTTACCCTTGATGTGTTGGGTTTCTCTTAACTGAACTCTTTGTTATGTTATGCCCCCGGTTGAGGGGTCTTTGTTGTCTCCTTTCATTGAAACAATGCTTCGTAGTAGTTTGCATCTTTATTATCTGCAACATTTTAGACATGTCAGTCATATTTTGGTAACATTGTTATCATACCTATATTATTGCATTAATATCTCATTTCTAGACGTATTGTGTCTTTTAGTATTGCACATTCAAGTCATCACAAGGTGCTAAGGTATATTTAACCTTTGGTGGAACATTCATCATCCTACCTAAGTATCCTTTGGCCAGAATGTACCGTGGTTGTGAGGGCTCCTACGTGGGCAATAGTTTTCCTGTAACCCTACGCGTTCAGCGCGAAGGCTTCATTACTTCGAAAGGGTATCTCTATAGGGGATATCTTACTTTTTCTTATTGCCTCATGGATGGAGCTATCACTCCGAGAATCCGAGTATTGACACATGTGCATTTATGCCTTGCCTTGTCTCATCATCAATTATGACGGAAGGTGTCTATTTTAACCCAATTTGTATTTAATCAAAAAAATGACTCTCTCTTAGCAAAACGTTTCTTTCATTGATCAATAAGGTCTTTAATACCTTCGGTCAGGGACAGAACATGGTGGACTATTTTCCATTCCCTTATTCTCGTGAGTAATCACCATTCTCTTATGGTTAGTACTTCATTAGGTATATTTCATTCCAAGGGTGTTGTAATACTTTACCTTTGAGGGTCCTGAGATAGTATGACCCTTTCCCAGCAATATCGTGTATGATATAGGGTTCGTCCCATGTTGGAGCTAGCTTTCCCCACTCCTTCTTCCTTTGATATGGTGGTATTTTTCATAGCACGTATTCCTCGCCACAAAGTTTCTAGGGATGACCCTTTTGTTGTATTCGTAGGCTAGCCTTCATTGATAGTTTACCATATTTTGCAAAGCCATTTATCGCCTTTCTTCAAGATCATCAAGCTTTTCCAGCATTAGGTCTGTTGTTAGGTTCTTTTCCCATGCCTCCGTTTTTGTTGTTGGAAGTATTATCTCCATTGGAATGACTGCTTTGGCTCCGTAGGTTAGCAAAAATGGAGTTTCTCTAGTGGCCTCCCTTCTTATAGTTTGGTGGGCCCATAGGATATTGTGTAGCTGTTCGCACTATCTTTTCTTGTATGCTCCCAGCTTATTTTCCAAGTTCATTGATATCGCCTTGTTAGTTTCCTCCGCTTGTCCATTGCTCTTAGGGTATATCGGAGTGGACTTATTTTTCTGAATGTTGAAAGTGTTGAACAACATGTCTATGTTCTTTCCTTCCAACTGCTTGCCATTGTCATAGACTATGTCGGCTAGTATTATGAACCTGCAGATGATTTGCTCAAACAAGAATTTAAAGACATTTGTGTCCCTAATTCTTACCAAAGCCTTTGCTTCCAACCACTTGGTGAAGTAATCTGTAGCCACAATTGTAGGACCAGAATATCGCCACATCAATACTCTTGTGAAATTTATAACGACATATCTGCGAGCTCTTCAAAAACACACTGCAAATATCGCAAATTAATGATGTAATAGACAATGACAGCATAAAACACGAGAAAAATGTGATGATTTTGCGGTTGTAGAGAAATCTCGCGAGAATGAAGCGGAGCTCGCGAGAATTAAGCGGGAGCTCGCTAGAACATGGCATGAGCTCGAGAGAATATAGAGAAAGCTTGCGAGAGTGTGGAAAGGGATCCTAAAATAGGGGAAGTGTGAGCTGTCATCCATTATGTAAACACCTATATAAAGAGGAAAGCAGGAGAGAGAAAGAGGAGGGACAATTTTCGTAAGAGAGAGAGAGAGAGATATTTTGCAGAGAAATATTTTTAGAGAGAGAATGTATTTTTCTTTATCATCTTCTTCCCCAAAACTAGATCTAGAACTCCATTAATGGAGATTATCAATGTAAATCAAATGTAAATTTAAACAATCATAGTGAAGAATCATGGATGTAGATCAAATTGATCGAACCATGTAAAATATGTGTCCATTTACAATTTTAGTATTTTAATCATAATTTTCATCTCAAATGAGTTTAGACCAAGAAATTATTATTAAGATATTACAAGGGGTGTGTTGTGGGATTTCCTGCAACTACATTTTGGCGCTAGAAACAGGGAGTAATCTTGTTGATTCAAGAAAGTTTAGAAAATTAGCAATTGTTGGTGATGAATTCAACTGTATCTGTGAGATAAAAGGGAAAATATAGAAGTTTGAGCGAAAGAGTTACATTAGCAGACAACAAATTCCATTAATTGCTGGGAGAAATAAAGAGAGGTCGAAGTGATGAAGGACGGAAGCAAATTTAGATAAAATGACAACAGCCGTAAAATTAAACGAATCTTCATAAATAATCTATTCTAAAAGGGGAGCTCCTTCCTTATTTTATTTCTTTAATGTTATTCTTTAAATTTCCAGATCTAGTGGTTTTGAACAAAATTTTAGCAGGATTTTCACAGAAACTAATAACCTGTTCTTGATCTAAATTTTGATTTATTCTTCAAAACGGATTTTCATATTAGATTTGCAATCAATATAATGTGTTTTACAACCCATATGATATTTTTTGAAAACATTTATGTATCCAAATTTTAGGTTGGTTTGGGGATCTTCCCATAAACCAAACCAAACAAATTTCTAACCTATATATCTTTCTTCGTATTACAACAATTAGCACCTGCTTTGCTAGACTATTCACTGAATTAATTGATTGATTGCAGTGATACATGAATGACTCTCGCAGCGATGAATTAAATTTGCAGCAACAACATGAATCTCTACCACGATAAAGCAGTAGCTAACTTCGCTAGGACATCACTAGTGAACAACGAAGAGCACATAAATCAACTTGGGCCAATAGACCTTTTTGAAAAGAAAGAAAGTTTGTGAAAAGAGCCAAAGGACCAATATCTCAGTTGAAGCCAGAGAATCATCCACTAAGTTCACAGGAGCAAGTGCAATTACCGCAGCAAAGAAAAATCATCAGAGAGGTTCCAAAAAACCATTATAATCACAACGAGCATCGCAGAAGCATAGTTACATCGAAGACAAATGAAAACAAATGAAAGAAAAGATAATCAAGAAAGAAAAACAAGAAAAAATTGAATCAATTAATGTTACTTCAAGAAGAAAACTATCTCGAAGAATTTCTGCTTTATGCGAATAGACTCAATAACAAAATCAAAATGAACAAGAGAGATACCTATATCGTTGTCAGCATTGGGAAGCACAGGCATCAATCACCTTAGGAAAGGTAAGTGAGTTCATTAGCAAAGACAAAAGAAAATGATTCGTTCCAGTGAAGACCAAAAACGTTTCTAAAAGTTCAGTTGAGAATTTGAAAACTCTTTTGTTCGCCAACAGTTTGAGGACAAATATGGAAGCTCCTTATTCACACATCCCAACAAATCTTAATCGACTATTCGCAACAAACTTCGCCATCAGCTCCAGCAAAGGGGCCAAGCATTAACTTATAACGCAGAGACGAACGCGAATAAGAAAGTACACCTAGTTTAAAAAAAAAAAATTCTATGAAGGTAAAGGAATCATCATCAATAACAAACGCGGAGAAAACGCACAGGAACATCCAGAAGTGAAAGGATAGGGGACTAAAGAAAAAGGAGAGTCTTCGAAGAAAACAAAAACCCAAACAAAAATCGGAAGAGCTTAAATAGTTTGTGTGTTAGGAACTCATAATTGTGTTGATATGTTGCTGGCAGTTAGGTCATCATGTACGGCAGGGAAGACAAGAAGAGAAGTATAGATTGATCATAACAACAGCTGCATCACCAGCGAGACAAGAAGAAAAGTATAGTACCATTTACTTTGTTAAGAACACAACGAAGAGTTAGAAAGTAAAGGAGCAGTGATGCCTTCGTCAGCGCATACAGAAGCTAAAGTAATTCGTATCATCATTGGGATCTCATGAAGAATTATCTTCAGTTCGCAAGGAACTATTCAAAGGGCATGGACCTGCGAGCAAGCCAACGGCACATTAAATAACCTACGAGCAACAGTCAAGCTCAATACTTGTTCTTTATAAAACAAAGTCATCAAACAAGGAACTACGTACAGTAGAAGTGTTGCCAGCAGGCTAAAACGTGATAGCTTGAGCTACAAAGGACAAAACAATGGAGGAAAGAGCAAAAGGAATAATTCAAGAGACACAATAGCTGCTCTACATCACCTAAACTACAACTCGAATTATTGTTTTCTTAATGTACAAGGAAGAACAGTACAGTTTGTAGAGAAAAGTATTGTGAAAGGAGATGTCAATTAGCTTATTGTTTGAGAAAACCTTGCAGTTCATTGAGGAAAACTTAGAGTGACATGCGATAGAATCACCCTCACCATACTGGAATCATCTATGGGGCCATCTTCGTTTATCAACCTATTGGATGATCTCTTAGAATTTAGGTTTATATTTCTTTTGTTTCAGCTACAGCGAAGTAAAGAGAACGATATAAAAAAAATTGTAGAAACTAATGAGCATGAGCGAAAGAATTCTGCAAATGTATCAGACCTATAACACAATTACATGAGCAAAAGAAAGAACCTGCTTTTACGCGAAAGAACAAAGCTACAGTCCAGCGGACGAAATCCATAATGGCAAAGATTCATAGTAGTCATGAGAAATTTGCAGGGCGGAGAGAAAACTTGCCGTAACATCACTTAATTGCACGAAAAACAAAAATACAAGTCACAGAGGAGTAAGATGCAAAAATAAAACTTATAATTCACGAAGAAACCAAAGTCCAAGCAAGCAGCGTCATCAATAAGTGACAGATTCTCAGTAAACCCAACAACAAGAAACAAAAATCCATTTTTAGTTCAACACAAGCTCAAAGGATCACAAACCGACAAGTAATTTCTCCCATGCAGTTCATGCACGTGAAACTTGCAATTCTACTTCGCTGCCTAAGAGCAGTGTTATCGACTGTCTGCGAAGGAGCAGAGATAAGAAACAATAAAAAATCAGATAGAGAGTAGAAGTGAGGGCTTATTGTGCTTGAAATGTCACAGGTGCAACAGAAAACGAAAGAAAAGGACTTGAATCCTTATCTAATAAGAAGAAAACATTCAGCAAATTTCAGAATTCTTAACCAAATCAGTGAAGTGATAGTCAGAATTGCAGGTCCAAAAATATAAATTTCCAGCATCTTATGCGAAAGAACCAGGATTCTCATAACTAATGGAGCACATGCTTAAAATTTTTTGTGAACTACAAGGGTGGACAGATCTCACGTGCATGAAGCAAAGGCTAAGACATAATGCACAGTAGAATAGCTTCTGCGAAGAGGAAAGTTCAAGCAAAGTTCACGTGAAGATATAATTCGCAAATAAATAAGTTTGCGAACATTTGCTGCGCGAACATATACTTTGCAAATGTTTGTTTCACCTAAACTTTCTTCACGTGAAGTCTTCTTCGCAAGTTCCTGCGAGAACAAGAAAAGAAGAACTTTGCCAAGCCCAGTTAGTGGGTCTCCTTATGAGAAGTATCGGTCCTTGGTGATTATCTCTCAAAAGGAATGCTAAGTTTCGCAAGATCCTTGATAATTTCGCAGAGAAGAGTTAATTTCGCATAGAGAAAACAAACTTTCATCAAGGGTGCTATAATCTCGCAGAGGCAAAGAAAAGAGTTGGTGATTATTTCGCAGAGATATCTCGCAAAGAAATGACAGAAATGAAAGAATAAAGAAACGCGAAAATTTCGCAGAGACATAAGAATGGGACGAACCTTTGTGGCGTACATCCTAGTTCGCGAATAAAATTTCGCAAGAGGAAAATATAAGACCTAAAGTGCGTCATATAAGGGGGTATCTCTTTGCATGGCTCAGGGATAAGGTTATACCGCTTCTGGAACCTGAGTCATGGAGATGTTGGGGTTAAAGAAAACCTATCCAGGAGAGGTACCTTGGATTTCCAACTATATAAGGTTATACCCTGGTTGGACGACCGAGGGTCTGTCCTAAGGAGTGCAGAGTATGACCAAGGCGCTGAGGTACACAGTTAAGCCAAGGGTGCCCGAGGCGTACGAAACTACCCTGGCCATTCTTGGAAAGTATTGTCTATGATGCACTCTGCCCGAAGAAAACTCCACTTAGGGTGCAGTCTCGTAACTATAAGCCATATAGGCATAAATGATAAGAGGCTGCGAAAACAACTGGTTATTGTTAAGACCGGATGTGAGGAGCTAGTCTTGTATGGCCGATGTGCCCTCCTTGAAGGGGCAACTAGGGGGAAGATAAGGGCGGCACCCTCCATTATGGAGCTGATAAGTGTCTAAAGATGGAAATGTCATGGGGCTTTACGTTCGCAAGAACATTTAGGCCTGTCATATTGTCGCGTGACAAATATTATACAGAGGCAAAAGCCAAGAGAAAAATATAAGATGAGATCAATGGGTTTTTACATGAAAGTGTAAAGACGTCATGCGATTTCATCGGAAGACGGCAATGTCACGGGGCTTTGTCTTCGCAAGAAAACTTAGGCATGTCATATTGTCGCAGAGAAATTGACAAAATGAGGATAAGGCAAGATCAATGGGTCTTTACATGCGAATGTAAGGACTTCCTGCGGTTTTGTCGCAAATACAAAAATTGGCAAAATAAGACCTTTAACTAGGAAGGCAAAATAAGACCAATAGAATAATCTCAAGCATTAATTATTTTCTTTTAAGAATGCAGGAAAGATTTGTTCATCACAAGAGAGGTAGCAAGTATTATTTAGAATCTCTCAGAAATAATATTCAGAATCTCTCAGAAGTATTATTCAGAATTTCTCAGAAGTATTATTCAGAGTCTCCCAGAAGGATTATTTACAATTTCGCAGTACTATTCATAATTTCGCAGCACTATTCGCGTCACTATTTCAAGAGCACTATTCATAACTTCGCAGGGTTATTCATAAATTTGTGGATTATTTAGAATCTCGCAGACACATTCAGAATCTCGCAGACACATCCAGAATCTCGCAGACACATTCAGAATCGCCCAGACACATTCAGAATCTCGCAGACACATCTAGAATCTCGCAGGAGATGTGATTATTCCGCAGAATGTGATTATTTTCTTAAAGAGATTATCGCATGAGGCAGAGGCAAGATAAGAATAAAGAAACAATTCGCTCATTTAACATTTTCTCAAGGATTCTACCTTCATAGATAAAAAACAGAGGCAACTATGGATTACCAAGAAAACATTTTATGTTCTTTATCTTCTCGGCAAGAATCATTTCCAAAATGGACAAGAATTTTCACCAAAAATGAAGTAATAATTTCGCATGAATACATGCAATACATATGACTTTCATTCAAGGACGGATACTTCTTATATTTTGAAGATTGAGTACTTCTTATATTTCTTCAAGGATACTTCATACTTCGCATACTTCAAGAGTTGATATTTCTTATTTACTTCGCAAAGATCTGGAACTTCACAAAAGAATAGAGGCAAGTACGTAATTTTCAAGTCCAATATTCTTTCGCTCGTTTCGTCATCAGCAAAGATCAAAGACTACTACAACAACAGATTTTTTTCTTAAAGATTGCTTTTCAGGCAATATTCAAGAAAAAAGAGGCAAGATGTAGGACCAGAATATCGCCACAGCAATACTCTTGTGAAATTTATAATGACATTTCTACGAGCTCTTCAACAACACACTGCAAATGTCGCAAATTAATGATGTAATAGACAATGACATCATAAAACACGAGAAAGATGTGAAGATTTTGCGGTTGTAGAGAAATCTCGCGAGAATGAAGCGGGAGCTCGCTAGAACAAGGAAGGAGCTCGAGAGAATATGGAGAAAGCTTGCGAGAGTGTGGAAAGGGATCCTAAAATAGGGGAAGTGTGAGCTGTCATCCATTATGTAAACACCTATATAAAGAGGAAAGTAAGAGAGAGAGAGAGATTTTGCAGAGAGATATTTTTAGAGAGAGAATGTATTTTTCTTTATCATCTTCTTCCCCAAAACTAGATCTAGAACTCCATTAATGGAGATTATCAATGTAAATCAAATGTAAATTTAAACAATCATAGTGAAGAATCATGGATGTAGATCAAATTTATCGAACCATGTAAAATCTGTGTGTTCATTTAAAATTTTATTATTTTAATCATCATTTTCATATCAAATGAGTTTAGATCAAGAAATTATTATTAAGATATTACAAGGGGTGTGTTGTGGGATTTCCTGCAACTACAACAATAAGGTATTTTCTTTTCAAGTTTCCCTCTATCAAGGGTCCTACGATATCAACCCCCCACTTGACGAATGGCCAAGGGCTGATGACTGAGTTTAGCTCCGTTTCTGGTGCTTTAATCTTCCTGGAAAAGCGTTGGCATCTTTCGCAGCGCTTAGCCACGTTCTTTGAATCTTCATCTATGCTTAGCCAGTGGTATCCTTGCATCTTGGCTTTGATGGCCAAGGACCTTATTCCACTATGATTGTCGGCATCTCCATTGTGTATATCATGGAGTATGCTTCTTCCTTTGGTTAGTGAGAGGCACCGCATCAGAGGTCCAAGAAATGACCTTATATACAGTATTCCATCATGTAGGCTGAACATTGCTTCTTTTAATTCAAGTTTCCGAGCTTCATTGACATATGTTGGTAAGGTATGTTTGTCAAGGTATTGGTGGATTGGAATTCTCCAATCATCCTATGCTTCATCTTTAATACCTTTGTCTGACATCACTAGTGGAAAACAGAAGTTCCGTGACCGTCAGGACAAGTCATATAATTGAGTTATACGACCATTTTCAACCGTCTCGTTTGGGGTCTCTGATAAAGTGTCCCTGTTTGGTACAACCCTTAGTCGTGGGTCTCAAAATAGCGATTGATTTTAGGAGTAAAGGGGTACAGACCCTTAGCCGTGGGTCTCAGATTTAAATTATAATATAAAAAAAAAATATAAATTCAGATTTGCTGAAATGACTGAATAGATAAATCTGAGATAATCTGACTGCATCAAGGTCAAGTCAGGTCAAATGGAACTCAAGTCAAATTCAAGGTCAGGGCAAAGTCAAGGTCAATTGGAACTCAAAGTCAAGTCAACTGGAACCCAAACGAAGTCAAGTCAAAGTCAAATGGAACTCAAATGAAACCCAAACTGAAATTCAAATTCAATCTCAAACTTGAGAATTCCACATTCATATATTCATTTTATCCATTGGGTTTAAAATTACATAAAAAAAAATGAAATTCTGGTTCAAGACAATACATGTCCAAACTAGCTAGCTTGTAAGTTCTAACAACAAGATGCAACAATTTGATTAATGCATAACCCAATTTAAAGTTCCAATTTATCTCATCGTTGTTCTACCTGCATGTATATAAGAAATGGTTAATAGCAGATATTTTAGCTGTAGGACGCATGATGCGTCAGCATTAATCAGTTATGCTTTGTATAACATAACTGCCTAGATTGCTCCAACATAAGAAATGGTCATAAAACTATGCACGACAGTATCCATATCATCATCACCTCTTTTCACTGATATAATCAAGTGCTACTACCATACCATATTCAACAGTTTGCTAGGTCTCCTATTCTTACATGTCGTATAAATACAAAACTATAGCAGGTAAATCCCCACCTTGACTAGCAATATGTAATTATCAACCACAATTAAGTCATTATCTATACAAATTTGCATACCTATTATAACTCCTGGAATATTTTTTAAACTTGGCTTTGGTGCTTTGGATGAAAAATATTTACATAAATCCCCATACATACAGAATATCTTTGTGGCATAACAAACAAACACAGGAACAAAAGCTATAAGTTTGAAAACTTGATAATCCTAAGCAAAATCTCTAAAAAATAATGAATACTGAAGTACTAAGCTGCAAGACTAATCAGGTGATTACCATCCAAGTAAAGTGTTTGCAAATTTTTATACGAAAGCATTCTGCCTGTAGTCGATATGGATAAAATAATAATAATAATAATTTGAGCAAAACCTAACATACAGAACAAATAAAGAGAGGGTGAGTGAAAGTGAAAAACCTTCAAGGAAACATAATAAAGAGCTTTAGCTCATTCATGTTGCAAATTCTCATGGTAAGGCATTCTAAAAAAAAAAGATAAATGCTAAAATTATTTCATCAAAGTATACGGACCTCCTCATTGCCCTATTAATTCTTAACCTAGCTAAGACTATTAAAGTTGTGTGAAATGGCTTATATATACAGCTCTGCACTTCCATGACTGCCTCACTTTCAATCTATCATACCTGCTGAAAATTGGGTGCTTTCAATATATCAGTGAAAACAATTTGGTGAATTCAATTGAATTCAGTGTGAAATTTTCCGATACATATATAGAGGTATGTAAATAGATAGTAGGATTGAACACAAACCCTTCAAAATCATTGATAAATAAAATCCCAAAATTTTTTACAAAAACCCTAAAATTTGAGATTATAAATTAAAATCAAACAATTTGAGAAATTTTGCATAGAGGAAGTGAAAAAATACCAATTCAATTCTTCATCTCCGTGATTGATTCAGTTGCAGGGATGGATTCTCCGTGATTGATTCAGATGGAGGGATGGAATTTTCGTTGTTTAGAAGAGAAAGAGATGAGAAATACTGCATGCCTAATCGAGGAAGAGAAAAGAAACCAACTCCATCCTTTATCTCCATCATTGATTTTCCTCAAATCTCTTAAAACATCATCATCATCAGATCCTTCATCAAAATCACCATAACCACTATTTGATAAATCACCGTTTCCTCCAATTGATAAAAAACTTCATACCCCCGCCACTTAATCAAATCCGAAAATTAATTCATAAAAAAAAAATCGATAAATCCCTAATTTCGTTAAACATTATAAATCAAAAAGAGAAAGAAATCATTACCTTTTTCTCTTTAATAAAGTTACGGATCTAGAAGTGATTATCAACATGAAAAAGAAGAGATTTTAGTGAAGAAAAAAAAAATCCAGATCCAAACCAAGCATCAACTTCAACATGTTTTGAGAGAATAAATCAAATAAAATCAAGATTTATAACATCCCATAGAGAAAGTTAATGAAAGAATTAGAAATACGGTCTTAATTTTAACAGGGAAATGAAATGGTTTCTCTGGGTAGAGAAACAAAAGAGAGATTCTTATCCTGCTGTGAGGAGAGAAGAGATAAAAGATAAGATAAATGGGATTACTTTGTTCCTCGATAATATCAATGGATACTCTTCGTATCCAAACCCTTCATCTACCAAAATAAATCCGAGCCATTGAAATACGGGACCCACAAAATTCTGACCATAATAAAAACCATTTCCATCGGTAGTGGATAGGGTCTCTGTTTGTAGGTTAAAATGGTAAATATTCTGAGACAGCTTATTAAGCTCTCGGATTTTTCCCGGTTTTTTATTACATCAGAGACTGCTTTGTATGATCAACGGTCCAACTACCGTTAATGAGGGTCTCTGATGTGGGTATCTAAACACCCATTTTCCACTAGTGCATGGATTGGTCTTTGTCAGACTCGTCGGCTTCGTTATCTGATTCTCTTGCCTCTTCATCTTTTTTCTCCTTTTCTGCTTCTCTCATGGCCCGAGTTTGGACGTCCAAAGCCTCCTCGGTACCTGAGATGGGTCCTTCTATCGAAGGTTCATATATCCTTCCAATTTTCACGGAGGTAGTATTTTTATCCTTCAACATTGATGATATAAATGCTAAGGCATCTGCGTGTTTGTTATCTTTTCGGCAGACATGTCTGAACGTTACGTTGCTGATCTTTGACGCATGATCCTGCGCTAAATTTATATATGAAGCTAGCAGTGGATCCAAAGTTTGGTATTTGAGATGAATTTGTTTAATGACTAGCTGTGAGTCACTAGTCAAACGAACATCCGATAGGCCTAGATCCCATGCCAAGCGTAGACCATGTATGACCGCCTCGTACTCGGTGATATTATTAGTATATTATTCTAATTCTAACCTAAATGCATAGATGAGTCGGTATCCGATAGGTATTGTTATCACAATCCCTATGCATGCACCCTCTCCATTGCAGGAGCCATCTACAAATATCTCCCATCTTCGTGAGTTCTGAGGTTCCAGAAGATCTTATGGTTCTTGCTTGTCTTCCTCCATTCCTTTGATGTCATCTATCTCTGCTTCGTCGTTGAGAGGTTGATCCGCTAAGATTTATGATTTCTCAGCTTTTCTTGTTTCAAATATTATGTGAAACTGCTTTATCATGTCATTCCACTTTGCCACCCTTCCAATTTTCTCCGTGTTGTCGAGGATTTGATTTATCTGAGCCTTTGTGAAGACTCGGATGGTATGTGCATCAAAATATTTCCTTAGTTTTTGTGTTTCCACTACCAAGGAATATATGAGCTACTCCGCGTTGGTGTGGTTACGCTCCGCTGAACTAAGTGTCTTGCTGATGTAGTATATGGGCTTTTCTCCTTGTCCTTGGTCTCGTACCAATACTGCGCTCACAGCGTAGCTTGTTGCTGCTAAGTATAAAGTGAGTATCTCACCTGGCTCTGGCTTCTATAAGATGGGTACTGAAGCCAAGTATTCTTTGATCTTTTGAAAAGCTTTCTCGCATTATGTGGTCCATGTGAACCTGCTTCCTTCTCTTAGTGTATCGAAAAATTCTTTGCATTTATCCGACGACCTTGCTATGAATCTTCCCATGGAAGCTAAGATTCCATTTATCTTTAAACTTCTTTTAATTTTTGTAGGGATGGCATCTCCATTATTGCTCTGAACCTTTCAGGGCCCACTTTTATTCCTCGCTTAGTTACCAAGTATCCCAAGAATTTTCCTGAGGTTACTCCGAATGTGCATTTCTCCGGTTTCACCTTCATGTGGAAGTTTCTCATGGCTTCGAATATTTCTCTTAGGTCTGACAGGTGGTTTTTTGCTTCTTTGCTCTTGACAATCATGTCGTCCACGTAGACCTCCAGTATCTTGCCTATCCATGGTTGGAAGATTTTGTCTACTAATCGCTGGTATGTTGCCCCTGCTTTCTTTAGTCCAAAAGGCATCCTTGTATAAAAATACAATCCTCGTGGGGTAAAGAACGCAGTATGCTCCTGGTCTTCTTCTACAAGGGCTATTTGGTTGTAGCCTGAGTATCCATCCATGAAGGATATCCTCTGGTAGCCTTCGGTTGCATTGACCAGTTGGTAAATGTTTGGCAGTGGGTAGCTGTCTTTGGGGCACGCTTTGTTGAGATTGCTGAAGTTGATGCAAATGTGTACGCCTCCATTCTTCTTGGGTACGATTACCATGTTAGATATCCACGTGGGATACTTAACTTCTAGTTTGAATCCTGCTACTAGTAGCTTTTGCAACTTATTTTTTACCGCTTCTTGGTAGATATCTTCCACCTTGTGTATGCGTGTCGTAACCACAACAAATTAATTAATACTTTACTACCTAATTAACAAGTAATATAGGGTAGTCAAGATCGATCCCACGAGGAGCACGAGATTCTAGTTGTAAAATTGTCACACAAAGGGGGGTATTGATTCGATAAGTAAAAGAAAATAAAATAAATAAACAAAACAATTAAAAAGATAAGAGAAATCAATAAGAGAGATTAGATCAAGGAATCCTTCTTCGCTGCAAAAAAATGATTAAAGTTATGTTATTTTCCACTTCTTATTAGTCACAGATTATCACCAACCGTAGGATAGCAGGTTCGCTTAGCTAACCCCAAAATTCCTTATTTCACTGAGTAACAGGTTCGCTTAGTTATCAGATTCTATTCAAAAGAACCACCTTGAGGTTCGCTTACAAGATGTAATTCCCCAAACGCATTAAGATTTATAAACTTAGGTTTAGTACTAGTAGTTAGACTCGGTTCACTTGGTCCACTTTCTAGCGTTGTTTTCACACACAATTGCTCCACGGAATCCCTCCGCAAGGTCTCGTGTTTTCTACTTGTGTAACGAGTCAAGAAACGATTACTTATCCCCTAACTTTCACTAGCTATAGATCAAATTAACAAATCAATTTAGTATGCATCCTAAACAACTTATCAATCAATCATAAACACTCTTAATATCAAAAACAAACGATAATCATGTGAAAATTCAAAGTAGATTTAAAACAAAACTCAAAACATGTTAAGAACTAGGAATTCATCCTCAATCAATTTAGTTACTCATGCTAAGGAGTTCACACAATAATAATAAAGAAAAGAAAAGTGTTGTGTGTGTAAAAGTGTATCAATGTGTATGGAAGTGTGGAAGTGTGTAAGTGTTGTAAAGATGTGTGTAAAGAAGTGTAGAGAACTCCTTTATTTATAGGCTTCAATGCTCTCCAAATCTTCCAAGGAATAGAATCCCTTTCCCTTTGTAGCTCAATTTCCAAATCCAAGCCTTTCTCAAATCTTCCATCTCCTCTTTCCAAATCCAAGCTGAATTCTTCATTCAATTCCAAGTCCAACTCTTCACATCCCATAAGAGGAATCCACACAAAATTCTGTATTTTTGGCTCACCGGAAAAATGGGTTTTTGGCCGGAAATAGGTCGGAATCCGTCGCCGTCGGCAACCTGAAAATTCTATCCACCATAGGAATATTCCGTCAGTCAACAGTTATGGATAACGGTCAAACCAGGTCAAACCGTTAGTCAAAATGTCAAGTCAAACAGGAGTCATCCGAGTTAGTTTTCTTATTCGTGGCTGAGTCGGCTGAAAAACTGAGTTGGATCGGTCGGACTCGTATAGATCACTGAGTCAACTCGCCAGAGGTGTGATTTTGACAGAATTCTGTTTAATTACAGGACTTTCCTCAGGCGATTCCAGGCCGTTCTTTCAGCTTCAAACCCTGTATACAATCCTAAACATACATATAATTTATTCATTCCATTGTGTCCTTTACAGCAGCAGCATTAGCATCCATATTTAACAGCAACTCAGTCTTGAATTAACAACAACATAAACTCATTACCAACTCCTAGCCATTGAACACCACTGTCATCTCTTCCAAGCTCCAACCTTAGAAGCATCGCATTCTAACTCCTCAGCACCAAAGCATCAACCACACTTCACAGCTTCAATCTGCATACAATTCAACCCAACCGCCAGTCTCTCTCAATTGACAGCAGTATTACTTTGCAGAAAGTAATCTTCCAATTTCAGCTCCTCTCTCTGCTCAGTCGAATTCAAAATCCACCAGCAAATCCAAAAACCCATTCTCCTTCTTCTTGAACTGAGTTTCCCCTATTTCTCCCACACATCACCACCATCCATACCGATATATTACAACATCAACTCCAATATTCGAAACTTCAAACCATCGATCAACTCCACCATAAACCCAATTGCAGCGAGTACCAGGTTATCTCTCAGACTACATCTGTTCTTCAATTGAAGACATCAAATCATCAAACCCACAGATCCCATTAATTCCATTTACAACATCGTCTTCGGCTCGAATTTGTTACCGATTTCAGACCCTAACTCTGAGTTCATCTTCTTTTCTCACTGCTAACACTTCACATCAACTCTCCATCAAATACAGCCACCTTCGATCTCAATAACAGAAATGAACCCTAATAAAATGTTTCTCAATCTTTAGAGGTGCGTCTGCTAATTCAGATGTAAGAAAGGAATAACGAGGAGGAGAAGAAAATATCTTCAATTGACTAGTTATAGGTGTTGGGAGGTATTAAGACACCCCACTGCCATAATACACCCAGATTGGGTGCCTCATAATATTGGTCACTTCCGATAAGGGCCACCCTATTGGCCTCCCCTTAACTGTAGCTGGTTTGTGTTTAGTACACCTCCAAGAAGAGTTGCCCCTTAACCATAACCGGGCTTCAGATAGTGCTCGCCCTAAATGACAATTTTTCCCTTTTTACTCAAATTGGGTAGTTTCTCCTTCTTTTCGTCCGTGCGACTCCAGAGTACCTAATAGCTCAAAAACACAGGTAATATACATAATTTACTAGAAAAATAGCAAAGAAAGCATAAACTACTAGATAGTAAATTAGGTGTATTCTACACCTATCAAATTCCCCCACACTTAGACTTTGCTAGTCCTCGAGCAAATCAAAATAAAACTCACAACTTCAAAGCGTTCCAGCGTCCCAAGCATCCAAAAAGCTATGAAGACATAGAGTTTCTGCATGCTAGTAATAAGAAGTTAGAAATACTAAAGAACATATTCTCATTCTTAAATGTTGAGTGAGAAATAACCACACCATAATGAGAGAACACGTGTTTGAGAAACGATCAATAAGCATTTCGCCTCGACTTCTGCCTCACCAAAAGGGTTTTATGATAATTGCACTCAAAAAGACGGATTTTTTTTATGGGTCTCACATGTGTGCAGGTAGGAATGAAGAGAGAATTCCTGCAACATGTTGAATGGTGGGAAGAATAACTTCCGAAATTTTGAAAAACCCACATCTTTTAACATTTTGAAAAACCATTTTTCTAACGATCTCTAAGAAAGGAAATCAACCACTTATATCGAGGATGAGATTACTTACTTACCTTCACATCCGATTGCCAATTATGATAACACCACTCTCACGACATCCATTAGAAACGTCTTCCGCTCCTTGTCTTCATATTCTTGGTCTTCGGCTTCAACTATTGGTGATAAACTCTTTAACTTCATAGATCCTTAACAATTTTTAACCTTTTTCCTTAACTCTTTGTCGCTTGAAACTTCCTTATAGATTTTCCTTCCCCACGGCTTATTCAAAACAAAACAATAATAGATATTTCTCTTGTCTCATATTTATATATTCTTTTCTTTTCTTTTCTTTTTCATTTTTTTTTTCAATTTTATTTTTTTTTATTTTTTTTAGACAAGAGAAACAAAATACAAAATAAACAAAACAAACATGGCCGTGGAAAAGTACTTTACCGCTTGATTCTTCACAACTTGTATCGTCTCGAAATCATAAACTTCAATAATTCTCATTTTTTGATTTTCTTCGCTTTTGTAAATAAGTCTTCAACTTTGGTATAAAATTATGCTCTTTTTCTTGTTCCATTGTTGCTTGCAAACCTTGAACCTTTTCAACTTCCCTTGTAGATTTTGATGTCGCTTCCTTGTTGTTGATGATTGTGGTGTTTCTATGGACCCGTTGTTGTCGAGAGAGAGAATGGTGCTAACTTCAAATTGAACTACAAGAAGGAGGCTTTCATCCATAGACGTCACCCTCATGATTGACAAAAATTAGCACTCAAGAGATCAAAATAGTGCTGAAATTGGTGTGAAATTGGGTAGCTCACCATTCTACCCGGAATTAACGTACGGTGACACACACTCAAAAGAAGCTCTTTAGTAAAGGAAGATTTTTTTTGGTCGGTGCCTCACATGATATGAAAATGGGTAGTCTCCACTAATGATTGATCAACAACTCTAATAACGCACTTCTCCCTGCACCAAATTTGCATCACCGACATGATTAACACTCTAACAAGCAAGAAATCCGAACGTAGTTCCCTAACACTTCCAAGTTCAATTATTTCGGTCAGAATTCTCTATGTAATCATACCTAGAAGTATGCTAGTGACTCTAAAATCTCTAAAAGTTGAAAGTTTTATGCAAAAAAAATTCTTTTTTTTAATGCAAAAATATATGCTTAGCCACTCCCCCACACTTAAACCTTACATTGTCCTCAATGTAATTGAATCGTCCAAGTAAAATCAAGGTGGGAAATCTTAACATGATATGGAACAAGAAAAATAAATAAACGAAACAAAATAAAAATAAAAGTAAAAAGCAAAAAGGATAAGAGATACAAAATTTGTGGGTTGCCTCCCACTTAGCGCTTGTTTTAAAGTCGACGGCCCGACATGGCTCTTGTAAGATTCACTCCCCATATACTAACAATCGGAAAATTTGGGGATCCACCCATAGTACCTGTTTTGCATATAATAACTCCATACAAATATTAGCACAAGAAAACAATAGTAAAGTTATAGCTCGATAGAAATTTCCCCCACACTTATTCTTGTCCACACTCGGAAGTGTATAAAGAACATAGAATTTGGGAATTTCCATGCATTCCTCTTGGAAAACCTGCATAGTGTTAGCATCAAGTGTTTCCAATGGTGGATATCGAGAAACAAAGTCATTCAAAAATACTTTCGAAGCACATACATTCAATCCAATAAGAGGTAAAGGAGAAGAATCAATATGCAAAGGGTTAGACAAACCTTGCACAATTTCTTGTATTACGGTATCCTCCTCATCCTTAAAAAATTCAAGTGAATTACTTACCTCTTGCATATCATGGTCCTCTATCAAACCTTGAAACCATTCTTCATCATTTTCTACCTTAACCAAAGTCTCGGCATCATCAAAATCATTAGCAAGTTCAATTGGGTCTTCCACAAATTCAATCAATTCGGTTCCATTATCGAGCATCACCTCTTAAACATCTTCATCATCGGAATTGGGCCATTCACTAAAGTGATTTTCGTCGGTAAAAATTGTAAGATCTTCTTGTGAGGGTGTTACACCGTTTACAAAAATAGGAAAATCACACCAAATCTCCTCCTTTTGAATAGGTGAAGGATCGTTATTATGGTCCGGAGTTGGAATAACTTCCTCATTGTTGCAACGCTCATACACTTCTGCGGACTCATAATTTTCCCTAAGGAATTTTTTCCAAGAACTAAATGCATCTTCCTCAAGCTCTACCTTTTGAATAGGTGATTGATCATTATTAAGATCAAGGCTCGAGTAATCTACACTAGCGTCATCAAAAGTTTCCAAAGGTTGGTCCTTTTCAACACAATCATCATCATTATCGGAATCACCATAATAAGAATCTTCATCGGTTTCATAGCCTTTATCCCGACGTCGTTTAAGTTCCACATGAATGGTCCTACTAATTTCTATGACAAGCTCTTCCGAGTCTCTATCATCTTCCAATTTGTATAACTTTTGTGCAAGTTTACGGACATTAACACGCTTACCACCGTGTATAGAGTTTCTAGATTGTATATCCTTAAAAAGTGAAGGAAAAACACGATGAAGAGGAGTATATTCCCAACTCTCCGTCTGCACATTACTAGAAAACAATGTATTAGAAGCATAATTATCCGTCCATCCTTGTAATTGTCCACTTACATACCCGTCATAAGGTTGTTGATATGTATGAGAATATCCATAAGATTCCGTAGGATTTTGATCATAGCCAAAAGATTGGTTTTGATTGTATCCTAAGGATGGTTGGAAGTTGCCATGATGTTGAGGTTGAAAATCGTATTGATTGTTGAAATATGCTTGATCTTGTCCACCATACATGGAAAACCGGTACCTTAAAAACAATTCAAAAACTAAGTTAGATACGATAAAGAATCCAACAAAGCAAGAATAAAGCAAAAAGTAAAAAGAAAACAACTAAAATCATCCGATGCTCCCCGGCAACGTCGCCAAAATTTGTATGCGTGTCGTAACCACAACAAATTAATTAATACTTTACTACCTAATTAACAAGTAATATAGGGTAGTCAAGATCGATCCCACGAGGAGCACGAGATTCTAGTTGTAAAATTGTCACACAAAGGGGGGTATTGATTCGATAAGTAAAAGAAAATAAAATAAATAAACAAAACAATTAAAAAGATAAGAGAAATCAATAAGAGAGATTAGATCAAGGAATCCTTCTTCGCTGCAAAACAATGATTAAAGTTATGTTATTTTCCACTTCTTATTAGTCACAGATTATCACCAACCGTAGGATAGCAGGTTCGCTTAGCTAACCCCAAAATTCCTTATTTCACTGAGTAACATGTTCGCTTAGTTATCAGATTCTATTCAAAAGAACCACCTTGAGGTTCGCTTACAAGATGTAATTCCCCAAACGCATTAAGATTTATGAACTTAGGTTTAGTACTAGTAGTTAGACTCGGTTCGCTTGGTCCACTTTCTAGCGTTATTTTCACACACAATTGCTCCACGGAATCCCTCCGCAAGGTCTCGTGTTTTCTACTTGTGTAAAGAGTCAAGAAACGATTACTTATCCCCTAGCTTTCACTAGCTATAGATCAAATTAACAAATCAATTTAGTATGCATCCTAAACAACTTATCAATCAATCATAAACACTCTTAATAGCAAAAACAAACGATAATCATGTGAAAATTCAAAGTAGATTTAAAACAAAACTCAAAACATGTTAAGAACTAGGAATTCATCCTCAATCAATTTAGTTACTCATGCTAAGGAGTTCACACAATAATAATAAAGAAAAGAAAAGTGTTGTGTGTGTAAAAGTGTATCAATGTGTATGGAAGTGTGGAAGTGTGTAAGTGTTGTAAAGATGTGTGTAAAGAAGTGTAGAGAACTCCTTTATTTATAGGCTTCAATGCTCTCCAAATCTTCCAAGGAATAGAATCCCTTTCCCTTTGTAGCTCAATTTCCAAATCCAAGCCTTTCTCAAATCTTCCATCTCTTCTTTCCAAATCCAAGCCGAATTCTTCATTCAATTCCAAGTCCAACTCTTCACATCCCATAAGAGGAATCCACACAAAATTCTGTATTTTTGGCTCACCGGAAAACTGGGTTTTTGGCCGGAAATAGGCCGGAATCCGTCGCCGTCGGCAACCTGAAAATTCTATCCACCATAGGAATATTCCGTCATTCAACAGTTATGGATAACGGTCAAACCGGGTCAAACCGTTAGTCAAAATGTCAAGTCAAACAGGAGTCAGCCGAGTTAGTTTTCTTATTCGTGGCTGAGTCGGCTGAAAAACTGAGTTGGATCGGTTGGACTCGTATAGATCACTGAGTCAACTCGCCGGAGGTGTGATTTTGACAAAATTCTGTTTAATTACAGGACTTTCCTCAGGCCAATTCCATGCCGTTCTTTCAGCATCAAACCCTGTATACAATCCTAAACATACATCTAATTTATTCATTCCATTGTGTCCTTTACAACATCAGCATTAGCATCCATATTTAACAGCAACTCAGTCTTGAATCATCAGCAACATAAACTCATTACCAGCTCCTAGCCATTGAACACCACTGTCATCTCTTCCAAGATCCAACCTTAGAAGCATCACATTCTAACTCCTCATCACCAAAGCAGCAACCACACTTCACAGCTTCAATCTGCATACAATTCAACCCAACCGCTGATCTCTCTCAATTGACAAAGCAGATTACTTTGCGAAAGTAATCTTCCAATTTCAGCTCTCTCTCTGCTCAAATAAATTCAAAATCCCCAAAGAAATCCAAAAACCCATTCTCCTTCTTCTTGAACTGAGTTTCCCCTATTTCTCCCACACATCACCACCATCCATACCGATCTATTACAGCATCAACTCCAATTTTCGAAACTGCAAACCATCGATCAACTCCACCATAAACCCAATTGTAGCGAGTACCAGGTTATCTCTCAGACTGCATCTGTTCTTCAATTGCAGACATCAAATCATCAAACCCACAGATCCCATTAATTCCATTTACAACATCGTCTTCGGATCGAATTTGTTACCGATTTCAGACCCTAACTCTAAGTTCATCTTCTTTTCTCACTGCTAACACTTCACAACAACTCTCCATCAAATACAGCCATCTTCGATCTCAATAACAGAAATGAACCCTAATAAAATGTTTCTCAATATTTAGAGGTGCGTCTGCTAATTCAGATGTAAGAAAGGAATAACGAGGAGGAGAAGAAAATATCTTCAATTGACTAGTTATAGGTGTTGGGAGGTATTAAGACACCCCGCTGCCATAATACACCCAGATTGGGTGCCTCATAATATTGGTCACTTCCGATAAGGGCCACCCTATTGGCCTCCCCTTAACTGTAGCTGGTTTGTGTTTAGTACACCTCCAAGAAGAGTTGCCCCTTAACCATAACCGGGCTTCAGATAGTGCTCGCCCTAAATGACAATTTTGCCCTTTTTACTCAAATTGGGTAGTTTTTCCTTCTTTTCGTCCGTGCGACTCCAGAGTACCTAATAGCTCAAAAACACAGGTAATATACATAATTTACTAGAAAAATAGCAAAGAAAGCATAAACTACTAGATAGTAAATTAGGTGTATTCTACACTTATCACCTTGCGGATGCGTTATTTGAACGGTGGAATCTCTGGTTTGAGCGGAAGGTGGTGTGAGACCAAATTCGGGTCAAATCCTGGCAGGTCTTCCATTGACCATGCAAATATATCTGCGTAATCCCTTAGCAACCTTTTTAATTGCATCTCCTCGTCCGCTTATAGTAAAGTTCCGATGTTGATCATCTTTGGTTCTGCCTCCGTTCCGATGTTGATTTTCTTTGTTGCTTCTACCGACGAGAAGGTTTTTTTTTTGGGACGTTGAGGAGTGATTTTATGTAATTGTCATTTGGTGGAGACATCCGTTGTTGGGGATATGGATGTACTTGCTTCGTGAACTGAGGGGGCTTCGAGAAACTTTAAAGCCTCCGTCCTTTACTTCACTGGAATTTTCCTTTCGTCTTTTTTCTTTCTTGTTGTTGTGAAGCAACTCTTTCTTCGTTGAGTATGACTTCCTCTAGATTGCATAGCCTTGTGTCTTGCTGGTCACCTTTGATTTCCATTTCACCAATGGGTGTAGTGAATGTAGGTATTGATGATATGTCGAAGTTTTTCCTCGTAATCAGTGGACCCATAGTCTTCCCATGATTACATTGTAGGTCGAAGGTGCTTCCATAACACAGAACCTTGTATTGGTTACTAAGGGTCCTTCCCGTATCTGCAAGACAATTTCTCCTTTTGGTCTGGACACTGCTCCATTGAATCCGTATATTGTGCAAGTGGATGAATCCATTTTCTCAGTTGTCAAAACCATACGTAAGTAGGGATCGTAGAACAATATATTTAGCGAGCTGCCCCCATCAATGAGGACCTTTGTAACATTCCACACATGTATCGGTAGAGTGATCACAAGTGGATAGTTGTGTATCTCGACTTCTTGGTGGACGTCTATTATTGAGATTATTAATGGAGTGGCCATCCATTCTTCCCAAATGCTAGTGGGTGGTTCACTTAGCTTGAAAACTTCATGGGTTTCAATCTTTCTCCTATTTCGAGTTAACTCGAGAATGTATTCGAGTAACTCCTCCTGTCCTCCGTTGGAGAAGGTGATCATGTTGATATATTTGTTGTCCTGAGGTAGTTCCACCCTTTTCTTGGGGGCTATCTCAGCATCAGCTGGTTGGATTTTCACATACTCCATGAACTTTCCTTCGCCTATGAATCTCTAAATTGTGTTTCACAGATGGTAGCATGTGTCCATAGTATGCCCGTAGTACTGGTGATACTCACAGTACTCCTTAGCCTCATTTTTCTTGTCTGGTTGCTTCCCCACAGTGTTAGGGTAAGGAAACCCTGGTTTTGCTCCCTCCTTGCTCAGAATGTGTGAGAACGTTATGTTTAGATTTGTGTAGACTTTATATGCAAATTCTTCTCTTCCTTTTCCTCTTTTGCCATATCCGTATTTGGATCTTTTGTCTCGAGAGATGTTCCTGCCCTCGGCTTCATTTTGTCGCTTAGGTATCTCCGAAATTGGTTCCAGAGAGTTGGTTCGTTGAGGAGCCGTGGTTGCCTTTGTTTGCGCCATGGGGTCGTCCTTCTGGATTTCTTCGAGCCTGATGTAACAATCTTAGACAACCCTAAGCTCTCCTTCGGAATCAAGGGATCTGTTGTGAAGCTCCACGAAGACAGCTGAGGTTCTATGAAGTCCGTACTTATAGCAATTAATGCTAATTTCTGGATTGACTTTTACAATTGCTTGGCACATCTTTTTCCATCTGTCTGTGTACTGTATCACTGTTTCCCGGGGTCCAATAGCTAAAGAAAATGGCCTATCTAACCCTTCCTTGGTTGATTTGTTATACATGTACGTCTCCAAGAAGACCGTCAACAATTGCTCAAAAGAGTCAATTGAGTTTGCTGGTAAATTGTCATACCATGCCAATGCGGATCCCGTCAAGCTTGCAGGGAAGTACCTACAAAGTACTACCTTGTCTCTTTCCCAATGGGAAAGAACACGAGTGTAGTATCGTAAGTGGGATGCGATATCAAAGGTACCATTGTATCCCTGGAACATAGGTATCAGATACTTCGGAGGGATGGGTCCCTCAAAATGAGAAAAGACAATGGAGATGTTGTCGCTTCTTGCAACACTTCTTCCAGTCTTGTGCCTGCGTGACCTATTTTTAGTCCTTGTATTGTAGGACCAGAATATCGCTACATCTATTCTCTGCGAGATTAACAACGCTTCCCAGCGAGCATCACCGCAAGATCTTCAACTACACTTCACGAGTGTCACAAAAGCCTTCAAAGGAATGACGTAATACCTGACGACTGAAGAAAATTTGAGAGAAGCCTGTTAGTTCTGCGACGGTTATAAAACTTGCGAGATTTAATATTGTAACTATCGCGGTACAATCACAGAATCAACCCGAAATAAGAGGAAAACTTAGCTTTCATCCACTATGTAACTACCCTATAAATATAGATCCAATGTGTCCAGAAAAGGATGATGTATTTTTGAGAGTTAAGAAAGTCTTGAGGAGAGAGAAACTTCAAGAGAATAGTTGTAATCTTGAATTCTCTCATTTCTGTAAACATTTCTGAAATCAAAATAATAAAGTGTCATTTTTCATCTTCAATAATGAGTTGAATATAGCAAAATCTTAACAAGGGTGTAGTGTGGGAAATCCTGCAACTACATTTTGGCTCCCGAAACAGGGAGAATCAAGTTAAGAAATCTCTAATTACAATTTGAAGATTTGAGGAAATCATTAGAGTTGAAGAAATGGCTAGAAGAAGAAGAAATATATTAGAACCACCAACAACTGTGAGGAGGAGTAAAAGACTTGCAGGAGAAGAAACAAATGAATTAGGAGATTCTTCAAGGATAAGAACAAGAAGAAATAGAACAAGGATTGAACGAGAAGATCAAATCCCACAACCTAATCAACAAACACCGATCCAAAATAGAAATGTGGATTATGATAGAGTGAGTGTGCATACTTGGAGATCGGACTCGATGGAAGATGTAGAAGATCAACAATTAAGAGATGGAAGAAGAGAAGAAAGAAATCAAGGAATGGTTGAAGGATTAATTCATGGAGGAGATGAAAATGAAATAGAAAATGATCCAAGACAAAGAATACAAGAGGAAAGAAGATTAGAGGCGGAAGAGCGTGCAAATTTAACAAGACAAAATCACGAGTTAAGAATGGAGAATTTGAGATTACAAAATAGAAGATCAAGAAGTACCGTTAGATCAAATTCAAGATCAGTAAGGGAAGAATTAATGCCAAATTCCCCAGTAAGAAATACTAGAGGAAATATCCAAGGAGAAATGTAAAATCTAAATGAAGAGAAACGTCATAGAGAAGAAGAGGTAGTAGAAAATCGACATGATCCGCGTGGTGAAAATTTGGATAATAGACTTAACAACAGAAATCAAGAAGGAAGAGACAACCAAAATGATGAAGATAATCCAGAATAAGGTAGGAGGATACTACATGGGCGAGAGATCCAGAGAAATCAAAGAATAATTGAATAAGAAATTGAGAGACATTATGCTGAACAAGCACGACTAGCTCGCGAGAGAGAAAGATTGAGGGCATAAGTAGAAGAAAAAGAATTTCAAGAGGCATTACACCAAAATAACCATGAAAATAGAGAAAGGATACGGACGCAAAATCGCCATAATAATAATATTCAGGAAGAATATGATAGAATACAAAGGAGAATATAAAGACAACGAAGAGAAATGATGAGAAATGAAGAAATTCGCAGAGAAGAAAATAGACAGTATAATCAGTTGCGACTGCAAGAAGAAGCTGAAGCAGAAGATCTCAGAAGAAGAAATATAGATGTAGATGAAGATGGACAAAATCTCCAGGACAAGAATTAAATGAACGCAGAATAAGGGAAGCAGTATTGAAAAGACCAATGGAACCAAATTCAGCTGCAAATGAGCAAATTTTAAGAGAGTTAGCAGAGATGAGGGGAATAATAAATAACAGAAAAGAAGGAGGTAGAAGGCAACTTGATGAAGCTATTGAAGAAGCTGCGAGAACTCTATTTACTCAAGAAGTACAGTTAAGAGGAATACCTCCTAAGTGCAACTTACCAGCATTAACCAGCATTTTTGATGGAACTACTTGTGATGTACAACATGTTAAGGCTTATGTTAGGTGTATGCTGCAGTGGGAGAATTATGATGTTGTATTGTGTAAATATTTTGCATCAAGCTTAACTGGCGAGGCGCTAAAATGGTTTGAGGGATTGCCAAAAAATACTATAACTTCTTTTGATCATTTATAAGCTACATTTCTGGGAGCATATATAAGCAACAATTCATCACGACCAGGTATTGAAGATGTGTTTGGGTTAAAACAGAGGGTTGACGATAGTCTGAAACATTTAACCATAAGATGGAAGACAATGTGCAGTGAGGTGGCAGGGAGAGTTGACGAGAGATATCTTATCTTGTCTTTTATCAATGCAATGTTCGCGACCAATCTACTGTACATACAAATTTTCAGAGTCAAGAATACAATCACTATGACTGAATTACGAGAACTACAAGAAGAATACATTGCTTTGGAGGAGAAACAAAATGAGATGGAATCATATCCTATCGCAAACACCAATTCAGTAGCAGCAAATGGAAGTTTACTTCCTAAAATGATTAACAATGTGGCGAGCAGCTCGCAAGCACAACAATAGAAAGTGGAGAATGATAACCAGCAGAAATTGGTAGCAATGGGAAGTCGAGATCAAGAAGAGTATAAAAGGGAGAAGAATTATTACAATCGCAGTGGGAATAATAAGATCCAAAGGCTTGACCATCCGCAAGAAACTTATGGTGGACAGAGGCAAAACAATTTCATAAGACAAGGAAATCAGAGGATAATATGGGAAGAGATTAAGATGCCTCCTCTAAATGCTAGTATAGAAAAAATCTTGGAAGCTATCATTTTGATGGAAAATATACCCTCTCCATGGAATATGGGAAAAGAACCACATCCTAATAATCGTAGTCAAGAATTTTGTCCTTACCATCACTTTCATGGTCACACAGTAAATGATTGCAGAAATGTAAAGAGAATAATTTTAAGGACTATTGACCAAGGAAAGCTAAACCACTTTTTAGTAGGACATCCACAATCTTAGCGATTTCCTCCAGTACCAGAAATTCGTAGGGTAAATACTGTAAAAGGAGCAGAATCATTCGTAATAGAAGTCGGGGCTAAAGCAAAGAATTTGTTTTGTAATTCCATTGTACATTCACACAGAACTATAGAGGATTTCCATGACAATGTTCTAAGAAGGGTCTTCACAAGAGATACAGATGGAAGAGAGATATTGAATATTGTGAGAGCCTCGTCGTTAAAAGAATGGCAGAAGCAAACTATATCTTTCACTGCACAAGAAGTACCAGAGCCTGGTGAGCAGCATGATAACCCATTGGTAGTAAGGTTAGAGATAAACCCCAAGCAAGTAGTAGAGGAAGATGAAGAAAATGATAACGAAAATGAAGATTCTTGGGCTATCAATAGAGTTCTAATAGACACATGGAGCTCAGTTGATATATTATTTTATCATACCTATAAGACCATGGGTGGAAGAGACGAATATCTAATTCCATCAACATATAAAATCTATGGTTTTAACGGTACTTCCAATAAACCCAAAGGGAAAATTGAAATGCGGATTCCATTGAAAGGGATAACTTCCAAGATCTTGTTTTGTGTTGTCGACATTGAATCACCGTAAAATTCCCTGATTGGTCGACCTTGGATACATGGGATATTAGGTGTAGCATCTACTTTCCACCAGTGTGTTAAATTTCCTCATCCTAATGGTGTTGGAGTCATTAAGGGAGATTGGGGAGAAAGCAAGAAATGTTATGAGATTGATATAAAATCTTGCAAGGAAAGAGCTGAGAAGAAGAGCAATTGGAAGTACAACATCAAGCAACGGCAGAGGTGTGAAAGATTGATGATTGATTCAATAGAGCAGCGAGAGGAAGATAATAGCGAGCAGCTCGCAGATAAAGAAAAAACAGCAAAACATTACAAAAAATCAGAACCAGAAGATAGTAAGTAGAAAGGTAAAATGATGAAATTTAAAGAAGCTTACGCAGAATTTGTTTAAAGAAAATGCAATTGAAAAAGTACCATGTTTGAAAGAATTGCAAAATTTTGCAAGAAAATCAAAGAAATGAAATTTTATCAGAGTTACAATGCTCGTGAGAAACACGAATAACATTTCGCAGAGATTAATAGAATGGGACGAACATTTATGGCGTGCACCTTAGTTCGCGAATACAATTTCGCAAGAGGCAAATGTAAAACCTAATAGTGCGTCATATAAGGGGGTATCTCTTGACATGACTCAGCGATAAGGTTATACCGCTGCTGGAACCTGAGTTATGCAGATGTTGGGGTTAAAGAAAACCTATCTAGGATAAGGATCTTGGATTTCCAATTATATAAGGTTATACCCTGATTGGACGACTAAGGACCTCTTCTAAGAAGTGCAAAGTATGACCAAGGCGCCGAGGTACATGGTTGATCCAAGGGTGCCCGGGGCGTACGAAACTACCCTGGACATTCTTGGTAAGTCTTGGATATGATGCACTTGGCCTGAAGAAAACCCCACTTAGGGTGCAGTCTTGTAACTATAAGCCATATATGCATAAAGGACAAGAGGATGCGAAAACAGCTGGTTGTTGGCAAATCTGGATGGGAGGATCTAGTCTTGTATGGCCAATGTGCCCTCCTTGAAGGGGAAACCAGGGGGAAGATAAGGGCGGCACCCTCCATTAGGGAGCTGATAAGTGTCTAAAGACGGCAATGTCATGGGGCTTTATGATCTCAAGAACATTTAGGCCTGTCATATTGTCACGTGACGAAAGTTATACAAAGGCAACAATCCAAAAGAGAAAAGTTAAGATGAGATCAATGGGTTTTTACATTTAACAAGTGTAAAGATGTCCTGCGATTTCATCGCAAGACGGCAATGTCATAAGGTTTAATTCTTGCAAGAGAGTTTATACTTATCATATTGTCGCAGAGATGTTGAAAAAATTGATAAGACAAGATCAATGGGTCAATACATGCAAATGTAAAGACGTCCTGCGATTTTGTCGCTGAAAGAAAAGATGTGGCAAAATAAGACCTTTAATTAGGAAGGCAATATAAGACCATAAGATCGCTCGCAGAATTTATGAAATTTGCGATTCTACGCAGAAATCATAAAAGTTATGCAATTATTGCTAGCGATAACATCGCCGATATTGATGCAAATTTAATTTGATTCACAATTAATATCTAATCTCTACTCAATTTTTTCATATTGCAGATAAATAATAGAGGCAAGTATGGGAATGCATAGAATGATGAAATTATTATTCATCCGTCATATGATAAAATTGCTTAGATGATATATTTATACAAATAACTAAAGGATAATAATTGATTGATTATGTTGCAGAAAAAGAATTGTTTTCTAAATTCATACAGATAAAAAGGCAAAAGAAGTTTACACATCAAGTTGAAGAAGCTCGCAGCAATATTACGAGAAGCAAAAAATAAATGCACAAAATTTACAACAAAGAAAAAGAGAAGAAACAAGACTAAGTAGATCCATCAACACCTCCATCAGAGCTCTTTTATTCTTCAAATTTCTTTTCATTACCAGATTTTTCTTTTTCTTCATCATCTCCATCTACGTCAGATTCTTCTTCCTCGCCAGATAATTCTTCATCATATTCACTAGACTCCTCAGCTTCGCTATCAGAGATAACTAAATTTGGGGAATCAGCTGGAATTTCCTTTGCAAGATCGGGGTATATAGAATGAGGGATACCATGATCATTACAGACTAGTTTAACATCATCATTACGAACACGGAGAAGGGCATTGCTAAAATTTGAAGATGATATTTTCAATTTATCCTTCAATATAGAATACTTTTCATTGTGAGAAGATAGACTTATGGCGAGTTGGCTTTTCTCTTCTCCTAACTCATCAAATCTTTTACGATAATTCTTTTCGGATGCTGCGAGCAAATGACAACAAAGTTAGTACATATAAGGATGATTCAATTAGGAAATAATTCAGGGAAATCATAAGAGTGATAACCTTCTCTTTCAGAAATCATGTCTTTAATTAAAGCCGCTTGATCAGCATGAAGACTAACATCTACACCTAAATTAGTTCTGACGTTATCAAGAATCTTCGCAGCCCAAGAAAACTCATCATCACTATTAATAAGAAGACGAGATCGAACTTGGGTTTCCCTCGCAAGAAGATCTTCATTCTCGCGAATAAGCTTATCTCTTTCCATTTGAACGTTAAGAAGATTTTTATGGAAGTTTGCTAGGGTCTTGGAGCCATTTTTAACGGCAAGATCTTTCTCGTCAATAAGATCACTATTCCTTTTTCTTAATGTATCTATTTCTTTCTTAGAATCAAGATAAAAACGCTTATACTTGTTGGTCAAACCTAAATTGAATATGTGTTCAATTTTTAAGAGATTAAATTTGGATTTAAGTTCATCTATGGAGAGGGATTCAATCTTATCATCTGAGAAATTACTTAAAGAATTATTAAGGTTATCAAGAAGGGTATCATCATCTACAGGGTCAGGAAAAGATTGGAAGAGTGTAGCCTCGTCAGTAAGACCATAAATATCTGCAAAAATGGTTGCTTTAATAAGATGCGATAGGATGAGAAGAATTAAAAGAGAAAAAAAATAAATCATACCATAGAGTTGTTGATTGGCTTTATCAAGATCAGAGATTTTTTGCTTATCAACTGAAGCTTCAGTCTCCAGCTGCTTATTTTTTCTGCGAAGTTCAATAACTTCAGCTTCTAGTTTTTCTTTATCTTGATGAAGATTAGCATCTTTCTTTTCATAAATAATACGCCTATTGTCTAAATCAGAAGCAACAGCAAAAGCGGATCTTCCAACCTGCGATAGAACTATATAAATCAATATTTGACAAAGATATCAGTAGATACACAAAAAGGATAAGCAAGTAAAATTTTACCAAGTGAATTCAAAAGACTTGGAGTTAGCGATCTTGAAACCCCGCGAAGGGTATCGCTGTCAGCTAGTATGGGAGCATCGCAGACATTGGCGAGGGACTAGGATATTTCATTGACAACTTCCTCTCCATACTCATTTGGTATATCAAACATACTCTTGCCAAATTTTTTGGATAAATGAGCCATTGAAGAATCAGAAGAAGAAGAATTCTTTATAGAAGGGAAACTATTATCATTGAAATCCTCGTCATTATTATTCTTATCCAAATCAACACTTGGATTTTCTGGAATGGGTTGAGGAGTTGAAGAAGAAAAAGATCGGGTTTTCCTTTTCTTCAAAGGAGGATCGCCAGATTCTTCACCACGAGGGGCAGAAGGCTTCCCTTTGGAAGGAACATCAGATTTATCTTTATCGCCAGATTCTTCACCACAAGGGGCAGAAAACTTTCCTTTGGGAGGAACAATAGATTTATCCTTTGAAGGTTTCTCCTTAGTTCTCACGGGTTTTATTGGTTCTAGTTCTTCAATTTCATGCGATCACAGACGAAGATAAGAAATAGGGGAAACAATATATTGTTAAAATTTATGAAGAGATATTTCTTACTTCGTCCGTGAAAGATTTAAGAGCTAAGAAAGTGCTGGGTTTTCTTAAAGTTTGATAGCTGAGCTTCATTCTTTCAATCTGCGAGAGATAAAGATAGTAAGCGAGAACATAAAAACAAGAAGAAGACAGTAAAAAATAATAATGCAAAAAGTTGAGAGGATATACCTCTTTAGTTCTTTCAGGCCAATTGAAGACCCAAGGTTGGTATTCTGAAAGATTCGCGGGTAATTCGCGAGAACCGGAAATATAAGGACCCTCAAGATATAATGGAAAAATGAACCACTTGTCATCGCTAGAATGGCGAGGGCCTTGGTTGGTAGATGTATGCCAATCAATATCTAGCATAAGAGCTTTATCGTCAGCGACCTTTTCTTTTTTTAAACGAACACCCCAGCAAGTGCTATCCCTCTTCATAGGGACTATTTTATAATTTACAAAGAAGTTGTCCACAGTATAATCTGCAGAAACGATGGGGACATCTTTAAATTGAGGATTCTTTGCATCTTCAAGGTAGCGAGATCATTTGCCAGCTCCGCGAGAGGAATATTCAAGCAACAATCTAATACAATCTCCACCTAATTGATATATTGCTCGCGAGGACCTCTCATCAGATATTATTTGATAAAATAATGGGAGTTCTGGGTCATAGAGAGGAATGGGAAGACCAACCTCAAGTTGACCTAGCGACACTATAACTTTTTCGTGAGAGCATTGATGATCAGTGAATAATTTGAGAGAAAGTTCGGATCTAGAATTCTGATTTGGAATTATAGACAGAGTAAAACCTTTGAGCATGAGTTTTTCTTGCATCTCACCAAAAGCAATCAAATTTTTAGCACCAGCGATAACCATCTTTCAAGTATGGGAATGAAGAAAAAGGTTGAAAAATAAGAAAGGAATCACAACGATAACAAACGCGCAATTTACGGAAGAACAGTAAACTTGCAGAGAAGTTACGCAAAGAAAGAAGAAGAAAGTAAAAAGAGGAAAAGAAAAGAATGAAAGGAGTATTTATAGAAGAAGAGGTTTCTCTAAAAGATAAACGCAATAAATGCTAAGAAAAGACATGAACGTTCAGATCACAGCGGTTAGAGAGGACGTGTCATAAATTCATTAGAAGAGAGAATATGTGAAAACAGCTGGCGAAGGGTACAGAAACGTGTCAGAATAGAGATTAATGAAGAGATAAGTAGTTGCGGCATTTTAAAAATTCTCATGATCTTCTCTTCTTCGCAAAAAAGACATGAGAAGAGGCAAGATGTAGGACCAGAATATCGTTACATCTATTCTCTACGAGATTAACAACGCTTCCCAGCGAGCATCACCACAAGATATTCAACTACACTTCACGAGTGTCACAAAAGCATTCAAAGGAATGATGTAATACCTGACGACTGAAGAAAATTTGAGAGAATCCTGTTAGTTCTGCGATGGTTATAAAACTTGCGAGATTTAACATTGTAACTATCGTGGTACAATCGCAGAATCAACCCGAAATAAGAGGAAAACTTAGCTGTCATCCACTATGTAACCACCCTATAAATATAGATCCAATGTGTCCAGAAAAGGATGATGTATTTTTGAGAGTTAAGAAAGTCTTGAGGAGAGAGAAACTTCAAGAGAATAGTTGTAATCTTGAATTCTCTCATTTCTGTAAACATTTATGAAATCAAAATAATAAAGTGTCATTTTTCATCTTCAATAATGAGTTGAATATAGCAAAATCTTAACAAGGGTGCAGTGTGGGAAATCTTGCAACTACATGTATCTCCTTTCGCATTTTCTCCATTTACTCCATGACCATGTTCACATTATGAACATCTCTAGAGAATGCCTCATCATAGTAGGGATGAGAGGGCTTGTACGTTGGATCCATTTTGTATGGATCATTTTGCGCTCTCCTATCTCCCTTAGGTGGGTTGGGATCCACCCTTTGTCTTCTTGAGATATCTCCATTTTCACGCCTCTTTAACGGAGGGTGACTTTGAGAACCTTCGATCTGTACTTCCAACATATCTTTTAGGTTTTGGTTCTCCTGGGCCATCGCGTGCATGGAGTCTTAATGTTCTTTGTTTCGCAGTAGCAGAGCTGCAACTTGTGCTGCCATTTGTTATTCATTGTGGATTCCACCACCCTGATTAAGTTTTAGTTAACTTTTTAATGTGGAGAAGATCTTGGTCTTTTTCACAGTAACCATGGAGATCTTCCATGAATAAAAAAAAAACCCATCATTGATCAGTTTTTAATTCTGTCTCAACTACTAAAATATAATAGGTCAAGATGTGAAAAAATGAGAGAAGGATATAAGTGTATTCCTCAAAGTTATCTGCTTCATCTTCTATGACCGGCGTGTTTGGATTTGTCTGAATTCAGGTTAGGTTTCCCAACCCTCGTTCCGTATGAGATGAGATTATGGGTAACCCTGAGTTGGCCGCGGGTGGCTTCATAATAGTGGGATGCTCCGGTAATGGCATGTCGTAGAGTGGGAGAGCTCCCGATGTTCCTTCAGTAGGAATAGGTGGTTTGTTAGCAATCGTTATTCTTGATATTTCACTTTGCCCGTCCTTTGCTTCGGTTCCTTGGTTTGCTTGAGACGGCTTTTGAGATCTTCCTCGTGTGATTGTTGGTCACGAGCTTGGTGGTACATCACTTGGTTTCTGCATGCCTTCGGCTTTTGTTATCCTGGGGTTACAGAAAGGATGACAAAAATTTGCTACTTGGGTGCCTTTGTCAAAAGTATCAATTAATTTATTAGAGCGTTGCTCGGTCGAACTCGCATGCGTTGCTATCTCAAGAATGTTTGTCAATATTAGTGATCAAAACTATAAAGTCTTTGATTTCTAGTCTACTATAGCTAAGGTCTCGAACTAGGATAGAAAGTGTAGTTGAGCTCTAGAACTCTATGGCGATCATCATACAAGACGAAGGACTACTAAAGGAATCAGTGGATCTTCATCAACTAAAAGGTATGTATATACTTGAACTTATCTATCACTAAAAAGTCTATATACTCTATCTCCTATCTTGAAACAAAAGTCGTATTACTATATAGACTAAGATTATACACACATGATATTTCGAGCTAAGTATATCTCGCTTATCCATTTCTCGAAATATGTGTTGGTAAAGCTTTCGCTTTAGCCAAGTTCATATTTACCTAGTGACAAAAGTCATGTTATGTTTCAATCATTTTGGAAATTTCTCTGACGAAAAATAGTTTGTGAATAACAACTATATAACGTCCTTTGAGAATATTTCAATGATTGAAATGAGAGTTTAGACAATATAACCATTGGAGGATATAAGCATTGTTGTGGCAACACATATATGTATAAGTCCTTAGTGCTTGAACCGAAGTTTGCGAACTTTGTTGATCAAGTAAAACCGGTGTAATGCGTGAGCTTCAGTCCATGAACTGGCGGAAGTTCTCGACCGATAATATCTGCTGGATTTTGTAAACTCCATCCGCGAACTTGAGTAGGATATGTCTAAAAACGATGTTTGTGAACTTATCTTAATAAACTAAGGAATGTTATTGCAAACCGTGTCTTTATAGTTCATGAATCGATTCGAGTGAATCAGATCGTTTTGGCTTCAATTGTGTCTTGTGTAGTACATAAATATCTAAGCAATTGAACAACTCTCTAACTAGTTCATTTGAGTTATTTTGACTAGTTATGGTGAAGAAGAATATGGTTGATATGAAAGTTATCATATGGATAACCATTTGGTTAACTAGTGTTGAACCAACTAATGTACAAGTTTGGGTACAGTTACACAAGCCTAGAAACGTGCATTACAAGTGTGTATAACAAGCTATATTTTCGATATAACGGTTGATAAATATTAGCTTGAATCTAATCATTTTTTCATCTAACGGTGAATATTGAATGCTTTGTTACTAAGATAACATTGATTTCAAACCATGATTTGAAAGACTATATAAGAGAGAACTCTAGAAAATGGGAAACCTAATCCCAACACATTCTATGTGATACTAGTTTGCTAAAACTAGAGTCGATTATCCTTTAACCTTTGGTTTTCTTCTTCTAAAACCAGGTTAACGACTTAAAGACTTCATTAGGATTGTGAAGCCAGACAGATACTACTTTTATCGTAGTTATGTGATCTAATCTTGCATCTTTTATCATACGAGTACAATTGTAATAATTGGCTTCTATCTCCGATAGGCAAGATATAAAATTAGTCACAAACACTTCGTCTCATTGTTTGTGAGTCCTCAATAATCTTCTTCGCTGCGTCGATTAAGTTTATTGTGTGGTGATTGATAAAGCTGAGCTGTTCTTCAGGAATATAAGTCTGATTTTATCAATTGGTTCATGTTCACCTTGATTTATCAAAAGACGGAACAAAACTCATAGGTTTATTCGTGGGAGACGAATTTATCTATCCTTGTAGACTTTTCTTTATGAGATAGATTGGTTTATTAAAGTCTTCGACTTTTGGTCGTAGCAACTCTTGGTTATGGGTGAGATCAAATAAGGGAATCAAATGCGCAATATCCTGCTGGGATCAGAGACGTAGGAGCATAATTGTACCTTGGATCAGTGTGAGATTGGTTGGGGTTCAACTACAGTCCAGACCGAAGTTATCTTGGAGTAGGCTAGTGTCTGTAACGGCTTAATACAGTGTATGTTTAATCTGGACTAGGCCCCGAGATTTTTCTGCATTTGCGGTTTCCTCGTTAACAAAATTCTGGTGTCTATGTTATTTCTTTTCCGTATTATATTTTGTTATATAATTGAAATAATACAGGTTATGCGTTGTTCAATCAATTAGAATAGCCGACCTTCTTGGTTGTTGATTTAAATTGATTGACACTTGGATATTGGTCTTTGGTACCATCCAAGTTATCTCTCTTTGATTAAGACTCGCAAATTGTATTTGCTTGAGTAAATCAAATTGAGAGATTGAGATAATAACTCCTTGAGATATTTGTATCTAGATTGAGTCTGACTGTTTAGTTGATTCTTTAGTAAAGTAACTCTGATTTTGTCCATATAGATTGCTTATCGAAATATTGGGTGTGGTTGTTAGACCCCCGCTTTTTCAATTGGTATCTCAATTAACGCACCACCAGTCTTCGATGGCTCTAATTACTTATGGTGGAAATTTGCTACGCGAGATTTTCTTCAAGCATGTGATTTCCAATCATAGGTATATGTTGTTAATGTCTATGATGCTCCCGTTGAGGCAGTTGGAGGTGTAAATGTTCCAAAGAATATTAGTGAATACACTCATGCCGAGATTTTTGCAGCAAAGAAAAACTCCGACGGTTTGGATGCCATCATACATGCCATTACCCCAAATCTTCAGCACCATGTGGCTAATTGCACTAAGTCGCAAAAAACTTGGGATATCTTAGCAACCGTATTCGAAGGTGTTTGAGGGTGAAAACGGTTTCTGCTGATTTCGGTAATTTCGGGTGTGTGGGTGAGAAACGAATTTAAACCCTAAACAATGTATTGTAAGAGAGTACTTTAGATTCGATAGATCAATCTGTACAAGTCTGGCCTAAACCAAGAAATGATCGTTCCATACTTGCTTCGGTCACAAAGTGAAGGAGAATGGGTTGGTTTTGGGGAGGGAAGCAAGGAAAGTGATGACACCAGAATATTTGATTTCTGAAAGAGTAGTTGTTTTCTACGACTTGTATCAGAAAGTGGGAAGCTAACAAATGTTTTCTGAGTGTTGTATGCTCCTGACTGAACTTGTTGTTCGGTGGAAATAGGTAAGACCTATTTATACAAGTCGGAGTGAAACGTACTCTGGTCTCATTAAGGAATGGAAAAATGGGTGAGTAAATGGGAGGAGGTGGTAACCGTTAACGCATGGAATTGATGTTCCATAAAAAGGATAAATTCACCATTAACTCCCTGTATTTACTAACCGCCTCATCCTTATGACGGACGTAGTGTACGCCGCACGCTGTAAACCGCCAAACCAATACCCAAAGATGATCCCCCAGTTTGTGATATATGTTGGTGTCTCGAATGTTATTGTGGAAAATATGTAGCATATTGTTGTTGCATGGAAAGTTAAGTTTGGGAGACTTGCGAGCTTGGTGACCTTCGACGGTCGAGATTTTGCATCTTAAGACGAAAGATAGTCGTTGATCGTCGCACGCTTTCGTTTTGGTGGCCGCATAGGGAAGGATGGTATGGTGGCACGGCAAGGTTGGCATGCCATTGACATGGCAAGCCTTGGCGCGGTTTGGCGTGGCCAAACTAGGGTTTCGGTCCAAAGGTTACCATGCCTTGTCTGGTTACCTTAAACGGCTAGGATTTACTCCTGGGATTGAAGGGAGATAGTTGATTATCGCACGCCTTCGTTTTGGTAGACGCATATGGAAGGCCATCATGGTAGCGCGGCAAGGTTTGCATGCCTTGGCGTAGTTTGGCGTGGCCAAACTAGGGTTTCGGTCCAAGGGTTACCATGCGTTGTCTGGTAACTTTGGATGGCTAGGATTTGCTCCTAGGATTGAAGGGCGACCGTTGATTGTCACACGCCTTCGTTTTGGTATCCACATAGGGAAGGCCAGCATGGTGGCGTGGTTGGGTTGGCATGGTGGGGCCACAGGATTAGCATGCCGTTTGGCACATGGTGCGGCTAGCATGGATAGGGCCAAGGAAAAGTGCGTTTGGCTTGGCATGGTGGGGCCAAGGGTTTGGCATGCCGTTGGAACATGGTGCGTCTAGCATGGATAGGGCCAAGGCAAGGTGCGTTTGTCTTGGAATGGTGGGGCCAAGGGTTTGGCATTCCGTTGCCACATGGTGCGGCTAGCATGGCTAGGGCCAAGGCAAGGTTCGTTTGTCTTATCATGGTGGGGTCAAGGGTTTGGTATGGCCAGGCTAGGGTTTTGGCGTGACCAAGCTAGGATTTTGGCGATGGTCCAAAGGTTAGCTGGCGGTTTTGGACGGCTAAGATCTGCATCTCAGGTAGAAGAGTGGCCATTGTTTGTCGTATCCCTTTTTTTTTTGGAAGCTAGCGTTGTGCATGGCATGTTGGGATGGATAGCATGGTTGGAATGCCTTAGTGTGGAGATGTGGATGGCACGGCTTGCCATTGGCATAGTGGTGCGGCTGGCATGGTTGGCATGCCTTTGGCACGTAGGTGTGGCTGGTACGGATTTCCATTGGTACAGTGGTGCGGCTGGCATGGTTGGCATGCCTTTGGCGCGGTAGGTGTGGATGGCACGGCTTGTCATTGGCACAGTGGTGTGGGAATTAGGGTTTGGCTTATCGAAACCCTAATTAGTATTTTTAAAAAATATACCTGGTAATTTTCTCGGAGACACATTAAAAGGGTAGTAGAGACATTATTACTTAAATTCCGTGACGTCATTTTCTGACTAGGGTTTTACGATTTTAACCCTAAGCTAAAAACCACCATCAACATTAAGTCCCCTGCTTAGCTCGGAACAGGGGCATTGTTGCGAGGTAAGCATATGATGGTGACATACAAGGAAGGAATCGAAACGTAAGTCATGTAAGATGGTCAGGAAAGTCCGACTAACCTTTTTCGAGAGGTAAGGAGAGTTCATGATCCCGTGTTTGGAATCCTTGCATAGATTCTATTTGTGGTGTAGACCGAGAATTGGTGAGATGAGGACCGTCGGTTTGGTCCGGCTACGCATCATCTTGACTTGGTTAGGGAACATCATAACGCTGGCTTGGAAAGTTGGTGCTGGCATGGCAATTCATGGCATGGACATCTTGGCATGATGGGGCCACGGCAATGGAACGGAAAATTCGGAGTGGTGCGATCATGGTAAGGCGTTGTTTGGTGAGGCAAGGCGTGCATGGACGGCTTGGCATGATGGGCCAAGGTGAGGCGTGGTTTGGTAAGGCAAGGTGTGTACGGACGGCTTGGCACGGTGTGGCCAAGGCATGGTGCGAACGGCTTGGTGACTTATATTCATGGGCCCAGTTGTCTCTTTTCCTTAATTGACTCAAATATGAAGTCCTTTCCTTATTCAAACTCCCAAGCATCACGTCTATAAAAGGGGTCGGCCTCTCCTTTTATTTCACGTCTTCATTTTTTTTCATGGTCGTGTGGTAATAATAAAGTGTACGAGCGAATCCAGGTATGTCTTCTAGCATTTCCTCTTTAACTTGCTTTATTTTTGCTTCTTTGTTGGTGCAAATCCCTAGTTGTAGGCGTACCTTTTCTTGACCTTGTAGAAAATGTTGTTCTTCTGTGTTGGCGTGAATTCTGGACATATGTATGTTTTGCACAAGCTTGTAGTAGTATTTAGGCGTGAATACCGTAGCAATGTTGACCACCCCAACTTACTGTTAAAAGTAGGCGAGAGATAGTAGCTGTCATTACCTTCCCGTGAAAACCTAGTTTCTAGGTTTTACTCATTTTATTAGTGTGTCCGTGTGTATGGTTCCCATGGTGGGGCGCGCCTCCTTGGTCGAGTGTGAATTTCATGTTGCAGTGTACGGCCTTGGAATGATGCGGTGATGCAGGGCATGTCAGTCCCTATTTATTTGCGTATACGTATTATGACCTCGAAACAAATTGGCTTGTGTCTAGGGTGGATCTCTTTTTTCTGAAAAAATAATTTCCATGCACTTTCCGTAATAATTTTTCTTTCATATTGTTCCATTGTAGTTGTTTGGAATGTGGAAGTACCGTGAGAGAATCTTCGGTATGACATCACTTGAGAAAATTTCTGCCGTACCAAAGATATTGGCAATTCCAAGACAAACGTAAGTGATGAATTCTTCACAACATCGGCCACGATTAAGAGAAACTACCCCAAGTACATGTCGATTCTTCTGACTGGTCCGAAAAGTGAGGGAGAAGACCGGTCGGTTCGGCCATGAGGCGTAATAAGGTTTTGTCTTCATAAAAAAGAATATCATGCCTCTCCTATCAAATTTAAAATCTCTGTGAGTCCGTTGCGTCCCTTCGAGAAATGGATGCGATTCATGATGAGCCAGGAGCATATAAAAACCAATTTGACCAAGACGCAGATCATTGATGCTGTTTCGGCTTCCGCAGTGCTTCATATTAGGAAAGATATTCCAGGATTGGTTGCTTTTATTTCCATATGGTGTCCGGACACCCACACGGCCATATGTAGGTGGGGTGAAATTACCATCACCTTAGAGAGATTGGATGTATTGATGAACCTTCCCGTAATTGGAAACCTCGATGTTAGGTTGTCTTTAGATGAAGAAGAAATGCACGCCGCCCTGGTTGCGAAATCAAAAGGATTCATTCGGAAAGAAAACGAGATGAAGTGCTTATATGACTGGTGGGTGTCTCAGTGGTTTCTTGATGAGTTGGAGTCGAATCATAAGAATAGTACGCTTCATGTCGCGGCGTTCCTAGCCCTTTGGTTATCCAGAGATATTTTTGATGACGGCTCAGGTAAGAAGGAGATAAGGCAGGAACTTATCAAGTTTTCCATAAAATTAGCAAAAGGCGTCGTTCTCCATATTGGCGGTTTATTTCTTGGTTCTCTGTATGCACACTTGGATCAGCTAGTCTCGGATATATGCACTTCAAACGGCTATATGAAAGTGGATTCGTACATTCACGTCGCATTTATTCAGGCGTGGCTGTGGGAGCACTTCGAGAAGTATGCCTCAAAACCGTTGGTTGTACTTCCCGAGTCTTGGGGAACTCCAAGATACTACGCTGGTCGAATAGGCGTCCAAAGATTGGCTCGAACCTGGTTGGATTTCTTGACAACTCGTACATGGTTAATTTTCGTCCATGGGCTCCGGTGCATGCGTCCATAACTCAGATCAATACCTTTGCTCCTGCTCCGAACATGTCTTTGTCTTCTGATAAAGGGGATCCGAGTGTTGGGGATATAGTCTTCATGCGAAGCTGCACGCCCGGTCATGTGTCGTCTTTCTTTAGAGGATCTTGCAAATCAATCTCTTACAACATCGATAGAGCGGCTCAGCATATGGGTTTTGACCAAGGGGTCCCACTCGTTCATCATCCGGTCATTCCAGAAATCCCGTTGCCCATTGTTCTCGATGCTAGTGTTCTTATGTCGGGTAAAAGTATCCCTTTTGTTATTGCGGAACGAAATCCATCAACAACCTCTGAATATAACATATTTTGGCAGGATGAGTTTCTCGTTATCCATGGATTCGTGAATGATGTGGTAGAAACCCGTCGCGGTAAGCCTTCCCCTGCGATTTTAGCGGAACATCCACTGCTGAGGGATCCCAAGCGAAAATCCGTTAGCCCGAATGCAGATAGTCCCCAAGTGAAGGAGCGAAGATCCAAAAGTCGTGCTGGTGGTTTTCAGTCAGGTCCGACGGCTCTTCCGACTTTTAGTTCTTCTAATATGCGAGTATGTATAATTTTCTTCCTGATTCAGTCGGATTACTTATGCCTTTGTCTCATTTCTGAGTGTCTATTATTGTACCTTTCACAGGGTCTTAGCAGTGTGAATGCCTTCACTAAACTTGCGCACAGTCAGAAGACAGCATCTCTTGAGACGAAAAGCGGCGATGCTGAGCCTACCCATGGTGAAGCGGAATCCGAAAAGGAAGAGAGTTCGGAGTCCAGTGACGGGGAGGATAATTTTTTTGGTAGTAGCATTGAATCTGGAATAGAATCGGTGAGCCTTCCACTTTCTTTCTTTCCTCTTCCTATTTTTTTTTTTTTTGAAGAAAAAACCAAGTCTTGATATTTTAGGAGGAAACCGTTCCCGATGATGGATTTGAAGTAGAAACCCGCCCAAGTGAAGGCGTATCCATACCTCCAATTGCGGAAACCGTGCCAGCTGGCGACTTGGACATTGAAGTTCATCGTCCTGAATACATTGCCACGGCTCAAATGGTGGAGAGTACTCTAGGGACTGATGGAACAATTGTAGTTAGGGGTCTCTTTCCGGTTGTTGATTCGGTTGCGGGCGCTACTTTCAACCCTCTATACCTGGTCCCTTATCCGGGTCATGTGTTGATCGGGGGATTTAGCGTGCCAGCCAAATATGCGGTGTTATACACTAAAATATGGGAAAGCTATGGACATATTGCCACAACCAAGAAAATTACTAGTCGATTTGCGCTGGTTAAGAGGGTGGAGGAATCTTTGTCTTCAATTGACGACATGTGCAACGTGGCTGGTCATACTGTTTCTAAGGATATAATCTCGAGCAAGGGGTTCCATCGTGACATGTGTGTGAACTTCGAATTCAATGTTCCTTGGTTCGTCGAAGGTTTCTCTGAGGTTGAAAAGTCGCTGGTCGAAACAGTCGAAGGTCCTTATGCAGACATGGTGAAGAAGCAGGAAGCGGAATTGAAAAAAATGTGCAGGCAGCTGAAGTTGAAAAGGGTGGCTCTCTAGAGTACGAGGGAGGCCTTTGATAAGAGGAGCAAGTCGTTGTTGGAAAATTTTCTTTGAATACATTTCTGTCTTTTGAACTTCTTACTTTTAGGTTTTTTTTTTTCGAAAGGCAAATAAAACGCCTAGTTCATGGTTTTGATTTTTTGGGTTGATAGATAAATGTTACCTTGACGATTTTGGATTATTCTTTTGGAATGAATTGTTTTGGAAATGATGTTGTCTTGGTTATGATTGAAAGTGTTTCCAGCATCTCAGGAAAACCACAGAACTGTGCATTTGGTAGATGACATGGGGTGAAACAGAACATGGCTATTGGTTTTATCATTCCCGTGAAAACTTGAAAAAGCAAACCACATATCTTGTCTAGGTAGGACTTACTTGGTTTTTTTCGGTCTCCTGATGAAAAGGAAACCTTCCAGGTGTAAGGCCGAGTTTTATGGGAAGCATCATCGTGATTGTGAAAAGTCCCCAGTCGTTACTGAGTTACTTGATAACCGAGTCGTCGATTCTCGGGTGAATCGCTTGCATCTAACCTCTGGGAAGTCCCCAGTCATCCCTTGTCGTGTCATGATGGATAATTGGTTCGTCTGGTAACTGAGTCGTTGATCCCTGAGCGGATCACTTGCTTCTACCATCTTGATGTCTGGGTCAAAGCATGAGATCGATGGTCGAAAATTTTCATTGTAAATGAAAGATCAACCTCCTGATAAGCACGTAAGTGCACCATTTTATCCCCATATTTATATTGGCTAGGACTCAATATTTTGGCTAATCATTCTATTTTAGTGCTTTTGTAGAAAGTACAAATAAATTCGATCACCGAAGAGATAAATGGCTAAGTTGGGGGTTACAATGGTGTTTGCCACTAAAAAGTCCCAATGCTGCAGTGCACGGCTCCAGAGACATTAAGAATTTGCAAGGGGCAGTCAGGTTGCCAAAACATAATGGAACCATTTCCAAGCCACAGACTAAACACAAGCACCTGAATTCCACTGGAGCCTAAAGTTATTAAGTTGGAGACGTGGCTAATTCTACCAACACCACATCTTATTTGTGCTGCCGTACTTCCTAATTATTCATGGTGCGGGGTCGAGAAATCAAAGACGAATGGTTGAAAGTCAAGACATTCTTAACTTCATCAGGATTCTTGCCGTTCTCTTCGTTACCTCTTTGCTCATGAAGACAAAAATAATTCCAGGCAGTAACAGTCATTCTAGGGCCCTTGAACGGCAACAAAGGAGGGGATGTGTTCGTCGATGTTTATGGATGTTGGCTAAATTGGAGGCAGCAGCTTTACGGAAACAATGGGACTCTAATGCAGTCCAGAACTGGAATCGAAATTGAACTCATAATGGAAGAACGCACAACAGACGCGCTGATTTTGATTGTCAGTTGAAGATGGCTGCGAGAAATCCGTGTATTGAGGCCTGAGGTTGATTTATAGGCTGCAGATGAGGAGAGATTCCATAGAATCATTCGCTGGTAGCTAAATATTTAGCTGGAGGTTATGATGGCGACGATGGATAGAGCTAAGGTGTTTGGAATGGTAGCAGCTCTCTGCAACCATCGAGAAATGGCGTTGGTTATTGAACTGCCAGTGGTGATGGGTTTTGTGGTGAAATCGAGTGTTCTATAGGAGGGACCCCATACAACCAGCTGAAGTACACCGGAGGACACACTGAAATTGCACTTCCAATACTCGTGAAAAAAAGCCTGAAAGAAGATCAGTTTTGGTTCATGTGTTGCTTAATTGAGTATGCGGCATCTTTGGCAGTTACCAGGAGCTTTATTGAGGTGCTGTGACGAGGAAGAAATATTGCAGGCAGTGATGGGTTTAAGTGAAAATGATCAATGAAGAATATGGATGCAGTTGGTGATGGTGGATACAATTGAATACAGTTGGTGGAGGTAATGGTTTGGCTGATGAGAAGACAGCAGGAGTATTGTTCGAAGTATAGAGAGTTTGCCGTTGATTGTTTGGATTTTGATGGGTCTTGGCATATGGGCTGTTCGACGGAGGTGATCAACATTATGGCAACAAACGAACAGAAATTTGTGGTCAGCTGAAATCAGTGGTCAGATAGAGGGTCAGAGAATGGACTTAGGTGTTGTGGTTCGACCAATGAAGTTGGGGTTCAGGTTGAGCTGGTCTAGTGGAGATATTCGTTCACTTAATTAAGAAGATCTGGGAGATATATATAGAAGTGAAATATATGGATGGAGAGGAGATCGTGGAGCTAATTGTTTATACATTGAATGGGAATTAATTCTTTTGCTCGGATAAGGAAACTAAAGGATTTTTGCCTTGATTACGAAATATGATTGGAGGAGCAGAGAGGGGGATTGGGTTTTTCGTATTTTAGAGAGGGGCGACAGAGCTGGTGCTACTGGAAGGAGAATAGGGTTTGGAGTAGATCTCTTTATTTTTGTTCTTGTTTAGCTAATTTTAATTTTAATCTTTTTATGGCTTTTGAGAAAGTCATGGCTAGCTAAACCCCTACACTGGGTCGATGGAGGAAGCCGAACTTTACACATGAGTGATTTTAATTTATTTTCTATATGACTTTTGCACTTAATTTTAATTGATTTATGATTTGATAAAATTAGTTGTGATTCAATTAGATAGGTTATGCTTTGAATTAAGATAATCTATGCTTAGGGGATACAGTTAATGTTTTGACGATCTACTTTGGCATAAGAAGAGTCGGTGTTTTATGAGCGGTAATTGTTGAGAATGAATAATTGAACTCTATGTTGTGAATGCGGTGGAATTCTAGGCCCAGTGACTCTCTTTTGTTTATTATTTTATTTAAACCTTTTAATTTAATCTTAACAACATCCGAGAGAACGAATCTTAAGCTACCACTACGAAAACATCAGAAAAATCTGAAATCATTTTTGCGCCGTTGCGACGCGGATTTGTTTTTAGATTATTAATTTTTAGGTTTATTTTTATTTTGTACAGTATTTTCTTTTAATTTTAGTTTTTATTTTTCCCTTTTTATGCGTTTCTTTTTCTAATTCTTTTCAGGATGATGAATTCTTTTGAGGAGACGTCACCTACGATGACGCTGGCAGAATATATGCGCAAAAAGTCAAATTATCAGGAAACCTCATCTGAGATGACGCTTGCTGAATATAAGCGTATGCAATGGTATGGAGTTTCTGCTCCACATGAGGTAAGTGAAGAATCACATCAAACTATTTATGAGAAGTATTACAAACACACCCCGCCTAGTTTGGAGCAAAGATTAAGAGTTCTTGAATGTCAAAAATTATTTGCTTAAGATGATGAATCTGATAGTGACTCTTTGTCCCAGACTGAACATATATATGACCCTGTGGATGATTGTGTGGAGGATTCACCTAATTCCATAGATGAATCTACCTCACAAGATCATTCACCCGATTTAGTTGTTGTTTTTAGACCTCTAGACTTCCAAAAGTTGCCTAATTTAGGGTTAGAATTGTGTGCTTCTAAAATTTTGTTAGATTACTTTGCCTCTAAGTACCAAGAGGACTTGCCTATTCCTGATATCGTGCATGAGTCAGTTGAAATTTTCCCAGTCCCAATAGAATCCCCATACTTTGTTCTTTACGCACTTCCATGTGCAATAAAAATTTGGTTTAGGGGTAAATCTTTGTTTCTGACAATTTCAGTGTCCCCGTTTTTTCATAAAATAATTGTGAAGCTGTCGTTTGTAAATATTGTATTTTGGGTCAATCCCCAAGTTTTCAGGTTATTAATTTATGGGGATCCGTTTTTGTACATTCCAGTAGGTATAATTATTTATTTTTGTTTATTTTTATTTTTATTTTCCATCTTAATTTTTACGTTGGATGACTCAATTACATTGAGGACAATGTAATATTTAAGTGTGGGGGAGTGGTTAACGTTTTATTTTTTCTGTTTCAGGGATTTTCTTGCTTATTTTCTTGCTTATCATGACCAGCTATGGAGCGGGTCTCAAATTTTTTTTTTTTATTATGACCAGCTGTGTAGCGGGTCTTTAAAAAAAAAACTTTTTTTTTTTTGCATGATATGACCAGCTGTTGAGCGGGTCTAATTTTTTATTTTTGCATCATATGACCAGCTGTTGAGCGGGTTTTAAAAAAAAAAAAATTGCATTTGCATTTTATGACCAGCTGTGTAGCGGGTCTTTTCTTTTCTTGCATGTTATGACCAGCTGTGGAGCGGGTCTCTAAAAAAAAAAAAAATTATGTGTCTTGTGTATCTGGCAATTGTCATGACCAGCTGTGTAGCGGGTCTAAGTCCCTTAATTTATGACCAGCTGTGTAGCGGGTCAATTTTCTTGGTTTGCTCGGGACTAGCAAAATATAAGTGTGGGGGTGTTGATAAGCACGTAAGTGCACCATTTTATCCCCATATTTATATTGGCTAGGACTCAATATTTTGGCTAATCATTCTATTTTAGTGCTTTTGTAGAAAGTACAAATAAATTCGATCACCGAAGAGATAAATGGCTAAGTTGGGGGTTACAATGGTGTTTGCCACTAAAAAGTCCCAATCTTTGCGATTAGGCACGGCTCCAGAGACATTAAGAATTTGCAAGGGGCAGTCAGGTTGCCAAAACATAATGGAACCATTTCCAAGCCACAGACTAAACACAAGCACCTGAATTCCACTGGAGCCTAAAGTTATTAAGTTGGAGACGTGGCTAATTCTACCAACACCACATCTTATTTGTGCTGCCGTACTTCCTAATTATTCATGGTGCGGGGTCGAGAAATCAAAGACGAATGGTTGAAAGTCAAGACGTTCTTAACTTCATCAGGATTCTTGCCGTTCTCTTCGTTACCTCTTTGCTCATGAAGACAAAAATAATTCCAGGCAGTAACAGTCATTCTAGGGCCCTTGAACGGCAACAAAGGAGGGGCTGTGTTCGTCGATGTTTATGGATGTTGGCTAAATTGGAGGCAGCAGCTTTACGGAAACAATGGGACTCTAATGCAGTCCAGAACTGGAATCGAAATTGAACTCATAATGGAAGAACGCACAACAGACGCGCTGATTTTGATTGTCAGTTGAAGATGGCTGCGAGAAATCCGTGTATTGAGGCCTGAGGTTGATTTATAGGCTGCAGATGAGGAGAGATTCCATAGAATCATTCGCTGGTAGCTAAATATTTAGCTGGAGGTTATGATGGCGACGATGGATAGAGCTAAGGTGTTTGGAATGGTAGCAGCTCTCTGCAACCAGCGAGAAATGGCGTTGGTTATTGAACTGCCAGTGGTGATGGGTTTTGTGGTGAAATCGAGTGTTCTATAGGAGGGACCCCATACAACCATCTGAAGTACACCGGAGGACACACTGAAATTGCACTTCCAATACTCGTGAAAAAAATCCTGAAAGAAGATCAGTTTTGGTTCATGTGTTGCTTAATTGAGTATGCGTCATCTTTGGCAGTTGCCAGGAGCTTTATTGAGGTGCTGTGACGAGGAAGAAATATTGCAGGCAGTGATGGGTTTAAGTGAAAATGATCAATGAAGAAGATGGATGCAGTTGGTGATGGTGGATACAATTGAATACAGTTGGTGGAGGTAATGGTTTGGCTGATGAGAAGACAGCAGGAGTATTGTTCGAAGTATAGAGAGTTTGCCGTTGATTGTTTGGATTTTGATGGGTCTTGGCATATGGGCTGTTCGACGGAGGTGATCAACATTATGGCAACAAACGAACAGAAATTTGTGGTCAGCTGAAATCAGTGGTCAGATAGAGGGTCAGAGAATGGACTTAGGTGTTGTGGTTCGACCAATGAAGTTGGGGTTCAGGTTGAGCTGGTCTAGTGGAGATATTCGTTCACTTAATTAAGAAGATCTGGGAGATATATATAGAAGTGAAATATATGGATGGAGAGGAGATCGTGGAGCTAATTGTTTATACATTGAATGGGAATTAATTCTTTTGCTCGGATAAGGAAACTAAAGGATTTTTGCCTTGATTACGAAATATGATTGGAGGAGCAGAGAGGGGGATTGGGTTTTCGTATTTTATAGAGGGGCGACAGAGCTGGTGCTACTGGAGGGAGAATAGGGTTTGGAGTAGAGAGTTTTCATCTCTTTATTTTTGTTCTTGTTTAGCTAATTTTAATTTTAATCTTTTTATGGCTTTTGAGAAAGTCATGGCTAGCTAAACCCCTACACTGGGTCGATGGAGGAAGCCGAACTTTACACATGAGTGATTTTAATTTATTTTCTATATGACTTTTGCACTTAATTTTAATTGATTTATGATTTGATAAAATTAGTTGTGATTCAATTAGATAGGTTATGCTTTGAATTAAGATAATCTATGCTTAGGGGATACAGTTAATGTTTTGACGATCTACTTTGGCATAAGAAGAGTCGGTGTTTTATGAGCGGTAATTGTTGAGAATGAATAATTGAACTCTATTTTGTGAATGCGGTGGAATTCTAGGCCCAGTGACTCTCTTTTGTTTATTATTTTATTTAAACCTTTTAATTTAATCTTAACAACATCCGAGAGAACGAATCTTAAGCTACCACTACGAAAACATCAGAAAAATCTGAAATCACCTCCCACTGTGGTCGCCAATTATTTGAGGGTGAAAACAGTTTCTGGTGATTTCGGTAATTTCGGATGTGTGGGTGAGAAACCAATTTAAACCCTAAATAATGTACTGCAAGGGAGTACTTCATATTCGAGAGATCAATCTGTACAAGGCCATCCTAAACCAAGAAATGGCCGTTCCAGACTTGCTTCAGTCACAAAGTGAAGGAGAATGGGTTGGTTTTGGGGAGGGAAGAAAGGAAAGTGATGAGACTAGAATAGTTGATTTCTGGAAGAGTAGTTGTTTCTAGGACTTGTATTAGAAAGTGAGAAGCTAACAAATGGAAAGCTAGCAAATGTTTTATGAGTGTTGTATGCTCCTGACTGAACTTGTTGTTCGGTGGAAATAGGTAAGACCTATTTATACAAGTCGAAGTGAAGCGTACTCTGGTCTCATTAAGGAATGGAAAAATGGGTGGGTAAATGGGAGGAGGTGGTAACCGTTAACGCATGGAATTGATGTTCCATAAAAAGGAGTGTTTCACCATTAACTCCCTGTATTTACCAACCTCCTCATCTTTATTACGGGCGTAGTGTACTCCGCACGCTGTAAACCGCCAAACCAATACCCAAAGAGGATCCCTCAGTTTGTGATATGTGTTGGTGTCCCGAATGTTTTTGTGGAAAATATGTAGCATATTGTTGTTGCCTGACAAGTCGAGTTTGGGAGACTTGCTAGCTTAGTGACCTTCGACGGTCGAGATTTTGCATCTTAAGACGAAAGGTATCCATTGATCGTCGCACGCTTTCGTTTTGGTGGCTGCATAGGGAAGGCCAATATGGTGGTGCGGAAATGTTGGCATGGCATGCCTTGGTGCGGTTTGGCGTGGCTAAACTAGGATATCGAGCCAAAGGTTACCATGCGTTGTCTGGTAACCTTAGACGGCTAGGATTTTCTCCTGGGATTGAAGGGCGACCGTTGATTGTCGCACGCCTTCGTTTTGGTAGCCGCATAGGGAAGGCCATCATGGTGGATCGACAAGGTTGGAATTCCTTGGCGCGGTTTGGCGTGGACAATCTAGGGTTTCGGGCCAAAAGTTACCATGCGTTGTCTGGTAACCTTGGATAGCTAGGATTTTCTCCTGGGATTGAAGGGCAACCATTGATTGTCGCACGCCTTCGTTTTGGTAGTCGCATAGGGAATGCCAGCATGGTGGCGCGGCTGGGTTGGCAGGGTGGGGCCAAAGTCTTAGCACGCCATTTGGCACATGGTGCGGCTAGCATGGATAGGGCCAAGGCAAAGTGTGTTTGGCTTTGCATGGTGGGGCCAATGGTTTGGCATGCCGTTGGAACATGGTGTGGCTAGCATGGCTAGGGCCAAGGCAAGGTGCGTTTGGCTTGGCATGGTGGGGCCAAGGGTTTGGCATACCGTTGGCACATGGTGCGTCTAGCATGGCTAGGGCCAAGGCAAGGTGCGTTTGGCTTGGAATGGTGGGGCCAATGGTTTGCCATGCCGTTGGCACATGGTGCGACTAGCAAGGCTAGGGCCAAGGCAAGGTGTGTTTGGCTTGGCATGGCGGGGCCAAGGGTTTGGCATGGCTAGGCTTGGGTTTTGGCATGACCAAGCTAGGATTTTGGTGTTGGGCCAAAGGTTAGATGGCGGTTCTGGACGGCTAAGATCTGCATCTCAGGTGGAAGGGTGGTTGTTGATTTCCGCATCCCTTTTGTTTTGGCAGCCAGCATTGTGCATGTCATGTTGGGAGATGTGGCTGGCATGACTTGCCATTGTCACAGTGGTGCGGATGGCATAGTTGGCATGCCTTTGGCGCTGTAGGTGTGGATGGAACGGCTTGCCATTGGCACAATGATTTAAGGTTTTTCCAGTTTTCGTAATAGTAATTAAGATTCGTTCTCTTAGACTTGCGAAGATTAAATTTAAAGGTTTAAACAAAATAATAAATAGAAGAGAGTCACTGGGTTTAAGATTCCACCGAATTCACAACACGAAGTTCAATTATTTATTCTCAACAATTATCGCTCAGTAAATAAATAAAGCATCGACTCTTGTTTTGCCAAAGTAGATCTTCAAAACATTAATTGTATCCCCTAAGCATAGATTATCTAAACAAGGCATAACCTATCTAATTGAATCACAACCAATTTTATCGAATCATAAATAAATTTAAAATAAGTGCAAAAGTCATATAGAAAATAAAACAACTTCACCCATGCTAATTTAAAATAAGCGTGCCAAACTGACTGTTACAAGTACTGTCGGTAAATGACAGTTCTCCGCGACAGTCAGTGGATGTCAAATTTCTTCTTTTTCTTCTTCTCAGCTGCAGCAGCGGAGAAGTTGCTCTGCAACTCTTTGTTTCTTCCCCAAACTCTCGATATCCTCTATGAATTCCCAAGACTCCTTTTTATAGCCTAAGAAACCAAAATCTTCGGTATTCAATTAAAAATAATCTTCATTAGTGCGCTAGTCATGGGAATATATTTTACTTCCTTTTTTCTTCACTGCATATATCTTCTGGTGGTTTACATACGCCTATCACATTGCCAACATGTTTAGGATTGAGCCAAACTTCCGCAACTTCCAAAAATAACTCAATCAACTAGTGACAGTATAACAAAAAACCCGAGTATTTTTCTTCTCTCCCGATTCTGAGAATCACTACCAAACCTCTTTATTTTCAAAACCAAATATATTATCTTCCCTGTTTAGTTGTGACAGCTCATTCCCTATCCGAAACAACAATAAATCTTCAGAGAATCCCATATCGTGTAAACCCATGAGTAACTATCCTTTAAACGACTTCCCTGTTTCACCAAATCTTCGTGGATAACTCAATCTCTTCGACCCAAAGTCCATTACCAAGCCTATTTGATCGAAAACAGGCCTAAACCATTACGAATCTATCATTGAGTCACACCAAAAACTCCCCAAAACTCTGCCAGAAAATATCGCAGGTAACTTCGAGACTTCTCACTTTTTTGCTTCAAATTTATGATTCCAGCCAAATTTAAACGATTCCAAGGATCTTACCAGCCCTGTTTGGCTCAAACAAGCAAACCCGATGAATTTAGGCCCTTGAATCTCCCCGGAACATGACTAAAATTCGAACCCTAATTCTGCTGGTTGAAAACCATTTTTTCCCGCCAAAAGTGTTCTTCATGTTTTGCTTCAAATAACCATTCTAACCAATTATGATCAAAACGATCGATCATACCATGCCTGTTTAGGCTTAAGGAATATGCCTATTAAATTTCAGCTCTTTAACCTCAGTGAAACTACTTCAAAATCGAAACCCTAATTCCGTTCCATTAAAAACCAATATTCCCTCCATTTTTCAAATTCAAAAGGAAGAAGATGACCTCCCCCTATCCTGTTACGGTGTCCCTTTAGCAATTTGGGTGTAAATATCACTTCCTGGGGTGCGAATAGCCATAGGTTCCAAATAACAAAGAAGGTGCCCCTTAGCAACTGTACGCCCCTTAGTAATTGAGGTGCCCCTTAACCAACATTGAGAGTCCGAATATCATGTGTTCTCCGGGGTACAAAAACCACTTTTCCAGCAACTTTCTCCATAAGAGCTTATTTGACAAAAACACCTACAAACAAGATTATTAGCGATAAAATTGAGACCTAACTAATATAAATATGGGTATAAAATGGTGCACTTACGTGCTTATCAACACCCCTGCACTTATATTTTGCTAGTCCCGAGCAAAACATAAAATTGACCCGCTACACAGCTGATCATTCATTTTGTTTTCTTTTTTTTAGAGACCCGCTCCACAGCTGGTCATGATTTGCAAAGAAATTCCTGAAAAATAAAAATAAAAAGTTAATAACCACTCCCCCACACTTAAACATTACATTGTCCTCAATGTAATTGAGTCATCCAATGAAAAACTTAAGATGGGAAATTCAAAAAAAATAAAAATAAATAATTATACCTACTGGATGTACAAGGATCCCCATAAACTAATAACATGAAAACTTGGGGATCGACCCAAAATACAAAATTTACAAACGATAGCTTCAGAATTATTTTATGGAAAAATTGGGACACTGAAACTGTCAGAAAACAAAATTTACCCCTAAACCAAGTTTTTACTGCACATGGAAGTGCGTAAAGAACACAATATGGGGATTATATTTAGACTGGGGAAATATCAATTGATTCATTCACAATATCAGGAACAGGCAAGTCCTCTGGGTACTTAGATGCAAAGTAATCCAACAACACTTTAGAAGCACACAATTCTAACCCTAAATTAGGCAACTTTTGGAATTCTAGGGGTCTAGAAACAACCTCTAAGTCAGGTGAAAGATCTTGTGAGGTATATTCATCTATGGGATTAGGCGAATCATCCACACAATAATCCACTGGCGTGTGTTTGTAATACTTCTCATATATAGTTTGATGTGATTCTTCACTTACCTCATGTAGAGCAGAAACTCCATACCATTTCCTACGCCTATATTCAGCAAGCGTTATCTCAGATGAGGTTTCCTGATAATTTAACTTTTTACGCATATATTCCGCCAGCGTCATTGTAGGTGACGTCTCCTCAAAAGAAGTCATCATCCTCAAAAATTCCCTGAAAAGAAATACAAAAAGAAACGCATAAAAAGGAAAAATTAAAAAGAAAATGAAAAGAAAATAATGAACAAAATAAAAAACAAAATAAACCTAAAAATTAATCTAAAAAAAAATCCGCGTCGCAACGGTGCCAAAATGATTTAAGGTTTTTCCAGTTTTCGTAATAGTAATTAAGATTCGTTCTCTCAGACTTGCGAAGATTAAATTTAAAGGTTTAAACAAAATAATAAATAGAAGAGAGTCACTGGGTTTAAGATTCCACCGAATTCACAACACGAAGTTCAATTATTTATTCTCAACAATTATCGCTCAGTAAATAAATAAAGCATCGACTCTTGTTTTGCCAAAGTAGATCTTCAAAACATTAATTGTATCCCCTAAGCATAGATTATCTAAACAAAGCATAACCTATCTAATTGAATCACAACCAATTTTATCGAATCATAAATCAATTTAAAATAAGTGCAAAAGTCATATAGAAAGTAAAACAACTTCACAATGAATTTCAACTTCACCCATGCTAATTTAAAATATAATTTATGGCTCAAATGGTGTTTTTATTAAAGAAAACTAATAATACAATGAATCTGCAACGCTGTATTGGCGTTTTAGAGTTCGTTGTTACAATAGATGTTGCTAATTTAAAATAAGCGTGCAATTCTACAAGCACTGCGAACGATTCTTCTGCAACAGTCAGTGGATGTCAAATTTCTTCTTTTTCTTCTTCTCAGCTGCAGCAGCGGAGAAGTTGCTCTGTAACTCTTTGTTTCTTCCCCAAACTCTCGATATCCTCTATGATTTCCCAAGACTCCTTTTTTATAGCCCAAGAAACCAAAATCTCCAGTATTCAATTAAAAATAATCTTCATTAGTGCGCTAGTCATGGGAATATATTTTACTTCCTTTTTTCTTCACTGCATATGTCTTCTGGTGGTTTACATACGCCTATCACGTTGCCAACATGTTTAAGATTGAGCCAAACTTCCGCAACTTCCAAAAATAACTCAATCAACTAGTGACAATATAACAAAAAACCCGAGTATTTTTCTTCTCTCCCTGATTTACGAGAATCACTACCAAACCTCTTTATTTTCGAAACCAAATATATTATCTTCCCTGTTTAGTTGTGACAACTCATTCCCTATCCAAAACAACAATAAATCTTCAGAGAATCCCATATCGTGTAAACCCATGAGTAACTATCCTTTAAACGACTTCCCTGTTTCACCAAAGCTTCGTGGATAACTCAATCTCTTTGACCCAAAGTCCATTACCAAGCCTATTTGATCGAAAACAGGCCTAAACCATTACGAATCTGTCATTGAGTCACACCAAAAACTCCCCAAAACTCTCCCAGAAAATATCGCAGGTAACTTCGAGACTTCTCACTTTTTTGCTTCAAATTTATGATTCCAGCCAAATTTAAACGATTCCAAGGATCTTACCAGCCCTGTTTGGCTCAAACAAGCAAACCCGATGAATTTAGCACCTTGAATCTCCCAGGAACATGACTAAAATTCGAACCCTAATTCTGCTGGTTGAAAACCAGTTTTTCCCGCCAAAAGTGTTCTTCATGTTTTGCTTCAAATAACCATTCTAACCGATTCTGATTAAAACCATCGATCATACCATGCCTGTTTAGGCTTAAGGAATATTCCTATTAAATTTCATCTCTTTAATCTCAGTGAAACTACTTCAAAATCGAAACCTTAATTTTGTTCCATTGAAAACCAATTTTCCCGCCATTTTTCAAATTCAAAAGGAAGAAAATGACCCCCCCCCCTATCCTATTACGGTGTCCCTTTAGCAATTTGGGTGTAAATATCACTTCCTGAGGTACGAATAGCCATAGGTTCCAAATAACAAAGAAGGTACCCCTTAGCAACTGGACGCCCCTTAGTAATTGATGTACCCCTTAACCAACATTGAGAGTCCGAATAACATGTGTTCTCCGGGGTACAAAAACCACTTTTCCAGTAACTTTCTCCATAAGAGCTTATTTGACAAAAACACCTACAAACAAGATTATTAGCGATAAAATTGAGACCTAGCTAATATAAATATGGGTATAAAATGGTGCACTTACGTGCTTATCACACAGTGGTGTGGATGGCATGGTTGGCATGCCTTTGGCGCGTAGGTGTGGTTGGCATGGCTTGCCATTGGCACAGTGGTGCGACTGGCATGGCTTGCCATTGGCACAGTGGTGCGACTGGAATGGTTGGCATGCCTTTGGCGCGGTAGGTTTGGCTGGCACGGATTTCCATTGGCACAGTGGTGTGGCTGGCATGGTTGGCATGCCTTTGGCGTGGTAGGTGTGGCTGGGACGACTTGCCATTGGCACAGTGGTATGGGAATTAGGGTTTGGCTTATTGAAACCCTAATTAGTATTTTTTAAAAAGATACCCTGGTAATTTTCTCAGATACACATTAAAAGGGTTCAATAAATGTGCCTAGTAGAGACATTATTACTTAAATTCTGTGACGGCATTGTCTGACTAGGGTTTTACGATTTTAACCCTAAGCTAAAAACCACCATCAAATTATGTGACGTCAAGTATCTTTTGCATTGGGTAAGATTATTCCTGAAAAGGACATTGTGATGAAAATTCTCAGATCGCTGCCATCTAGATACGATTCTAAGAAGCATGCCATCATTGAGGGAAATTACCTTGATACTCTCTCCAGAAATATGCTGGTTGGAAAGCTTAAGATCTTTGATCATGAACATTAGTCGAAATCTAATGATGTTGCGTTCAAAGCACTAAAGGACACTAAATTACTTGATAAAAGTAAAAAAGTGTATATCTCTGAAGATGATCACTCTGAGACAGATTCATCAGATGAAGATCTTGACAAATCAGTCTCGATGATCACAAGACAGTTTAGGGATCTTCTATTGAAGAGAAGTAAATGGTTCTACAGAGATAAGACTAAGGCATCAGTCAAACCTCATAATCATGTTCTTCCTAAAAATAGGGATATTGATGAAACTGATGATGATGATATGCCTCAGTGCTTTAAGTGTAATGGTTTTGGTCATTTTGCAAATGAGTGTCCAAATCGGAGAAAATACACTGGGAACAAAGGTCTTGCTGCAACTCTTGATGAAATGTCTAACAATTATGTCTCTAATGAAGACGAGAAATCAAGTGTTGCACTTCTTGGTGAAAATATTGATTTTGATAATTGTAGCAATACACATATCAATCTTGATATTCTTTCAGAAGAAAATCCAACAATTCTGGAAGAAAAAGTTGACCCAATCTTTGGAAACACTACTTATAATGTTTCAGGTCCCAATATGTGCTTAGATGCTTGCACATTCCAGAAGCCTAATTTTTATCCAAGTCTAACGTGCTCATATTTTTCATTAAAGGGTCATGAACTCTCAAAGTGTTACAAGTTCAAACACAAACAAAGGCATGTCAACAAACTTCAACAAAGAGCAAATCATCTAGTAAGAAAGCTTAAACTTACTCAGAAGACCGCTGAGGTATGTAAGATTTTATCTTCGTCTAAGAAGTTAGTTTCCAAGGATAAATTAAGACCATTTTAGAAGAAATTATGGTCAAATTTTTTTGATAGACATATGTCTGTGTATTCCTCTCTGAAGAAAATGGTTGACAAATTGTTATTCACTACAACGCAACTTGATTGTGTTGTCTTTGGAATCTTGTCTCATGTGCCTGGTCAAAAGAGACAATGATTTGTACCTCTCAGGCTTTAGGAAAAGTTTTTTTTTCTTCTTTTCTTAGATTTGTCTTTTTTTTTTGTCTATCAAACAAAAGAAAGGGTGCTATCGACAATTCTACTCTTCATAGGGCTAAGAGTTGGTCGTTTACGAAGCTGTTTAGAGGTTTCGAACCCTAAATTCCTTTTTCCTTCTCTAAAACCTCTTTTTATCTCAAGACTACTTGTTGAGTTAATTGTGAATTAATCTCACAAACCTACGTTCATGGACGTTCCAAGTATGATGTCTTCAGATGGAAAAGATGGTAATATGATTACTAATCCATCAATCATGAAGGAAAAGAAGGAATGTGAGGAAGCCAAGAGCCGTTTCTTCAAATTCTCAGAAGTTTTCTGATGTTCTTGAAGTGATGAAGGAGTTGCGTAAGGAGATTCAACAAATAAAGGCTTTTGTGTATAAGACTCATGAGATTCAGAAGGCCATGGTTCGACAACAGCAACCTAGAAGGTTTATTGATATAAACTCCTACCTTAATGAACCTTATGTTCCAATGGCTGTTGACGACAAGGAGTTCGGGGACGATAAAGAATTCTTCAAAGGTCTTATTGCCTAGTAAATCTTCTATTTTTCTTGTTTTGAAGAATAACTAGTGTTTTGGAATAGCTATTATTATGTTTACACATAGCTATGTCCAAAGTTTTCATCTTCTTGTTTTTAGATTTATTGGCTTAAATTCCAAACTTGTTTGGAAGATGATTATTGCAGTATTAATCTTTTTGATTTCATATATTGCAATATTGTTATGGGATATGTGTGTTTACGTCCGTGAACTTGATTGTCCCATATTTTGTCAAAAGTAAAGTCGTTCGTGAATTGATATGCAAGTATTGATAAAAGAATGAATAGACTTTTGACAAACACAAAAGTTAAGCCTATATTGTCAAGTTTTGATGGAAGATAGGTTAAAATCTTTTGTGATTCAAGGATTATGACTATTGTATGTCATTGTGCAAATAGTGATGGAAATAGAATGAATCCTTGCTTATTCCACGGTATAATATCGATTCTCCGATCCATAATTTTTGTGTAAATACTGTGTTATTCCATGAAGTGTCTTATGTTGAGCACTAAAACAACAAAATTTGATTTCTTTTGTGATTAGCTTAGTTGTTGTTCCGTAAGGTACTTTATGTTGAACTAAATTAATCATCTTGTGTGGCTATTTAGTTATCACTCCATAAGTTTTCTTATGTTTGAGCATTTCTTTGACTGGGTTGGTTATTCGTGATTAACTTAGTCATTGCTCCATAGATTTTCTTATGTCGAGTGTGGCCAATTAAATTGATTACTTTTGTAATTAGTTTGGGTGTGTATGACAATTAGATTGTTTGCGAGTTCTCTTGTGATTAATCTAATTGGTTTCTTAAGTCTCCATAAGTTTACTTGTGTCGAGCATATTTAGTCAAATTAATCTTGGTTCACTTTGATTAATATGATTGAATGTTTCTTTTTGGATTCCAAATTCATACTTGTATGTGATTTTTTGAGTCTAAATAAATCCTTATATTCTCTTTTGAAATTAAGGTCGCTCTTGTTGTTCCCTTGGGAATGACATTTTATGGGGGACAGTTCTTTTGAACTTGTGCTTAATTACCAAATCTTTGTGGGGAGTACGGCTGTGGAATATTAGAGGGGTTATCTTGTATATTTATGAACTCCTGGATGAATGCATTTTTCTTTGGCTTTATGATTGCATCTAAACAAGATGATATACATTTACCTTTGGTCATGAAATGTATCTTACGGAAATTTCATTAGGATCTCGTTTTTGTACCTTTGCCAATTTTATTGACAAAAAGGGGGAGAATTAATATGTAGTTCATACTACAAATACATATGATTTTAGGATCATTATATAAGGGGGATTGGTTTCCATATGAGATGGAGTATTGACTAAGGGGGAGTGAAGTATCACCATAGTATTGTTGTTAAAGTTGTGATGTAATTGGACTTTAACGCTGTGTAATGATACTATGACACTGTATAACAATGATTGAGAACTCTTGTTTTCTCGTTGTTATAGCTATGGATTTTCAACAACGATGATGCTAAACTTACAACCTTTGGGATCATTGGATTACTTGGAAGTGACGAAGATTTCGAGTATTGTTGAAGATTAGACGACATGTGGAATAGGAGCTACAAAGTTTATTTATATATTTTTTTTGTATTCCATATGTATTAATAGTTTTGCCACTAAAATTGACAGAGGGGGAGATTGTTAGAGCATTGCTCGGTCGAACTCGCATGCGTTGATATCTCAAGCATGTTTGTCAATATTAGTGATCAAAACTGTAAAGTCTTTGATTTCTAGTCTACTATAGCTAAGGTCTCGGACTAGGATAGAAAGTGCAGTTGAGCTCAAGAACTCCATGGAGATCATCATACAATACTAAGGACTACTCAAGGAACCAGTGGATCTTCATCGACTAAAAGGCATGTGGAGACTTGAACTTATCTATCACTGTTGATGGTGGATTTTAGTTCAGGGCTAAAGTTGTAAAACCAATTTTTGTGTAAACATCCTGTAGAGGATGAGATTATTTTATAAGTGATGAATACTTCTTCACTTTATTAATTCACCTAGAATGGAGCATGTAGCAACAATCCCCCGAATAGTCTGTGAATTTTAGCATTATTGATTAATGCATAGAAGGCCTTGTATTTCCTGTGCTGTTCCTAGCAGAACTCTCATTGTTGGTGCGGCATGATGACTGATTGTTACTCGCAGCAGAGTAGCATGAATATCCAAGTACCAACAGTGAGGCATGCACGAAATGCCCATACAGGCTATAACTCTCGGTGTGTTATACTAGCCCGATTGAGCATGTAACTCTCGGTGTGTTATACTAGCCCGATTGAGCACCTAGACTGTCCATAACAGTCTAGAAATGATCACGGTCATCCAACTTCACCAACATGATTGGATGGTCCAGATCGAATCCAACACCCCCAAGCAGGTATTGGAACATTCACTACCGACCAAACGCGGACCCCGCGATCGGCATCCCAAAAGGGCCGGCATAGCTTGCCAAACCGTCCAAACCAAGCGGAATGGACAAAAAACCCTAAATTAGGGTTTGCGGCACATTACATGTGTCGCAAAACGATCTCAACCATTAATCTTCGCAGGCATAGATGGAGGGTGTAGATGTAGATTCAAAGGGCCCAGAATATGTCAACATGATCACTGTGGGCCCGAATACACACATGAACAAACGGTCAGGGCCAACCGTGATTGGTTGTCCCAAATCATGCATGCCAAACCAAGCATGACGCACGGACAACAAAACCCTAAATTAGGGTTTGCGGAACCATCCTTGTGATGCAAAATCATCTCGAGTATCCATCTTCGCAGGCTTGAATGGAAGGCTAAGATAAAGCTTCAGGGAAGGCCGAGCATGCTAGCATGACCACTGTGGGCCCGGCTTCATGTTCGACCGGTCGGCCAAAGCCAACCTTGGTCAAGCGCTTTGATTTGTGTGCCAAAACTAGCGTGGTTGCGCTTCCCAAATCACAAACTAATCACGACCACTCAACTTCGCCAAACAAATTGAGTGGCTTAGATCACGTTTCCATGGGACAGTCAGGTATAGGCGTGAATACCATCCTACCAACTACATGCCGGATCAAACGTCCGAGACCGACCAAGCTTGGTCGTCTCGAAATGCACGCCTTGAAGGTGGCATACCGCGCCCCTTTAAGAATACTTTGCGGCATAGGATTTCCGTCACAAATTGATCTCAGCCACTCAACTTCACCGGTAAATTCGAGTGGCCTAGATCAAACCTTCGTGGGACAGTGAAACATGGACATGGACATCAGCATGCCGTCTATATGCATGCCTGATCGGTCCTCCATGAAACACCTCCCATGCTTGGATTCGACCAAGCTGAATGAGTACACTCGCGCACCTCCTAAACCCTAATCCGAGGGTCGCAGATGTGGGTCGCAAGTCATCTCGTCCGTCCAACTTCGCCAGCTCGGACGGATGGCCTAGGATAACATTTAGACGACCAGTGAAGTATCACCGTCTGCCACTCTACCACACCATGTGGTCGGTCAAGGGAGGATTTGCTAGCGCAGCTTCCAAACCCTTACGTGAAGTAGGCAGGGAATGATGCTCAATATCGATGCTTCGTATATGCCGAATGCATTCGATGCATAACATGCATAGAATACACACGATACTTTACAAGTATCGACTTCCTAAATAACTTAGTTATTTAACTAGCATTACATGCTACCTGTGGGTCCCACGAGACATCAATCATGTCACAAACTGGGGGATACACACTGGGGTATTGGTCTGGCGGTTTACAACGTGCAACACTCCATCACAAGAATGTATCAGGAAGACATGGACGGTTAGTGATGATGGGAGAAGTGGGCAAGATTGATCGTGTGATACTAATACACAACTCCACTACTCCATCACTCCACTTCCTCCACTTCCCATGAGAGACGTGAATAAGGCTCAAATGACTTGTATAAATAGGTTCTCCTCCCTATTTCCAAAAAAACAAGAGAACACAACACATAAACCAAGTGATAATACAACACGTATTCAAACACCCATAGCCTACTTGCATTAATCGTAAGCCTGCTCACCTTTTTGTTACAAATCATAAACAAGCCTACACCTTCACAATCTCAACACCTTCTTCGCTTCCCTCCCTAATATCAACCCCATCTCCTTCACTTTGTGACCGAAACAAGTCTGGAACGGCCATTTCTTCGTTTAGTCCAGAATTGTATAGATTGATCTCTCGATTCCAAAACACTCATCGCGCAGTTCATTTGTTTAGGGTTTAGATTCACTTCTCATCTACACACCCTAAATTACCAAAACCAGCAGAAGTAGATTTCACCCATAAACAATTGGCGACCACAGTGGGAGATTAATCTCTCGGTTGTAATATCGATTTTCAAATTTCCAATTGCATTCGTCAATTCCAATTTCAAGATGGTGGAACTTAGGTATGGATCAGCAATCAACCCTGAAGGAGCTAGCACCGATAACACTCTTGGTATTGTTGTCCCTGTCAGTGGAGCTGTTGTGCAGAACGTGATCAGTACATCTCGTGGAGATGTTTCCTATACCACTAACACCAGCGGAGCGGGGGATATTCCATTAAGCGTGACACCTCCCATCACCAGAGCCAGAGCAGCCGCAAATCTCGGCATTTCTTCAAGTGTAACGCCTTCGGTCATCACCAGGGCAATCGCTACTCCTCTATCAGGACGAGGGGCTGGAGGAGCAAGAGGAGGACAACCCTCTATCACCATGGTAGACTTGATGGAAAGACAGGAAGTTCTTGCTAGAGCCCAAAAAGATATGGCTGCGACTCATAAAGAGATACTTACTTTTCTCAAAACTCTAACCGAACAATTTCCGCAGGGTCCACGACAGCCCCTGGAGCAAATAAGGAACGTGTCCGATGCACCCAGGGCAGGCACTTCAATGGCGCATACCCGCATGAACGAGGAAACTCGTGACACTCCTGAATGCCCAAGATAAAGAGTCCAACCATCCAACTTCATTACACGTGAGGACCTGGAGTGACTCCTCTGAATCCAGGGCAAAGGAAATATGGAGGACATGCACCAACACAAGCCTAAATACCCTCAAGATGTACAACGAATTCATGTCCCAAGGGGCTATGTCTCTCCTCAATTCTCCCTTTATGATGGTACTGGTAACGCTCGTGAACATGTATCTCAATTTTTGGAATCTTTAGGAGAATACTAATACAATCATGTTCTCCGCCTGAAAGAGTTCTCGAAGACACTTACCTAAAGAGCATACACTTGGTACAACAGTCTCGCACCTAACAGTATATCCAATTGGAGTGAGATGGTTGACGCCTTTTACAGGAAGTATTTCTTCGTGTCAGAGAAGGTCACCTTTTCAGATTTGGGAAGAATCTTTCAACGGAGTAATGAGCATCCGAACGACTTCGTCAAAAGGTTCAGGACTCAGGCGTTGAATTGCTATGATCCGAATGTCACTGAACGCCAGCTGGTGGAGTTATGCATCAACGAGATAATTCCCATATACCGTGCTTTGTTATAGAATCTGGGCTTCCAAACATTTTCGGATCTTCATGAAGCCGCTAAGCGCTCCGCTACGACAGCCCCATCATTTTTGGAAAGAACAAAAATCGTTCGGAACGAAGATGCGCATGAAAACCGAGGAATCAGGTGCCTCATCAACAAGCAATATAATACAGGTCCTTATGTGAGCGTGGTGAGCGAAGGAGGAAATAGGAAAGCGTCGGAAACAGAACAACCGCCCAAGCGTGCAACATCAGCACATACAACTCCATCTCGAAAGAAAGCGGACAAAGCTCTTGTACAAGAGTCCGGAGATACGGTTCCAAACTTCCCCTTTCCCATGAATGAAGTGATAGAACTCCTGGAAGCATGGATTCAAGATGACGTGATCAAGCTACTACCTATCAAACGCCCACCGACCGAGAACGAGATGACAAATCCCAAATACTGCCACTACCATAGGTTTGTCCATCACCCGACCAAAGATTGCAACAAGTTGAGACAAATCTTCAAAGAAAAAGTTGAAGCAGGAGAACTCCAGTTAGGAAATGAGGGCGTTCATAGAGACCCTCTTCCCATTAGAAGTTGCATGATCTCGGGGGATTCTGTCTGCAATACTGTACAGACCATGATGGAACATTTGTGTGAAATCTTGTATCTCTCAAAGGGACAACGTAAATACATGTTCACAGCCCTCAACCATGTTGTGTCAGGCATTCTTTTGTATCCAGAAAAGGAAGTAGTCTCGAAGCCACAGTCTCTTCTTGAATACACGACCAGCAAAGGGGCCTGGGGACTCTTAACCATCACTTGTTTGAAAGATGTCGAGTTTGATATCACATTGATTGATGCAGCCTCCGGGTTCAACATCATCACCGTTAAAACTCTGAGGACCGCAAGGATTTCGAAACAGGCAGCTACTCACATCCCAACCGTCATTAGGAGCTCATAAGGAGAATTCAGAGACGCCTATGGGTACATTGACCTCGAAGTTAAAATCGGTAATACTCTAACGCATGCTAAATTTTACATAGTTCAAGAGTGTCCGAATTACGACATGATTCTGGGGCGCCTGTGGATACACGACAACAAAACATCACTAGGAGTAAGTCCTTTAACGGTTTCAGTACCTGAAAGAATCTCCAACAAACCGTCAATCCCTGAAGATTGTTTATTGACGTATCGACACCTTGCAAGCGTGACGCAACTTCCTGGAGAAAGCCTGAATTCATACCTTAAAAGGTTCCGAGCCCATGTAAGTCTCATCGAACAACCTTATTTACAAACAGTAAAGCCTCTTCCTGCTAAGTCCCGGGGACTTGTTTCAATCAACAACCTAACCGCCAATAAAAGGTGTGAGTGGGGTGCTGGTCATTTCAAACGTTTTTCTAAGCGCTTTGAAGCAGTCAGAGACCACGTGTCCCAGAAACAAGATAATGTGTCAAGTCCAAATCCGTTTCAAATTGGAGACATGGTAGCAAAGAGGACCACATTTCAAGTTGGAAATATGGCGATGAAAATGAATAACTAATCTGATTTGTCGGTGACAAAGGAAGATGAACCATATTTGGTAGCAGATGTCATCCTAGGCGGCTACTGCAATATCATCAATTCTGATAAGATTGAGGGCGTGACGATACACTCAATATGGATTAAACCCTACAGTACCTAGAGATGCTGTGTTGCTCCACCTCTCCAGCGTTCTTCGTGATAGTCCCTCCAGCATTCCTCCAACAATTTTCCTTTCCTTGCTATTTTGTAATTCCTTCAAAAAATGATTGCAATACTTGCATTCATAATTATTAAGGTTCTAATTTCTCAATTAAAGTATTATTTTCTTTAGAAATTTTTACCCTTGGGCATGACACAAAAACCCAGGTTCGACCTGAGTCATCATTATCCACCAGATTAAACTAGAGAACCCTAAAAGGAAAACACTTCACACCTTTCGAGAAAGTTGGAGGAATAGAATGCATGCAAAGGAAAAGGAAAACATCTTGAACAGTTTTTACCAGCCTACGTCAAAAGGGCGCAGACGATCTTATGCCAGGAGGGTACGGACCGGTCTGAGGTATTTCATTATGGCATTACTTCTCTTCTCACAAGGATCACGTACAATCATATGAAAGCACAATCACTATGATGCAGTCTTAATGAAGAGTTTATTTCAAAAAAATAAGAAACTTGTCCAAACAAGTAAACAAAAATGAGATAAACCTTGAACTTAGCCGCCACTGAGTACAAGGAGAAAAGTGTTCACAAGGTCACGGGAAAATACTATGAAGAAAGGAGAATTAACAGGAAGATTCAGTCATCAATAAGGTCATCCGTGTCCTATCCACCATTGAAGTCTGCCTCCACGTCATCACATGCCGCTACTAATTCTTCCTCCAGATCTGCCTCCGCCTCCACTTCAGGTACTTCTGCAACTATGTTCTCCATGATGTCCCCAGTAGGGGAAGCTTCCATATCTTCCTCAAGAGCCGCTGCAACATCGGAGATCGTGGTGGCGACTTTCGGGAGCTCGGGTTCGTCCGTATCAGAATCAAGAATGATCACATCGTCACGAACCGGATAATCACTCATGTCTTCCCGTGGAGGCCGTTCATGTTCAACTCTTCTCCTTTTCAGCCGTGCAACAAATATCTCAGCTCTTGCGCTTAACGGTGGTTGCGACGCTTCCTCAATCCTCCATTTTTCTTCTCTGTCGATTAAAGTCAGAAGATCACGAACGCGTTCTCGAGCGACAGGAAGATACAGAATCGGCATGCCTCGTATGGCACGATCAGCTTCGAGAAGCAGAACATCAATTTTAGACATCACCTCCTCGAACGGACCATCAGTCTCGGGTTTATTCACTTCGAAGCTTCTTTCAGGAGAGATACTAGAGTAGTCCTTGCAAGCCGCCTCCATTCTGCAAAAAGGATCTATGATTATGTTAACAAAAGTCATCATCAAGAAGATCAAGTTATACAATGGATGTGGAGAAATACCTGCACAAAGAAAGAAACAATTCTGCAATGAGAGAAGACTCAGCGTCTTCTTTATATTTCACGAGTTAATAAGATCTCGGAGAAAAGAGGAGTCTTCACCTACCGTCTGTAAAGGATATAAATGCGGGATAACAATCAATGGATATTTATCGGATATTTGAAGGCAGTCGTCATGCAATGAGAAGAAACGCATCCAATCCAAGAAACATGCCAAATTCTATCCTGGGGATTTAATCCTGACCGACTACGAGCGGGCCCATATTCAAATAAAGCGGGCAAGGTTGGTATTATATTCAAGAAAGGTCAGTATCAAGTCACTAAATCGCGGCAGTCATGCAGGTATTGGGCCGCGTCAGCAAGCGAGACCATTCAAGACCATGAATCCGGTAATGGTCAAAGCCACAAGGCGGATATAAGGTCGACGTTTGAGCAAGATGGGACCCACATTTAATCAAACATGCATAACGATCCCGTATTCATTCACACGTATCATAACACGATCTTTCTATACTCATGGGAATCGTGTCTACGAAATGCAAGCCAAGAATGACTTCCTCAAGGAATAAAAGAAATTTACCTAAAACTAGGGTTTACGTCAAAAAAAAGCAACAAGAGGATCATGAAGCACTCACCTTGTCGCGGGAGAATAAATAATATTAGGACAGCGGCGCATAGCAGCGGAGAACAATGAGGCAAAGTCCGGCGACGGTAACAGCTCCAGAAGCAGCAATGGTGGCGTCAACGGGAGCAGTGATGGCCACGGACGGGAGTTGCCAAACAAAAAAAATCGTGAGGAAAAAAAAGGGGTCACTCCCTTTTATAAACAAAAATTAGAAGAATCCTAATAGGACAGAGATTCCTCTTTTGATTGGATTCCTCTTTTGTATCAAACACCCAAAGAAGGAAACTGGTCCCACTCAAGAGTCCATGCTTGCAACAACATGATCACATGCGCGATTAATAGCGGACGAGCAAGGCTTTCCGGGTAAGCTCCCTTTATCTCATTTTCTCCCGTATATTTGTCACCATCTCATGCCTACCCCATAATAGTGTAACCATTATATACTAGGTAGGGGACTTAATGTTGATGGTGGATTTTAGTTCAGGGCTAAAGTTGTAAAACCAATTTTTGTGTAAACATCCTGCAGAGGATGAGATTATTTTATAAGTGATGAATAATTCTTCACTTTATTAATTCACCTAGAATGGAGCATGTAGCAACAATCCCCTGAATATTCTGTGAATTTTAGCATTATTGATTAATGCATAGAAGGCCTTGTATTTCCTGTGTTGTTCCTACTAGAACTCTTATTGTTGGTGCGGCATGATGACTGATTGTTACTCGCCGCAGAGTAGCATGAATATCCATGTACCAACAGTGAGGCATGCACGAAATGCCCGTACAGTCTATAACTCTCGGTGTGTTATACTAGCCCGATTGAGCATGTAACTCTCGGTGTGTTATACTAGCCCGATTGAGCATGTAACTCTCGGTGTGTTATACTAGCCCGATTGAGTGTGTAACTCTCGGTGTGTTATACTACCCTGATTGAGCACCTAGAATGTCCATAACAGTCTAGAAACGATCATTGTTATCCAACTTCACCAGCATGATTGGATGGTCCAGATCGAATCCAACACCCCCAAGCAGGTATTGGAACATTCACTGCCGACCAAATGTGGACCCCGCGATCGGCCTCCCAAAAGGGCCGGCATAGCTTGCCAAACCGTCCAAACCAAGCGGAATGGACAAAAAACCCTAAATTAGGGTTTGCACCACATTACATGTGTCGCAAAACGATTTCAACCATCCATCTTCGCAGGCATAGATGGAGGGTGTAGATGTAGATTCAATGGGACCATAGCATGTCAACACGATTAATGTGGGCCCGACTACACACATGAACAAATGGTCAGGGCCAACCGTGATTGTTTATCCCAAATCGTTCATGCCAAACCAAGCATGACGCACGGCCGGCAAAACCCTAAATTAGGGTTTGCGGCACCATCCTTGTGTTGCAAAATCATCTCGAGCATCCATCTTCGCAGGATTGAATGGAAGGATAAGATAAAGCTTCATGGAAGGTCGAGCATGCTAGCATGACCACTGTGGGCCCGGCTTCATGTTCGACTGGTCGGCCAAAGACAACCTTGGTCAAGCGCCTTGATTTGCATGCCCAAACTAGCGTGGTCGCGCTTCCCAAATCACAAACTGATCATGACCACTCAACTTATCCAAACAAATTGTGTGGCTTAGATAACGTTTCCATGGGACAGTCAGGTATAGGCGTGAAAACCATCCGACCACCTACACGCCGGACCAAACGGCCGAGACCGACCAACCTTGGTCGTCTCGAAACGCACGCCTTGAAGGTGGCATACCGCGCCCCTTTAAGAATCCTTTGCGGCATAGGATTTCTGTCGCGAATTGATCTCAGCCACTCAACTTCACCTGTAAATTCGAGTGGCCTAGATCAAACCTTCGTGGGATAGTGAAGCATGGACATGGATATCAGCATGTCGTCTACACGCATGCTTAATCGGTCCTCCATGAAATGCCTCCCATTCTTGGATGCGACCAAGCTGAAGGAGTACACTCACGCACCTCCTAAACCCTAATCTGAGGTTCGCAGATGTGGGTCGCAAGTCATCTCGTCCATCCAACTTCGCCATCTCGGACGGACGTCCTAGGATAAGAGTTAGGCAACTAGTGAAGTATCACTGTGATCACCGTCTTCCACTCTACCACACCATGTGGTCGGTTAAGGGAGGATTTTCTAGCGCAACTTCCAAACCATTACGTGAAGTAGGCAGTGCATGATGCTCAACAACGATGCTACATATATGTCGAATGCATTCGATGCATAACATGCATAGAATACACACGATACTTTACAAGTATCGACTTCCTAAATAACTTAGTTATTTAACTAGCATTACATGCTACCTGTGGGTCCCACAATCCACACACTCGAGACATCAATTATGTCAAAAACTGGGGGATACACACTGGGGTATTGGTCTGGAGGTTTACAGCGTACAGCGTACAGCGTGCAACGCGCCATCACAAGAATGTTCCAGGAAGACATGGATGGTTAGTGATGATGGGAGAAGTGGGCAAGATTGATCGTGTGACACTAACACACAACTCCATCACTCCACTTCCTCCACTTCCCATGAGAGACGTGAATAAGGCTCAAATGACTTGTATAAATAGGTTCTCCTCCCTATTTCCAAAAAAACAAGAGAACACAACACATAAACCAAGTGTTAATACAACACGTATTCAAGCACCCAGAGCCTGCTTGCGTTAATCGTAAGCCTACTCACCTTTCTGTTACAAGTCATAAACAAGCCTACACCTTCACAATCTCAACACCTTCTTCGCTTCCCTCCCTAAGATCAACCCCATCTCCTTCACTTTGTGACCGAAACAAGTCTGGAACGGCCATTTCTTGGTTTAGGCCAGAATTGTATAGATTGATCTCTCGAATCAAAAACACTCATCGCTTAGTGCATTTGTTTAGGGTTTAGATTCACTTCTCATCCACACACCCCAAATTACCAAAACCAGAAGAAGTAGCTTTCACCCATAAACAATCACTCAAAAGTTTATATACTCTATCTCCTATCTTGAGACAAAAGTTGTATTACTATATAGACTAAGATTATACACACATGATATTTCGAGCTGAGTATATCTCGCTTATCTATTTCTCGAAATATGTGTTGGTAAAGCTTTCGATTTAGACAAGATCAACTTTACCTAGTGACGAAAGTCATGTTATGTTTCAATCATTTTGGAAATTGCTCTGACGAAAAATAGTTTGTGAATAACAACTATATAACATCCTCTGAGAATGTTTCAATGATTGAAATGCGAGTTTAGACAATATAACCATTGGAGGAAATAAGCATTGTTGTGGAAACACATATATGTATAAGTCCTTAGTGCTTGAACTGAAGTTTGCAAACTTTGTTGATCAAGTGAAACCGGTGTAGTGCGTGAGCTTCAGTCCGCGAACTCAGTCCACGAACTGGAGGAAGTTCTCGACCGAGAATTTCTACTGGAGTTTGTGAACTCCATACTGGAACTTAAGTCCGCGAACCCAGTCCGCGAACTTGAGTAGATTATGTCTAAAAACGATGTTTGTGAACTTATCTTAATAAACTATGTAGTTGCAGGATTTCCCACAACACACCCCTTGTAATATCTTGATAATAATCTTTTAATCTAAACTAATTTGATATTTAAAATTCTAAAAATTGTAAATAGACACACGGATTTTTACATGGTTCGATCAATTTGATCTACATCCATGATTCTCTACTATGATTGTTAAAGTTTACATTTGATTTTACATTTGATAATCTCCATTAATGGAGTTCTAAATCTAGTTTTGGGGAAGAAGATGATAAAGAAAAATATCTTTTCTCTCTCTAAAAATCTCTCTGAAAAATCTTTCTCTCTCCTCAAGACTCTCTCCACTCTAAAAAATACCTCCCCCTTTTCTGGACTTACTTGAACCCTTTATATAGGAAATTACATAGTGGGTGATAGCTAAGTTTTCCCCTTCTTTCGGATCTATTTTGCGATCTCATCGCGGTAATTACAATGTTAATATTCGCCAAATTTTGTAATCCTCGTGAAACAACACTCTTCTAATATGCCTCTTCAATCGTCAACTTCGTCATTCTTTGAATTATTTTGTGACGCTCGTGAAATGTTGTTGAAGATTTTTCAGTAACGCTCGCAGAAGTGTCATTAATCTCTCGTGAATATAATTGTGGCGATATTCTGATCCTACATCTTGCCTCTTTTTTCTTGAATATTGCTTGAAAAGTAATTTTTAAGAAAAAATCTGTTGTTGTAGCAGTCTTTGATTTTTGTTGATGAAGGAATGAGCGAAAGAATATTGGACTTGAAAAGTATATACTTGCCTCTATTCTTTTGCGAAGTTCCATATCTTTGTTAAGTAAATAAGAATTATTAACTCTTGAAGTACTCGTGAAGTATGAAGTATCCCTGAAGAAATATAAGAAGTACTCGATCTTCAAAAAATAAGAAGTATCCGTCCTTTGATGAAAATCATAAGTATTGCCTCCGTTCTCGTGAAATTATTACTTCATTTTTGGTGAAAATCTTAGTCCATTTTGGAAATGATTCTTGCGAGAAGATAAAGAACATAAAATGTTTTCTTGGTAATCCATAGCTGCCTCTGTTTTTTATATATGAAGGAAGAATCCCTGAAAAAATGTTAAATGAACGAATTGCCTCTGCCTCATTTGATAAAATGGTCATATTCTGCGAAATAATCATTTCTCCTGCGAAATTATGGAATAGTCTGCAATATGCTGAATTAGTCTGAAAATTTATGAATATTTCTGCGAATTTCTGAACATTTCTGCGAGATTATGAAATAATGATGTGAATAGTGGCGATGAATAGTGGCGAAATTGTGAATAGTGACGAGATTGTGAATAATGCTACGAGATTGTAGACGTTCCTCTTGATAGACTCTGAATAATACTTCTGAGAAACTCTAGATAGTATTTCTGAGAGATTCTAAATAGTACTTGCTTTCTCTCTTGCGATGAGAAAATCTTTCCTGCATTCTTACAAGAAAATAATTAATGTTTGAGATTATTCTATTGGTCTTATTTTGCCTTCCTAGTTAAAGGTCTTATTTCGCCAATTTTTCTTTCTGCGACAAAATCGCAGGATGTCTTTACATTTGCATGTATTGACCCATTGATCTTGCCTTATCTTTTCTCTTAAGGCTTTTTGGCCTGTTATGCGACAATATGACAAGTCTAAGTTCTCTCACGAGATCAAAGTCTCATGACATTGCCGTCTTGCGATGAAATCGCATGACGTCTTTACACTTTCATGTAAAAACCCATTGATCTCATCTTAACTTTTTCTCTTGTGGCTTTTTGCCTCTGTATAATTTACGTCACGCGACAATATGACAGGCCTAAATGATCTTGCGATCATAAAGCCCCATGATATTGCCGTCTTAAGACACTTATCAGCTCCCTAATGGAGGGTGCCGCCCTTATCTTCCCCCTGGTTGCCCCTTCAAGGAGGGCACATCGGCCATACAAGACTAGCTCCTCCCATCCAGATTTACCAACAACCAGTTATTTTCGTAGACTCTTGTCCTTTATGCCTATATGGCTTATAGTTACAAGACTACACCCTAGGTGGGGTTTTCTTCAGGACAAGTGCATTGTAGCCAAGACTTACCAAAGATGGCCAGGGTAGGTTCGTCCGTATCGGGCACCCTTGGCTAAACCGTGTACCTCGGCGCCTTGGTCATACTTTGCACTTCTTGGAAGAGAACTTCGGTCGTCCAACCAGGGTATAACCTTATAAAGCTGGAAATATAAGATCTCTCTCCCGGATAGGTTTTCTTTAACCCCAACATCTGCATGACTCAGGTTCCAGTAGCGGTATAACCTTATCGCTGAATCATGTAAAGAGATACCCCCCTTATAACGTGCTTGTAGGTCTTACATTTGCCTCTTACGAAATTGTATTCGTGAACTAGGGTGCACGCCATAAAGGTTTGTCCCATTCTTTAAATCTCTGCGAAATTATATTCGCGTTTCTTCATTCTTTCATTTCTGTCAATTCTTTATATAATCTTGAATAATCTCACGTTTACGCTCGCAGCTCTGATAAAAATTTGTTTTGCTCATTTCTGTGAGTTGAAATATTCTTTAAAATCTTTGAAATATTCTTTGAAATCTTGCGATTTTATCGCATTTGTTAAACCAAAAATTTCTTTCTGTAACAGAAATATTCTAGAGAAATCTTTGAAATCTTCTTTGAAATCTTGCGATTGTATTGCGTATTTTGGAAATTTGAAATATTAGAAATTTTGGCGATAATTTCGTTTTCTGTAACCTTTGAAAATTTTGAAATTTTTTGAAATCTATAAATTTTTTGCGATGATTTCACCTTTTGTAATCTTTGATAACCTTTGAAATCTTTGAAAATTTTTGCGATCTGTAAAATTTTTGCGATGATCTCATTCTTTATAATTTTTTGAAATTTTTTGAAATCTTGCGATTGTATCGCTTTTTGGTAAGTCAAATAAAAAATCTTAGAAATCTTAGAAACTTTTTTGAAATCTTTAATTTTTTACGAATATATCGCTCTGGTCAATCAAATCAAAATTCTTTGAAATGTTTTGAAATCTTAGAAATTTTAGAAATCTTGCGATTATACCGCTTTTGGTAAATTGAGTCAAAAAATTTTAAATTTTTTTGATATATTATAAATCTTAGAAATGTGCTTTGAAATCTGGCGATAATATAAATAAAAAAATTTCATTTTCTGTAAGTAAAATATTCAAGGAAGTGGTACTTAGCTTTTTGGCGATTTGTTGTTGCTGCCAATTCTCGCGAAGTATTTGATTTGCTCGTGAAATTAGAAGAAATAAGAAATGAACTCTTGACCTGTTTCTTGTATACTCTCGCAACATACCAATTGTTCTAACCTTCTCTTGCGAAATTAACTTGCGAAATTCTCAACTACTTTCTTCATTTTTGGCGAGATAATCGTCAACTTTTTTTTTTTTTAGCCTACTCATTTTCTAACCGTTTGGGGCTACTTGTTGTTGCGATACTGAACTTCTTCTAACTAATCTCCTACATCTTCACATCTTCTAACCATCGCCAAATTTGGCTCCCTATACATCTTCACATCTTCACATCTTCTAACCATCGCCAAATGTGGCTTTCGCGAGATATTAACTAATCTCCTACATCTTCACATCTTCTAACCATCGCCAAATGTGGCTCCCTATACATCTTCACATTCGCCAATAGCATTTAGCATAGGTTGGTGTTGTTTCTTCATGAATTTTGATTGCCCGCGAGCACTTGTTTCTTTAGGGAGAAAGTCTCTCTTCATAAAATGATAAGTCCCCACTAACAAAAGACAAAAGAGCATTTACACTATTCACGAAATAGTATATAAGTGTTGATGTGCTTTTGGTCTTGAAAGCACTACTTCGTGAAACAGTACTAGGTCTTGAATATCAAGAAACAGTACTACATTTTGATGAAAGTACTACTTTGGTCTCATGATTTTTTAACTACGGTGGATTGATGTGCTTTTGGTCTTGTTTCTGGATTGGCTAGCTTCTTTTTATAAGCTGTCCTTCTTCACTCTTTGGCGGTGTTGCTCGCGGCAATCCAAAATCTTTTCCACTCTATGTATTCACTACAGTGGCAATAATCGCTAGTGCCCTTCGCAGATGGTAATTATTCTCCAACAGCGTCATTTTAAAATGTCCAATAGCTGTTTATATCCTTCTTATTGCTTGGAGTAGATTTTTGATTTTCGCAAGTGAATTTCTGCGAAATTCATCCATTTAATTTAGTGAGCAATCTATTAAAAATAACATCCATAATAATAAAAAAAAAAATTAATTAGAAAAGAGAAGAGATTTTGTCCTGTAGAATTATTTGTTGGTGTAACTTCATTTGATTTCTAAGAGCCTTAATCCCTTCACGCTGAATGCTTTTGCCGTGGACGTCTTCGTTTTCACGCTGAGACATCCCTAAAATTCGCAGAAATGAACTTCGCAAAAAATGGAGTATTCCTTAGCCTCTCTGCTCCATTAGTCTTCTTCCTTTATCCATTGTATTGTCTGTGTCCTTTGTCTTTTCTCCTCATTGGAATCTAAATTTCTGCTAAAATGTTGGTGTTGATTTAATCCATTTATTCGTTGACGTTGTATGTTGATAAGCTGGTGGATGCATGTTATCACAAAAGAGGAATTTCGCTAGAGCTTTTGATTCCTTCATCTGTGACTTCAATCACAAAAATCATGTTCACATTAGATGTCAAAATTATGATTAAATTCAAGATTTATGGACGTAAATTTATGATCAAAACTCTTTTGAATTCATAATATCAACTAAAAAGCAACTTTTGTGAAAAACAAAGATTAATAATCTAAAATTCAAAATTTTCCAGATCCAAAAAATGAAACAAAGAATAAGAAAGGTGAGAAGAAATTTGTCCTTTTTGATGATTTGTTGACACAATTTTGCTGATATTTTCTTCATCCGTCATTTAACATATCTCCTTCTCTCTATTTGATGTATAATCATGATCTTTTGTTGTAGTTTTCCATATTTGATCTTGAAACTTTTAGATCCAGTGAAATCTAATTCTAATGATAATCAATTTCTTTGAATCTTCTTCAATCCTTCCCCTTAGTCGGCGCCAAAATGTAGTTGCAGGATTTCCCACAACACACCCCTTGTAATATCTTGATAATAATCTTTTAATCTAAACTAATTTGATATTTAAAATTCTAAAAATTGTAAATAGACACACGGATTTTTACATGGTTCGATCAATTTGATCTACATCCATGATTCTCTACTATGATTGTTAAAGTTTACATTTGATTTTACATTTGATAATCTCCATTAATGGAGTTCTAAATCTAGTTTTGGGGAAAAAGATGATAAAGAAAAATATCTTTTCTCTCTCTAAAAATCTCTCTGAAAAATCTTTCTCTCTCCTCAAGACTCTCTCCACTCTAAAAAATACCTCCCCCTTTTCTGGACTTACTTGAACCCTTTATATAGGAAATTACATAGTGGGTGACAACTAAGTTTTTCCCTTCTTTCGGATCTATTTTGCGATCTCATCGCGGTAATTACAATGTTAATATTCGCCAACTTTTGTAATCCTCGTGAAACAACACTCTTCTAATATGCCTCTTCAATCGTCAACTTCTTCATTCTTTGAATTATTTTGTGACGCTCGTGAAATGTTGTTGAAGATTTTTCAGTAACGCTCGCAGAAGTGTCATTAATCTCTCGTGAATATAATTGTGGCGATATTCTGATCCTACAAACTAAGTAATGCTATTGCAAACCGTGGCTTTATAGTTCATGAATCCATTCGAGTGAATCACATCATTTTTTATTCAATTGTGTCTTGTGTAGTACATAAAGATCTAAGAAATTGAACAACTCTCTAACTAGTTCATTTGAGTCATTTGGACTAGTTATGGTGAAAAAATATATGGTTGATATGAAAGTTATCATACGGCTTCCATTTGGTGAACTAGTATTGAACCAACTAATGTACAAGTTTGGGTACAGTTACACAAGCCTAGAAACCTGCATTACAAGTGTATATAACAAGCTATGTTTTCGATCTAACGGTTGATAAATATTAGCTTGAATCTAATCAGGTTTCATCTAACGGTGAATATTGAATGCTTTGTTACTAAGCTAACATTGATTGCAAACCCTGATTTGAAATACTATATAAGGGAGAACTCTAGCAACTGGGAAACCTAATCTCCACACATTCTATGTGATACTAGTTTGCTAAGATAAAGTCGATTCTCCTTTAACCTTTGGTTTTCTTATTCTAAAACCAGGTTAACGACTTAAAGACTTCATTGGGATTGTGAATCCATACCGATACTACTTTTATCGTAATTGTGTGATCTGATCTTGCATATTCTATCGTACGAGTACAATTTTTCTAATTGGCTTTGTAGGACCAGAATATCGCCACAATTATATTCACGAGAGCTTAACGACACTTCTGCGAGCATCACCGAAAACTCTTCAACAACATTTCGCGAGCGTCACAAAGTACTTTAAAAAATGACGTAATAAACAACGACAGCCTAAAACATGAGAAAGATGTGAAGATTTTTTAGTTAGAGAGAATGCTCGCGAGCACAAGGTGGAAGCTCGCGAGAGCAAGGCAGGAAATGAAGATTTTTTGTGTTAGATATTCGGGTTGGACCCGAATATGGTCTCCCATATTGTATGTGGCAAGCCCGGTAGGGTTCCATATTCCTTATGGTTTAGAACCTATATAAACATCTCTAGCATATGTGTAAAGGGTTACGTGATTCCACCATATATCACACATAGGTTTACCATTAGGAGAAAAAGGTTTTAAGTTCTTAGCCTGTGAATCAAGTTTGTGCTCATCCTAGAATATTATAGTACATGCTGATCGTCATGTTGAAACGTTGTTTTTGCTCTGTTGTTGCTGTTTGTTCTTGCTAATCGGATCTCAAGTTCAAGGTACGAACCGATACCCGCTTCCGCTTAATCGTATAATCACTGATATTGGTATCATGAGCTATTGGTTTGCTGCATTTTCGTGCTTGATTTAACTTGCTTTGGTTGCTTGAAAGTTGTTGATAACATGATAGTATCATGATTAGGGTTCTTGTTGTTTTTTGGGTTAAAAATCATTAATGGATATAAAAATATTTCGGATCTTGATAAGGGTGTTTTGGTTTGAAATATTTAATTGGGTATGTTCATTATTGATTCAAATGATCTCCTGGAAAGTTTTATATTGTTTAAACGTGTGGTTTGAAAGATATTGCAAAAACCCTAGTTTTATATCATGTTTGTGAGCAGTGATTTGATGATTGTTTTGATGTATATATGTCGATCCATGTTAATTAAAATTAATATAGATAGATAGTGCTCTCTGAGAACTTTCTTTTGACATATTATTTGCTTGAATCGAAGCTCGTATGAGTGAGATATCGTCACCCAAAGTTGGTCATGCGCGTATGTACGCTGCTGGAATTTTAGAGAAGACGATGAACAGTAACCGAGAGACACTGTTCCAAATTGGCGAGTTAACTCGGTCCAGGATCGACGGTTCAGCCCGCGGTTCAGACCGGTGGGTCAGCTCGTGGTTCGGACTAGTGGAGCGGCTCGCGGTCCAGCCCACGGTTTGGCTCTAGTTATTTGTTGTTTCATTTTTTCTCTATCTTGTGTTTGTCGGATCAACTCCAATTTTGGTACCTTGAGGTTTTTCGACGCTCCGAATTCAATAAAACTATTTTCAGAACCTAATTAGATTCACATGATAGAGTTTCTTTGAAATTATATGGTTAATCGCTTTATCCATGATAACATGTGAATGGTTTATGTGATGATTGTCTAATTTATTTAATATACACCATGTATGGTGCTGTATTGAATTCATATCTTACTGAATTTTATGTCTAGATAACATGTTGATTGATTAGATAATCATTTTGGTTTGATAACATGTTTGATTGAATTATTATTTTGATTGATAACATGTTAAAACAATTGAGTGGGAGGTTGTTTGGTTGAGTTTGTTTAATTCCCAAAAACCAATAACTTGCGCATATATTAAATAAATGTAGATAATATTACTTGTGGTGCGAGAGATGATTAGGAGTTTAACGATTTTTCGATCTTGCGACTTGTAATGTTGTTTTGCTATTTATTTAGATTAATGCTGCAAAGTTATTTTTTTAATATGTGTATAGTGCCATTAGTTTAATATCCTTTATTTTATTTTTGTAGTTGCAGGAATTCCCACACTACACCCTTGTTAAGATTCTATAGAAATCTATTGGAAATCAATTAAACTTCAAAGATTTAAATGACACTTTACTATTCAAATTTAAGAAATGCTTACAGAATTGGAAGAAATCAAGATTACAAATATTCTCTTAAAGTTTCTCTCTCCTCAAGACTCTTTCAACTCTCAAAAATACCTCATCCTTTTCTGGATCTATCGAGTCCTTTATATAGGGATTTACATAATGGATGACAGCTAAGTTTTCCTCTTATTTCGGATTTATTCTGCGATCTCATCACGATCGCTACAATATTCTCTATCGCAAGAATGATGACCTTCGCAGGATTAACATATTCTTCTTTTATTCCTTCCATCGTCAGTTTCTTTTGGATATTTTGTGACGCTCGTGAAACGTTGTTAAATAATTGGCAGTGACGCTCGCAGAAACGTTGTTAATATCGCAGGAATAGCGTTGTATCGATATTCTGGTCCTACATCTTGCCTCTTCTCATGTCTTTTCTGCGAAGAAGAGAAGATCATGAGAACCAATATTCTTTATTATCCTCGCAACTTCTTTCCCTTTTATACTTTCTCCTCGACAAGATTCCGTTAATCTAGCCTTTCATACACGTGTTGTGAATTTCTCCATTTACTGACACGTATCTGCTCAATAGGTCCACCCCTCCTTTGCCTATAAAAGGTAGAATTAAGTTTCAAAACTAATTTTCTTCTTCTGTTTCTTCATCTTCTTCATTTGTCTACTTAATCTTCCGTCTGCAACTTTTCTTCTTCTTCATATTCTTCTGCTACTGTTCTAATGGAGTCATCGAGGTATGTTTCTTGACTTATGACATTTATTTAAGCCAATTTTTACTTTCATTCTCCAATCTTTTCTTATTTGATTCTTCATAATTTCCATGTTATGTCTTCTCTTCAGCGGAACTATTTCTAACACACAATCCACGATTCAAAACCCTAATACTCGCAAAAGACTAGCCGAAAAGAAGAAGAGGAGTTCTGCGAATGATAAGGTAGTAATAAACATATTTTATTTCCTAATAACAATATTGTTGCCTCTGTTTCTTATCTAAGTTATTGTTCGCAGAATGACGAGAACCCTGTTAAGCCTCCCAAAAGATCTCGCCACTTTAAGACTCTTGGGGATAATCTCATGATGCCCACGCTAACATCCGTGAGGATTACTCCCACACCATCGCAACCAAATCATTCTACTTTTGTTTGCGAGAATATCGCTACCCATACTTCTACTTCTTCTGATCCTTTGACAGATCAGGCTTCTAAAATCGCTATGACTGAGACTCCTTATATTCCTTTACGGACTTCAACTGTTGTTTTTCCACATACTCCTCCTCCTGACAATTCAACCATCACAAATTATCGTCAACTTGCTCTCATTACTACTTCACCTTATACACCCCTTCCTTCATCAAGCGAAACTTTTGCAGGTGTTGATGTTGCTTTTAAAATCTTGTCTAACATTTTAGACAATGCTAGAAAGTCTTCCACTGACCCTCTCCAACATGAAGCTTGCGTGACTCTACTCAAGTATTTTGGCTCTGATTGTAATGCTTCGAGAGCGTCTTTGGAAAATGAGATTGAATCTCTGAGGAAAATCCTTTAAGTTAAAACTGTTGAATGTGATACTTTGAATCATATGATCCGCAATTCTTCTCTAGACTGCGAGAATCTTCGCAGAAAAAAATGACGAGCTGAAAGGTATATTTTTCTTGCCTCTACCCCCTTGTTCTTATGTTTTATTTTCATATTTTCTGTACTCAGGCTTCCTTCTTAAATTCTTGATTCATATATTAGTTTCAAATCGGACTCGTTTCATAGAAAGACTCAAATTTGAATCTATCGCTGAAGAAGCTCGCGTTGAAAGAGATTCTTGGATGGATCAACATACTAGACTAGATAATCTTTACACTTATTCAATTAATCACATAAATAATCTTACTAATGAGAATAATCAATTATTGCAAAGGCAGAATTTATTAAGTGGCGAGGTTGATCGCCTCTCATATTTGTTTTTTAAGGCTAATTTGGCGATGGAATCTTTATCAGATGAGAATAAAACTTTGTCCCAAGAAAAACATAGATTTTCAATCTTGATGGCGATTTCCTCGCAGCAATTAAGTAATCTTCAAAGCACATGTAATAATCAAGAGCAATCTCTTCGTTCTCTTAAGAATGAGCTCAAGGGATTAACTGAATCATCTGCTGCCGAGAAGGATAAACTTATCAAGGGTAGATTAACTCTTAGTTTAAGGGCCAGCGAACTTCAAGATCAATACTCTCAATTAAAGGAATCTCATTCTTTATTAGCAAAGGAAAACTCATATCTTCGCAACAAAGAAGAAAGCATGAAATCTCGTCTGAAGGGTATGGTTGGCGATAAATTCGATGATGCCATGAATCAATGGGAGAACTGTTTATTTTCATTAATCCAAAACTTAACTTCGCGAAAAGAAGGTAGTCAATTGACTGCCTCTCTTGTTGATCTTCTCATAAAATTTTGTGTTATATTCCTTGTGAGATTTTTGTCTAACTGATCTTTTATTATTTTGTTGCTCACAGAATCCGAAAGAAATCTTCATTCTACCATTGCTGATCTGACCGCTAAATTGGATAAAGTTCGCAAAGAAAACAAGTCTCTTCTTTCCAATTATCTTGATGCCCACGACAAAGCATAAAGAAGACTTGATTATCTCGAGTACTTTAAAAACATAGAGATTAGGAATCGTGATAGAGGTTTCCTTCGCAAGGTCCACCTCAGTGCTGAAGTTCTTGTGAACGAGATTCTGCTCTCCAATTCTCTCCCTCCTGTATCTGTTCCTCCTCTAAAGGTTGATGATGATGAAATTCCTCTTCCCATGGATGAAGAATTAGAGTTTACTAATGAAGAAAATACCACCCAAGAAGATGGTGAAGAAGAAGCAATAAGTCCTCCCAAAGAAGTAACTACAAGTGGCGAAGTAATCGCTGATGAAGAATCAAAAGAAGAAGAGACTCGCGATGAAAAGGATGCTGATGAAGCTGATAACTCTGGTGAAAATAATAAATCTGACGAGCAAGAAGAATGAATCTGGCGAAGCCATCGCTGAAAATTGAATTTTATCTTTGCTTCTTTTTCTTCTTCTTTCTTGCAAGCGATGTAACTTTTGAGACATTTAGAATTTAACTTTCAACTTAGTTTACTTGGAATATTTTCAAGGAAGATAATGAAATGTTACTTCTCCATTCCCCTATCTGCCCTTTATTATCTTTCTTGAAATGGTGAATTTGACTTTTATTTGTATCTGCGATGCGATGAATACTGTTTTGAAAAATTCTGAAGGAATCTACAATGTTAAGAATTTGCCTTCTTATACATTACTATGCGATGAATGAATATTTCCTGCAATCTTAAAATAGAATAGTTAATTGGTAAGATTATTCTTTTGGTCTTATTTTTCCTTCCTAGTTAAAGGTCTTATTTTGCCACGCTCTTTCTTTCTACGACAAAATCGCAGGACGTCTTTACATTTGCATGTATTGACCCATTGATCTTGCCTTATCTTTCTTCTTTGATTGTATTGTGACAATATGACAAATCTAAGCTCTCTCGCGAGATCAAAGCCTCGTGACATTGCCGTCTTGCGATGAAATCGCAGGACGTCTTTACACTTTCATGTAAAAACCCATTGATCTCATCTTAACTTTTGCCTTGTTGCCTCTGTATAATTTACGCCACGCGACAATATGACATGCCTTAATGTTCTTGCGATCATAAATCCCCATGACATTGCCGTCTTAAGACACTTATCAGCTCCCTAATGGAGGGTGCCGCCCTTATCTTCCCCCTGGTTGCCCCTTCAAGGAGAGCACATCGGCCATACAAGACTATCTCCTCCCATCCATATTTACCAACAACAACTATTTTCTCAGCCTCTTGTCCTTTATGCCTATATGGCTTATAGTTACAAGACTGCACCCTAAGTGGGGTTTTCTTCAGGCCAAGTGCATCATAGCCAAGAGTTACCAAGAATGGCAAGGAAGTTTCGTACGCCCTTGGCACCCTTGGCTCAACCGTGTACCTCGGCGCCTTGGTTATACTTTGCACTTCTTGGAAGAGATTCTCGGTCATCCAACCAGGGTATAACCATATATAGTTGGAAATCCAAGATCTCTCTCCCGGATAGGTTTTCTTTAACCCCAACATCTGCATGACTCGGGATCCAAAGAAATGTATAACCTTACCCATGAATCATGTCAAGAGATACCCCCTCCTATGACGTGCTATTAGGTCTTACATTTGCCTCTTGTGAAATTTTATTCGCGAACTAGGGTGCACGCCATAAAGGTTCGTCCCATTCTATTAATCTCTGCGAAATTTGTATTCGCTTTTCTTGCGATAATACTCGCTGTTTTTGTTGTGGTTTGTTATCAGAAGAAATTTTCAGTTGTAAATAGAGATTTAAGAATTTATTACATGTTTCATCATATAACATACCAGTATCTCTTATCTTGTAGAATATGTCATTGATAATACCTTTTCAGAAATAATCTATTCCATGGTCTATCGAGTCTTTGACCAACATCTCTTCCTTCAGGATCCATTAGTTTGTATGCCCCAGTTCCAATTATCTCTTTGATGATATATGGTCCATCCCATTTTCTCTCCAACTTTCCACCACTCTCTCGCTGATAACTTTGTAGTTGCAGGAATTCCCACACTACACCCATGTTAAGATTCTATAGAAATCTGTTGGAATTTGACTAAACTTTAAAGATTAAACGACACATTATTATTCAAATCTCAGAAATGTTTATAGAATTGGAAGAAATCAAGATTACAATTATTCTCTTGAAGTTTCTCTCTCCTCAAGACTCTTTCAACTCTCAAAAACACATCATCCTCTTCTGGATCTATCGAGCCCTTTATATAGGGATTTACATAATGGATGACAGCTAAGTTTTCCTCCTATTTTGGATCTATCCTGCGATGAGATCGCAATCGCTATCATATTCTCTATCCCAAGAATGATGACCATCGCAGGATCAACATATTCTTCTTTTATTTCTTCCATCGTCAGTTTCTTTTTGGTATTCTGTGACGCTCGTGAAACGTTGTTAAAGAATCACCAGTGACGCTCGCATAAATGTTGTTAATATCGCAGGAATAGCGTTGTAGCGATATTCTGGTCCTACATCTTGCCTCTTCTCATGTCTTTTCTGCGAAGAAGAGAAGATCATGAGAACTTTAAATGCCATAACTTCTCATCTTTTCAGGCTTCTCTATTCTGACACGTTTCTATGTCCTTCGCCAGTTGTTTTCACGAATTCTTTCTTCCAATAAACTTTTGACACGTCTCCTCTAACCGCTGCGATCTGACCACCCACGTCTCTTCTTTGCATTAATTGCCTTCATCTTCTTCGAGAAACTTCTTCCTCTATAAATACTCTTCTCATTCCTTTCCTTTTTCTCTTTTACTTTCTTCTTCTTTCTCCCCATATCCTCTCTGCAAACTTTACTGTTCTTCCGCGAATTGCGCTGCTGTGATTTCTTTCTTCTTTTCAACCTTTCCATTCACATACTTCAAAAATGGTTGCAGCTGGTACCAAAAACTTGAAACCCTTTAATGAGATGCGCGAGAAACTCAAAATCAAAGGTTTTAACTTGTCTTTAATTCCAGATCAAGATTCTAGATCTGAACTTTCTCTTAAATTATTTACTGATGATCAATGTTCTCTCGAAAAAATCATAATATCGCTAGGAAAACTTGAGGCTGGTCTTCCCCTTCCTCTCTATGACCCATAACTTCCATTATTTTATCAAATAATATCTGACGAGAGGTTCTCGCGAGCAATATATCAACTGGGTGGAGATTGCATTAGGTTGCTACTTGAATATGCTTCTCGTGGTGCTGGTAAAGGATCGCGCTATTCTGAAGATTCTCAAAATCCTTTTTACAAACATATTTCAATTAACTCTGCAGATTACACTGTAGAAATTTTTTCAGAAATTACAAGATACTCCCTATGAAGAGGGATAGCACCTGCTGGGGTGTTCGCCTGAAGAAACTCACTATCGATGAATCTCTCATGCTAGATATTGATTTTCACACGAAGACTAACCATGGACCTCGCCATTCTAGCGATGATAAGTGGTTTATCTTTCCGTTGTGTCTCGAGGGTCCTTATATTTCTGGTTCTCGCGAACTTCCCGCGAGTCTTGCAGAATATCAACCTTGGGTCTTTAATTGGCCTGAGAGATCTAAGAAGTATATTCTCTCAACTTTTTATAATATTATTATTTATTGTCTTCTTTATATTCTTGCTAACTATTTTGATTTTTTCTCAGATTGATAGAATGAAACTCAGCTATCAAGCTCTTAGGAAACCCAGCACTTTCTTGGCTCCGAAATCTTTCACGGATGAAGTAAGAAATAACTATTCATAAATTTTAACAATATATTGTTGCCCCTATTTCTTATCTTCATCTTGCTCACAGGTAATCGAAGAGTTAGAACCATTAATACCCGCAAAAACCAAGGAGGAACCTTTAAAAGAAAAGAAATCTGGGAAATCTTCAAAGGAGAAATCTACTGCTCCTCCCAGGGGAAAGCCTTCTGCCCCTCGCAATGAAGAATCTAGCGATCTTCCATCAAAGAAAAGGAAAACTCAACCTACTTCTTCTTCAACTCCTCAACCAATTCCAGAAAATTCAAGTGCTGATCTTGATAAAGATAATAATGACGAGGGTTTTAATGTTAGCGGTTTTCCCTCAATAAAAAATTCTTCTTCTTCTGATTCTTCAATGAATCATTTGTCTAGAATTTTTAGCGATATTTCCCACAGCATGACTGCTAATGACGAGGATGAAATTATTGATAAAACATCCCAAGCTCTCGCTAAAGTTTGCGATGCCCCTATTCTGGTGGATAATGATTCTCTCCAAGGAATCTCAAGATCGCTAACTCCCAGTCTCTTGAATTCTCTTGGTGCTTTGGTAAGTTTTCATTTCTTCAGTTTGTTTATATATTTTCTTCATCGCTAGATCTCAATTTATATTCTTCTTTCGCAGGTTGGAAGAGCTTCTTTTGCTATTGCTTCTGATTTAGATAAAAGATGTGCCACTCGAAGAAAAAAAGTGCTAAACTTCGCCAGGGATAAACAAAGATTAGAATCTGAAGTTATTGAGCTTCGCAAGAAGAATAAACAGCTGGAGACTGAAGCTTCGGTTGATAAGCAAAAGATCTCTGATCTTGATAAAGCTAACCAACAATTATATGGTATGACTAATTTCCTTTCTTTTTCAATTCTTTTTATTCTATCGCAGCTTATTCAAGCGGCCACTTTTAACTTGCAGATATTTATGGTCTTAATGATGAGGCTATACTCTTTCAAACTTTCCCTGAATCTATAGATGATCATACTCTTCTTGCATGTCTTAATAATTCCTTAATTAATTTCTCATATGATAAGATTAAATCCCTTTCCATAGATGAACTTAGATCCAAATTTGATCTCTTAAAAATTGAATACAGATTCAATTTAGGTTTGACTGACAAATATAGGCGCTTTTATCTTGATTCAAAGAAAGAAATAGATAGATTAAGACAGAAGAATAGAGATCTTATTGAAGAGAAAGATCTTGCCATTAAAAAGGGATCCAAGACCCTAGCAGACTTTCATAAAACTCTCCTTGACGTTCAAATGGACAGAGATAAACTTATACGCGAGAATGAAGATCTTCTTGCGAGGGAGACTCAAGTTCGATCTCGTCTCCTCATTAATAGCGATGACGAGTTTTCTTGGGCTGCGAAGGTTCTTGACAACGCCAGGAGAATGACTTAGGTGTAAATGTTAGCCTTCAAGTTGAACAAGCGGCCTTAATTAGAGATATGATTTCTGAAAGAGAAGGTTGTTTGTTGTTCTTCTTCTCGCTAACTTTCTGTTTTATTAATCTTTTTTACAAAATTTCTAACTTGTTGTCATATATTCTCGCAGGAGCTGAAAAAAGATATCTTGAAAGAATTGGGGAACTTGAAAATACCCTTGCTACTCGCAATAAAAAATATTCACGATTGAAGGAGCAATTTGACATTACTACCGCGAATTTCAATAGATATCTCATTGTTGTTCGTAATAATTCCGTTAAGTTGGTCTGCAATGATCATGGAATTTCTCCTTCCATATATCCTGACCTTGCAAAGGAAATTCCCGCAATAATCCCAAATCTTAACATCTCTGATAGTGAAGCTGAGGATTCTGACGAGGATGAAAATGATAGCGATAATGACGAAGGAGAAAAATCTGGTGGAGCAGAAGACTCTGATAAGAATGAAGATAATGATGATAATGATGAAAGGGATAAATCTGGCAATGAAGAGAAGTCTGATAAAGAGGATGGCGATGAATCTAGCTAGTTCTTCTTTTTCCCTTTGTCTTCCTTGTATATTTATTTTCTTCTTTCTGTAACATTGCTATGAGTTTCTCCGATTTTGTGAATTTCTTTTGCTTCTACCTGTATGAATTAGAAAACAGTTATGTTTCTGCAAGTCAATCAATCAATATAATTATTATTCTTTAATTATCTTCGTGCATTTATCTATGCAATTTTTATATGATAGATGAATAATAATTTCATGCATTCCCATGCATTCCCATACTTTCCTCTATTATTCATCTGTAATATAAAAAATTGATTAAAGATTAGATATTAGTGGTAAATAAAATATGCCTTAATATTGGCGATCCTATCCTCAGCAATAACTGCGTGAAATTGCAATTCTCATAACATCTGCGAGTATTATCGCAGTAATCTTGTGGTCTTATTACGCCTTCCTAATTAAAGGTCTTATTTTGCCACGCTATTTACATTTTCATGTATTGACCCATTGATCTTGTCTTATCTTTCTTATTTGATTGTATTGCGACAATATGACAAGTGTAAGCTCTCTCGCGAGATCAAACATGACATTGCCGTCTTGCGATGAAATCGCAGGACGTCTTTACACTTTCATGTAAAAACCCATTGATCTCATCTTAACTTTTGGCTTGTTGCCTCTGTATAATTTACGTCACGCGACAATATGACAGACCTAAATGTTCTTGCGATCATAAAGCCACATGACATTGCCGTCTTAAGACACTTATCATCTCCCGAATGGAGGGTGCCGCCCTTATCTTCCCCCTGGTTGCCCCTTCAAGGAGGGAACATCGGTCATACAAGACTAGCTCCTCCTATCCAGATTTACCAACAACCATCTATTTTCGCAGCCTCTTATCCTTTATGCCTATATGGCTTATAGTTACAAGGCTGCACCCTATGTGGGGTTTTCTTCGGGCCAAGTGCATCGTATCCAAGACTTACCAAGAATGGAAAGGAAGTTTCGTACGCCCTTGGCACCCTTGGCTTAACCGTGTACCTCGGCTCCTTGGTCATACTTTGTACTTCTTGGAAGAGATTCTCGGTCGTCCAACCAGGGTATAACCATATATAGTTGGAAATCGAAGATCTCTCTCCCCGGATAGGTTTTTTTTAACCCCCAACATCTGCATGATTCAGGATCTAGCAGCGGTATAACCTTACCCCTAAATTATGTCAAGAGATACCCCCTCATATGACGTGCTCGTAGGTATTACATTTGCCTCTTACGAAATTTTATTCGCGAACTAGGGTGCACGCCATAAAGGTTCGTCCCATTCTTTAATCTATGCGAAATTTTATTCGCGTTTCTCGCGAGTATTGTAACTCTGATAGAATTTCATAACTTTGATCTTCTTTCTTTTTGTAAAATCTTGCGATTCTTTCAAGCAGAAAATTCTGTTCAATTACATATTCTTCAAACAAATGATTCATAGAATTCTCTAAAGTTCATCATTTTACCTCTCTACTTACTATTTTCTGCTTTTCTACTACGTTTTACTGTTGTTTCTTTTTCTGCGAGACGCTCGCCATCAGCTTTCACATCCTCTTTCCGTTCTATTGTATCAATCATTAATCTTTCACACCTCTGTTGTTGTTTGATTTTTTACTTCCAATTGTTATTCTTTTCATCTCTTTCTTCGCAAGACTTCATATCGATTTCATAACATTTCTTGCTTTCTCCCCAATCTCCTTTAATAATTCCAACACCTTTGGGATGAGGAAACTTGATACATTGGTGATAAGTAGATGCTACACCCAATATCCCGTGTAACCAAGGTCTTCCTATCAAATCATTGTAAGGTGATTCAATGTCCACAACACAGAATAAGATTTTTGAAGATATTCCTTTTAACGGTATTTGCATTTCAATTTCCCCTTTTGGTTTATTAGCTGTACCGTTAAATCCATAGATTTTATACATTGATGGTATCAAATCTTCATCTCTTCCTCCCATTGTACTATAGGTATGATAGAATAAGATATCAACTGAGCTCCCGGTATCTATTAAGACTCTGTTGATGGCCCAAGAGTCTTCAATTTTACCATTATTTTCTTCATCTTCCTCTTGTATTTGCTTTGGTTTTATCTCTAATCGTATTACTAATGGGTTGTCATGCTGCTCGCCAAGCTCTGGTATATCTTGTGCGGTGAAAGATAGAGTTTGTTTCTGCCATTCTTCTAATGGTGAGGCTCTCGCTATATTCATTATCTCTCTTCCATCTGTTTTTCTCGCGAAGACTCTACTTAAAACATTATCATGGAAATCTTCTATAGTTTTGAATGAATGCACGATGGAGTTACAAAATAAATTCTTTGCTTTAGCCCCCACTTCTATCACGAATGTTTCTGCTCCTTTTACAGCATTCACTCTGCGAGTTTCTGGTGCTGGCGGTAGTTGATGAGGTTGTGGATGTCCTATTAGAAAGTGATTTAACTTCACCTGATCAATCATCCTCAAAATTATCCTCTTTACATTCCTATAATTATTTATTGAATGACCATGAAAGTGATGGTAAGGACAAAATTCTTGACTTCGGTTGCTTGGATGTGGTTCTTTCCCCATGTTCCATGGCGAAGGAATATTCTCCATTAGAATAATAGCTTCCCAAATTTTTTCTATACTAGCATTAAGAGGTGGCATCTTAATTTCTTCCCATATTATCTTTTGATTTCCTTGCCCTCTTAAGTTATTCTTCCCTTGTCCGCCATAAGTTTCTTACGGATGATCAAGTCTTTGAATCTTATTATTTCCACCGCAATTGTAATAATTCTTCTCCATTTCATATTCTTCTTGATCTCGACTTCCCATCGCTACCAATTTTTGTTGATTATCAATTATCACCTTCTCTTGTTGTGGTTGCGAGGTGCTCGCCACATTATTTATTACTTTAGGGAGCAAACTTCCAATTGATGCTAGCGAGTTGGTATTCACTATTGGATATGATTCCATTTCATTTTGTTTCTCCTCCAAAGCAATGTACTCTTCCTGTAGTTCTCGTAATTCAGTCATAGTGATTGTATTCTTGATTCTGAAAATTTGTATGTACAGTAGATTGGTTGCGAACATTGCATTGATAAAAGACAAGATAAGATATCTCTCGTCAACTCTTCCTGCCATCTCACAGCATATTGACTTCCATCTTATGGTTAAATGTTTCAGACTCTCGCCAATTCTCTGTTTTAACCCAAACACATCTTCAATACCCGGCCGCGATGAATTGTTACTAATATAAGCTCCTAAAAATGTGGCTTGTAAATGATCAAAAGAAGTTATGGTATTTTTTGGTAATCCCTCGAACCATTTTAACGCCTCGCTAGTTAAGCTAGATGCAAAATATTTGCATAGCACAGCATCATGATTTTCCCATTGTAGCATACATCTAACATAAGCTTTGACATGTTGGACAGCACAAGTAGTCCCATCAAAAATGCTGGTTAATGCTGGTAGATTACATTTTGGAGGTATCCCTCTTAACTGTACTTCTTGAGTAAATGGAGTCCTTGTAGCTTCTTCAATAGCTTCATCAAGTTGTCTTCTACCTCCTTCTCTTCTATTGTTTATCATTCCTCGCATTTCTGCTAATTCTCTCAATATTTGCTCATTCTCAGCTGAGTTTTGTTCCATTGGCCTCTTTAATACTGTTTCCCTTCTCCTGTGTTCTTGCATTTCTTGTCTTGCGAGATTTTGTGTATCTCCTTCTTCATCATCATCTCGTCTTTCTCTGCGATTTTCTCTTTCATCTACTTCTCTGCGAATTTCTTCATTTCTCTTCGATGTCTCTCTATTCTCCTCTGTATCCTATCATACTCTTCTTGAATATTACCATTGTAGCGATTTTGCGTACGTCTCCTTTCTCGATTTTCATGATTATTTTGTCGCACTGCTTCTTGAAATTCATGTTCTTCTACTTCTGCCCTTAATCTTTCCCTCTCGCGAGCTAGGTGTGCTTTTTTAGCGTAATATCTCTCAATTTCTTCTTCAATCATTCTTTGATTATCTCGCCCTTGTAATATTCTCCTACCTTCTTCTGGATTTTATTCTTCAATTTGGTTGTTTCTTCCCTCTTGATTTCTATTGTCACGCGGATTATAGCGATCACCAATTATTTCCTCTTCTCTATGACGTTGTTTTCCATTTGAATTTTGCACTTCTTCTTTAACATTTCTCATTGGGGAATTTTGCCTTGGTTCTTCTCTGAATGATCTTGAATTTGATCTAACAGTACTTCTTGACCTCCTTCTTTGTAACCTTAAATTCTCCATTCTTAGCTCATGATTTTGTCTTGTTAAATTCGCACGCTCCTCTGCCTCTAATCTCCTTTCTTCCTGTATTCTTTGTCTCAAATCATCTATTATTAATTCTCCAGCCATTTCTTGATTTCTTCCTCCTTCTTCTTGATTTTTTAATTGTCGATTTTCTGCTTCTTCCATCGAATCCGACCTCCAAGTATGCACACTCACTCTATCATAATCCACATTCCTATCTCGTGTTTGTGCTTGTTGATTCGGATGTTGAATTGAACTTTCTGCTTCATTTCTTATTCTATTTCTCCCTGATCTTATTCTTAAAGATTCTTATAATACACATGTTCCCTTACCTGCAAGTCTTTTACTTTTCCTCACAGTTGTCGGCGGTTCAGATGTATTTCTTCTTCTTCTAGCCATTTCTTCAATTCTAATAATTTCTTCAAATCTTCAAGTTATAATTAGAGATTTCTTAACTTGATTCTCCCTGTTTCTGGGCGCCAAAATGTAGTTGCAGGAATTCCCACCCCACACCCTTGTTAAGATTCTATAGAAATCTGTTGGAATTTGACTAAACTTTAAAGATTAAACGACACATTATTATTCAAATCTCAGAAATGTTTACAGAATTGGAAGAAATCAAGATTACAATTATTCTCTTGAAGTTTCTCTCTCCTCAACTCTCAAAAACACATCATCCTCTTCTGGATCTATCGAGCCCTTTATATAGGGATTTACATAATGGATGACAACTAAGTTTTCCTCCTATTTCGGATCTATCCTGCGATGAGATCGCAATCGCTATCATATTCTCTATCGCAAGAATGATGACCATCGCAGGATCAACATATTCTTCTTTTATTTCTTCCATCGTCAGTTTCTTTTTGGTATTCTGTGACGCTCGTGAAACGTTGTTAAAGAATCACCAGTGACGCTCGCAGAAATGTTGTTAATATTGCAGGAATAGCGTTGTAGCGATATTCTGGTCCTACAAACTTGGTGTTTCTCGAAGCACTAAATCGCCAGGTTGAAATTCACGTTTGTTGTACTCACGAGCTAATCTTCGATGGTAATTTTCCATATGTTGCAAAGTTTTTTCTCTTTTTTCTTCTAATTCATCCAATTTATTTAAAATCATTACAACACTTAGATTTCTTTCCCAAGCCTCTCTTTTTGTTGTAGGAATAACGACTTCTGTTGGTAACACAGCTTCAACTCCATATGTCAAACAAAAAGGTGACATTCCAGTAGCTTCTCGTCTAGTTGTATTGTAGGCCCATATTGCATTATGCACCTGTTCACACCATGCTCTGTGGTATCCTTCTAACTTCAAGATATCTGCGATTGTTTTATTAGTTGCCTCAGCCTGACCATTTGCTTGTGGGTATAAAGGAGTAGACTTTCCATATTTTATCTTAAATGCATTGAGTAACAATTCTATATTATGTACCTCAAATTGCTTTCCATTATCAGATACTAATTGTGCTGGAATCCCAAATATGCAGATTATATTTTCAAAGATGAATGTAAAAATATCTTTATCGCGAATATGTTGTACTGCCTTTACTTCTACCCATTTTTTGAAATAATCTGTTGCGACAATCAGATATCTTCTTTGTCCAGAACAAGGTATAAATGGTCCCAAAATATCTAACCCCCATTTCCCAAAAGGCCATACACTTGTTGAAGATGATAATGGTGCTCCCGGTGCATGTATCTTTTTTCCGTATCGTTGGCAATCTTCGCAACGCCTTGAGAGTTTCTTTGCATCCTCATGCATATACGGCCAGTAATAACCCTGCATTTTTGTTCTATATGTTAAAGATCTTCCTTCACTGTGATTACCAGCGTCACCACTATGTAACATCTTTAATATTTTTTGTCCTTCTTCTCTCGTCAAACATCTTAGTGATGGTCCATTAAAAGATCTGCGATATAACACTCCATCTCTTAGCTCATAATTGGTTGCCCTACTTTTCAACTTGTGTGCTTCTAATCTATTTCTTGGAATTTCTCCTCTCTCCAAGTATGCATGAAGATCTGCTCGCCAATCCGTGATATTGCTCGTGGGTTCTCCCTCGTCGGCTTCTACCATCATTACATCTGTCTCTTCTTCTTCTTTGTTTATCGATGGAAATGAAAGTGTTTGAATTTTTATGCACCTCGCCAATGGATTTTTCATCATACTAGATATGAAAGCGAAAGCATCTGCGAGCCTATTATCTTTCATTGATATGTGTCTCCATTTTATTTTTGTAATTTTCGCAGATAATTCTTCAACGAGTCTTTTGTATTTTCTCAGGAATGGTTCATTTGTTGTGTACTCTCCTTTTATATGACGAATAACCAATTGTGAATCATTGGTGATTCTGTCATTTTCTAAATTCATTTCTATCGCAAATTTTAAAGCATGGATCACAGCCTCATACTCGGTCTCATTATTAGTGGATGCAAATTCTAATCTAAATGAAAAAGCTGTTTTTTCTCCTTATGGCGATATGAAAACAACTCCAATTCCATTTCCTTCTCCGTTGGATGATCCATCCACTAATATTTCCCATCTATTGGGTTCTGTTAATATCTCTTTTGGATCTCCGCATTCCTCTTCTACATCCATCATCTCCTCCACAGCTTCATCATCTTCTAAAGGAAATTCAGCTAAGAACTCTGCGATGACGTGTGATTTTGGCGAGGATAAAATTTTATACTGTATATCAAAGTGTCCTACTTGTGCATTCCATCTCTCAACTCTGCCTGATCTCTTTGAATTTTTCATTACTGACTCAATTGGCACTTTCGTTAACACTTTGACCTTATGTGCTTGAAAATAGATGCGAAGTTTGAAAGTTGCATGTACCAATGCTAGAATTAGTTTTTCAATCTTTGAATAATTTCTCTCTGTAGAATTGAATGTTTTTGTAGGTACTGAATATCGGAAGATAATAGTTCACAAGTATCGTAATAAATAAAGGAGGAAAGAGTTATAAAATGATACGATGATAGAAGTAGTGCGGGGAAATATGAAGTTTTGCGAGGATGAAATAATTTTGTGAGGATGAATTGCGATACTTCGCAATTCATATACAGCTGTATAAGTTTTACTATAAATAGGAGTTCAAATGTAAAATTCGAGAGGTTCTTTTAATGAGTGTAAGAAATTATCTTAGGAAAGAGAATAGAAAAAGTTGTAACTATTCTAGTTCCATTTTGATAATTCTATGTAATCAACTAAGAGAATTAATAAGAAAATTATCATTCACCATCAAGAACTTCTTGAGTTTTTACTAATTCTATTGAGGGTGTAGTTGTAGATTATTCTGCAACTACATAATTGGCGCTAGAAACAGGGACTTGAGAATTGTGGTAGCCTAAATTTGAGGGAATTGTGGAAAATTTGAAGATCAAATGAAGTCAGTAGATGGATATTGCAAAAAAGAAGAATGTAATATGATTACAAAGACAATGATTGATGAATTTCATAGTAATATGAAGGGAAAAATATACAAGCGAGATTGTAGAGGAAGAAAGATCATGGAGGAAGAAAAGATAACAACTTTAGAAGAATGGGAAAAGCAGAAAAATCACATTTTCAAAGAAATGAGAAATTCCAAATGAAGACTTGAACCACACTTCACCATTGGTGATCATAATTCGATCATGCTAGAAGATAAGAAAGTCAGTAGAAAAATGGAAATTAAACCGAATTTTGGTTGATACAGGGAGTTCTGTTAATATCATATTCTATCATGCACTTAAGGGGATGGGAATTAAAGATGAAGAAATCACAAATTCAAAATGTCTTATTCATGGATTAGGAAAATCTACAACAAAATCTAAAGGGGAAATAGCGCTGCGAATATTACTAGGAGAAATCGAAACACATGTAATCTTGTGTGTGATAGATATGGAATCTCCATATAACATGCTGATAGGAAGGCCGTGGATTCATGCGATCAAAGCTGTTGCTTCAACATTACATCAGAGAATCAAATTTCCTACACCAAATGGAATACAAGAAATAAAAGGAGATCTTGATAGTGCAAAATTTTGTTATCAAATTGAAGTAACGCAATGCGGAGGAAGAGCAAGAAAGAAACAGCTTCGTATGAAACTTGCGAAAGAAACAAAAAAGGAAGAAGAGTTCCGAGTGTATACAATAAGAGCAAAGGAAGGGAGAGGTATACCAAATGAGATTCCAGAAAAAGAAGGGGAACCAGCAAAAATAATCAAAGAACCAACACCTATGGGGGAGCAAAGTCCAAGCTATGTTGCAGCTGAACCAACTAAAGAAATAAATATTGGAAGTAAAGAGGAGCCTTTATTCTTGCGAATTGGAACTAAGATGGATGAAGAAGAAGAAAAAACAACTATTGATCTTTTGCGAGAATATAAAGATATCTTCGCAGGAAGTGTAGATGAGATACCAGGAATTGATCCATCAGTGGCGTGTCATAGATTGAACATAGATAAAAATGTAAGACCATTCAAACAAAGAATAAGGAAGATATCACAAAATTATCATGTACATATAGAAGAAGAATTACAAAAGATGTTGGATGCAAGGATCATAAGGGAAGCAAAATATCCAGAATGGATTGCGAATATGGTCATTGTTCCGAAAAAGAATAAAGGAATAAGAATTTGCATAGATTTCACTGATCTAAACAAGGCATGTCCCAAAGACAGTTTTCCATTACCAGATATACCACAAATGGTGGAATCAGCTGCAGGTCATGATAGAGTCACTTCACTTGATGGATATAAAGGGTATAATCAAATATCACTCGCAGAAGAAGATCAAGAACATACTTGCCTTTTTGCTCCAAGGGGTTTGTATTGTTATGTGAAGATGCCATTTGGTTTGCAGAATGCGGGTGCTACATATCAACGTATGGTTGAAAAAGTGTTCGCGAAGTGGATACATAAAACTTTGGAGGTATATGTAGATGATATGTTGATAAAAAGCAAGGAAGCTAAAGATCATGTGCAAGATTTGAAGGAAATATTTGAGCAAATGAGAAAGTTCAACATCAAATTAAATCCTGAGAAATGTATAATTGGGGTTTCGTCTGGAAAGTTCTTAGGATACATAGTATCAAAGGAGGGAATACAAGTTGATCCAAAAAAGGTCCAAGCAGTTCGTGACATGCCAACACCTGCAACGATAAAAGAAGTACAAAAGCTAAATGGACTCTTGGCTTCACTTGGAAGATTTATTTCGCGAATGTCTGATAAGTGCAAGCATTTTTTTCAACATACTTAAGAAGGGAGCAAAATTCAAGTGGACTGATGAATGTGAAAAAGCTTTTCAAGGAATCAAAGAATACCTCGCAAATACATCTATACTACAGAAACCAGAGAGAGAAGAAGAATTATTGGTATACCTCGCAACAACTCCATATGCCCTAAGTGCGCTTTGTTTGCGAAAGCAGACGCAGGAGTAGAAAGGCCCATTTACTACATTAGTAAAACCTTTAATGCAGCAGAGAAGAATTATTCTAAAATGGAGAAGTTAATCTTAGCCCTAGTTTATGCATCATTCAAGTTACGAATATACTTTCAAGCACATGTGATAAAAGTGGTAACCAAAGTCCCAATTGAATCAATCATGAAGAACACAAAAAGGTCAGGAAGAATAGAAAGGTGGAATGCACAAGTAAACCATTACAAGATAAAATACGAAGTATTGTCATCGCAAAAATCACAAGTCGTCGCAGATTTTTTGGCAGAATTTCCTTTGGAAGAAGATGAAGCGAAGAGAGGAAATGATGGATGTTGAAGAAGAATTTGGAAATCCAAAAGACTTGTTAACAGAACCAGATAGATGGGAAATTCTAGTGGACGGATCATCCAATAGTGAGGGAAATGGAATTGGAGTCGTGTTGATTTCACCAGAAGGAGAAAGAACAAAGATTCTCATTCGGACTAGAATTTGCATCCACGAACAATGAAACAGAAAGTACGAAGTCAGTAGTGCATGCATTAAAGATCGCAATAGAAAAGAAGCTTGAAAGTATAAGGATAACAAGTGATTCGCAGTTAGTGATTTGTCAAATTAAAGGGGAATATACCACAAATGAATCTTCTTTGAAGAAATACAAGAAACTCATTGAGGAATTATCTGCGAAGATACCAAAATTAAAATGGAGACATATATCTAGAAAATATAACCGTCTCTCAGATGCTTTTGCATTTATTCCAAGCATGATGACAAATCCAAATACAAGAAATATCCAAATACGGACAATTCAACACCCATCGGTGGACAAAGAGAAAGAAATTGAGGAAGTCATTGCGATGGAAGTAGAAAGAGAGTTATCAAACAACATCGCAGATTGGAGAAAAGAAATTCATACATATCTCGCAACAGAGAAATATCCAGAACAGACTAGAAGCACATAAATTAAAGAGTCGTGCAACAAACTATGAGTTGCGAGAAGGAATTTTATATAGAAAATCTTTCAATGGACCACCTCTCAGGTGCTTAACTCGCGAAGAAGGAGAAAAAATATTGAAGATGTTACATGGAGGAGAAGCTGGCAATCATAGTGGGGGAAGATCTCTAGCATATAGGGCAAAGATACAAGGATATTACTGGCCTTATATGCATACAACGCAAAATTGTTCGTTTTAAGATGCAAGGAATGTCAACGACATGGTAAAAGAATTCATGCACCAGGGGCCACATTAACTTCTTCAACAAGCTGCTGGCCTTTTGGTAAATGGGGGTTGGATATTGTTGGACCATTTATACCTGGATCTGGACAAAGGCGATACTTGATAGTTGCAACAGATTATTTCACGAAGCTCGCGAGAAGTAAAAGCGAAGACAACATATTCGTGATAAAGATGTTTTTACATTCATATTTGAGAACCTCATTTGCAGGTACGGGGTTTCAGCACAACTAGTATCTGATAATGGAAAACAATTTTAGGGGCAGAACATAGAGATGTTACTCAGTGTTTTTAGGATAAAATGTGGGAAGTCAACCCCATTATATCCACAAGCTAATGGACAAGCAGAAGCAACAAATAAAACAATCGCAGATACAATCAAAAAGAAATTAGAAGGACATCTCAAAGGATGGTGCGAGCAAGTACCTAGCGCAGTTTGGGCATACAATACAACTAGAAGAGAAGCAACTGGAATGTCTCCTTATTGTCTAACATATGGAGTAGAAGCGATATACCCACAGAGGTTGTAATTCCGACAACAAAGAAAGAAGCTTGGGAAAGAAATTTAAGTGCGGGAGTAATATTAAGTGAATTGGATGATTTGGAAGAAAAAAGAGAAAAGGTGTTGCACCATATGAAGATTTATCAGGAACGATTAGCTCTAGAATACAACAAGAGAGTCATTGAACGTGAATATAAACCAGGTGATTTGGTCATGCGAGAAACACCTCGATATCAAAAAGAAAATGGAGGAAAATTAGCACCTAAATGGGATGGACCATATGTTATTAAAGAAGTTGTAGGAAGCGGAGCTTATCGGCTGATGGATCCAGAAGGGAGAGACATGGGTTTGAGGCTTGGTAGACCTTGGAACAGATTATATTTGAAAAGGTATTATCCATAAAACTCATGAAATTTTTTACGAATATTGTTTGCTCGCAGGAAATTGGGAAAAGTTACGAGTTTAAAAATTTATATTGCGATTAAGCTTTCATTAATTTGCGAATAAAAGACCGCAATCTGTGATCAGCCTCCAAAAAAGAAAGAGAGCCGCAGAAAATTTTATACAGGCAAACCTTTGTGGCGTACACCCTAGTTCGCGAAGCTATATTTCGTAAGAGGCAAAGTCCTAAAGTACGTCATTTAAGGGGGTACTTATAAACGTGGCTAAGGGTAACCGGAACACCACCAAGCGCCCTTAGTACATGGTAAAAATTTAGGGGTACAACCCAATAATGGGGTACCTATCCGGGTTAGACACCTTGGATTCTCACCTAATCTAGAGACATTACGCAATATAAAATGCGGTGTAAGAGGATTTAGGTTGGGCGACTAAGGCATACTGTCTTTCCCAAGAAGTGCAGAAAACGATCAAGGCGCCGAGGTACACGGTTGAGTCAAGAGTTCCGGGTGAGGTTGAACCACATCTGCCATTTTTGACAAGTCTTGGCAAATGATGCACTTGGCCCAAAGATACCCCATAGGGTGCAACCTCGTAACTATAAGCCCTATAGGCAAAAAGGATAAGAGGTTGCGATCAAAAGCTGGTTGTTGGCAGAACCAGATGGGAATAGCTAACCTTGTATGGTCGATGTATGCTTCCTTGAAGGGGCAACCAGGGGGAATATAAAGGGCAGCACCCTCCATTAGGGAGCTGATACGTGCTATAAGACAAAAATGTCACGAGGCTTCTTGTTTGCGAAAACATAAAGGCTTGTCATATTTGTGCAACAAATGAAGTTCTTCGAGCATTCTAAAAAAAAAAAAAAAAAAAGAGAAGGAAAACATACAAAAAGAACTCGCAGAATGAAACAAAGAAGTTAAAATGAGATCAATGGGTTATTACATGAAAGTGTAAAAACGTCCTGCGATTTCATCGCAAGACGATAATGTCACGAGGTTGTATGTTCGCAAGAATGTTCAGGCTTGTCATATTATCGCAAATACAAAAATTTACTACAAAAGAGGTGGCAAAATAAGACCTTTACTTAGGAAGGAATGATAAGACCACAGAAATTAATGAAATTCATTACATCAAGATCATTGAAGAAATTATACAAGTATATACATTATGAAGATATGAAAAGAAGACAGCTTCGTCGATATCATTGAAGAAATTTTACAAGAATATACATCATGAAGTTTTGAAGAGAAGACAACTCTGTCAATATCATTGAAGAATTTTTATAAGAAGTCCTATCAAAGAAGATAACATCATTGAAGAATTTTCACGAAGACTTAACAAAAGATGCAATTTTGATAACAATCAAATACAGATAAGTTCATACTCGTAAAACTTTACGACAATTACATACTTCTTATACTTCTCCATATATTGAATATTTCTCCACAAATTCAATACTATTTATACTTCTTCAAGAATATATCATATTTATTATACTTCTTCAACGGATATTTAATTTTGCGAAGGTTAAGTAATTATTATACTTCTTCATACAAAAGAGTAATAATTCTTATACTTCTTCATATATTGGGCAATTCTTCATGAATTGAATACTGCTAATACTTCTTCAAAGATATTTTATACTTCTTATACTTCTTAAGGGTATTTCATATTTCGTATACTTCATACTTCCTATACTTCAAGGGGAGATTTATTATTTACCTCGCAACATTCCGCAAAAGGCAAAAGGCTTATATTTCTTATACTTCAAAGGGAGGACTTTTTATTCATAATCACAATAAGACGAAATTTCGTAAGATAAATTGAGAAGGATATTTTAATACTTCCAGCAATAGTTGATCATTTGAAGAGCAATAATAAGGGGAAGGGGAATACTAAGCTAAGTCTTTAAGATATGTTATTTCTCTCCACATGATCAAGTTATGCGAATAAGGGAAACAATCAATCAAAGAAAGATTAATTCAAATTAAGCTTTGAAAAAGAAATTGTTGGATTGATTAAAAGTGCAATCAAGAAGAAAGTGTTGTATTGAAAAGAAACAGAACAGACATACAAAAAAGAGTGAAGTTACAGAACATATATACAAAAAAGAGTGGAGTTATTTTTCAGGCGATCTATTCCCATCAAAATGATCTTCTTCTTCAACTTCACTATCATCTTCAACTTCACTATCGAGATTTTCCGGATATGGAGTATCTTCAGAATTTCTTCAAAAGGAGCGTATGGTACTTCTTGAGAGGAATTTCATTATCTTCGCAAATCTTGCGAGTCATCTTAGCTTGAAAACGCTTGACATATAAACTATGGTTATGCTGGGAAATTAGAAGCTGAGATCTCAAATCAGAAATTTTCTTATTACGGTTAGCAAGGGTAGTTTCCAGATCGTCATTCATCTTCGCATAATTTTCTGCAGCAAGGAGAGAAATTAAGGAATTGGTTAGTAAATTACGAAGGAAAAGTAATCAAAATAATTACCATCGCAAAGAATTTACCTTCTAATTGCTTCTTGTCATTACGAAGAGAAGAATTTTCAAGCTTTAATTGATTATTCTCATCAAGAAGAGAAGAATTATCAATTGCGATGCTAATAGAATTTTCCTTGTTTATTTCCCTTATTTTGTGAATTATCTTCGTGACGGGATGTTAATTCTGCATTATCAATACTTAAATCCTCTACTTTCTGACGGAGATTTGAATTTTCAACCTCTAACTTCTTACAACGATTCAAAGTTTTCTTCTCAGAAATAGAATGACGTCTTTCCCAATCGAAGCAAATTTGCACAACTAACTCTTCCAACCTAAACAAAAAAAAAGGGGGTTAGAAATCAACAAAATAAGGGAAATAAACAAGGAATAGAGAAGAAACTTACCATGCTACCTAAAGCATATAATTAAGCAGGAGAGACGAATCTTGAAATGCCTTTGAGGGAGTTATTATCAATTACAGTAGGAACTTTACAAGCCATCGCAATAAGTTTGCGAGCTTTCGCTGTAGGAGAATTTCCTAATCCACGAGAAGAATGGAGGAAAGCCTCAGATATGCTAACCATTGCTGAGGCAAAAGTTTCTGGGATACTGCAATCTTCATTTTCACCTTCATCAACATCATTATCATCATCTCCTTCGTCAGAAAGGGTATCGGAATTAGAGCTAAAGTCCTTCTCAGGAAATTTATCATCTTCATCACCAAGATCTTCCTCAATATTCTCATTAGAAGAGATTACATTGGAATGAAACTTGGTTGAGGGTTTCTTCTTTGTCCTCCTCTCGTAAACAACATCTTGAAGTTTCCTTTTCCCTTTGCGAAGAGCATCATCTTGACTACCAGAAGCTTGGGTAACCTTCGCATAACGAAGAGTTTGTTGTCTTGCAGTAAACCTTTTAGAAGAAGTAGAACTCTTATTTTCACTCATGACAATCTCGGAAGAAGTGGAACCTGCAAATTCAAATAAGGATAAGAAACAGAGGCAACAATATATTGTTTAGAAAAATACAAGAATGTTTCTTACCTCATTTGAAATTAAAAGGTAACAAAAAGATAAGGAGATGGAAGTACATACATTTCTATAAACCCAAGGTTGATAATGGCGGTTACGAAGGTTCGCAGGAAGTTCTACTATCCCAGAAATATAAGAACCCGATAATATTAAAGGGTACTTATACCAATCTTCATCATTAGAACGACGAGGTGTCTTATTATTTCCTGAGGCATAATCAATATCGTGCATGAGAAGATCATCTGCGCGATATTAGCTTTACGATGAAGACGAACACCCCAACGATTATCTTCTTTCCTCGCAGGAATTAGTGTGTAATTTTTGAAGAAACCCTCAACTGTATAATTTGCAGCAATAATTTCCATATTTTCAAATCCAGGTTTCCTAAGATCAACTGAATACAAAGATTTCCCAAAAGCGGCACGATTTGCGAATTCAACTAAGAGGCGAATACAATCACCAGTCAATTGGTAAATGGCACAAGAAAAATTGGGGTGGGAAATAATTTCATAGAATAGAGGAAAGTTAACATCATAAAGAGGAAGAGGAAGACCTGCGAGGATTTGACCTCGTGAGATTAAAATTTTCTGATCATCCCAAACATAATTGGTAAAGAGCTTCACACAGAGAGAATATTTATTATCATAACCTTCAATCTCAGAGAGAATGAGGTCCCTATCATCAAGTTCCGCATTAATCTGTTCAATAGTTTTCTTCTTTGGTGCCATTGAATATAAGATGGAAAATAGAAAGGAAAAAAGATAAAAGAGATTGCAAAGGCAGAAGTGGTGAAGAAGATGAATAAGATAAGAGAATAAAAAGCAAAAACAAAGGATAATATTTATAAATAGAGAGAGTTTGATGAAGATAGAAACTCATTAATACGAGTAAGCGTGAACGGTTGAAAAGAACGGTTACGAAGAAACGTGTCAAAAAGGTAAGGGAAAAGTAAAAAGACGTGTTGCGAACTTGATGAGTGGTAATAACTACACTAAATTTACGAGAATAGGGATTCTCATGACATTTATTCTTCGTAGAATTGACATGAGAAGAGGAAAGATGTAGGTACTGAATATCGCAAGATAATAGTTCACGAGTATCGTAATAAATAAAGGAGGAAAGAGTTATAAAATGATACGATGATAGAAGTAGTGCGGGGAAATATTAAGTTTTGCGAGGATGAAATAATTTTGCGAGGATGAATTACGATACTTCGCAATTCATATACAGCTGTATAAGTTTTGCTATAAATAGGAGTTCAAATGTAAAATTCGAGAGGTTCTTTTAATGAGTGTAAGAAATTATCTTAGGAAAGAGAATAGAAAAAGTTGTAACTATTCTAGTTCCATTTTGATAATTCTATGTAATCAACTAAGAGAATTAATAAGAAAATTATCATTCACCATCAAGAACTTCTTGAGTTTTTACTAATTCTATTGAGGGTGTAGTTGTAGATTATTCTGCAACTACAGTTTTACTAATGTAATAAATTGGTTTTTCTACCCCTGCATATACTCGCAGCAACACAACACTTAGCGCATATGTGGTTGTTGCAAGATAAATCAATAATTCTTCTCCCGGTTCTGCTTTCTGTAAAATAGTTATGTTCGTTAAGTGTTCTTTTATTCCTTGAAAATCTTTTTCGCATTCATCTGTCCACTTGAATTTTGCTCCCTTCTTGAGTATATCGAAAAAAATGTTTGCATTTGTCTGAAGATCGCGAAATGAACCTTCCCAGCGAGGCTAAGAGTCCATTTAATTTTTGCACATCTTTTACCATCGCAGGTGTTGGCATATCGCAAATTGCTTGTACCTTTTCTGGATCAACTTGTATTCCTTCTTTTGATACAATATACCCCAAAAATTTCCCTGAAGTTACTCCAAAAGTACACTTATCAGGATTCACTTTAATATTGAATTGCCGCATTTGATCGAAAATCTCTTTCAAATCTTGCACATGATCCTCAGCTTCTTTGCTTTTGATCAGCATATCATCTACATACACTTTTAATGTTTTGTGAATCCACTTTGCAAACACCTTCTCCACCATTCTTTGATACGTTGCACCAGCATTTCGTAAGCCAAATGGCATCTTTGTATAACAATATAATCCTCTTGGAGCAAAAAATGCGGTATGTTCTTGATCTTCTTCAACGAGAGGGATTTGATTATATCCTTTATACCCATCCAACGATGATATTCTAGCATTTCCTGCTGATGATTCAACCATCTGTGGAATATCTGGTAATGTAAAACTATCTTTTGGACAAGCCTTGTTTAAATTAGTGAAATCTATACAAATTCTTATCCCCTTATTCTTCTTTGGGACCACTACCATATATGCAATCCACTCTGGATATTTTGCTTGCCTTATAATTCCTGCGTCGAGCATCTTCTGTAATTCTTCTTCTATTTGAGAATGATATGTTGTTGCGATCTTCCTTATTCTTTGCTTAAATGGTCTTACGTTTTTGTTGATTTCTAATTTATGACATGCTATTGACGGGTCTATCCCTGGCATCTCATCCATGCTCTACGCGAAGATATCTGCATACTCTTGCAAAATATTTATAGTTCTTTCTTCCTCATCTTCCTCCATTCTAGTCCCAATTTTCAGCATTTTAGGCTCTTCTTTACTCCCAATATTTATTTCCTTTGTTGGTTCTCATTGGACATAACTGGCTTCAGGTTCTCCCATTGGTGTTGGTGCTTTCATAATTCTCGCGAATTCATCTCCTTCTTGTGGGATTTCACTGGGTATTCCTTTTCCTTCTTTTGCTCTTATCATGTAAACTTTAAATTCTTCTTCCTTCTTTGATTCTCTCGCCAGTTTTTTGCGAGTTTTTCGCAACTTTGGACGGTTTTCACAATTTTTCACTTCAATTTGGTAACATAATTTTGCAAAATCCGTATCTCCTCTAATTTCTATGATTCCACTGGGCATAGGAAGTTTAATGCACTGATGCAACGTTGATGTTACAGCCTGATTACATGTATCCATGGTCTTCCAAATATCATATTGTACGGTGATTCCACATCTACCACACATAATGATACTTGTGTTTCAATTTCTCCTAGTGGAATTCGTACCACTATTTCGCCTTTAGGTTTTGTTAACGATTTTCCAAAGTCGTGAATATGATATGTTGAATTAAACATTTCTTCATCCTTATATCCCATTTTCTTAAAAGTATGATAGAACATTATATCCACAGAACTTCCTGCATCTACCAAAGTTCTATTCATAGCCCATTCTTCTTCATATTTTATTGATTCTCCCTTTCTCACTGGTATGGCGGATATTGTAATTACCAAAGAAGATGTATGACTTAGATTTTCTTCTGGTATTTCTTCTGCTGTAAATGTGATCTCCTGCTTTTCCCAATCTTTTAATGATGATATCTTCTCCACTGTCATAATCTTCCTTCCTTCAAAATCCTTTTTATGTATCTTCCCCTTAATGTTTTCATGAAATCTATCAACCATTGCTCTTGTTACCATATCACATTCCAATTTTCTACAATCCTTTTTGATTCTGATCATTCTTCCTTCAATTATGTCACCGATTTACTTAATGATTTCCTTAATCTTGAACAATTTTTATCTTCTTCTTCGCATTTTCTTCAATTTTCGTTAATTCATTCCCTGTTTCGGGCGCCAAAATGTAGTTGCAGGAATTCCCACACTACACCCTTGTTAAGATTCTATAGAAATCAATTGGAAATCAATTAAACTTCAAAGATTTAAACGACACTTTACTATTCAAATTTCAGAAATGCTTACAGAATTGGAAGAAATCAAGATTACAAATATTCTCTTAAAGTTTCTCTCTCCTTAAGACTCTTTCAACTCTCAAAAATACATCATCCTTTTCTGGATCTATCGAGTCATTTATATAGGGATTTACATAATGGGTGACAGCTAAGTTTTCCTCCTATTTCGGATCTATTCTGCGATCTCATCGCGATCGCTATAATATTCTCTATCGCAAGAATGATGACCTTCGCAGGATCAACATATTCTTCTTTTATTCCTTCCATCGTCAGTTTCTTTTGGATATTTTGTGACGCTCGTGAAACGTTGTTAAAGAATTTGCAGTGATGCTCGCAGAAACGTTGTTAATATCGCAGGAATAGCGTTGTAGCGATATTCTGGTCCTACAATTTTTATTTTTTCGCATTCTATGTTAGACTAAATGGCTTCCAAGAACATCATTGCTGATTTGAACAAGGGTGAAAAACTTGATTGCGAAAACTATAATATATGGCGCCGAAAGATCGTTTTTGTCTTGAATGATGATGGGATGCAGGAAATAACTGAGCATGTGATGCCTCGGCCTGAGGAGGGGACGATGGTTCAACACCGTCGCAACCTCGAGGCTTACCAGGAATGGATTAAGAAGGATCGCAATGCTCGTCATATGATCCTAAGCTCAATGCACAATGATCTCATTGGGGAGTTTGAGAACCACCAGTTTGCTCATGACATGCTAGAGGCAGTCAGGCAGAAATTTGGAGTCACCTATGTGGCTAAGTTGTGCGCTTTGACTATGAAGTTTGACACTTGTAAAAAGAAGACGAATGTTACAATGAAGCAACATTTGAGGACAATATCGTCAATGATACGTGAACTTGAGGTTGCAGGTCATCACTTGACAGATGAACAACAGGTACAAGCTGTTATTCATTCGTTACCTAACTCTTGGGAGCAGATGAAGCAAAACATGACATATAATGATAATGTCCGCACTTTTGAGGATATTTCTCGTCGCGTGGAACTAGAAGTCGAGCGCTTGGAAGCTGCTAAGACTGACAGTTCTGTTTTTGCTGCTGAATCTGCTTCGTATAAGACCAATGGGTCTAATCACAAGAGGGGTAAGGGTTCTTTAGCTAAGAATCCTCGTGATGGATCTGGGTCATCCACTACCAACGCTCCTAAGCGCAAAAGAGGCAAGCGTGCTGGTAATAAAGACAAAGCAGAGATGAAATGCTTTAACTGTGATAAGAAAGGACACTTTGCTCGTGAATGCACTGAGCCAAAGAAGGTAATTTCTGAACCTATTCCTCGCTATGAATGTTTTGTTTCTGGTCAAGCATTAGTTGCTCATTCTCCTCATTTGTGGGTTGTAGATTCGGGAGCAACCGACCATGTAGAGAGGGACCGAGATGGGTTCCTATATTATCGTCGAGTTCCTGCTGGGAGCATGAGAGTTTATATGGGGAACACAACTAGCATATAAGTACTTGGCATCGGTACCTATATGCTAAATCTGCGACAAGGGCGCACGATAATCCTCCATGATGTACTTTATGCTCCAGATATTCGACGAAATTTAGATTCAGTTAATAATATGTTGCGTATAGGTTTTAGTTTTATTTTTGAGGGTAATTCTGTTAATATTTGCTTGGCAACTGAGTTTTATGGTTTTGGTTTTATGTTGGATGGTTTTATGGTTTTGGATATTGACAATTCTAGTTCTTTTGATGCTAATAAATCTATTTCATTAGTTGCGTCTTCCTCAGATGTTAATAATGATTATGTGATTTGGCATGCTAGATTAGGTCATATAGGGCAAGAAAGTATGACTAGGTTAGCTAGAGAAGGTCTTTTAAGCCCCATACCTAAAGTCTCCTTGCCTACCTGCGAACATTGTCTTGCAGGTAAAGATATTAGAAAACCGTTTGGGACAGCCAAAAGGGCCTCTGAGCCTTTGCAATTAATTCATTCTGATATATGTGGCCCAATGAATGTTAAGGCAAGACATGGATCCTCTTATTTCATCACTTTCATAGATGACTTTACGCGATATGGTCATATTTACTTGATATCCCACAAGTCAGAAGCATTGGACTGCTTTAGACGCTATGTATGCGAAGTGGAAAATCAACTAAATAAGAGAATTAAGGCTCTCAGAACTGACCGTGGACGCGAGTATCTATCTGACCTATTCAAAGGGTATTGTGAGGAAAAAGGGATCCTAAGACAATTGACTATTCCTGGTACTCCGCAACAAAATGGTGTAGCAGAGAGAAGGAATCGTACTTTGTTAGACATGGTTAGGTCAATGATGGCGCAAGCTCATCTTACTATTTCATTTTGGGGAGATGCGTTACTGACTGCTGCCTATGTCCTTAATCATGTGCCTTTCGAAGTCAGTGCCTTCCACCCCATATGAATTATGGACCGGCAGAAAACCTGAATTAGGTAATTTGCGGCCATGGGGTTCAGCTGCTTATGTACACAACAGTTCTCACCGGTATGGGAAGCTGGGACCTCGAGCGAAAAAGTGTATCTTTATTAGATATTCTGATCACTCGAAAGGCCATGTGTTCATTGGTGAGCATCCTGATGGAAGTGTAACTGATATTGAGTCACATGATGTAGATTTCCTAGAACAGGATTTTCCTAGAAGGAACGAGGTAGGGGAGATCTTAGCCTCTTTGAGGTGGAAGAGTCAATGGAAGACACACCAGTTCGTCTAGTTGAGAATAACGAACAAATTCCTCGTTCTCCTAGGGAAAGTGGGAGTGTTCCACCTGATAATGGATTGACTCCATCAAATTAGGATCCCTAATCTCGGAGAAGTGAACGTGGAAAAGTACCTCGTCGTCGTTTTCAGATTGAGGGGGAAAGTTTCATGGTTTGTTCACATGATGATGCAGATCCTAAGAATTTTAAAGAGGCTATGTCATCTCCTAAAAGGGAAAAATGGATTATTGCACAGGAAGAAGAGATAGAATCAATAAGGATAAATGGTGTGTGGCAATACGTTGACCTCCCAGAAGGGCGCAAGGCTATTGGAAACAAATGGGTTTTCAAAGTCAAACGCAATGCGGATGGTTTAGATGAAAGATATAGGGCTCGCCTTGTGGCGAAAGGTTACACCCAACAGGAGGGCATTGACTATGAGGAAACTTTCTCCCCTGTGGTGAGAATTGCCTCGATAGCCTTATGCTTGCTATTGTCGCACATATGGATTTGGAACTTCATCAAATGGATGTTAAAACTGCATTTCTCAATGGAGAACTAGATGAGGAAATTTACATGGAGCAACCAGAGGGCTTCGTGATTAAAGGTCAAGAGCGCAAAGTTTGCAAGCTCCAAAAAATCTATTTATGGCCTAAAACAATCATCTAGACAATGGTATTTAAAATTTGATCGAGCCATTATTTCCAATGGGTTTACGATGATAGAAGAAGACCATTGTGTGTACGTTAAACGGCCCGATAAAGGTTTCCTTATCTTGTCCTTATATGTTGATGATATCCTTATAGCAGGAAGTAACATGGAGATTGTCGTCGCCACAAAAGAGTGGTTGTCCTCAACTTTTGAGATGAAGGACATGGGAGAAGCAAGCTATGTGATCGGGATTAAGATCCTTAGAGATCGTTCAAAGAGACTTTTGGGTATGTCACAAGAGACGTACATTAAAAGGGTTCTTGAGTGATTTCACATGAAAGATTGCAAGCCCATAGACACACCATTTGCTAAAGGTCAGAACTTAATCCTTGAGATGTGCCCTAATACCCCTAAAGAGAAAGACAGGATGTTGCGGGTACCCTATTCCAATGTAGTTGGGAGCCTGATGTATGTTATGATGTGTACTCGACCTGACATATTCTATGCTATTGGATTAGTTAGTCAGTACCAGTCGAATCCTGGTTTTGAGCACTGGAAAGCGGTCAAGAGGATATTAAGGTATCTCAAAGGGACGAGCGATCTCATGCTATGCTACAAGGGTTCAGATCTACGTCTCAGTGGTTATTGTGATGCTAACTGGAATGGTGAAATGGGAGATAAAAAATGCACATCAGGGTATGCTTTCTTGCTAAATGGCGGGGCCATCACATGGAGTAGTAAGAAATAGTCAATTGTCGCTATGTCTTCAATGGAATCTGAGTTTATAGCTTGTCAAGCTGCAGTACAAGAATCTAATTGGTTAAGGAGGTTCTTTGAGAGTTTTGAATTTGTCACTTACGCTACTGATGCGGTGAAAATTCACACTGATAGAACATCAATGATTTCTTATGCAAAAGACCCAAAGTACCACAGAAAGACTAAGCACATTGATAGGAGGTGTTTTTTTTATTAGAGGTGCTCTTACGAAGAAAGAAATAGTTTTGGAGTACATGCCTACAGAGTTGATAATAGTTGATCCCCTTACTAAACCTATACCAAGAGATGTTTTCATGTCTCATGTTAGGGCGTTAGGTTTACGTAGGTGGTAATGGATGTCTCTTTATTTAATTATTTATTTTTCTAAGACATGATGATCGTAGATGCATATGTTTTATGGATATTTATTAATAATCAATACAATTTGATAATGGTTCATTTTTATGATTGATTATTTACTTATGGGCATGGATATAAACGCTGACATTGGTGCATAGAGAATGCATTATGTCGAAACTTGATTGATATGTCACCTGGTATGGACTGGCTTACTCACATAAGCAGTCACCTTTTGGCGCTAAGGAGAGCGAGCAAAGATGAGATGATGCATCGACTTGGAAATACCAAGATGAGATCTATATAGTGAAGATAGATGATGAATGCACCTACTGTTCATCATACCTTAAAGGATATCCAAATAAGAAATATCTTTCACGGCGCTTGATGAAAACGAGCAGTTAGAAATTTCGGATTAGGCGCAAGAGTTGCGACTAAGTCAAGATTTGTTGAGTGTAAGAGTTTGTGACATATACTTGTTTAGTCAAGTAAAACTCCACTCTAGCGCATTTTCATATTATGCGTGCTTGCGACCACTACGGAGGTGCGAAAATCGTTCCCTGCTTTTCTCACCATGTGAGTCTGTATGATAATTAGATTATACACAGGTAACCTTACGACTTTTGACTTTGTTATTAAGTAAAGATTCGATGATTTCTACTTTAGTATATGTCCTTTGGCCATGGATGATTCGGCTTAAAGGGTACATATCTGGGAAAGCAGTTGATTCTGAAACTTCATGGAAATAGGGCGAAAGGAAGGTCATCAAACTCATGAATGTTTTTATATTCACAGTCGACGACTTGGGTTGCCTTGCTGGAGTTGCAACACAAGTGTGAATGTATTTACAATAAGCTGGAATGAGGGTTATACGAGCTCTACGAGGGATCAGAGTAGTCTAGACCAATGAGATTTTGATGGACCTAGGATACTACGAGATACAAACATTTTTAAAGGGTTGATGTCTCTATGCTGACTCATATTGAGCTGCTAGTATAGAGCTCCCAAATTGCAGGTACCTCCACGGTCGCACGAGCTATTTACTAATATGAACTTTTATTTCTTCCGGTACAATCCACACACACTATGTGCGAGTGGGAGATGTTAGATATTCGGGTTGGACCCGAATATGGTCTCCCATATTGTATGTGGCAAGCCCGGTAGGGTTCCATATTCCTTAGGGTTTGGAACCTATATAAACATGTCTAGCATATGTGTAAAGGGTTACGTGATTCCACCATATATCACACATAGGTTTACCATTATGAGAAAAAGGTTTTAAGTTCTTAGCCTGTGAATCAAGTTTGTGATCATCCTAGAAGATTGTAGTACCTGCTGATCTTCGTGTTGAAACGTTGTTGTTGTTGCTGCTGCTTTTTTTTCTTGCTAAACGTTGGCTCAGCCACTTACATTCTTAATAGATTTTGGTGCAACTCATAATTTTTTGAGTCCATCATTGGCAAAGCATTGTGGTTTTCGAATTACTTCTCCAACTAGAACTTTGAGTATTACAGTTGGTGATGGGGGTACACTGAGCACCCATGGTCTTTGTTTGAATATACTATTTCAATTACAAGATCATCAATTCTAGGATGATTTTCACATATTGAATATTAGTGGTTGTGATGTTGTTTTAGGAGTACAATGGTTACATACCTTAGGACCCATAGCTTGGGATTTTGAGAAATTCTTAATGAAGTTCAGATTTGGCGGCCCAGATATACAATTACTGGGTAATAATTCTTATGCATTAATGATGTTGGATTCTACTTCAATACAACGATTACTACAAAGAGAAACTTATGGTGTTTTCTTACACTTATCTGAAATTAATACTTCAATCATTACTCCTTCAACAATACCACCTGAGATTCAACAGTTAATTTCAGATTTTGCTGATATTTTCAAGACTCCAGAATCACTTCCTCCTGTAAGAGTTCATGATCATCATATTCCTTTAACCCAGGTTCTTCTCCAGTCAATGTACGGCCTTATCGTTACCCATATTTTCAGAAAGATGAAATTGAGAAGATAGTTTCTGAGTTGCAACAATCTGGTTTGATAAGTCCTTCTTCTAGTCCTTTTTCTTCACCTATATTAATGGTTCGAAAGAAAGATGGTTCATGGTGAATGTGTGTTGACTATAGAGCTTTAAATAAGTTAACAATCAAAGATCGATTCCCTATTCCAATGGTAGATGAATAGCTCGATGAAATTCATGGTGCATGCATTTTTACAAAATTTGATTTACGTTTTGGGTATTATTAGATAAGATTATACAAAGGAGACATTCCTAAAACTTCTTTTCGAACTCATGACGATCACTATGAATTTCTAGTTATGTTATTTGTCCTCTCAAATACACCGTCTACTTTTCAAAGTTTGATGAATCACATCTTCAGGCCTTATTTAAGAAGGTTTTTTCTTGTCTTTTTTGATGACATATTGATTTATAGTAAAACCATGTCAGAACATCTAGAACACTTATCTGCAGTGTTTGGAGTTTTTCGCAAGAATTAATTATTTTTCAAACAATCCAAGTGAACATTTGCACAACAGTCAATTGGTTATATGGGGCATGTGATTTCATCCACAGGAGTAGTAGTCGAAAGTGAGAAGATACAAAGCATTTTTTTCATGGCCTATTCCAACTACAGTTAAAGCATTAAGGGGTTTTTTGGGTTTAGCAGGCTATTATAGAAAGTTTGTTAAAGACTTTGGAAAAATTTGTGCACCTTTAACTCAACTATTAAAGAAGGATGCATTCACATAGACTGAAGATGCAACTAAAGCTTTTCGCCTACTCCAACAAGCATTAACTACTACTCCAGTTTTGATTCTTCCTGATTTCTCAAAAGAATTCTATTTGGAATGCGATGCTTCTGGGAATGGTTTGGGAGATGTTTTAATGCAATGTGGCAGAACAATTGCTTATTACAGCAAATGATTGTCTGGTAAAAATCTTAATTTATCGATATATGATAAAGAGATGCTTGCCATAGTTTCTACAGTTCAAAAATGGAGACCATATTTACTTGGAAGATATTTCAAGATATACACTGATCACAATAGTCTGGAATATTTTTTGGAGAAAAATATTTCATCTATGGAGTAACAGAAATGGTTAAGTAAGCTTCTTGGATATGATTATGAGATCATTTTTCAACAGGGAAAAGAGAATGTTGCAGCAGATGCTTTATCTCGTAATACAGGGCCAACCTTTGCTGCAATAATTACACCAGTTTTTTCCGGTGTTACTTCCATTGTTGAGGAAACAAATAGTGATGCTCAAATGCAAGTTCTTATTAATAAGATTCAAGAACATGCTACCAGTAAACCAAATTATACCCTTGTTGATGGTATATTACGATACAAGAATCGTATTGTGGTAGTTTCTACTTCCGCTTGGTGTTTTAAACTTCTTCAAGAATTTCATTCAACACCGTTATGAGGTCACTCTGGCTTTCTATGTACTTACAAACGTCTCCAACAAAAAAATTACTAGAAAGGGATGAACCATTTAATTAAATAATTCATTGCACATTGTGATGTTTGTCAGAGGAGTAAGTCTGAATCCATAGCTCCTCCAGGATTGTTACAACCACTTTCTATTCCAGCTGACGTTTGGTTAGATATTTCAATGGATTTTATAGATGGTTTTCCACCATCTAATCGAAAAAACCCAGTTCTAGTGGTTGTGGATAGATTGTCTAAATATGCACACTTTATAGCTCTTGCACATCCCTATTCTGCTACTACTATAGCTGATGTCTTTATACGGGAAGTGGTACGTCTACATGGAATGCCTAAGAGTATTGTCACTGATCAAGATCCCATATTTATGAGCAAGTTTTGGGAGGCATATTTTGCTCTTCAAGATACTCAATTATGTAGAAGCTCAGCTTATCATCCACAATCCGATGGACAAACGGAGGTAAAAAATAAGACTCTTGAATGTTATTTACGTTTCTTTTCTAGTATTAAACCAACTGAGTGGTCTAAATGGTTACCATGGGATGAATGGTGGCATAACACCAGCCATCACTCAGACATCAATATGACACCATATGAAGCATTGTATAAAAGAACACCACCAACTATTTTAAGTTATCTCCCTGGTTCCACTGTTGTTCATGATGTTGATATCTATTTATGAGCTAGAGACCGTACTTTGAAGCTCTTGAAATATCATCTTGAAGCCACACAAACTAGAATAAAGAATTATACCAATAAACACAAGACTGAAAGAAATTTTGATGTGAATGATTGGGTATTCTTACGTCTACAACCTTATAAACAATCAAATGTTTCGAATCAATCAATCTCCAAAGTTTTATGGGCCTTTTCGTATTATTGGTGTAGTTGCAGGAAATCCTACACTACACCCTTGTTAAGATTTCACAATATTCAACTCATACTTAAAGATTAAAAATAACTCTTTATCATTTAATTCTCAGAAATGTTTACAGAAATGGAAGAAATCAAGAACACAACTATTCTCTAAAAGTTTCTCTCTCCTCAAGACTTTCTCAACTCTCAAAAATACATCATCATTCTCTGGACATACTGGGTCTCTATATATAGGGTAGACATATAATGGATGACAGCTAATCTGTCCTTTATTTTCGGATTTGATTTGCGATCTTATTGCAACAGTTATAATATGAAATCTTGCAAACATTGTAATCATCGCAGATAAATCATGCTCTTCTCGTGTTTCTTCAATTGTCAGCTATTACGTCATTCTTTGAATCATTATTTTAAGTTATTCTGTGATGCTCGCAAAGTGTTATTGGAAGATCTCGCGGTGATGATCGTAGGAGTGTTGTTAATCTCACAAGAATACTGTCATAGCGATATTTTGGTCCTACATCTTGCCTCTTCTCATGCCTTTTCTGCGAAAGAGGAAAGATCATGAGAACTGAAATTTTTATAATGCTGCAACTGTTTATCTTTTGCATTCTTCTGTTTTGACACGTTTCTATATTCTTCGCCAGCTGTCTTCATGTATACTTTCTTCCATTCAATCTTCGACACGTCTTTTCAACCGCTGTGATCTAACCATTCATGTCCTTTCATTGTATTGATTGCATTTATCTTTTCGAGAGCTTTTTTCTTCTATAAATATTTCTTTCATTCTTTTCTTTCCCTCTTTTTACTTCTTTCTTCCTTCTCTTTATAAGCTTCTCTGCAAATTTATTGTTCTTCCGTAAATTCCGGATCTGTTACTTTCATAAATTTTCTCTCAATTTTTTACTTATTCAATCTTCATTCCCATGCTCAAAATGGTTGTAGCTGGTCGCAAATATGAGGCTGCCTTCGAGAAGATTCAAAAAGAATATCAAGACAAAGGTTTTACTTTATCCACCATTCCCAATCAAAACCATAAGTCTGGACTTTCTGTACCATTATTTTCTAACTTTCAATGTAATCGCGAGAAAATCATAGTCTCGCTAGGTCAGCTTGAAGCTGGTATTCCCATTCCTCTTTATAACCCTAAACTTCCTCAATTTTATGAGATTCTTTCTCACGAGAAGTTCTCGCGAGCGATATATCATTTGAGTGGGGATTGCATTTGTCTGTTGATGGAATATGCTACTCGCGGTGCTAATAAAAAATCTCGATATCCTGAAACCGCGAAGAATCCTGAGTTTAAGGATGTTCCAATTATTCCCGCGATGTATATTGTAGATAATTTCTTCATAAATTATGACATTATCCCCATGAAGAGAGATAACACTTGCTGGGGTGTCCGCTTACAAAAGAAAGATAAGATCGCTGAAGATAAAGCACTTATGTTGGATATCGATTAGCGTACATGTACTAATCAAGGCCATCACCACTCTAGCGATGACAAATGGTTCATCTTTCCTTTATGTCTTGAAGGTCCTTACATCTCTGGTCTTCATACCTTACCTGCGAATCTTACATAATATCAACCGTGGGTCTTCAACTTGCCTGAGAGAAATAAAGAAGTATGTTCTTCTTAAGTCTTTATATAACAAGTTATTATTATCAATCTTTCCATATCTTTAAGCTCTCGCTGACTATCTCTTTTTATTAGATTGAAAGGTTAAAATCCAGCTACAAGAAGTCTGGGAAACCCTCTACTCGTTTAACTCTTCAATTACTCACAGATGAAGTAAGAAATATTTTTTTATAAATCTTAAAAATATATTGTTTCCTTTGTTTCTTATCTTTATCTGTCTTCGCAGGTAATTGAAGAAATAGAACCTGTAAAAATTGTGAAAACCAAGGGGAAAGACAAAGATACGCCTCGCAAAGAGAAATATATTGCACCTCTCAAGGAAAAATCTTCTGCTTCTCGCGGAGGAAAATCTGATGCTCCTCCTTTAAAGAAAAGAAAAATTCAACTTCTTTCTTCTTCAACTCTTAAATCCATTGAAGGAACTTTGGATGAAGATTTTAACAATGGCAATGATGATGATGATGAAGATAATAATGGTTCTTCCTCTCCTGAGTCTTCTATGACTCAATTATCCCAAAAAAAATTGGCGATGTTACACATGGCATCGCAAATGATCATGGAGATGAAGCTCTTAATGGAATATCCTAGGCTCTCGCTAAAGTCTGCAATGCTCCCATATTAGTTGGTAATGATTCTCTCCAAAGAATCTCAAGATCGCTGACTCCAAGCCTCTTAAATTGGCTTGGTATTTTGGTATGTTTTTATTTCTTCATCACTCTTATGTATTTATTTTATCACTATATCTTGACTTATATTATTCTCTCACAGGTTGGGAAAGCTTCATTTGATGTTGCCTCTGACTTGGATAGAAGACGTGCATTTTCCTATAAGAAGAACATTGCTCTTCGTGGAAAGAATGAGAAGTTAGAATTTGAATTCTCCAACCTCCGCGAGAGGAATGAACAAATGGAATCTGAACTCGCTAGCCTTCGAGAGAGGAATAAAGAACTTGAGAATAATCTTTCTCAACAATCGCTCAAAGTATCCAATCTTGATATTGCTAACAAACAACTCTTAGGTATGATAATCATCTTCTTTTCCTTCATAATTTTATGTTTCATTATTCTTTCTTACTTGATTTATCATTCTCGCAGACATTTATGATCTCACTGATGAGGATTTAACCATTTGTTCTTTTCCTGAACCAATAGACAATGATACTCTTCTAGAACTTCTTAATAATTCTTTGAATAACCCTTCCAATATTAATTCCCTTTCCATAGATGAACTCAGATCTAAGTTTCGCCTTTTAGAAATTGATCATAGATCTTGTTTAGATATAACTCACAGATTCAAACAACTTTATCACAACTCCAAAGTTGAGATTAAAACTTTAAAGGCCAAGAACAAGGACCTTTCAAAAGACAAAGACCATATATCTAGACAAGGAGCTGAAACCTTAGAAAATTTCCATAAGACCATTCTTGAAGTTCAAATTGAAAGGGATGGGCTTATCCGCAAGAAGGAAGGTTTTATTGAAAGAGAAAACCAAATCCGTTCTCGTCTTCTTATAAATAATGATGAGGAGTTTGCTTGGGCTGCGAAAGTTCTTGACAATGCCAGAACTAATTTATGTGTAGATGTTAGTCTTCATATTGAACAATCATCTTTAATTAAAGACTTGATTTCTGGAAGAGAAGGTTGTTAACTGTTCTCCATTGTTAATTCTTTGCTTTTGTTATTCTTCCTTGCAAAATTTCCAACTTATTGTTGTATACTCGCAGGAGCTGAAAAGATATACTCTGAAAGAATTGGAGAACTTGAAGCTGATAAGAATCAACTCGCAAGCACCCTTGCTGCTCGCAACGAGAAGTATTCAAGATTGAAAGACCAATTAAGAATTAACGCTGCGAATTTTAGCAGTACTCTTGTTGATGTTCGCAATAATTCCATTAAATTGGTCTGCGATGATCATAACATCCATCATTCTACATATCTTGATCTTGCAAAAGAAGTTCCAGCAAAAAACTCCAAACCTTGTTATCTCTGATAGTGAAGCTGAGGAATCTGATGAGGATGAAGATGATGGTAAGGATGAAGAAGGAGAAAAATCTGGCCACAATGATGGTGGATCTAATTAGATCTATTTCTTCTTTTATCTTCTTTGTAATTTTGTACACTTATTTTCTGCTTCTCGTAATATTACTGCGAGTTTCTCTAATTTGCTGTATAAATTTCTTTTGCTTCTATCTGTATGAATTAGAAAACAATTCTTTTTTGCAACATGGTCAATCAACATAATTATTATTTTTTAACAGTCTATATAAATGTGTCACATAATAAGATCTACGTAATTTTATCGTATAATGATGAATAATAATTTCATCGCTCCGTGCATTTCCATACTTTCCTCTATTATTCATCTGCAATATGAAAAAATTGAGTAGATCTTAGATATTCATTGTAAATAAAATTGAGTTGCGAGCATCATCGCAAGTATCAGTTGTATACTTTTATGATCTATGCGTGAATATCGCAAATTCCATAATCTCTGCAGAAATATCGCAGTCATTCAACCTCCTATGGTCTTATTATGCCTTCCTAGTTAAAGGTCTTACTTTGCCACTTTATGTTTTTTTGCAAAAAAATCGCAGGACGTCTTTACACTTGTATATAAAAACCCATTGATCTTGCCTTATCCGTAATTTTTTTTAATTTCTCTGCGACAATATGACAAGTCTAAGTTCTCTCGCAAGAACAAAACTTTATGACATTGCCGTCTTGCGATGAAATCGCAGGATGTCTTTACACTTTCATGTAAAAACCCATTGATCTCATCTTATCTTTTCTCTTATGGCTTCTTGCATTTGTGTAATCTTTGTCACGCGACAATATGACAGGTCAAAACGCTTTTGCGAGCGTAAATCCCCATGACATTGCCGTCTTAAGACGCTTATCAGCTCCCTAATGGAGGGTGCCGCCCTTATCTTCCCCCTGGTTGCCCCTTCAAGGAGGGAACATAGGCCATACAAGACTAGCTCCTCCCATCCGGATTTACCAACAACCAGTTGTTTTCGCATCCTCTTATCCTTTATGCCTATATGGATTATAGTTACAAGACTGCACCCTAAGTGGGGTTTTCTTCAGGCCGAGTGCATCATAGCCAAGACTTACCAAGAATGGACAGGGTAGGTTCGTCCGTCCCGGGCATTCTTGGCTCAACCGTGTACCTCGGCGCCTTGGTCATACTCTGCACTCCTTAGAAGAGGTCCTCAGTCGTCGAACCAGGGTATAACCTTATATAGTTGGAAATCCAAGGTACCTCTCCTGGATAGGTTTTCTTTAACCACAACATCTGCATGACTCAGGTTCCAGCAGCGGTATAACCTTATCCCTGAGTCATGTAAAGAGATACCCCCTTATATGACGTACTTTAGGTCTTACATTTGCCTCTTATAAAATTGTATCCGAGAACTAAGGTTTACGCCATAAAGGTTCGTCCCGTTTTTTGTTTCTTTTACGAATATCGCAATTTTTTGTTCTCTAAGTAACCTTGAATAATCTCGCGATTTAACTCGCTGCTTCTAATGATTATTATTTTTATTTATTTTTGATCTTATTTCAGCTCTTGCATAATTTTTCAATTTCATCCTTCTTATTAAAACAAAATAAAACAACAAACTGTTTTATTACAAAAACGAATAAAACAACAAACCGTTGTGTCTCTCGCAAAGACTCTGCTAAGAACGTTGTCGTGGAAGTGATCAATAGTTTTGTATGAATGTACGATGGAATTACAAAACAAATTCTTTGTCTTTGCTCCAACCTTTATCACGAATATTTATGTTCCTTTTACAGTATTCACCCTGCGAATATCTGGTGCTGGCAGTAATTGTTGAGATTGTGGATATCCTATTAAAAAGTGATTTAACTTTCCTTGATCAATCATTCTCAAAATTATCCTTTTTACATTCCTACAATCATTTACTGAGTGACCATGAAAATGATGATAAGGACAAAATGCTTGATTTCGATTATTCGGATGTGGATCTTTTCCCATATTCCAAGGTGATGGTATATTTTCCAACAAAATGATAGCTTCCGAAAAAATTTCTATGCTGGTATTCAGGGGTGGCATCTTAATTTCTTCCCATATTACTCTTTGATTCCCTTGCCCTCTGAAATCATTTTGTCTCTGACCACCATAACTTTCTTGTGGATGATCAAGCCTTTGGATTTTGTTATTTCCGTCGTGATTGTAATAATTATTTTCTCTTTCATACTCTTCTTGATCTCGACTGCCCATGGCTACTAATTTCTGTTGGTTACCGATCACCACTTTCTCTTGTTGTGTCTGCGAGGTGCTCGCCACATTGTTAATCATCTTAGGAAGTAAACTTCCATTTGCCGCTATTGAACTGGTATTTGAAATTGGATATGATTCCATCTCATTTTGTTTCTCCTCCAAGGCAATGTATTCTTCTTGTAATTCTCGCAGCTCCGTCATGGTTATTATATTCTTGATTCTGAAAATTTGTATGTACATCAGATTGGTTGCGAACATTGCATTGATAAAAGATAAAATAAGATATCTCTCATCCACTCTTCCTTCCATTTCACTCTTCCTTACAGTATTCACCCTGCGAATATCTGGTGCTGGCAGTAATTGTTGAGATTGTGGATATCCTATTAAAAAGTGATTTAACTTTCCCTGATCAATCATTCTCAAAATTATCCTTTTTACATTCCTGCAATCATTTACTGAGTGACCATGAAAATGATGATAAGGACAAAATGCTTGATTTCGATTATTCGGATGTGGATCTTTTCCCATATTCCAAGGTGATGGTATATTTTCCAACAAAATGATAGCTTCCGAAAATTTTTCTATGCTGGTATTCAGGGGTGGCATCTTAATTTCTTCCCATATTACTCTTTGATTCCCTTGCCCTCTGAAATCATTTTGTCTCTGACCACCATAACTTTCTTGTGGCTGATCAAGCCTTTGGATTTTGTTATTTCCATCGTTATTGTAATAATTATTTTCTCTTTCATACTCTTCTTGATCTCGACTGCCCATGGCTACTAATTTCTGTTGGTTACCGATCACCACTTTCTCTTGTTGTGTCTGCGAGGTGCTCGCCACATTGTTAATCATCTTAGGAAGTAAACTTCCATTTGCCGCTATTGAACTGGTATTTGAAATTGGATATGATTCCATCTCATTTTGTTTCTCCTCCAAGGCAATGTATTCTTCTTGTAATTCTCGCATCTCCGTCATGGTTATTATATTCTTGATTTTGAAAATTTGTATGTACATCAGATTGGTTGCGAACATTGCATTGATAAAAAATAAAATAAGATATCTCTCATCCACTCTTCCTTCCATTTCACTGCACATTGTTTTCCATCTTATGATTAGGTGTTTCAGGATCTCTCCAACCCTCTGCTTTAACCCAAATACATCTTCAATACCTGGCCGCGATGAATTGTTGCTTATATATGCTCCCAGAAATGTAGCTTTCAAATGGTCAAAATAAGTTATAGTATTTTTGGGCAATCCCTCGAAACATTTTAGCGCCTCGCCAATTAAACTAGATGCAAAGTATTTGCATAATACTTCATCATGATTTTCCCATTGTAGCATACACCTAACGTAAGCCTTGATATGTTGAACAGCACAGGTAGTCCCATCAAAGATACTGTTTAACGCTGGTAAATTGCATTTTGGAGGAATTCCTCTTAGTTGTACTTCTTGAGTGAATGGAGTTCTCGCAGCTTCTTCAATGGCTTCATCAAGTTTCCTTCTGCCTCCTTCTCTTCTGTTATTCAACATTCCCCTTATTTCTGCTAATTCTCTTAAAATTTGTTCATTTCCAGCTGAATTTTGCTCCATCGGTCTTTTTAGCGCAGCTTCTCTTCTTCTACATTCATGCCTTTCTTGTCTTGCGAGATTTTGTGTATCTTCATCTGCATCTTCATTTTGTATTCCTCTACGATTTTCCTCTTCTCTTCCTTCATGGATTCGCAACTGGTTATGTCTTCCAATTTCTTCTCTGCGAGTTTCTTCATTTCTCATTATTTCTCTTCGCTGTCTTTCTATTCTCCTTTGTATTCTATCGTATTCCTTATTGATATCATTGTTATGGCGATTTTGTGTGCGTCTTCTTTCTCGATTATCATGATTATTCTGCCGAATCGCTTCCTGAAATTCTTTTCCTTCCACTTCTGCTCTTAATCTTTCCCTCTCGCAAGCCAAACGTGCTTGTTCAGTATAATGTATCTCAATTTCGTCCTCAATGACTCTTTGATTTCTTTGTATTTCTCGCCCATGTAATATTCTTCTACATTCTTCTCGATTTTCTTCATCATTTGGATTATTTCTACCCTCTTGATTTTGTCTACCATTTACAGGTTCATCGCATGGAATATGACGATCATCAATTATTTCTTCTTCTCTATGATGTTGTTATTAATTTGGATTTTGCATTCTTTCCACATTTCTCATAGGGGAATTACTCCTTGGTTCTTCTCTAAATGACCTTGAACTTGATCTAGCAGTAATTCTTGATCTCCTTCTTTGCAATCTAAAATTCTCCATTCTTAACTCATGATTTTGCCTTGTTAAATTCGCACGTTCTTCTGCTTCTAATCTCCTTTCCTCCTGTATTCTTTGTCTTAAATCATTTGTTGTTTCATTTTCATCTTCTCCATGAATTAATTCTTCAATAACTCCTTGATCTCTTTCTTCTCTTCTTTCATTTCTTAATTCTCGGTCTTCTTCTTCTTCCATTGAATCTGATTGCCAAGTATGCATGCTAACTCTATCATAATCCATAGTTCTATCTTGTATTAGTGTTTGCTGATTTGATTGTTGAACCTGATTTCCTTCATTATTCCTTGTTCTATTTTTTCTTGTCCTTATTCTTGAAGATTCTCCCATTTCATTTGTTCCTCCACCTGCAAGTCTTTTACTCCTCCTTACGGTTGTTGGTGGTTCTGATGTGTTTCTTCTTCTTCTAGCCATTATTGCGTTAGATCTTTCACTAATTGTTCCAAATTCCTTTCAATCACAATGTCAATTTTTATCTTTTTCTTCAAGTAATCATCAATTCGATCCTTGTTTCGGGCGCCAAAATGTAGTTGCAGGAAATCCTACACTACACCCTTGTTAAGATTTCACAATATTCAACTGATACTTAAAGATTAAAAATAACTCTTTATCATTTAATTCTCAGAAATGTTTACAGAAATGGAAGAAATCAAGAACACAACTATTCTCTAAAAGTTTCTCTCTCCTCAAGACTTTCTCAACTCTCAAAAATACATCATCATTCTCTGGACATACTGGGTCTCTATATATAGGGTAGACATATAATGGATGACAGCTAATCTTTCCTTTATTTTCGGATTTGATTTGCGATCTTATCGCAACAGTTATAATATGAAATCTTGCAAACATTGTAATCATCGCAGATAAATCATGCTCTTCTCGTGTTTCTTCAATTGTCAGCTATTACGTCATTCTTTGAATCATTCTTTTAAGTTATTCTGTGACGCTCGCAAAGTGTTGTTGGAAGAGCTCGCGGTGATGATCGTAGGAGTGTTGTTAATCTCGCAAGAATACTGTCATGGCGATATTATGGTCCTACAATTGGGAAGATAGGAGACGTTGCATATAAGATGCAATTACCTGCTGCAAGTCGTATTCATCCAGTTTTTCATATTTCACAGCTGAAACTTAAACTTGGTTCTTCTATTGTTGCTGAGACAGTTTTTCCCAATATTGTGGATTATGATAAATGGGAACCAGAGAGTATTTTGGAGCGAAGAATGTTTAACAAAGGAGGTAAAGCATGCACTAAATGGTTGATTAAATGGAAAGATCACTCAACAGAACAAGCAACATGGGAAGATGCAGATGAGTTGATTTTACGATTTCCAGAGCTTAATGCTTGAGGTCAAGCACAATTTTTTAAGAGGGGTGGGATGTTGCGACACCAACACTATACACTTGTTTTCCTTATTTAGATTTACTATATTTAGTTTCTTGTTTCCTAGTTTGAGTTAGCTTCTTTTAATGCAGTTTAATTTTGTGTTTACCAAGCAAGTGAAACTATAAATACTTGCTTCATGATTGTTTTAAAGGGCATAATTAATGGAACTCAGTTTTCATAAACTCTTATTCTTATTCTTATTCTCTATCTCAAAACTCTCGTCTTAATAGGTGGTTAACCTCCAATTCAAAAGGTTTCTCTAGGGTTGTTTAGATTTCTTTTAAAGGATACCTAGTGTTTGGTCAAGAACCCTAACACATGGTATCAAAGCCAACCACCACCACCCTATGCCCGCTCCATGTAAGGGGTGACCTATATGGTGGATTAAAGTGTAGGGGCACCTATGTATGGGCGTAGTTGTCACTGCACTGAATACTGGTAGTCGAGTGGATCCTCCATAAAGGAAAGGGTTACCGCCGGGTCAGTGTCGATAGAGTGGGACAACAAGGAAGTTGGATCTAGAAGCGTAGTGGGATGTTGGGACCTTAGTCCCACATTGGTAGATAGGGCTTAATTGGATAGTTCATAAGTTAATGGGATCCCTCATCTAGTCAACCGTTTTTCGAGTTGAGTTCAACCCATGGGATTATGACGAGTTTAGGGTCGATACCCTAACATATTGATGCCTCTGTTGAACTGATAATGCTAAGTAATAAAATATACTCAAGATCACAATAATAACGAAGAACACAAATATAATATAAAAGCTACTAAGTTATCATGAGACACAAGAGATTACGTGGTTCGACTTTTTTCTACGTCCACGGGGTAATGAGTGATTGTTTTGTATTAAGTTATGGTGGTTACTAATATCTTAAATGCTTCCCAAAGTAATAGAGAGAACTCAAGTTGAAGTAAACAATTAAGTTCTAAACATTAAAGAGGTATAAGCTTAAGATTAGATGTTCTCTCCTAGATCTTGAATGCCTCTAGTTTGTTGGTGAGGCTTGGTATTTATAGACCCTTTTGCTCCAGGTATATCTTTGTTATCTTTGGATCCATAGTTTCCTGATATACCTTCTGTAAAAATGGTACTTTCGTTCTCCGCGTGTTTTGTCCAGTCGAACTCTGCCACCTCATCTGACCCACGTTCCTTTGGGAACTTCCCATCCTCAGTACAGACTGTACCTTCGCTTACCGCTAGCCTTTTCCATTCAGGTTCCTCCATATCATCTCTCTTCACATGCTTGGATTATGCGTGTATATTAGAGATTTGTGCATTTAATGCTAATTAGATATGTCATCTACCTTTGTCCCTTCGCCAGCTGCCTCTCTCTAGACTAGGCTTTATTTCTTCCATCTTGGCCGTTGAGGTATCCCTTTTTGGGATAAGATAAAGTAGATCTACGAAGGTATCCTCTGTCTACCGAAGGCTATACAATTATCATGTAAATGACCACTAAGATCTTGCTCCGCAGAATATTGGTATTCTCACCAATAAGAAAAGGCTCAAAGGAAATGAAGTGCTAAGTGTGGGATAGAATGCTTTGGAAATCTTATAACACAAACTCCCACTAAAATACAAGTATCCTGATAGCTTTGACATTCCCGTCATAATTGGTAACACTATATTTAATAAAGAAAGGTTAGACTTAGGTGCATCCGTAAATGTTATGCCTGCATCTATGTATAACTCACTTGATTTAGGTCCTCTTAAAAAGGCTGGAATTGTATTTCAATTAGCCGGTCACTCTAATGTCTACCCAATGCGTATTGTTGAGGATGTTCTTGTGCAGGTTAATCAATTAGTCTTTCCAGCTGACTTTTGCATGTTAGAGTTGAATGAAGGTTCAACGGACTCATCTCTTCCATTGCTACTTGGGCGTCCCTTAATGAAAACGGCGAAAACCATTATTGACGTAGACAATGGAACGCTAACTATAGAGTTTGATGGACAAAAAATATGTTTCAACATTTTCGAGACGATGAGATATCCTAGTGATGTCCACTCTTGTTTCTCTATTGATGTTATGGATACTTTGGCACAAAAAGTGTTTGAATTGAATGGTGATGATTCTTTGGAAACCATTTTAAATATGTAGGAGCGGAATATCACAACAAATGATAACTTACGAAATTGTGGAGAGAAAAGACATCTTGCGAACAAAGAACATTTTGCGAGCAAAGGAAATCACGAGGAAAGCAAAATAAGTTCGCGAAGTGAACTTACGAAGGTTCTCAAGATAATTCTCAAATCCGAAATGGCGGGACAACACAACTGTCATCTTTTCTAAGATCATATGAATAGCCATTTAGGCATGAGAAGAAGGGGGGTTCTTTTTAGAGAGAGAGATAATTTTAGGAGGAGAGAGAAAATGTTAGGAGAGATTTTATTTTCTTTATCATCTTCTTCCCCAAAAAATTCTAGAGCTCCAAATATTCTTTAATGGAATTTCAATTGTACAATCATATAATTACATACAATCACTAGTGAAGAACCGTGGATGTAGATCACATTGATCGAACCACGTAAAAATCTTTGTGTCTCTTTTATAATTTTAGTACTTTAATTCTTAGTTTCATATCAAATTAATTAGATTTAGGAATCATTTTAATGGATTCTACTGAGGGTGTAGTTGTGAGATAATTCGCAACTACATAATTGGCGCTAGAAACAGGGAGAGAGTAATGGATTTATCCTGCCTGTAACTTGTTGGTCCAAGAAAAGAGAAATCAAAAGAAATTTGGAGAAGTTTGCTGCTATATACAATTTGCTTTTCTGGATCTCTGAGTTACGAGAGCAAGTATAGAAGTTTCACCAAAGTTTCATTTACTGTACAACGAACAATATCAGAAGTTTAGAGGGGTCATGTAATAGAGAAGAAGAAATGGGAAGCAGTAAAGTACGTAGAAAATTTCATCATTCTTCATCATTCTTCTTATCTTGTGTTTTCCTAAGATTCAAATCTAGAAAATTTCAAACCAAAACGGAAGCAGGAAAGTAGAAATGGAAATTTTCCGGGAGAGAATCACCCAAAGTGAAGGAGGAAGCAACTAAATCTCGTCAGCTTGGAGACAAGATTTCACAAAGAGTGGGAATGAAATAAAACCAATGATTAAATCATGTCAAACCTATTTCGTAGGATTACTTATCTTCATCAACTTAATACAATTAGCCGAAGCCTCCAATCCAGAGCAGTAGTCACGAAAATTCAGCACCTCTCCAAACATACGAAGTAAAAAGAGTCAATAGTCAAGCTCACTTCGGATTAATAAAGATCGATGAAGTATTTGGAAGAAATTGCTTCGTCACAAACATGGAAGCTTGTACCAGCGAAGGACAAAATCAAACAGTTACGTGAAGGAATCTTTGCAGTTTATAGGGGAAAGATTGGGGTTAACATAGGACAAAGAAGTTTGCATTCATCCGAAATACGAATAAAGAAACTTACCTCACAAAGGAAATAAACCAACATCAGAAGAAATTTACCTTTTGCTATTTTCTATTCATCAAAGATTTGCGAAGTAACAATGGTAAACACAAGATATCTTCACAGAAGAATCAGAATGCCATAAAAAGTTCTCTTACGAATATTTAAGCTAGGAAGTACGTGTATGACAGAAAAAATGAACCTAACAGCCACAATAACTCATAAGAAACACTACAAAGAATTTTGCAGTCGTCAACTATGAAGTTTCAGTGGTAACAGAAGGAATATTTCATCGTGACAAGAGTATTACATCGCAACAAGAGTATTTGAACGCAGTAGGAACATTTCATCGCAGCAACAGAGAAGTCACGGCAACTCAAACTATTCCGCGAAGAAAAGAACGTGGCAAGGAAAATAAAAAGCTTCAGTAATAAAATTTCAGTTCATTGTCAAGCAGCATACAAAGGTCAATATCAGCTCAACCATTAGTTAGCAGGACTTGATACGTTTCGCAGTAAAGAAAACCAACCTGTAGCAAAGAAGATTCTTCTTGTCTATATCAGTTAATGAAGGAGGAAGGAAGAAAGTTTCACAAGAATAACCAAAGAAAAAAGAAAAGGCAATTTCAGAAATGCACAAAGTAGATGAACTCTAAAGACGTATCCGCAAGAGAAAACGAAAGCAACAATTGAAATGAAATTCATCAAACCATAGTGAAAAGCTGCTAAACAGTATAAGTCCGTAACAACAACAGAGAGGAAGACGAAGCAAACTCATAATGGTCATGCAAAGAGCGATTACAAAAGAATAATTTGTATGAATCTAACAACTTCAGCACAAACAGAAACTGGCACAGATGGTCAGGGATTATGAGTATGGGTTAGAGTTCACGTGATCAATACTCGCAAAGCTCAATATTTTTCACACTTTTTGGAACTATTGAAAATAAAGGAAGAATAATAGAGTGGCAATATGTGTTTCTTTCACAAGATGAAGCTAGCTCAGATGGTCAGCAATAAAGGGAAGAAGATTAGTGTGTAGGGTTCGAATCTCCCTAATTCGCAATTTTTTTTTTCTTTTTCGCAAGTGTTTGCCTTGCGAACATTCGCAGGATCAACGCTTCCACTCTTTACACTTCGCAAATGTTTACTTCACGAACGTTCGCAGCAACAACACTTCGCAGATGATTGTTTACTTCATGCAAAGGTTTACTTCGCAAGATCTTTGGTTATTTCGCAAGAAGAAAATGGGAGATTATTTCATAGACATATTTCGCAAGAAATGGCAAGTCATATACTTTTCAAGAGACAACAACAAGCCGTAAAAAGGTAAGTACCATTTCCTTGAATATTTTATTTACGGAAGACAAAAGATTTTTTGATTTTTATTTACTAAAAACGATATACTCGTAATATTTCTAAAATAATTAAGCTTTCAAAACATTTCAAAGATTTTTTAGATTGATGAAAAGCAATAAAATCGCAAGATTCAAAAATGAATTCATCGCAAAAATTTAAAGATCTCAAAATATTTCAAAGAATTCAAAGTTACAAAAAATAGAGAAAATTAAATTTATATAATTCTATAGAACAATTTTAATTTAAAGACGCGATATGAATACTTCTCATACTTCTTATACTAAAGATTTTATGAAAACACTCACCATTTTATGTACATAAAAAATTTATGATGAAATTTTACGAATAAAAAGAATTTTGATTCTACTTATAAAAGGCGAAAAAATACCGACAAAAATCAATTGCGATTAACTTTCATTAAAGAAAGACGCACACATTAACTTGCGAAGAAAAGACCGCAATTTGCGAAGAAAATACCGCAATCTGTGATCAGCTTTCAAAAAAAAAAAAAAAAGCCGCAGAAATATTACACAGGCAAACCTTTGTGGCGTACACCCTAGTTCGCGAAGAAACATTTCGTAAGAGGCAAAGTCCTAAAGTACGTCATTTAAGGGGGTACCTATAAGCATGGCTCAGGGACACCGGAACACCACCAAGGAACCTGAGTACATGGAAATTTTACGGGGTACAACCCAATAACGGTGTACCTATACGGGTTAGACACCTTGGATTCTCACCTAATCTTGCGACATTACGCAATATTATGCGGTGTAACATGATTTAGGCTGGGCGACTAAGGCATACTGTCTTTCCCAAGAAGTGCAGAAAACTATCAAGGCGCCGAGGTACACGGTTGAGTCAAGAGTGCCGGGTGTAGTTGCAGAATAACCTACAACTACACCCTCAATAGAATTAGTAAAAACTCAAGAAGTTCTTGATGATGAATAACAATTTTCTTATTAATGTTCTCAATTGATCACAAAGAAGTATCTAAATGGAATTAGAATAGTTACAACTTTCTCTATTCTCTTTCCTAAAATATTTTCTAACACTCACTAAAAGAACCTCTCGAATTTTACATTTGAACTCCTATTTATAGTAAAACTTTATACAGCTGTACATGAGTTACGAAGTATCGCAACTCATACTCGCAAAATTACTCCATCCTCGCAAAACTTCATATTTCTCCGCGCTTCTTCTATCATCGTAACATTTTATAATTCTTTTCTCCTTTATTTATTACGATACTCGTGAACTATTATCTTGCGATATTCAGTACTTACATCTTGCCTCTTCTCATGTCAATTCTTTGAAGAAGAAATGTCATGAGAATCCCTATTCTCGTAAATTTAGTGTAGTTATTACCACCCTTCAGATTCACAACACGTCTTTTTACTTTTCCCTTATCTTTCTGACACGTTTCTTCGTAACCGTTCTTTTCAACCATTCACGCTTACTCGTATTAATGAATTTTTATCTTCATCAAACTCTCTTATAAATATTATCCTTTGTTTTTGCTTTTTATTCTCTTATTCATCTTCTTCACCGCTTCTGCCTCTGCAACCTCTTCTATTTTTTCTATTTTCCCTCTTATATTCAATGGCACCAAAGAAGAAAACTATTGAACAAATTAATGCGGAACTTGCTGATAGAGACCTTATTCTTTCTGAGATTGAAGGTTATGATAATAAGTCTTCTCTCTGTGTGAAGCTCTTTACCAACTATGTTTGGGATGATCAGAAAGTTTTAATCTCACGAGGTCAAATCCTCGCAGGTCTTCCTCTTCCTCTTTATGATGTTAACTTTCCTTTATTCTACGAAATTATTTCCCACCCCAATTTTTCTTGTGCCATTTATCAATTGACTGGTGATTGCATTCGCCTCTTAGTTGAATTCGCAAATCGTGCTGCTTTTTGGGAAATCTTTATATTCAACTGATCTTAGGAAACCTGGATTTGAGAATATAGAAATTGTTGCTGCGAATTATACAGTTGAGGGTTTCTTCAAAAATTACACACTAATTCCTGCGAGGAAAGAAGATAATCGTTGGGGTGTTCGTCTTCATCGTAAAGCTAATATCGCAGCAGATGATCTTCTCATGCACGATATTGATTATGCTTCAGGAAATAATAAGACACCTCGTCGTTCTAATGATGAAGATTGGTATAAGTACCCTTTAATGTTATCAGGTTCTTATATTACTGGGATAGTAGAACTTCCTGCGAATCTTCGTAACCGCTATTATCAACCTTGGGTTTTTAGAAATGTATGTATTTCCACTTCCTTATCTTTTTGTTACCCTTTAATTTCAAATGAGGTAAGAAACACTCTTGTATTTTTCTAAACAATATATTGTTGCCTCTGTTTCTTATCCTTATTTGAATTTACAGGTTCCACTTCTTCCTGAGATTGCTGCGAGTGAAAATAAAAGTTCTACTTCTTCTAAAAGGCTTACTGCGAGGCAACAAACTCTTCGTTCTGCGAAGGTCTCTCAAGCTTCTGATAGTCAAGATGATGCTCTTCGCAAAGGAAAAAGAAAACTTCAAGATATTGTTTACGAGAGAAGGAAAAAGAAGATACTCTCAACCAAATCCCATTCCAATGTAATTTCTTATAATAAGGACATTGAGGAAGATCTTGGTGATGAAGATGATAAATTTCCTGAGAAGGACTTTAGTTCTAATTCTGATACCCTTTCTGACAAAGGAGATGATGATGATGTTGATGAAGGTGGGAATGAAAATTATAGTATCCCAGAAACTTTTGCCTCAGCAATGGTTAGCATCTCTGAGGCTTTCCTCCATTCTTCTCGTGGATTAGGAAATTCTCCTACAGCGAATGCTCGCAAACTTATTGCGAAGGCTTGTAAAGTTCCTACTGTTATTGATAATAACTCCCTCAAAGGAATTTCAAGATTCGTCTCTCCTGCTTCATTATATGCTTTAGGCAGCATGGTAAGTTTCTTCTCTATTCCTTGTTTATTTCCTTATTTTATTGATTTCTAACCCCTTTTTTCTTGTTTAGGTTGGAAGAGTTAGTTGTGCAGCTGCTTCTGATTGGGAAAGACGTCATTCTCTTGCAGAGAAGAAAACTTTGAATCGTTGTGCGAAGTTAGAGGTTGAAAATTCAAGTCTCCGTCAGAAAGTAGAAGATTTAAATATTGATAATGCAGAATTAATATCCCGTCACGAACATAATTCACAATCTGCGAGCATCGCAATTGATAATTCTTCTCTTCTTGAGGAGAATAATCAATTAAAGCTTGAAAATTCTTCTCTTCGTAATGATAAGAAGCAACTAGAAGGTAAATTCTTTGCGATGGTAATTATTTTGGTTACTTTTTCTTCGTAATTTGCTAACCAATTCCTTAATTTCTTTTCTTGCTGCAGAAAATCTTGCGAAGATAAATAATGATCTGGAAACTCTCCTTGCTAATCGTAATAAGAAAATTTCTGACTTGAGATCTCAGCTTCTAATTTCCCAGCATAACCATAGTTTATATGTCAAGCGTTTTCGAGCTAAGATGACTCGCAAGATTTGCGAAGATAATGAAATTCCTCTCAAGAAGTACCATACGCTCCTTTCTGAAGAAATTCCTGAAGATACTCCATATCTGGAAATTTCTGAAAGTGAAGTTGAAGATGATAGTGAAGTTGAAGAAGAAGATCATTTTGATGGGAACAGATCGCCTGAAGAATAACTTCATTCTTTTTTTCTTTTGTATATCTGTTCTGTAACTTTTCCATACAACACTTTCTTCTTGATTATGCTTTTAATCAATCCAACAATTTATTTTTCAAAGCTTAATTTGAATTAATCTTTCTTTGATGTTTATTTCCCTTATTCGCATAACTTGATCATATGGAGAGAAATAATATATCTTAAAGACTTAGCTTAGTATTCCCTTTCCCCTTATTATTTCTCTTCAAATGATCAACTATCGCTGGAAGTATTAGAATATCCTTCTGAATTTATCTTACGAATTTTCTTCTTATTGTGATTATGAATAAAAAATCCTCCCTTCGAAGTATAAGAAATATAAGCCTTTTGCTTTTTACGGAATGTTGCGAAGTAAATAATAAATCTCCCCTTGAAGTATAGAAAGTATGAAGTATACAAAATATGAAATACCCTTAAGAAGTATAAGAAGTATTAGCAGCATTCAATTTATGAAGAATTGCCCAATATATGAAGAAGTATAAAAATTATTACTCATTGTATGAAGAAGTATAATAAGTACTTAACCTTCGCAAAATTAAATATCCGTTGAAGAAGTATAATAAATATGAGATATTCTTGAAGAATTATAAGAAGTATTCAACTTTTTGGGGAAGTATTCAATATATGGAGAAGTATAAGAAGTATGTAATTCTCGTAAATTTTTACGAATATGAACTTATCTGTATTTGATTGTTATCAAAATCGCATCTTTTGTTAAGTCTTCATTAAAATTCTTCAATGATGTTGTCTTTTTTGATAGGACTTCTTGTAAAAATTCTTCAATGATATTGACAGAGTTGTCTTCTCTTCAAAATTTCTTGATGTATATTCTTGTAAAATTTCTTCAATGATATTGACGAAGTTGTCTTCTTTTCAGATCTTCATAATGTATATTCTTGTATAATTTCTTCAATGATATTGATGCAATAAATTTCATTAATTTCTGTGGTCTTATCATGCCTTCCTAAGTAAAGGTCTTATTTTGCCACCTCTTTTGTATTAATTATTTGCGATAATATGACAAGTCTGAACATTCTTGCGAACATACAACCTCGTGACATTATCGTCTTGCGATGAAATCGCAGGACGTTCTTACACTTTCATGCAAAAACCCATTGATCTCATCTTAACTTCTTTGTATAGTATTTTAGCCTCTTCAGGAATTGTTGCGACAATATGACAGGCCTAAATATTCTTGCGAACATAAAGCCCCATGACATTGCCGTCTTGCGATGAAATCGCAGGACGTCTCTACACTTTCATGTAACGACCCATTGATCTCATCTTAACTTTATTATGTTCTGCGAGTTCTTTATTCTTTTCTTTCTTTCTTTCTCCTTTTTTTTTTTTTTTTTTTTTAGAAGGCTCGCAGAACTTCATTTGTTGCACAAATATGACAAGCCTTTATGTTTTCGCAAACAAGAAGCCTCGTGACATTTGCGTCTTATAGCACTTATCAGCTCCCTAATGGAGGGTGCTGCCCTTTATCTTCCCCCTGATTGCCCCTTCAAGGAAGCGTACATCGACCATACAAGGTTAGCTCTTCCCATCCGGTTCTGCCAACAACCAGCTTTTGATCGCAACCTCTTATCCTTTTTGCCTATAGGGCTTATAGTTACGAGGTTGCACCCTATGGGGTATCTTTGGGCCAAGTGCATCATTTGCCAAGACTTGTCAAAAATGGCAGATGTGGTTCAACCTCACCCGGCACTCTTGACTCAACCGTGTACCTCGGCGCCTTGATCGTTTTCTGCACTTCTTGGGAAAGACAGTATGCCTTAGTCGCCCAGCCTAAATCTTCTTACACCGCATTTTATATTGCGTAATGTCGTTAGATTAGGTGAGAATCCAAGGTGTCTAACCCGGATAGGTACCCCATTATTGGGTTGTACCCCAAAATTTTTACCATGTACTAAGGGCCCTTGGTGGTGTTCCGGTTACCCTTAGCCACGTTATAGGTACCCCCTTAAATGACGTACTTTAGGACTTTGCCTCTTACGAATTATAGCTTCGCGAACTAGGGTGTACGCCACAAAGGTTTGCCTGTATAAAATTTTCTGCGGCTCTCTTTCTTTTTTGGAGGCTGATCACAGATTGCGGTCTTTTATTCGCAAATTAATGAAATTTTAATCGGAATATAAATTCTGAAAATTTGTAACTTTTTCCCAATTTCCTGCGAGCAAACAATATTCGTAAAATTTTATCATGAAATAAAAATTTTGTTTTGCCACATACCTCATTTTCACGAGCAAACATACTGATAACCTTCTTTTTCCTCGCAAATCACAATCCCTTATTATCATCGTAAATTTCTTGTATGATTATCATCGTAACTTTATTCTCTTTTTCCTTAATCCTCTGCCATTAAATTTTCACTTCTTTTCACAACCTTTGCTCTTTTTCTCCAATTTTCCTTCTCAGCAGTTTTTCCTTCGCAAACTTCTACTTCTGTATCGTAACATTTCTTTCCCTCAGCCCAATCACCCTTGATAATTCCAATACCCTTCATATGAGGGAACTTTATGCACTGATGTAGGGTGGAAGCTACGCCTAGAATTCCGTGAAGCCATGGCCTTCCTATCAAAGCATTATATGGTGATTCAACATCAACAACACAAAACAGAATTTCAGTTCGCATTCCACTTAATGGAATTCGCATGCTCACTTCTCCTTTGGGCTTGTTGGCAGTTCCATTAAAACCATAAATTCTGTAAGTAGAAGGTATTAAATCTGCATCTTTTCCCCCCCATAGTTTTGTAAGCAGAATAGAAGAGGATATTGACAGAACTTCCCGTATCAATCAAAATCCTATTAAGACCAATTGACTCTTCCTCCATATCATCTTCGTTCTCCTCCATATTCATGTAGATTGCCAGTCTTACCACCAATGGATTATCATGTACTTCACAACCTTCTGGAATTTCAGTGGCTTCAAAAGAAATTTCACGTTTCTTCCAATCTTCAAGTCGTGAAATCTTTGCGATGTTCATTACTTCCTTTCCTTCACCATCCCTCGCATATACCCTACTTAACACATTATCATGAAAATCCTCTATGGTTTTATATGAATGAACAATGGAATTACAGAAAACATTCCTTGCTTTTGACCCCACTTCTATATGTAGGATTTCTTCTCCCTTTTCTTTTGTCGTGTTCTCCCTGCGAGTTATGGCTGGAGCTTGTGGTAATTGTTGCGACTGTGTCTGCTTAAGTAAAAATTGATTTAGTTTTCCTTGATCAATCATTCGCAAGATTATCCTCTTGATATTATGGCAATTATTTGTAGAATGTCCATGAAAATGATGATATGAACAAAATTCATGACTTCTTGGACCCATTGGTGGTTCCTTTCCCATATTCCATGGAGTTGGTACATTCTCTACCAGGATAATTGCTTGCCATATCTTTTCTATACTTGTATTCAAAGGTGGCAATTTTATCTCTTCCCTTACCATTCTTTGACCTCCTTGACCGTTGTTATAATTTTGTCTTTGGTTTCCTTGTCCAAAATAATTTTGCCTTTGTCCACCATAATTTTCTTGTTGTTGATCTAATCTTGGAATTTGGTTATTTCCTATCCGATTATAGAAATTCTTCTCTCTATCATATTCTTCTTGATCTCTACTGCCCATTGCTACCATCTTTGGCTGGCTATCATTGATTTTCTTCTCTTCTGAAATTTGCGAAGAAGTTTGTGAGGATGTTTGCGAAGTACCTGCTACTACATTGATTATTTTGGGAAGTAAATTTGCTCCTCCCTCTTGATTGCTAGTGTTTGTTACTGGATATGACTCCATATTGTTTTGCTTTTCTTCTAGTGTAATGTATTCTTCTTGCAATTCTCGTAATTCTGTCATCATTATGGAATTCTTTCTTCTGAAGATTTGAACATATAATTGTTCAGTTGCGAACATCGCATTTATGAAGGACAGAATCAAGTATCTCTCATCTACACGCCCTGCCATATCACTGCACATAGTCTTCCATCGTCTTACCAAATGCTTCAGACTTTCACCCACTCTTTGTTTTAAACCAAATACATCTTCAATACCAAGCCGTGAAGAGTGATTTGTGATATATGCTCCAAGGAAAACTGCTTGCAAATGATTGAATGACGTAATAGTGTTCTTAGGGAGTCCTTCGAACCACTTTAGAGCTTCCCCTGTTAAACTTGATGCGAAGTACTTGCATAACACAGCATCATGATTCTCCCATTGTAACATGCATCTTATGTATGCTTTAATGTGCTGAATAGCACATGAAGTCCCATCAAAAATACTGGTAAGTGTGGGCAAATTACATTTTGGTGGAATTCCTCCCAACTGTACTTCTCTAGCAAATGGAGTCCTCGCAGCTTCTTCTATTGCTTCATCTAATTGCCTCCTATCTCCTCCTCTTCTATTGTTTATCATCCCTCTCATTTCTGCTAATTCTCGAAAGATTCGTGCATTTGCCTCAGAATTCTCATCCATTGGTCTTTTTAATGCAGCTTCTCTTCTTCTACGTTCTTGCGCTTCCTCCCTTGCGATCCTTCGCATTCTATCATATTCTTCATTAATGTTTTCATTTGCATAATTCTGCAAATATCTTCTTTCTAAATTATCATAATTGTTCAGTTGTAAAGCATCTTGGAATTCTTGTTCTTCCCTTTCTATTCTTCTCATTCTTCTCATGCGAATATCAGGAATTTCTTCTTCTTCATTTCTCCTTCTTCTGTGACTTATTTCTTCTTGATTTACTTGTACTCTGATTCGAGAATTTGGTTCATTCCTTTCCACTTCTGTTTGTTGATTTACAATTCTTCTCTTAATTCTTTCATACTCAACATTTTGTTTGTTACGAACTTCTTCATGTCTTCTTACTCCATTCTCGTGATTGTTTTGATGTATTGCTTGTTGTCTCTCAGTTTCTTCCATAAGTTGTTGTTCTTCCTCTCGATTCTGATTGTTTTCTTTATGATTTGGTCTTGTTCGTAAATTCTCCATATTTTGTTCGCGGTTTGGTATTAAAATGAAACGATTTTCTTGATTTCTATCACCTTGATTCTGCGCTTGTTCTTGCATATCATTTTCATTATTGATTATCGGTGAATTTTGTCCTTCTCTTTCTATTCTAACATTTGATCTTGCAACACTTTGAGATTTCCTCCTTTGTAACATCTCATTTTCCATCCTCAATTCTTGATTTTGTCTTGTTAATTTGGCACGTTCTTCAGCTTCGATCATTCGTTCTTTTTGGATTCCTTGTCTCAATGTTTCTAGCATCTCCCTTTCTCTTTCAAGAATTGTTCCTCCCATCAACCTCCCATTTTCTCTGATTTGTGGTTCTCTATCTTCTTCTTCTGGTGTATTAGTTCTCCAAGTGTGTATACTCACTTGATCATGATCTTCTACTTGTTGAGCTTGATTTCTTCGATTACTCCTTCTTCTACTAGGTTCTCCTGTTATATTTGCTTCTCCTCCTGCTAATCTTACACTTCTTCTTACTTCAGTTAATGGTTCTGATGTGTTTCTTCTTCTTGTCATTTTTCTGGTACAGGAATTCTTTCTCTCCCTGTTTCTAGCGCCAATTATGTAGTTGCAGAATAACCTACAACTACACCCTCAATAGAATTAGTAAAAACTCAAGAAGTTCTTGATGATGAATAACAATTTTCTTATTAATGTTCTCAATTGATCACAAAGAAGTATCTAAATGGAATTAGAATAGTTACAACTTTCTCTATTCTCTTTCCTAAAATATTTTCTAACACTCACTAAAAGAACCTCTCGAATTTTACATTTGAACTCCTATTTATAGTAAAACTTTATACAGTTGTACATGAGTTACGAAGTATCGCAACTCATACTCGCAAAATTACTCCATCCTCGCAAAACTTCATATTTCTCCGCGCTTCTTCTATCATCGTAACATTTTATAATTCTTTTCTCCTTTATTTATTACGATACTCGTGAACTATTATCTTGCGATATTCAGTACTTACATGGCAACCAAGGGGAAGATAAAGGGCGGCACCCTCCATTAGGGAGCTGATACGTGCTATAAGACGCAAATGTCACGAGGCTTTTTGTTCGCAAGAACATAAAGGCTTGTCATATTTGTGTACCAACTGAACTTCTGCGAGCCTTCTAAAAAAAAAAAAAAAAAAAAAAAGGGAAAAGAAAGAAAAGAAAAAAGAACTCGGAGAACATAATAAAGAAGTTAAGATGAGATCAATGGGTTTTTGCATGAAAGTGTAAAGACGTCCTGCGATTTCATCGCAAGACGGCAATGTCATGGGGCTTTATGTTCGCAAGAATATTTAGACTTGTCATATTGTCGCAACACTTCCTGAAGAGGCTAAAATACTATACAAAAAATAATAAGACCTTTACTTAGGAAGGCATGATAATACCACATCAATTAATGAAATTAATTCCATCAATATCATTGAAGAATTTTTACAAGAATATATATCATGAAGTCCTAACAAAGAAGACAATTCCATCAGTATCATTGAAGAATTTTGAAGAGAATATATATCATGAAGTCCTAACAAAGAATACAATTCCATCAATATCATTGAAGAATTTTTACAAGAATATATATCACGAAGTCATACCAGAAGAGGCGATTTCATTCGCGATCAAAGACGGATACATGTAAGAAAATACACAAGTAAACTTGCGAAGATGATTATATGAATGGAGGCAACTCAAAGATATATCAATTTTACCGCAGCAAAATGATCTAAGTAACACAAACATTAGCTATGCATCATAATAGATAAGCATTCTCATCATACATGCATTATACTCGCATCATAAAAGCATTGCATAAACATTTCATGGCATGAGCATTGCATAAACATTTCATAACATAAATATTATATTCGCACAAGTATTTTACAAAATTTTACAGGATAATACCGCGAAACTTCGCAGAAACATTCATAATTCGCAACACTATATTCGCAACACTATTCACAACACTATTCGCAACACTATTCACAGCACTATTCAGAGGTTCGGAAATTCGCAGAGAAACTCAAAAATTCGCAGAAATATTCAGAAGATAACAGGATTACCACTTGAGGTAGAGGCAACATAACAATAGAGACACAATTTAATTATTCAACATTTTCTCAAGAATTCTCCCTCGTAGATAAAGAACAGAGGCAACTATGGATACCCAAGAAAATATTTTATGTTCTTTATCTTCTCAGCAACAATCCTCACCAAAAATGGAATAATAATTTCACATGAACAGAGGCAAGATTTATCACTCTCATTCAAGGACGAATACTTCTTATATATTTCGAGGATTAAATACTTCTTATACTACTTAAGGATACTTCATACTTCTTATATATTTCGAGGATTGAGTACTTCTTATACTTCTTCAAGGATATTTTATATTTCTTATACTTCATACTTCTTCAAGATACTTCGCACACTTCATACTTCGCAAGATGATACTTCTAATTACTTCTTAAAGCTTCAGAACTTCGCAAAAGAATAGAGGCAAGTATATACTTTTTGAGTTTGATATTCTTTCGCTCGTTCCTTCATCAACAAAGATCAAAGACTACTACAACGGATTTTTTCTTAAAGATCGCTCTTCAATCAATATTCAAGAAAAAAGAGGCAAGATGTAGGAGCGGAATATCACAACAAATGATAACTTACGAAATTGTGGAGAGAAAAGACATCTTGCGAACAAAGAACATTTTGCGAGCAAAGGAAATCACGAGGAAAGCAAAAGAAGTTCGCGAAGTGAACTTACGAAGGTTCGCAAGATAATTCTCAAATCCGAAATGGCGGGACAACAGAACTGTCATCTTTTGTAAGATCATATAAATAGCCATTTAGGCATGAGAAGAAGGGGGGTTCTTTTTAGAGAGAGAGATAATTTTAGGAGGAGAGAGAAAATGTTAGGAGAGATTTTATTTTCTTTATCATATTCTTCCCCAAAAAATTCTAGAGCTCCAAATATTCTTTAATGGAGTTTCAATTGTACAATCATATAATTACATACAATTACTAGTGAAGAACCGTGGATGTAGATCACATTGATCGAACCACGTAAAAATCTTTGTGTATCTTTTATAATTTTAGTACTTTAATTCTTAGTTTCATATCAAATTAATTAGATTTAGGAATCATTTTAATGGATTCTATTGAGGGTGTAGTTGTGAGATAATTCACAACTACAAAATACATCCATGGATAATGGTGTAGAGTGTGGTAATCAAGTGAACGAATCCCTTGGTGATCTCAACTCACTATAAGGATGTCCGGAAACTCATAATATTTCTTTACCATGCAGTGATGAAAAGCTTGTACCTTCTATTATTAAATCTCCAAAGTTAGAATTAAAACCTCTTCCCAATCACCTAAAGTACTTGTACTTAGGTGACAAGGAAGACTTACCTGTGATTGTTTCTAATGAGCTTAGTGAATTACAGGAGAAAAAACTTCTAAGCGTGCTAAAGACGTACAAGACATCCATAGGATGGACAATTGCTGATATCAAGGGTATAAGCCCTGCCGTTTGTATGCACAAGATCCATTTGGAGAACGATACAAAGCCTACAAGGGAAGCGCAACGTCGTTTGAACCCTCCCATGATGGAAGTTGTGAAAAAAGAGATACCCAAGCTTTTGGACGTGGGTGTTATCTACCCCATATCCGATAGCAAGTGGGTAAGCCTGGTACAAGTAGTACCAAAGAAATCAGGTGTGGCGGTGGTGGAGAATGATAATAACGAACTTGTCCCAACTTGTGTGCAAACAGGTTGGAGGGTTTGTATTGATTACAGAAAATTGAATGCCACCACTAGAAAGGATCACTTTCCTTTACCATTTATTGATCAAATGCTTGAACGTTTAGCTGGACACTATTACTATTGTTTCCTTGATGGTTATTCAGGTTACAATCAGCTTGTGATAGCGCCGGAGGATCAAGAGAAAACTACTTTCACTTGTCCTTTTAGTACTTTTGCTTATAGAAGGATGCCTTTTGGCTTGTGCAATGCTCCATCTACCTTTCAAAGGTGTATGGTAAGTATCTTTTCAGAATATGTTGAAAACATAATCAAAGTCTTTATGGATGACTTTAGTGTCTTTGGTGATTCATTTGACCTTTGCTTGAACAATTTGTCACTAATCCTTGAACGATGTGTTGAAAAAAACCTTGTGCTGGATTGGGAGAAGTGCCATTTTATGGTAACTCATGGCATAGTTATAGGCCATATAATATCTTCTAAAGGCTTAGAAGTTCATAAATCTAAGATAGACCTTATTCGTGCTCTAACCCCTTCCACTAAGGTGAGGGATATACGTTCTTTTCTTGGTCATGCAGGATTTTATCGTAGATTTATCAAGGAGTTTTCCAAGATAGCATCATCACTTTGCAGCTTATTGCAAAAAGATATGGTTTTTAACTTTGATGAAAAGTGTGTGGCGGCATTAAATCATTTGAAAGAACTTTTGATTTCATCCCCTATCATTTAACCACCGGATTGGATCAAGTTTTTTGAGCTTATGTATGATGCAAGTGACTATGCGGTTGGTGCAGTGCTTGGGAAACGTGTGGGGAAGATACCTCATGTTATTTATTATGCTTCTCGAACGTTAAATGAGGCCTAAAAAACTACACAACCACTGAAAAAGAGTTGTTAGCTATTGTATTTGCATTGGAAAATTTTCGCTCTTATCTAATTGGTATAAAAGTTGTTGTCTTTTATGATCATCCAACACTTAGGTACTTTCTAATGAAGAAAGAACCGAAACCGAGGCTCATACGATGGATTTTACTCTTGCAAGAGTTTGGCATAGAAATCAAGGACAAGATAGGAATTGAGAACACCGTTGCGGATCACTTGAGCCGTCTTGCTGTGGACAAGGAAGTTATCCCATTGCGTGAAAGTTTCCTGGATGAGCAACTATTCTCAATTGCCTGTGGAGAACCATGGTATGTTGATATTTAAACAAATCCCAATAAACTTGTCTCGTGCTGAGAGGGGAAACCTTAAGAAGTTAGGGAACCAATACATATGGGATGATCCATACTTATGGAAACATTGTAGTGACCAAGTAATAAGAAGGTGCGTTCCCGAATATGAATTTCATTATATCTTGTGTTTTTGTCACTCTTATGCTTGCGGAGGACATTTTGGAAGTAATAGAACCTCTCACAAGGTACTTGAAAGAGGTTTCTATTGGCCAACCTTATTCAAGGATGCATATAAATTTTGTACAACTTGTGATAGGTGCCAAAGAATAGGCAATCTAGGTGCCCGAAATCAAATGTCACAAACTTTTATTCAATTTATTGAAGTTTTTGATGTATGGGGTATTGATTTTATGGGTCCTTTTGTCAACTCTGATGGGAATTTTTACATCTTACTTACTGTTGATTATGTCTCTAAATGGGTGGAAGCTAAGGCCACCCTAACTAATGATTCCAAAGTTGTTTCAGATTTTGTTCAAGCTAATATTTTTGTACGGTTTGGAATTCCAAGAGCCATAATTAGCGATGGAGGTTCTCACTTTAAAAACAGGATCTTACAAAGCTTGTTGAAGAAGTACAATGTGTCGCACAAGATTGCAACACCTTATCATCCCCAAACAAATGGACAAGCCGAGTTTTCTAACCGAGAGGTGAAATCTATTCTAGAGAAGATGGTGAATCCAACAAGGAAAGATTAGAGCATGCGACTTAATGATGCTTTGTGGGATTATAGAACCGCATACAAGACACCTATTGGGATGTCTCCCTTTAGGCTTGTGTATGGTAAACCTTGTCACTTACCTGTTGAAATTGAGCATAAGGCATTTTGGGATATTAAGCAATGCAATATGGAGATGGATGGTGCTAAAAATAAAAGGAAGTTACGACTCCAAGAGCTAGAAGAGCTTCGCAATGATGCATTTGAAAGCTCATGCATTTACAAAGACAAAACGAATGCCTTTCATGATACTATGATTTCTAGAAAATAATTTTGTATTGGGAAGAAAGTGCTTTTGTTTAATTCTCACTTGGAATTGTTTCCGGGTAAATTAAGGTCACGTTGGATTGGACCTTTGCTTGTTACTAATGTGTTTTCTCATGGTGCAGTAGAAATTCGTAGCATAATTACAGGCAAGGAACTTAAAGAGAATTGGCACTGTTTGAAACCATACTATGAGAATTTCACTTCCGAAGTTGTGGAAGAAGTCAAATTTTTGGATGCACTCCATCTGGAGAAGTCGTAGAAAGCAAGGAGATAGTCGGGCTGACAACTTTAAACCAAACACAAAATTGGAGGCAACCCATATGATGAGTATTGCTTGCTTGTTTTTATATTTTTCTTGTCTTGCATTTAATTTTTCTGATTTCTTGTCACATTATCATGTAGGATTTCCCACTTTGACTTACTTTGAATGACTTAATTTACATTGAGGAAAATGTAAAGTTTAAGTTTGGGGGAGTGGTTAAGTATTTTCATTGTAAAAGTTTCATAAATTTTCAACTTTTGTGTAAATTAGTGCATGAAGAACTCCAACTTGTAGTTAATTAAGAGTCACATATTATACATGTCGCTAAGATTACATCGAAATTCTTACAAGAGTGACTGAACTTAGAGATGATAGAGAACGTGATGGGGTTTCTTACTTTTATGAGAGTTAAAGTTGGATTTAACCATGCCAGTGGCAAATGAGGTGCAAACGGAATTCGGTATTAGTGTTGTGATCCCCTATAGTGGAGACTGATAGATGCATTTATGTGTCTATTTTGGTCTCAATTATATGTATTGTTAGTGCTTGATTTTGTATTTATTATGGCTTTTTATGTCTTTGTAGGTGTTTTTGGAGAAATACACTTGTGCGGAGAAATTGTATCGAAAAAGTGGTATTTGCATCCAGGAGCATGTGCTAAAGGGACTTCAAGAGTGGATAAGGGGTAACCAAATTACTAAGGGGTACTCTACTGATAAGGGGTACCCTATTTTCTATTTACACCTTATTTCTATTCGCACCCCTACTCTGGTTAGGGGGCGACCCTTCTTCATCATTCGAATTTGGCGGGAAAGAAAGCTTCAGCTGCGAAGGTTCCTAAATTTTATTTGGGAGAAATATAGTCAGAGTTCTTGTCGAATTATGATTGGTATCATCCTGTTATTGTGAAAAAGGGATGATAACGTTTTTAAAAGCGTAAAAAATGGAGAGTTGTGCTATTTGATACGAAACAGGGGAGAAAAAGATGCTCGGAGTTGGATGGAAGGTTACGAGAAGATTTAAGCGGGTTTTCTTGTTGGATTTGGTTTGTTTTGGCCTGTAGAAATTAAACAAGGTTTGGGATCGAGTTATAACCGGAAACAAAGAAATTTTCTACGTAACTTCTATAAAATAGGGCAATAAGATTTCCATTTTCTGTCTGGTGATACATACGGTAGGTACGTGGATATTTGGTCAATAAATATTCCTTGAAGATCGTACTCTATCTTAAGATATAATCCTGACCACACAAATACGTGTAGAGAAGAAAGAAAGGAAAGAAAATCCGCGACTTTGGGGTAAAGAAAACCAGAAATTTACTCGGCATTTTTAGTTGTTGTGTATATAAATATGAGCTGTGGGATTCACACAGGAGGGGTCGAGAGTTTGGGGTAGAGTAGAGGCGTAAAATCACGCTGCAGGAAGAATTGCAGCAGCAGCAGGTGAAGAGGAAGAAGAAGGGTTGCAGACGACAGAAGAGAAGTGTCGTTCTCAAGAACACGAAGAACATACCCGTAGAGACAGTCGTTTATTCTGCTGCACTTAAAGATTTATCGTTCTTTGTAACAGTGACTCTGTAACATATAGTCAGTGTCGCAAAATTCTGTCTTAAAAAATTTCTTCAATAAAAACACCTTTTTGAGCCATGAATCAATATTTTTAGTGTGTTTTCACCATGAAGAGCTAAACCCCAATACTGGGATGAAGGAGGAAGCCATTCTTCACGTGTGTGGTAATTCTATTAATTTTTTATGACTTATTGCATTGATTTTTAATTGATTTATGATTTTTATTGAGTGATTGTTATTTCAATTGATGGGTCATGCTTTATTAAGTGTATTGATGTCTCATGCTTTAGATTTACAGTCATCGCTTTCAAAATCTACTTTCGGCAAGGAATTAGAGTCAATAAATTGTTATTATTTGAGCTATGAATGTCTAGAATTATTAGTTGAACCACATGAATGAGAATTGGTGGAATCCTGAATCTCAGTACCTCTCGTTATCGTGACATCTTGTATATATATTTTAGTGTTTTCTGTTTTTAAGTCTAAAATCAACAACTTCCCAAGTCCGAGAATCAAACCCTTTCTTACCACTTTTAAAACTACACCAGTTTTTGGCGCCGTCGACGCGGACTTGTATTTAGGTTTAGGTTTTAGGTTTTGCATTTGTTTTTTTAGGTTTTGTATATTTTTTTATTTTTTATTATTATTATTTTTAGATATTTTTTTTGTTCTATGTTACGTCTTTGGTATTTTTGTTTTTGTTGTGCAGGATTGGCTTGAAGCGAAACGTGGAAAGTTGAACTTGCCTTACAAAAAGGGAGAAACTGAAGATTTTATTTTTATACTTTCATTTTATTTTTGTTAGTTTCTTTATTTCTTATTTTGGACTTGTAATTTTATTTGTTTGTTTATTTTTAGTATTTATTTTTCACAAAACACGAAAGCACACGTGCACTTCATATTGCATCGTCTGGTACCGATTATTAGGAAAAACACGTGGGATAGTACGGTGAACCCTTTGGGAATTATCATCTGAAACACCACAAGCCTTAGCCTCGTACCTTTGACCAGTCTTTGACTGTAGGTATATTTTTCTAAAGGTAACCCAAGCCTACCCGAAATAGTCAACCCCAGTATTTGCATTTTCACGTGCACAATATCATGTCGAACTGGTATTACAATAGCCAATACAATGAATATCCGACTGATTTACAACGTGGGCATCATTATTTTTACGACCATAGTGTGGATAGTGTTTGGGAGCACCGACCTATTCAAGGTTATGGCCCATACCATGGTGATCCCAATTACTATCTGCACGTGTACCGGTCTTACGAGCAAGAAAATGAGAAATATCATAATACTAGTTCCTTGTCTTTGGACGACTTAATTAAACAGTTAAAAACTAGTCCTCCTGATCATTCTGTTCCTATTCTTCCTCTAGAAGAGTCTCTCAAGATAATAGCTGATCATCCTGGTCATATTCTTCCTCTAGAAGAGTCTCTCAAGATACTAGCTGAAAATACATATAAGTTGAGGAACGAAAGACTTGCTCGGAATAATCTTAATTTCCACTATAGTGTTTCCAATAGTACTCTTGAAAACGAGGATAGTTATTCACATAATCAAGATAACGAGGTTAGAATTAGTAACACTACTTGTTTAGATGAGGTTCAACCATTTTCATGTTCTTATAATGATGATTATGATGAGGATAGTGTTGATGAAGAATCTGAAATATGTAGGCATAGTGATCAGGAATTTGTTACTCCAATTGAGCTTTATAATGATGTTACTTCTAGTTCAAATCCAAATAATTTTAATGATTATTCACCTATTCAAAAGGATGAGTATTTGACTAGATATACCCCCCGTTTTAGACGATGTAGTATTTCCTTTTTACGAAGCCGATAATGGTTTAGAGGCACGAGTTTATTCTGAGAATAATATTTTAGAGTCTACAGATTTAGATACAACAGTCTTAGACGAAGAAGATGAACTCGTAGAGCTTTTAAATATGTATGAGGATACGTCACCTAAATATGACCTACAAGAAGCAATTGACCATTTTCAGGATTCTGATGATCTAAAAATTAGGGAAATTGTAGCTAGTCTATCTAGAGACACCCGAAACTCTAAGTTTGGGGGTGATTATCATTCTCCATGTGCCTTACCTTTATCTCTTACAAATATCCCTCACTTGGGACTCGACACATGTGCCTCAAACATTTTAAAAGATTATCTTCATACACTTCCTGAACCTAGTGATGTCCATAAATAAGTTCAGTTGTTAGAAACCCATCCTCTGGTTGATGTGGTTTACCCATGCTATGATACCAAGATTGATTTTGCTTTCCCACCAAATATTTTTCTTCTAAATGTGGGAACGTATGAATTTCAAATGTGTCAATTATAAAGTTTTGAGACTAAACCTAATTATTTTAGGAAAATAGAAATGACACATTTGCTTTAGAATGATCACCACTTTCATTGTGGTCAACTGTGTAAGTCAAATATGATTGACTTAGAGGATCCTCAATTCTTCAGGTTATTATTGTGTGCTTCTAATTTTTTTCAGACTTTAGAACCTAATATTTCGGGTCTTACTCATGAGGAGGTACAACCCATGAAAATATTTTATTTAGACCCATTTATTGAACCTGAAACCGAACCACAGCTAGATGTAGTTGTCTTAAACAGGAAATCAGGCAAGGGTGTGATTTATTCGTTAACTTTCTTGGTTTGTTCCGCTTTCCTTTTGTCTGTAATAATACTTTTTGATGCAGATGACCCACAATTGTTTCGGTTATTGCTTTATGATATGAGGTGATTAATTCTTTCATATGTTTGGCTGAAGACATTAAACTTAGCACTTCTTGGGAGGTAACCCATGCTCATGCAACGCGGTAATATCTTTCCTTAACTCTTTTGCTTTTAAATGGTAACAGTTTCTCCTTGTTCATGCTTTTAATTTTATCTTTAAAACATTGAGGACAACGTTAGATTTAAGTTTGGGGGTGTGGGAGAAAAATTTTAGTTGCATTAATAAACTCCAGAGCCTAGAAATTTATGCTTATTAAAGATGGCACTAACCAATCTAAGTGGATGGAAGCGTTTTGGTTGTAGGGGTTGAGGAACCAATCTGATTAGATGGAAACATCTATAAGAGTCTATTCATAAAAGCACAGAGCTCAGGTGTTAGAAATAACATGGTAGTTTCGCCATATCTCGTTGAGTCCTTTTCACTTCTATTTTCATTTTTTTTTCTTTAAAATATGTTTCTAAGTGAATAGGTGGGGCTCACAATTCAAGTTGTTACCACTACTAGGATGAAATAAAGTAATTGAGTTACTAAGAATAAGAAAAAAAAACAGACCAATTAGATCAAACGGAATAAATAAATAAATAAAAATTAACACTTGGATAGCAATATGTGTGTGTTTTCCCTGTATCCATCGCCTAATCAAGCGTGGAATGTAGGATCCATGGGAACTATCATGTAATCTGCTGAAAAGAAGCATGCGCTTGGATCCGCAAGATCTAATCATGATGTTAAAAAATGTTAATGTCTAGTGAATAAATCAACCGCTGGTTCCCTTGTATATGCCAGACGAGTTGATCTAGAATTAGGATTATCGACCACTGGTTCCCATGTATATGCCAGTTGTGTTGATATTAGTCAGACCAGTTTTGGCAGTAGCCTTCAGAAAGATATGAGAAACATCGTTCACCTAGTCAACATCAAAACCATCTATGTTTTTCTCTATATCCATCTCCTATCCATGCGATTTGTTGACTCCGAATATTGATGTCCATAGTGCAACTATCTGAGTAGAGCTCTGTCACTTATATATGAATTTTAGTATGCTTGAGTACAAACTCGTGTACATCAATTGGAATTTCGCATTAGGGTACTTCCTCCTGTAGTCAATAAGTATTCCAACCAAGGAGATTCTTTAGCGCCTTCCAAGGTTCTGCGTAGATAGTTAGGGTCTGGAGTGTAAAGGTTTTGTGGGTATATCTCTTGTAAGCCCTCCCGAGACTATAACTCGGCCACTAGGTCCACCTAGGGGTTTAAAGGATTATTGCATACGCTAAATGCAATCGACGATGCCTGCAACAGTGAGTTAGGATTTTATTTTGTAGATTTGATTTGCTCGGGACTAGCAAATAATAAGTTTGGGGGTATTTGATATATGCATTTATGTGTCTATTTTGGTCTCAATTATATGTATTGTTAGTGCTTGATTTTGTATTTATTATGGATTTTTATGTCTTTGTAGGTGTTTTTGGAGAAATACACTTGTGCGGAGAAATTGGCTCGGAAAAGTGGTATTTGCACCCAGGAGCATGTGCTAAAGGGACTTCAAGAGTGGATAAGGGGTAACCGAATTACTAAGGGGTACTCTACTGATAAGGGGTACCCTATTTTCTATTTACACCTTATTGCTATTCGCATCCCTACTCTGGTTAGGGGGCGACCCTTCTTCATCATTCGAATTTGGCGGGAAAGAAAGCTTCAGGTGCGAAGGTTCCTGAATTTTATTTGGGAGAAATATAGTCGGAGTTCTTGTCGAATTATGATTGGTATCATCTTGTTAATGTGAAAAAGGGATGATAACGTTTTTAAAAGCGTAAAAAATGGAGAGTTGTGCTATTTGATACGAAACAGGGGAGAAAAAGATGCTCGGAGTTGGATGGAAGGTTACGAGAAGATTTAAGCGGGTTTTCTTGTTGGATTTGGTTTGTGTTGGCCTGTATAAATTAAACAAGGTTTGGGATCGAGTTATAACCGGAAACAAAGAAATTTTCTACGTAACTTCTATAAAATAGGGCAATAAGATTTCCATTTTCAGTCTGGTGATACATACGGTAGGTACGTGGATATTTGGTCAATAAATATTCCTTGAAGATCGTACTCTATCTTAAGATATAATCCTGACCACACAAAGACGTGTAGAGAAGAAAGAAAGGAAAGAAAATCCGCGACTTTGGGGTAAAGAAAACCAGAGATTTACTCGGCATTTTTAGTTGTTGTGTAGGTACCGAATATCACAAGGCATTAACTTACGAACATCGTGACAAATATAAGAGGAAAGAACTACAAAACAATACGAAGATAGAAGAAGCACGGGGAAGTATGAAGATTTGCGAAGATAGAATAATCTTGCGAAGATGAATTGCAATACTTCGCAATTCATATACAGCTGTACAAATTTCACTATAAATAGGAGTTCAAATGTAAAATTCGAGAGGTTCTTTTAGTGAGTGTTAGAAAATATCTTATGAAAGAGAATAGAGAAAGTTGTAACTATTCTAGTTCCATTTAGATACTTTTATGTAATCAATTGAGAGAATTAATAAGAAAATTGTCATTCATCATCAAGAACTTCTTAAGTTTTACAAATTCTACTGAGGGTGTAGTTGTAGGTTATTCTGCAACTACATAATTGGCGCTAGAAATAGGGACTTGAAGAATTCATGTATCAGAGAAATGGTAAGAAGAAGAAATATATCAGAACCATTAACTGCAGTAAGAAGAAGTGTAAGACTCGCAGGAGGAGAAGCAAATATAACAGGAGAACCAAGTAGGAGAGGGAGTAATCGAAGAAATCAAGCTCAACAAACAATAGATCATGATCGAGTGAGTATACACACTTGGAGAACTGATACACCAGCAGAAGAATATAGAGAACCACAAATCAGAGAAAATGGGAGGTTGATGGGAGGAACAATTCTTGAAAGAGAAAGGGAGATGTTAGAAACATTGAGACAAGGAATTTAAGAAGAACGAAGGTTAGAAGCTGAAGAACGTGCTAACCTAACAAGACGGAATCAAGAATTGAGGATGGATAATGAGATGTTACAAAGGAGGAAATCTCAAAGTGTTGCAAGATCAAATGCCAGACTAGAAAGAGAAGGGCAGAATTCACCAACAATCAATGATGAAAGTATTATGCAAGGACAAGCACAGACTCAAGTTGAAAGAAATCAAGAGAATCGCTTCATTTTAATACCAAACCATGAACAAAACATGGAGAATTTACGAACTAGGCCAAATCCTAGAGAAAACAATCAGAATGGTGAAGAAAATCAAGAAGAAGAGTCAGCTGAGAGACAACAAGCAGTACATCAGAACAATTACGAGAGTGGAGTAAGAAGACGTGAAGAGGCTCGTAACAATCAAAATGTTGAGTATGAAAGAATTCAGAGAAGAATTGAAAATCAACAAACAGAAACAACGAGGAATGAACCAAATTTTCGAACTAAAATACAGGCAAATCAAGAAGAAATAAATCACAGAAGAAGGAGAAATGAAGAAGAAGAAATTCCCGATATTCGCATGAGAAGGATGAGAAGAATAGAAAGGGAAGAACAAGAATTTCAAGATGCTCTGCAACAAAACAATTGTAATAATTTAGAAAGAAGATATTTGCAAAATTGTGCAAATGAAAACATTAATGAAGAATATGATAGAATGCGAAGGATCGCAAGAGAAGAGACGCAAGAACGTAGAAGAAGAGAGGCTGCGCTGAAGAGGCCAATGGATGAGAATTCTGAAGCAAATGCACGGATCTTTCGATAATTAGCGGAAATGAGAGGGATGATAAACAATAGAAGAGGAGGAGATAGAAGGCAATTAGATGAAGCAATAGAAGAAGCTGCGAGGACTCCATTTGCTAGAGAAGTACAATTGGGAGGGATTCCACCAAAATGCAATTTGCCTACACTTACCAGTATCTTTGATGGGACTTCATGTGCTATTCAGCACATTAAAGCATACAAAAGATGCATGTTACAATGGGAGAATCATGATGCTGTACTATGCAAGTACTTCGCATCAAGCTTAACATGGGAAGCTCTAAAGTGGTTTGAAGGACTTCCTAAGAACACTATTACGTCATTTAATCATTTACAAGCAACTTTCCTTGGAGCATATATCACAAATCATTCCTCACGGCTTGGTATTGAAGATGTGTTTGGTTTAAAACAAAGAATTGGTGAAAGTTTGAAGCATTTGGTAAGAAGATGGAAGACTATGTGCAGTGATATGGCAGGGCGCGTGGATGAGAGATACTTGATTCTGTCTTTCATAAATGCGATGTTCGCAACTGAACAATTGTATGTTCAAATCTTCAGAAGAAATAATTCCATAATGATGACAGAGTTACGAGAATTGAAAGAAGAGTACATTACACTAGAGGAAAGAACTACAAAACAATACGAAGATAGAAGAAGCATGGGGAAGTATGAAGATTTGTGAAGATGAATTGCGATACTTCGCAATTCATATACAGCTGTACAAATTTCACTATAAATAGGAGTTCAAATGTAAAATTCGAGAGGTTCTTTTAGTGAGTGTTAGAAAATATCTTAGGAAAGAGAATAGAGAAAGTTGTAACTATTCTAGTTCCATTTAGATACTTTTATGTAATCAATTGAGAGAATTAATAAGAAAATTGTCATTCATCATCAAGAACTTCTTAAGTTTTACAAATTCTACTGAGGGTGTAGTTGTAGGTTATTCTGCAACTACATAATTGGCGCTAGAAACACGGAGTCATATCCAGTAGCAAACACTAACAATCAAGACGTATGAGCAAATTTACTTCCCAAAATAATCAACGTCGTAGCAGGTACTTCGCAAACATCCTCGCAAACTTCTTCGCAAATTTCATAAGAGAAGAAAATCAATAATAGCCAGCCAAAAATAGTAGCAATGGGTAGCAAAGATCAAGAAGAGTATGATAGAGAGAGGAATTTCTATAATCGAGGAGGAAATAGCTAGATCCCAAGATTAGATCAACAGCAAGAAAATTATGGGGGACAAAGGCAAAATTATTTTGGACAAGGAAATCAGAGACAAAATTATAACAATGGTCAAGGAAGTCAAAGAATGATAAGGGAAGAAATAAAGTTGCCACCTTTGAATACAAGTGTAGAGAAGATATGGCAGGTAATTATTCTGATAGAACATATACCAACTCCATGGAATATGGGAAAGGAACCACCAATGGGTCCAAGAAGTCATGAATTTTGTTCATATCATCATTTTCATGGACATTCTACAAATAACTGCAATAATATCAAGAGGATAATCTTGCGAATGATTGATCAAGGAAAATTGAATCACTTTTTACTTAAGCAAACACAGTCGCAACAATTACCACAGGCTCCAGTCATAACTCGCAGGGAGAACACAGCACAAGAAAAGGGAGAAGAAACCCTACATATAGAAGTGGGATCAAAAGCAAGGAATGTTTTCTGTAATTCTATTGTTCACTCATATAAAACCATAGAGGATTTTCATGATAATGTGTTAAGCAGGGTATATGCGAGGGATGGTGAAGGAAAGGAAGTAATGAACATCGCAAAAATTTCACGACTTGAAGATTGGCAGAAACGTGAAATTTCTTTTGAAGCCACTGAAATTCCAGAAGGTTGTGAAGCACATGATAATCCATTGGTAGTAAAATTAGCAATTTGCATGAATATGGAAGAAGGCGAAGATTATATGGAGGAAGAATCAATTGGTCTTAATAGAATTTTGATTTGATACGGGAAGTTCTGTCAATATCCTGTTCTATTCTGCTTACAAAACTATGGGGGGGAAAGACGCAGATTTAATACCATCTACTTACAGGATTTATGGTTTTAATGGAACTGCTAATAAGCCTAAAGGAGAAGTAAGCATGCGAATTCAATTAAGTGGAATGCGAACTGAAATTCTGTTTTGCATTGTTGATGTCGAATCACCATATAATGCTTTGATAGGAAGACCCTGGCTCCATGGAATTCTAGGCGTAGCTTCCACTCTACATCAATGCATAAAATTTCCTCATATGAGGGGTGTTGGAGTTATCAAGGGTGATTGGGCTGAAGGAAAGAAATGTTACGATACAGAGGTAGAAGTTTGCGAAGGAAAAACTATTGAGAAAGAAAATTGGAGAAAAAGAGCAAAGGCTGTGAAAAGAAGTGAAAATTTAATGGCAGAGGATTAATACAGGAAAGAATAAAATTACGATGTTAATCATGCAGGAAATTTGCGATGATAACAAAGGGTTGTGATTTGCGAAGAAAGAAGAAAGAAAGTAATGAAACAAGAAGGTAATCAATATGTTTGATCGAGAAGTATAACAAGATATCCATTCAGAAAAAAGAAGTTGAAATGAGGTATGTTACAACACAAATTTTTTTTTTTATGATAAATTTTACGAATATTGTTTGCTCGCAGGAAATATGCAAAAATTACGAATTTCAAAATTTTTATTGCGATTAACTTTCATTAAAGAAAGACGCACACATTAACTTGCGAAGAAAAGACCGCAATTTGCGAATAAAAGACCGCAATCTATGATCATCTTTCAAAAAAGAAAGAAAGCCGCAGAAATATTACACAGGCAAACCTTTGTGGCGTACAACCTAGTTCGTGAAGCAACATTTCGTAAGAGGCAAAGTCCTAAAGTACGTCATTTAAGGGGTACCTATAAGCATGGCTCAGGGACACCGGAACACCACCAAGGCACCTGAGTACATGGAACTTTACGGGGTACAACCCAATAACGGGGTACCTATCCGGGTTAGACACCTTGGATTCTCACCTAATCTTGCGACATTACGCAATATTATGCGGTGTAACATGATTTAGGTTGGGCGACTAAGGCATACTGTCTTTCCCAAGAAGTGCGGAAAACGATCAAGGCGCCGAGGTACACGGTTGAGTCAAGAGTGCCGGGTGAGCTTGAAGCACATCTGCCATTTTTGACAAGTCTTGGCAAATGATGCATTTGGCCCAAAGATACCCCATAGGGTGCAACCTCGTAACTATAAGCCCTATAGGAAAAAGGATAAGAGGTTGCGATCAAAAGCTGGTTGTTTGCATAACCGGATGGGAAGATCTAACCTTGTATGGTCGATGTACGCTTCCTTGAAGGGGCAACCAAGGGGAAGATAAAGGGCAGCACCCTCCATTAGGGAGCTGATACGTGCTATAAGACGCAAATGTCACGAGGCTTCTTGTTTGCAAAAACATAAAGGCTTGTCATATTTGTGCAACAATTGAATTTCTGCGAGCATTCTAAAAAAAAATAAATAAATATATATATATATAAAAAGAGAACTCGCAGAACATAACAAAGAAGTTAAGATGAGATCAATGGGTTATTACATGAAAGTGTAAAAACGTCCTGCGATTTCATCGCAAGATGATAATGTCATGAGGTTGTGTATTCGCAAGAATGTTCAAACTTGTCATATTATCGCAAATACAAAAATATTATCACAAAAGAGGTGGCAAAATAAGACCTTTACTTAGGAAGGCATGATAAGACCACAACAATTAATGAAAATTATTCCATCAATATCATTGGAGAATTTTTACAAGAATATATATATCATGAAGTTCTGACAAAGAAGACAGCTCCGTTAATATCATTGAAGAATTTTTACAAGAATATAAATCATGAAGTCCTAAAAAAGAAGACAGCCCTATTGAAGAATTTTCATGAAGATATAACAAAAGATGCGATTTTGCTCGCAAATAAAAATAAAGATAGTTCGTATTCCATTAAATTTTACGAGAATTACATACTTCTTATACTTCTTCATATACTGAATATTTCTTTACAACTTGAATACTTCTTATAATTCTTCAAGAACGTCCCATATTTATTATACTTCTTAAATGGATACTTCATTTTGCGAAGGTTAAAGTACTTATTATACTTCTTCATACATTGAGTAATTCTTCATAGATTGAATAATTCTTATTCTTCTTCATACATTGGATAATTCTTTACGGATTGAATACTTCTAATACTTCTTCAAAGATATTTTATACTTCTTATACTTCTTAAGAATATTTCATAAGAATATATTCTTATATTTCAAAGGGAGGATTTCTTATTCACAATCGCAACAAACAGAAGCTTCGTAGGTTAAATTGGAGCAGATGTTCTAAAACTTCCAACAATGTTTAATCATCTGAAGAGCAATAATAGGGGGAAAGGAGATACTAAGCTAAGTCTTTAAGTTATATTATTTCTCTTCATATGATCAAATGATGCAAAGAAGGAAATCATTCAATTTAAGAAAGGCCAAATCATCTTCGCAAAATATCAAATGTACTTCTTAAAAGAACAAAAACAGTGGGCAGAATTGTTTGCAAAAAGAGAACCAACAGTAGCTAAGAGAAAAAATTCAAAAGAAAGGAAAACAAGAGAATCAATGATAATTTGAGAAAGAATATTATTATGCTTCATCAACACTCTGTGCTGGGTCTTTAAGATGAGTAGGGTCATTAGCAGCATTCGACTTTTGCGAAATATCATCCTTTGTAGAGTTTGCAACAGGAACATCTCTTTGAGGAACAGATTCCTTTTCACCATCAAATCCTTCATCATGACTCTCATAATCAAAATCACTATCAGGATCACGAACAACTTCATCATCAGATATTTCCAGAGGAGTAATCTTCACAGGAGCCAATGATCTTGATAAGAGAATGTTATTCACAAAGACTTGAGCTTTCAGATGACTTTCACAAAGTATAGCTTTCTGATGGTTGGTATCTTCGATATCTTTGGAATAAGCAAGATAGTTGAATCTCCGAGTAGCACGATCACGAGAGTTGATTAAGTGAGTAGAAAGCAAAGCATTTTTCTTACGAAGCTCAGAACAGGAGGCTTCTAATCCAGCCTTAGCATTGCGAAGGTTGTTCTCAGATTCTGCGAGTAAAACAAAATTTAAAGGGTCAAAATTGCGAATATAACAAAATTTAAAGATACATCAGAGGCAGACAAATTTTAATGACTACCTTCTCTTTGAGAAATAAGAGATTGAGCTAAATATAGACAACAATTCTTCATTTGATCCATCGCATTATCAAAACCATCACCAACTAATCCTTTAAGTCTAGATTGAAGCTTCTGATTTTTAGAAAGAAGAAAAATTTTATCCTTCGCAAGTTTGGTATTAAGACTTTTTAGTTCAGAATAATCTTCTTCAAGTTGATTCTTCTTAGTACTTAAGATTATATTCTTATTAATAAGGGACTTCTTCTCAACGGCAAAAGAGCTTCTCTCTGCATCTGAAGACTTCTTTAATTCCTCAAGTTCACCTTTTAACAAAGAAAGAAGATTTTCTTGATCGCAACATTTATTCTGAAGAGTATCTAATTTTTGCGAAGAAATGATCATTGTATTCAAATACGAGCATTTCTCTTCTGATAAGGTTTTGTTCTCTTCTAATAAGGTTTCTACTCTCAAGACGGCTTTAGTTAAAGAAGAAGTAAGTTGAGATATGTCATCATTCAAAAATTTTCGGTCGTAAATCAGTTGGGTATTCTCTTGAAAAAGGGCATCAAAATTATCAAGAGCACACGAATAAAGATTAGATAAATGGGAGAATTGGTTCAAGAGGCTTTCATGCTTGGCTTGATATTCTGTTGCATCTGATTCATGGCGAAGTACCAATCTTCTACATTTCTGGATGGATTCTATAAAGGGTAATGGGTTTTAATGGGTGTTTCAAACATATGAAGAACAAAAGTAAACAAAAGGGGAAAATATGAAGATAGTAATCATACCTTTCAATTCATCATTCCTTTTGCGAAGGATCGCACAATTAAAAGAATCATTCTGAAGCTGATAATTCTCTTTGCGGAGATTCTCACATTCTGTTCTTGAAGACTTCAGAGATTGGCAAAGCAATTCAACTTCTTTTTCCAAGGATTGACGTGAAGTAGAAATATCAGGATTGATGAAACTATTTAGTGCTTCGCAAAACTCATATTGCGAACGAACATTAGTAGACTTCGCAGTATTATTCAAAACCTCAGATAACATTCGAAAAGTTGAGTAAATTCCATCTCGAATTTCTTGAGGAAGAGGAGAAGAATTTGAAGGAATAAGAGCAAATTGTAAATTGTCTGGAGCAATAGCACTCAAAGGATTAGGAGTCAAGATAGGCTTTTCAAGAGAAGATGTTGAAGAAGTATTTTGCGAGGGTTGATCTTGAAGAAGTGTTGATAAATTGACATTGGTGGGAGATTGAAAACTGGGTAATGGAGTAGAGGCAGGAGTTTGCGAAGAAGCATTTTCACAAGGAGGAGAGGGAAATTCCTTATCCATCTCAGGAAGGAAGTCATCAATTTAAATTATTGGTGTAGGTTTAATCACTCGAGATCTCTTGTTGGGATTGAATTTTTTACCAGCCTACGAATCAAAATGTAGATTAAAAACTGAGGCAACAATATATTGTTCAAAAAAGAAGACAGAGTATTTTAACTACCTTTTGATTCTCGGATTTTCTTCTACGAAGATTAGGGCTTGAATTTCTGGGTGGAGATTTCACCTGAGGAATAGTTTTGCTGAAATAAACCAAAATCAAACAATAAATAGAAATCAAATAGGAAAACAAGTGAAAAACGTGAAGATAGAAGAAAATTACCTTGGAGAACTCATGATGATATGAACAGGAGGATAAAATGATAACGGAGAGTGTGATAAGAAGACAAAATTGCAGAAATAAAAAGATAAAATAAGAAGAAGAAAAGGAAATAACTAGAAAAGGACGGTTACAAAAGACGTGTCCAAATTCTAAAAGACTAAGTAACGGTTATGTTCTCACGATCATTTCTTCTTCGCAGAATTGACATGAGAAGAGGCAAGATGTAGGTACCGAATATCACAAGGCATTAACTTACGAACATCGTGACAAATATAAGAGGAAAGAACTACAAAACAATACGAAGATAGAAGAAGCACGGGGAAGTATGAAGATTTGCGAAGATAGAATAATCTTGCGAAGATGAATTGCGATACTTCACAATTCATATACAGATGTACAAATTTCACTATAAATAGGAGTTCAAATGTAAAATTCGAGAGGTTCTTTTAGTGAGTGTTAGAAAATATCTTAGGAAAGAGAATAGAGAAAGTTGTAACTATTCTAGTTCCATTTAGATACTTTTATGTAATCAATTGAGAGAATTAATAAGAAAATTGTCATTCATCATCAAGAACTTCTTAAGTTTTACAAATTCTACTGAGGGTGTAGTTGTAGGTTATTCTGCAACTACATGTTGTGTATATAAATATGAGATGTGGGATTCACACAGGAGGGTCGAGAGTTTGGGGTAGAGTAGAGGCGTAAAATCACGCTGCAGGAAGAATTGCAGCAGCATCAGGTAAAGAGGAAGAAGAAGGGCTGCAGACGACAGAAGAGAAGTGTCGTTCTCAAGAACATGAAGAACAGACCCGTAGAGACATTCGTTTATTCTGCTGCACTTAAAGATTTATCGTTCTTTGTAACAGTGACTCTGTAACATATATACAATGTTGCAAAATTCTGTCTTAAACAATTTCTTCAATAAAAACACCTTTTTGAGCCATGAATCAATATTTTTAGTGTGTTTTCACCATGAAGAGCTAAACCCAAACACTGGGATGAAGGAGGAAGCCATTCTTCACGCGTGTGGTAATTCTATTAATTCTTTTATGACTTATTGCATTGATTTTTAATTGATTTATGATTTTTATTGAGTGATTATTATTTCAATTGATGGGTCATGCTTTCTTAAGTGTATTGATGTCTCATGCTTTAGATTTACAGTCATCGCTTTTAAAATTTACTTTTGGCAAGGAATTAGAGTCAATAAATTGTTATTATTTGAGCTATGAATGTCTAGAATTATTAGTTGAACCACATGAATGAGAATTGGTGGAATCCTGAATCTCAGTACCTCTCGTTATCGTGACATCTTGTATATATATTTTTATTGTTTTCTATTTTTAAGTCTAAAATCAACAACTTCCCAAGTCCTAGAATCAAACCCTTTCTTACCACTTGTAAAACTACATCAGAGACTACCCATTGTTACATCATGTGAGGCACCGACCTTCAATTCTTTGTACGTGTCTAAATATGTGCTTTTAGAGTGTGTGTCACCGTACGTAAACTCCTAGTATAATGGTGAGCTAACCAACCTCCCACCAATAGAAGCGCACTATTTTGATCTCTTGAGTGCTATTTTATCAATCATGATGGTGACATCGAATTGCTAACTTACATAACAATTGTAATATTGTTCGCAGTTAGCACCATCCACTATATATATCTCTACACCAACAGGTCCATGGAAACACCATCATCATCAACAAGCGGAGCATCACAAATTCGAAGGAAAGTTGAAGACGTTCAAGGTTTGTAAGCAACAGTACAAAAATGAGCAGATTTCAGATTCAAGTAAAGCAACAACACAAGGAGCATAATTTTTACAAGTTAAAGACTTATGTACAAGATAGAAGATTATCAAGATGAGAATTCAAGAAGTTTATGTTATCAAGACATACAAGTTGTGAAGAATCAAGCAGTAAAGTACTTACACCGTGGCCTTTGTACTTGCATTTTTATTTTGTGAAAAATACTAGAACCCCCCTACTATATGGGTTCAACATTTACAATCCCCACAAAATGGATCTTCCACCCTCTACTCCATACTTTCAAATTCTCATATTTCTAGGCCCAAAACTTTTATTTTTGGGGCCAGGATTTAAAATTTTCCGGATTTGCTGACGTCATCGAATCTTTTAATAAATCATAAAATTCCGAAATTAACCTTCAGTATTTATAGACGTTTTATACCTACCGTAAACTGAAAATCAAATCAAATCAAATCAGCTCTTCTTCTCTCCGCTCTCGTTCAGAAATAGAATTGGAGATTTTTTCAGACGAATTCTTGTGTTTGATAGTTTCATACTGAAGTTCGTTAGGTTGATAGGAAGAAAACGAGAAGAAGAACAATTTCGTTGAGCTGTATTCATCTTTTTCGTTGAGCTGAGAAGAAGAAAACGAATCTTTCTATCAATTTCGTTGAGCTGTATTCATCTGTTTTCAGATCTGACGAGATTGTGAAGGTGCATTGATGAACAACAAATAGGTTTGTTCGATTTATATTTTCTGTTGCTTGATTCACTAGTTTTCTAATCGATTTTTTAATTTCGATGTTCTACTGATTTTTAATTTTTTTTCTGTTTCGAATTTTTTTTAGTTTGAGAAGAGGAAGAAGACAGTTAGGAATACAAAAATCAACGTAGGTACGAATTGTTATTTCGATTTAGTTTTCAACTCAACTGATTTTTGATTGTTACCATTTCGATCTAGTTTTTTCACTTTTTTTATTTGGTTTTGATACTGATTATGTTTTTGTTGATTCTTACACAGGTTTGGTTGATACCGAGAAGAGTAATAGTAAGAACATTGTTTCAGAAGTAAGAAAACAACAAATCTAGGTAAGAATTTTATGTTGTTTTGATTTTAGATCTGTTTTCAATTTTTTTTTGAATTATTTGTTGTTCTTTCATGTCCGATTTGCTTAATTTGTTGTTTTACTTTTTGTTGATACTGAGAGGAGTATGAAGAAGCAATTTTGTTTCAGTAGAACAACTTCAATTTGATTTGTTGGACATGCTGTTTTTTTGTTACAGGATGTGTAACTTTAGGTTACACATATATATCCTGTTGTATTTTTAAGCATGTTTAAGTAAGATGCAGATGTTTTTTAGTTGCAGCATGTGTAATTTTAGTTTATAAACATATATCCTGTTTGTATTTTTAATCATGTGTGAGGAAGATGCACATGTTTTTTTTTTGTTACAGGATGTGTAACTTTAGGTTACACATATGTATCCTGTTGTATTTTAAGCATGTGTAAGTTGAAGTTACATATATATGTCATGTAACATGTTTATGTGTAAATAGTTGTATCGTCTGTATCTTTTACTCATATTTAGCTTGCCGCATAGAATATACTTCTCACGAGGGGGAAACGCCCCCGAGTGAATTGCGTTCGTTTTAAAATTTTGATATTGTTATTGTGTGTTTTGATATTTTTCAGGTTGTATGTCATGGATTCTGTTAGTTGCGCTGCTGCTGTTAGTTGCATTTTTGTTGTTCGATACTTTTCAGATTTTATTACCATGCGTGTTAACACTGAGATCAGACTTGAAGAGTTTAAGGAACAAGTTTGCCGAGAATGGAAGAAGTTTACTCCTCTTGGTATTACTTTCTTCTTTCGAGAAAGTGGGAAAGATTTCCCGCTTGACTGTGATTTTTCATTGCAAGCTCTTATATCCATCACAAATAGTAAACAAAAGACTAGTGTTGATATTTTCTTGCAAAATGTTCCTCGTGTGGCCTCTTCCTCCAGCTCTAGGGAAGATTCTTCTATTTCTAATGAGTCTAGTAGTATGTCTTCGTCCAGAAACAATGTTATTGTTGCAATGTATTTGGAAGATAGAAGCAAGCCTGTGAAACCTTTGTTATCGGATGGTTGGCCCAAGGTTCTTGGTGAGATTGGTCATGTGTTTGTTGAAGGAGTTAAGCAAGTCAGGGTTGCTTTCACCAAGTATCGTCTTCACACTGGTTTTCAAATGATTGTAACTCACAATGAGCGTTCTAGGTTCACGGCTAAGTGTGAAGATGAAAAATGCGGCTGGAAATTCCATGCAGCTTATATCGATGAAAGGAACGAAATGTTTCAGGTAGGTTTTCCGTGTTCTGTCATCTAATGCTTAGCATATGTTATGTTTTGTTACAGTATGTGTAACTTTGGTTTACACATGATGTTTTTTGCACCATATTGTTTTCTGGTTTAATTTTTCACTTTATATTTTGTATGAACCTCTTCAGGTCAGGTCTTATAACCCTGAGCACATTTGTGGTGCTGGTGGCCGCAACTTGAACCAAACTTACTCCACCAGCTTCTCGTCTACTTTGATTGAGGAAGAAGTTCGCAAAAATCCTCACAAGAAGCCCAAGAAAATTGCTGCTGATTTCCAGACCAACTACGAGATTAACATGGAGTACTATCAGGCCTATAATGCTAGGGAAAAGGTTTATGAGATGATTTACAACGACGATGTCAAGTCCTACTCGCACTTGGTATGGTATATTGATGCTATAAGGGAGACCAACCCTGGTAGCGTGATAAAGTTTGAACGTGAAAATAAACAGTTCCAACGGATTTTCATCGCATTTGCTGCATGCATCAAAGGGTACCGATTTTGTCGTCCAATGGTATACTTGGATACTACTTTCCATACTGGTACATTCAAAGGTTGCTTGATGGCAGCTACTGGGATCAATGGTGGTAAAGGTATGTTTTTTTTAACGTTTTTTTTCTTTATTTTTAACAACTTCAGTTGACAAATAACTGAGAGTTACACATGTGTAACTCTCAGTTACACATTACTTTACTCAGTGTGTAACTAAGAAAATAACATATGTAACCTTAAGTTACACATTTTTTTTAGCATGTGTAACTTGTATTTACACATTGTTTTATGTTTGTGTTAAACTTATTATTCTTTCGATTTTGAACAATTTTTTTTGTAGGATTTTTCCCCCTTGCTTTTGCACTAGTCGATTCTGAGACTGTTGACAACTAGGAGTGGTTTTTGAGGAATTTGACTGAAGTTGTTGGTAATGGGAGGCCAATCACCTTCCTTTCGGATCGCCATGAAGGACTCTTGCAGGGTGTTCCACTTGTCTATACAGATGGGTTCCACAGCTTCTGCTACTATCATTTGACGAAAAATATACCCATCATTGCAACAGATCCTAGGTACTCTCTTGTTATGGACCATTTCCGAGAGGCGACATACGCACTCTCACCTGAAAACCATGCGAAAGCCATACAGAAGATTAGAGACTTGAACTGTGATTGGGTGGCTGATTACATCGAGACCATCCCACCTGAAGCATATGCGAATGCCTATTTCAAAGGTTGTCGGTATGGACGAACATCTAGTACTCTAGCAGAATCAGTCAATAGATGGGTTCTTGTTCACAAGAAGATGCCTGCATCTGCTCTTCTTGATTAGGTTAATTGAGTGTCTGTGTTTTTAGTTGTTTTGTTGTCTTTTTATTTCTTGTTTTTTCACTTTATGTATTCATAAGTTTTTTTTTCCTTTTCAGATTAGGAGGAAAATAATGTGTTTGATGGCAGAGCGTCGTGAAATTGGCGCTAATATGATGACTCCATTAACTCCGGAGTACGAGGAAAAGCTTGCGGCTCTTCAAGATGAAGGCTTGGCTTAGGAAGTATTGGTTGCTAGTCCTACCATGTTTGAAGTTATTAGAGAAAGGTCTCACATGGTGGACCTCGAACACGAGACTTGCACCTGTCAAAGGTTTGGTTTCATATGCTTTTTCTTCTCTCTGTATGCTCTTTTTTTCCTTTTCAGATTAGATATATGCATGTGTAAATACTAGTTACACATCTATTTTGCAAGTGTAACTTAAAGATACACATCATGTATATGCACCTGTAACTAGCTAATTTTGATTGTTTTATAATTTGTATGTGCAACTAACTGATTTTTTGCTTGTTTTTGTTTTTTTCAAGGTGGCGCGTATATGGTTTTCCTTGTGCTCATGCTCTTGTAGCCATACGGAAGATTAAACGTGAGGCTATTGATTTCATTTCACCGTATTTTACAAGCGACTATTTTAGGAAGACTTATATGCATGCCATCCAGCCGATTCCCAACTACAACAGGCCTGCTGAATATCATCCAGACGACATCGTCATCCCGCCTACCGTGAAGAAGCAACCAGGTAGACCCCCAGGAAAGAGGATTATAAGTAAACGTGAGAAAAAGGTGAAGAGAAAAGTTCGTTGCAGCAACTGCAAGGAAACTGGTCACAACAAGGCAGGTTGCAGGAATCCTCGGAAGTTCACACCTCACTAGCTTGAGCCTACCAAAGTTCATTTCTGATAGTAATGATTTGATGTGTGGATTCTTATTTGTCTTTGATTATTTGTTTTTTAGTTTTCTTCATGTTGGTTTTTCATGGACCAAACGCTTTTATTTTTCTGCAACGTTGATTATGTGCAGGGATCATTCATTCATATTTTATAATATTGAGTTTTTATATTTTTGTGAGTTCACAGGTGAAATGTGTTTCTATTCAGAAGGGAAATGCATGTGTAACTTTGGTTTACACTTATAAAATATGGATGTGTAACTATTGCTTACACATTGTAATTTTTTCATTTTTTGGGTTTAGCTTTGTCTTAATTGCATGTGTAACTATGATTTACTTAACCTATGTTTCAGCATTTGACCTTGTTATACATTCTACTATTTAATGTCTTTACATGTTGTCTAGAAACAGTTATTATATGGATGTGTAACCAGAAGTTACACTGCTGTGAATGCATGTGTAATATTAGGTTACACATGATAAATGCATATGTAACTTTATTTTATTTTGATTTACCGGGCAAGTCCTATCAATGGCTTGTGTAACTTGAGTTTACACTCAAATATATGCATGTGTAACCACAAGTTACACTTTTGTGGATGCATGTGTAATATTAGGTTACACATGATAAATGCATGTGTAAACTTTGGTTACACATTCTGCATCAAGTTAAGATGTATAGTTACTTAACCTGTTGCATACTTTCTGAAACCTGTACACACAGCAGTAAAAGTTCTAACAAGATAAAAGTTTTTAATTCAAAGAATTTCAATCCAAAATTATTTTCAAAACCAAGAACTGCTAAAATCTACTAACTGATGAAATTTAAAAGTTTCTAACAACATATTTTCCAAGTCTAACATCTGCTTGTGGATAACAACATATTTGCAAGTAGTAGATTCTTTTTCTAATCCTGACGACTGGTTTACACATTTGCGGATGGATCCGAAAGGATCTTGTAAAGCATGCTTCCTCTCATCTTGTTCACCTTGTCAGTCCACCATAACACCATAGTTGATGAGTATTTTTTGTCCATCTGTCTACCCTTCATCCTCATCTTCATGTAATTGCATACAAATAGAAGACAGTCAGGAATGGAACCTTGTGGGGGCGAAGCGAGGTACTTGGCATTTTCATTCATCCCAAGAGCTAGATGACAGCGCAATGTCAGTTCTCTAGTTATTGCAAATGCATATTTCCTGGCATCGACTAAGTGTTGACCCCTGAGTTGCTTAACATTTGATGAGTTCATGTACGCCCAAGTATTAGAGCTCCTCAAGTCATACTCCAGCAGTGTGAAGTGTGTTTTGTTGTTGCACATTGGGGCGAAAAGTCTGACCGCACTGTCCTTGTACTTTTCATACTCCTTAGCAAGCCTTGGAATCCAAAATCTCTTGAATTCAGGATAATCCTCCAAGTAAGCTTTCTGCAAAAACCATTTTAAAACAAAAGTTACAAATGCACAAGTGATTATGTAAGCACAAGTTACTTATAAGTTTTTGGATTCTACAAAAGAAAAACAAGTATGTGTAACTTCAGGTTACACATTATATCTGCATCTGTAATTTCAGGTTACACATTATAACTGTATTTGTAACCTCAGATTACACATGAAAAAACTCTGAGCACGTTATCATAGTCTTACAACACCCACTACACATTATTAATGCAATAAAATTTTAAATATTTCTAAGTACTTACGTATGCTTTTGGCGAGAGGAATATCACTTTCTCATACTTGCTGTTTGAGTTCATCTTTGTTTGCAACCTACTTATGTAGAAATCAATGAACTCAGCCTCCAAGTAGGCTTCTCTGTTGGCAAGTTGTAGCATTAATTCTCCACTTATATTACAGAATTGGCTGCGGTCATCGTTGTACAATATCCAAGCAATGTGTCTACATTAGAAAGAAAGAAACAATTAAATAGCATAACAGAATCAAATAGTAATATACAACGAATCTAAATTTAAACAACAATAACAAAGTAAAGCATGATTTTTGGTTATAGGTATTTTACGATTGGGGATGAGTGTTGAAATATTCAAGCACTTTCTTCTTTTGATCGCCATTAAGCCTTTCAATAACTTCAGAATCTTTGACATCCTTTCTCATTGTGCCGTCATCTTCTTCAGCAGCCTGAGCCATGTTTTCTACTTGTACTTCTGGAACTGCGTCCATTCTTCCTTCTTCAACTTTTGGAACTGCCATTATTGCTTTTTCATTTGCAGTCTTCTTACTATTCTTTGGATTCCTTTCATACTGCTTCAGATGATCTTGATCTATTGTTCTATTCCTCAAAACACGTTTCTGGGCTTCCTTGACTAGTTCTCCAACTGGTTTCGGAGTGTTATCAAGTCCAAGGCTAAAATTTACTCCAGCACTGCCAATGTTCTCCTGAGTTTGAGCTGTGCAACAGCAAAAATAAGCAGCCTCAAAAAAAAAAAAATATTCGCATATGCTTCACTTGTGTAACCTGAAGTTACACTTGCCTTGCATATCATGTGTAACAGAAAGGAACACTTGCATCATACTGCTACACATGCCTTTTACAATGTGTAACCTTAAGTTACACTTGCATTATAAACAAAACATGAACGGAAAAAAAAATCACAACATTTTTCACAAGTAAGAGTGCTTACCACTTGAGCTAGGTTGTGCATTCTCCATCATTTGATCACTATCAAAGCTCAGCTGATTTTGAGTTGTGAAATAATAAAAATTTGGAATCATCAAAAAGAAAATTGCACATGGTAATAATTGTGTAACCTGAAGTTACACTTGCCCTGCCTAGCATGTGTAACTTCAATTTACACTTTCTTTACAAACAAAACATAAAGGGAGAAAAGTAAGGAAAAAGAGAATTAAGTTAGACAAGGAAGAGTGGTTACCGCTAGAGCCAGCTTCTGCATTCTCCATCACTCCAGTTCCATGTTGGCTTTTGTTGATGTTGCGGACAATTTCATTTAGCATTTCAAAATCTTCAACATTCATGTCAGCAGGGATAGCTCCTAGTTGCACCAACCTGTAGGTCTCAGCAATTTCACACGAAGTTGGCGGTGTTGTAGCAGTTATCACCGCAGATTCCTCAAACTGTGTTGAAGCGAAACTGTCTTCAAAAGTCCCCAATGTTGGCTTAGTTGAAGCAGTGATAACCAAACCGTCACCAACAGTTGCAGGTATCTCCTCGTTCACTTTTTCAGTTACATCAGTACCTGCGGCTTTCTCCTGCGCCCCATCTACAACTCCACATTCTGCAGATTTCTTCTGCGCATCATCTGTAACAGTTGTCTCTTCACCAGCTTTCATTTGCGCCTCATCAACAAGACTTGAAGTAGTGGGCTTTCCCTTTGCAGTGGGATTTTTAATCTTTGGAGGAGTCTTGCATGTTGTGACACTCTTCATACTCGAACTGTATGTCCTTAGGGACGTTTTGAGCTCTTCTGCAGCAGTTTGAGCCAGCAGAATTTTTGGTGTATTTCCAGCTGCTAGACTGACACATGAAACTGCACAAGGATTGAATTGATGATGTTAAATTTTTTTAAAACAATTTCAAGAAGTATATATCATGTGTAATCGACAGCTACACATGCATATTACTTGGATACCTAGCATGTGTAACTAGTGTAACCATAAGTTACACATGCATATAACATGTGTAAACAGGGATTACACATCCATATCATCTGTGTACTCGAAAATTACCAAGCATAATTTGGTAACTCTACACATGTCAACTAATATATCATTATCACTATGAAGTTAAAGCATATTATAAATGAACAAGTTACTTACATTCATCATGGAAGGAAGTTTGCGTGTCATCTTTCTCTTTCTCTTGCTCAGTCTGTTTCTCGGACTCTTCTTTTTCATGCTCAGCATCTCCATGCTCAGTACCTCCATCTCCACCATCTCCCTGCTCAGTAGGTCCATGCTCAGTACCTCCATGTCCACCATCTTCATGTTGCATGAACTCTTCCTGTGTCACTTCGTAAGGTTCAATACCCATTGCTCTCATAATTATGCAGCTAAAATTGTGAATCTTGAATTGTTGTGTTCCTTCAAGGTTCCCTTCTGATATCCCTTCTCTGGCAATTCCATACACTTCTTTGAACATTGCTTGATTTTCTTGCAGTTTTTGTTTCAGTTGGCTATTCTCAATTGTCTGCGCTTTCAGCCAACTTTGCAGGTCGTCCTTGCTTGGTACCACGGTTGATATACCTAGATGCTTCTCAAGCTGTGAAAACTCAGCCACAAAGCTAGTAGTTGGCTGCAATTAACATATGGAGAGGTTAAAAAGAGATAGCAAAAACAGTTGAACATTCTAAATATACAAATTTTCAGTTGTATGTGTAACTTAAAGTTACATAAGCACATTTTATATGTGTAACCTATAGTTACACAAATAAATTTAATTCACTGGTGTTATGTTTGCATGTGTAACTATAGGTTACACAAGCACATTTAAATGTGTAACTTCTAGCTACACATGAAAATTTTGATTACATCAAAGTTACATCTAAATTATGTTGGTATTAACATAAATTTACAAAACATAAACCAACAAACACTTACCGAAAACTGTGACATGTCTGTTACAGAAATGTAATCCGAAATCTGGTATAGATCCCACCTTCCAACATGCGGGATATCTTCTTTGTGATTTGCTACTTTCGGGATTGAGCCTTCTGGTGCATGTTCAGCAAACAATATCTGCAACCATATATAAATTTTAATTAGTCAAGCAATTAATATTAAAATATCATGAACGTAACACTAAAAGTGCTGGAATAGAAATTACACACAAGATTTTACCAGTAAGTACTGCACACAAGCCTTCACATTTGCCAAGCAATCAATATTATCATGAATTTCTTCAAACAAGTGCTCGTGTATTAAGTCAGGCCAAGACACCTTGAGCACCGTCTCATATGTTTCAACGATATTAAGATATTTCACGTTCACTCCATTAGCATTTATGTCGCCAAAAAATAATACACAGCATAGATAAAAACCTATCAAACAAACCATATCATTCTCATCATTTTTCTTTCTTTTCCCACTTTTGCTCCTTTTGGTCATAAGTTCTTTTATCTTCTCTAAAATCTTTGTTTTAGTCACTATTATCTGATGTGTTATAGATTTAATGTCGGTGAAGAACTTGCTGTACAAAACATTGTCATTCAAATCCTTATGAGAAAAGTTCTTTAATAGCTTTTGACCCTTTCTACTGCCAATCCTTTGCATGTAAAATAAACCATCCAGCTTTGCCGGTGTAGACTCTATAAAATTATCATCACCAAATTTGAAAGAACAAGGTGTGTCGCAATCCAGATCAAAGCAGTTCAAAAGCTTCAAGACGCCGCTTTTGTTGGTAGTGATTTGTTTGGTTGTACTTGGTACAGCTGGATCATACTCATCGTAATACATCATCACTAGCTTACCGTAAGCAACTCTCAAAATATATCTCTGAGCCCTATCACTCAGTCCTATAGGTTTTATCACCTTTACCAAATCCTTAACGGCGTTCAATGATTGCCTTAATTTTCCTGTACACATCACACACAAAAATTGCGTGAGTCAGTATTTTGTGTACTTATCAAATACACTCCTTTATAACTGCAAAATCAAAATCATGTCACAAACTATGTGTATTTGCCAAGTACACAAACTGATCCATTCTATTATGTGTTGTGTAACCTCAAGTTACACATGCATATGAATCTGTATTTGCTGTGTAACTATAAGTTAATCACACCACACAATCAATATACAAACCATGCTCTATTTCTATAAGATTTTGAATGTGTAACTCTTATTTACACACTCTATTTCTATGAAAATTTACAAGCATATCATGAGATCAGATTTAGTTCATGACATAATCACAAGCAAAATTCAGAATCAAATTTAGTTCATGATATAAAACTAAGCAAAAATCAGAATCAATTTTAGTTCATGACGAGATTGTCCATGTGTAACTTATAGTTACACAGTCAATTGGCAAGTTATTTTTGAGATTTTCAATGTGTAAATTATAGTTACACATACACAGGCATTACATATGATCAAAACATGAGATTCCAAATGTGTAAATTATATTTACACAGCTCCTTGGCAACTCAGCGGCGACATCTTCAAGGTGTAACTTACAGTTATATAGGCTCATTTGTATGTGTAACTTCAAGTTACACACTCAATATACATACCACAATACAGTCAGTGGTTAGATTTTGAATGTGTAACTTAAAGTTACACAGGGCCTTGTTTGTATAGTTCAACATTCAAAGGCATTTTCACTAGCATGATGCCATAACAACACACATACTCTAAAAATTTCACATCTAAGTACCTCTTAAAGCATCTGCTTCAGGGGGATTCCTTCTTCCTTGTGCCATTAGTGTTCACAAATGAAAATTGATTTCTGAATCTGCAGTTGATGTAGTAACAAAATCGAGTTAGTTGATTGCAATTCAACTTAGAGTTTCTAGGGTTTTCAAACTGTCTTATATGTTATATGTCATTTTGCATGTACAAGCATGGAATATTTATCCCATAGATGGATCACTTTTCCTGTATCTTGAACAGATTTTATCTTACAATTCCAGTTAAATTGAAAGTTTCAGTTCAATTTTACACTTACTTTTAGGATCGCAGCCTGTAGATGGGTAAATCAACCGCCAACAAAAGACCACCTTCAGTAAAAACAAGTGTTTGACGTGTCCTACATTTTAAATCCACTAAATCAAATTAATCAGAAAAAATAGTTAGTTGTTTGATCTGTTATCTGAATCAAAAAAAATCTCTGAAAGAAAAAACGAAAACAGATGCAAAACCTACCTTCGTATTCTTCTTCTTTCGTCTTCTTTCTTTGTCTTGTTCTTTGATAAAAAAACGACTGAATCAAACAACGAATAACATATCAAATAACAGATCGAAGATAAAAATAACAGATCAAATTAATAAAATAACAGATCGAAAATAGATCAAATAACAAATCGAGAATGAATCAAAAAACGAATGAAACGAAGAGAATGAATCAAAAAATGAAAGTAAATACAAAAGGAGAAGATAGAAGATAAAAGTAGAATGATTCAAACCTCTCTTTCTTCTTGGTTCTTCGTCTTCTTCTTCTTCTTCTTCTTCTTTGGATTTGAAAATTTTTGGATCTGAAATTTTTTTCTCTCTAAAACTGTCGAATGTGGTGGTTGTGAGGAAAATGGTAGGTCCTATCATATAAATACGAAAGGTTAATATGGTCATTTCGACCTGTATTAAAATTTATTTTTAATTCGGGGCCTGATTTTAAAACTCTTTTAACTAGGGGCCTCATATTATGGGTTATCCATGGGTGGGGCCTTAGCCTAATTTTATCTTATTTGTTAATTTGTTTTTTATTTTCTCTTGTCTCAAAATATATATATATATATATATTCATTGCATCATATTTTAATTTGTTTAGTTCATTTTTAGTTTTGTTTTCTTTCAATAAAGCCAATGGAAAGAAGGAACATCTATAGTAAAGTTTCAAGCAACAAGGAATTAGAGGAAAGAATCACATTGTCAAGACCGAAGACGAAGATGAAGACAAGGATTGAAGACCGAAGACGTTTTTATGGATGCTGTGAGAGTGGTGCTAACTGTACGTCGAACGTATAACGAGGTAAGTAAGCATATTCCCACCTTCGTTAAGTGGTTGATTTCCCTTTTCTTAGAGATCGTCAGAAAAAAAGGGTTTTTCAAAATGAATAAAATATGTGGGTTTTCAAAATAATTCGGAGGGTTTTTTCCTTCCTACCATTCAAGGTGTCGCAGGATTCTTTCTTCATTCCTACTTGGACACATGTGTGACCCATAAAAAAGATGTTTATTATTGAGAGCAATTTCGTAAAACCCTTTCATGTGAGGCAGAGTCGAGACCTACGAACCCGAATTTCTTTCGATAAGGGATAGTTATTTCTCTCTCAACTTTTAAGGATGAGATTGTGTTCATATATGTGTCTAATTTCTTATTACTAGTGTGCAGAATCTCTATGTCTTCTTAGCGCGTTGGATGCTATCATTTCGGAGAACTTTTAAGTTGGAAAGTAGGTTTTGTGGGTATATCTCTAGTAAATCCTCACGACACTAAAACTCATCCACTAGGGACACCTAGGGGTTCAAAGGCTTGTTATACATGCTAAGTGTGACCGTATCTTCAACGAGATGGAGTTGTTGTAATCTAGTTTAGTTTGATTTGCTCAAGGACTAGCAAAGTATAAGTGTGGGGGAATTTGATAGGTGTTGTAAACACCTTGTTATTTATCTATTGTTTATGCCTTCTTTGATATTTTTCGTGTAAATTATGTATCTTATGTTTACTTTAAAGCTTTTAGGTACTTTGGAGTCATTTGAAGAGAAAGAAGAACAAATCTCCCATTTGGAGCAAGTAGGGAGAAAATGTCATTTCCTATACGACTGTTACTAGGAGCGAATCTGAGCCAAACCAATCCATCGATACGAGATAACTACTACAGCTTAGTCTAGAGAAGCAAGGCAAAGACATTATTGGAGGCCATTATTTAGTGAGTGGGTGTCTAGTTACATCTTTGGTTACCTCATATCTATTTTATCCGTGTGGATATATCCACATTCATTTCCTACGACAACCCTAGAATTCAGAGTTTCCCTCTTCTCATTATTGTTGGTTAGAGAACACATGGCTGTTGTCGTAAAGTCTGAGAAACGGTGAATCAAATGAGAAGAATTTGTTGTTGCTAAAGTTAGGGTTCTCTGCTGCATATGGAGAATGATATGGAGATCAATTAATGGGTTTGTTTGCTGTCGAAAGGGTTTATCAAAGATTATATTTGGTGATTTTGGAATCGATTTGGTTGAACTTGGTGGTGCAGTTCAAAGCAGAGATGGGTGATGATGAAATTCAATGGAGTAATTCGAGTTTTAAGGATTAGGAAGAGTGGGTTGTTTGAATTAATTTGATGATTTACAGCAAAATAGAAGCTAGGGTTTGATGAAATGGAAGATTGAGATAGTGATGATGTTCATCTGTTGCTGAATTGAAGATAAAAAGGGATCTGATGTTGATTGAATCATCGACTATGGAAGATGGGGTTTGAATCTGGTGATGCAGCTGCGGTACTGAACTCATAGAGGAGATGGCCAGGTGGTTTATGTGGGTTATGTTGATGGCTCACAACTATCTAGATGAGTGCTAGGATAGGGATGGAACTGAAGCTGCAGAATGGAAATGATGGAGTTGGTGGTTGAGCAGTTGCAACTACAGTTGATGCAGTTAGAGCCGTGGAGTTGGTTGTGAACATTGCAGGGAGTAATGAATGGTGAACTGAGATGGTTGAGTTTTAGTTTCTGGTGATTGTCATGGGCCTTGTTTGAATGTTTAGAAGCAGTTCTCAAGGAGATTAAAGGAAGGAATAGTGATTTAGTTGGGTAATAGCAGTAAAGAAGATGCAGGTTGACCTCATAGTGATGCTGATAGAGATTGTGAAGTTGCAACAGATGGATAAGCATTACAGAGTTTATCAGGGGGAAGATTTGGTTTGCATTTAAGTGGATTTGTGAAGATTAGTTGAGAGATTCAACAGAGGGTTCTGGTACTGAGATTGGAGGAGAATGGTTGATGATGTTAGTATCAGATTCTGGGTGATGGTGGTTATAACTGATGGTATCGGCTATGAGAATATAAGCTGAGTATGGAAGAGAAAAATGGAACTGCAGGGACCGTAAAGAGGTGCAATAGCTGGAGTTAAATGAATTTATGAATTACAGAGAAATGGCGAGAGCCAGTGTGTTTTGTTGTCGACAATGGGATTTGTGGTGTGAGTTTCAGGGAATGATTGAAAAATCTGATAGTTTTGGTTTGTAATGGTGTTGGTTGGAGGTTCTTCGAGAAGGATGATGTCAAGGATGAGCTAGTAATGGAATGGTTTGTGTGGGATGAACTGAACTGAAGGTGATGGATTGATCTGAAATTGCAGTTGTCTAAGTTTACAGCCAACAAGGAATTGCAGGGATCTGATGCTACTATGAAGTGCAGCTGGAGTTGTGGGTATATGATGCAGTTGAGTATTGCAGGTGAACTTGAGCTGGTGGTTTTGGTGGAGAGTTAGATGGGTATTTGAGAAGGAGTTGCAAGTGGAATTGGTTTTGGTGTTGTTGCAGTGGTGTGCTTGCTGAGGTTGGCATAACATGGGAGAAATGAATGCATTGCGGCTAGGTATTGCAGTCAAGAGCAACTGAGTGTTGGAGGATAAGAAAGCCTGAGTAGATTGAGCTGATGATTGCAACTGAGATGGATAATGGGTAATGAAGCTGCAGTTCAAGGAGTTGTTTGTGTATGGATACTGAGATGGTTTCAAGTGTGTTACAACAAGCTGGATGAAGCTGTACAAATTGAGAAGAAGATTGAACTAAAGGGATTTGGTGGAATGATGGTATTGAAGATTGAGCTGAAATGAGATAGTTGAGATGGAATGCAGGTAATGGAAGTGAAAGAAGCAGCTAATGTTGAATTGGAGAAAGTGGTAGAGCCAAGATGGCTGCAAAATTATGCATAACCAAGATGGCTGGCCAAGGAGCTGTTATGCACAATGATTGCGCAGCATAAGATATGGCATGTGCAATGGCCTGGCCTAACCAACTTGGCCGAGTCAGATAGCTGAATCGGTATTGACTCGCCTTGACTCAGTGAGCTTGACCGGACTGACTCGTTTGACCGGTGACCTGGTGGACTTTTCCGGTCACCTGAGCTATCTCTCCGACTACTTTCCCGTCAAACTTCCGGCACTGACACAAGTTTTCCGGCGCCAATTATGAACATATTTTCATTTGGGTGCTCCTCACATATAGGCTTGGTGGACATCTTGTTATTGGATTTTTGGAGATTGGACCTAATCTTAGAAGTTGGAGAAAAGCTACAAAAATGATAAGTTTTCCACAACTTTGGATATGACGTATTACATTACTACTTGGAGTTTTGGAGAGCGGCGACTAGGGTTTGCTTTTATTTATTTTTCATCTTCTTGATTTTATTATTGATTATGATTATGATGAACTCAAAAGCTATGAGTAGCTAAACACATATTATTAGTTATGGGATAAAGTGGATTTCACAAATGATATTTGATTCAATGAATTAGTTTTGTCTCAACTTTATTGTTTATGATTCATGGTTTATATTGTCATATGATTTGATTGTTTGTTTGGTTGAGTCCGGAATCAATCCGATTTATCCCTGATTAAGGTTTTCAATACGAAAAAATTGTTTATCCCTGATTCTAAGTAGCATAATTGTGGGTAGTGCTTGTAGTGATATATCCTACTAGTCACAAGTGAATCATAACTTTTGTTAAAACGGATTAATGCTTTTACACGTTCGTTTACACTTTAGGTTGCTTTCTAAGTAGAATTCATTTATGCATCTTTTAATGTGTTTGTGATAAAATCATGGAATTAGAGGGATATACTTGCGATCAAGGTATCCTAGGACTTTTAATAAATGAGAGATTAAAATACCAATTCTAGTCATTGATGAAAATACATGTTTGTGAATGATACTATCCCATGACCAATATCTTCCTCTTATTGATTATTTTCATATTTTATTGCATTGAAAAACAAAAATTCCCCCATTGATTACTAAGAAACTAAAATTTTATAACAACAAAAGCCTCTATGTGAGAACGAGCTCTTTCTTACCACGTACTTCATTTATATTTAGTAGAGTGAGAAAGTGAAATTATTTTTGACGCATACGACAGCGATCAACACACACTCCGCTTGATGCATAAACTATAAGCCAAAACAAGGGACAAATGCACCAACAGAACTTAGCTTTAAACTAGGTCGTAACCTTTTATTTATTGCACACTTAGGGTTACACACTTTTATTGTTTCGGATTACCAATCCCTTCACAAGATGAGGCTTATATAGCCTTACAAAAGCTATGTACAAGTAACTGTCAGGCAATTACAAAAATTTACTTTATGCTAGGCAGTTAGCCAACTGTGCCAAATGACGCCAACCCACTCTAAAGCTAAACAAACAAGTCCTAGCCTTAAATTATGCATAAAGCAACTCAACTTCCGTGTAACCAACTCTAAAACTGTCAAGGCCATGTGCCCGACACATGTCATCTCGCCTCTTGCACAATGATTGCGTATGCCAGCCAACGTAGCGCCATCACCGCTGAACATCATTCTCCCAATGATGCAAGTGTGCTAATGCAAGTCTTGCTTGCATGCCTGTACGCCTCATGCATATAGTTCTCTTGCCAAACTCATTTGGCATCTCTTGATACTAATCTCGCGTCATTGGCCATGTCCAAACCCTGTTTGGCACATGTCATTGTCTAGCTGCAACTCAGACATGCACTCCGCACATCTGACACTTTGACCAAGCCACTGATAATGCACCACAGTGTCGCATTTTCACTCGGCCACTTGACAGCCATGTCATAGTAGCCATTATCCTGGTTACAAAAACCAAGAAAAATCTTCCAAAAAACGCATCCAAGGAAATAAGTCAAATGAATATTAACAGGAGGTCAAAGATCGTCCATCATTGAATTGTTTATGAAATTTTTATTGTCAAAGTTTATATATATGAGAAACAATTCCAATTTTTGGTGCCACCTAGCTTCATATTTTGGTTTTTTGGTCTTTTACCTAAAAACATTTGATAACAACATCACATTTCTCGCTCCTTAGAGCAAGGAAATGCGGTGGAAAATGAGAAAATGTTCCTATTGCCACCCCTTCGGTATGCTCAAATGTGTAAAAAGGATGGAGCATTTTCCCATTGAATCTCAAGTTCAGATCAGTTCAACTTGGGACGATCGGCTTAACCTCATTCGTTGACCCACCCTTTTGATGATGCTCTGTCCTCGGAAAGAAGTAGGCATTCCATTACCTAGCTGTTGAAGCCAAAGCGTCAAATCGAAGCCAACGACAGCCGTTGCTCGGTCGATCCAAAAGTTGCCAGGTCCATTTTGAGGCATGCACATTGACACCACCCCTGGCCCTGGATAACAAGATCACACAGATGAAGATGACAGGGGAGATCTTACTAGGATGGCATTAAATGGAATGACTAGACTGTCATTGAACCAAGTGCCTCTTTTGTTTTCTTACTGGGAAAAATGTACGAAAAAATGTCATCAAACGGTACACACCATCCCCAAAACAGAATGGGTAGCGATATCAATCCTTACGCAACGCCAAATCTTGACTTACGTGCCGCTGAAAATCTAGAAACTCTTATCTGGACTCCGCATAAACATCTTACCCGTCATTTACGTCTAGTAGGGCCCACATTTCGTTAAACGACACGTCAACAGATAACACTCCTCTACAGCTCGCCACGTAATCCTAAATTTCCATCTTTATAAAAGGACGGTAGACCAAAACACAAGAAAATAAAAGAAAAAATTTAGAGTAATTGAAATGCGTCCACAGGCAACAACTCCGGTTCCGTTATCCGGCGCCAGCAACGGTTCTTCTCCAACTGATCGGAGATTAAATACTCTCATCAGACATATCGGAGATACATCAATGGAATCTCAAAACTCTAATTCAAATATCTCAATGTCTACTACTGCTTCTTATGGTGATTCTGTTTTTGCTCACATTGTTCAAGCTCCTGAAGATCCAATTTTAGGGGTAATAATAAGCAGGTTCAATTTCTTCATTTTGATATATTATTATCTTTTCGATTGATTTTAATTTTTTGTTAAAAACAGGTTACTGTTGCTTATAATAAAGATCCAAGTCCAATTAAGTTGAATTTAGGAGTTGGAGCTTATCGAACTGAGGTAAAAAAAAAACAAACGAAAATCTTCGTTTTAATCAGTTTTTTCCTTTGTTTTTGGTTGATTTTGATTATGTGATTTTGATGGATAAATAGGAAGGAAAGCCACTTGTATTGAATGTTGTAAGAAAAGCTGAACAGATATTAGTTAATGACAGGTAACTGTTTTTTTGATTAATTGATTAGATAGATAATGTACTAGTTGTCTATAAAATTAGTGATGCTTATTATTAGGGATTGAAAACTTCATTTGTTTGACATTTTAGGTCTCGTGTGAAAGAGTATCTTCCTATTACTGGATTGGCAGAATTTAACAAATTGAGTGCCAAGCTCATTTTTGGTGCTGAAAGGTTAGTAAAGTTATACAATGTCTTCGCTTTTTCTATTGTAGTTATTTATTGGTTAGATTTCAAAATTTAATGCTGTTTCGTTTGCTGTAGTTGGTAAAGTGCGAAGTCGAATAGAATTGTGGTTTTGAAAGTTTGTATAAACATGATGAAATTGGTTACGATAGACTATGTTTATGTTTAGTCAAGTGTAAATTGTTTGTGGTATCAGGATCTATGATAGTCTTGAGTTGCCTTAATTTTGAAGAAGTTGTTTGTGTCTTTTAAGTCAAGTTTTGCCCAGGTTCATTTTCAGTGGAAGACAAATAACTTACTATTTTAATGTGATTATAGAGGCTCGTGTCAAGATCATATTAGAAAAGCTTGAGTAGACATGATTTTTTTCAACAAGACTACGGAAATTATCTCAGATGTCATTCTACACTCAATTCTATTTTCTTAAAAATTTAGTACATCTCCCCAAACAATTTTATCTAATGTCACTAAAAATCTCTGCTCTATGAATATGTCCCTCTCCATTTCGTTCATTCTTGTGAGAGTCCCATCAGTTTACAATTTTACTTGGTGAGTTCCTTAGCTGAATGCAGTCTTCTTCTTTTTTTGTTAAACAGCCCTGCTATCCGCGAGAACAGGATTACTACTGTCCAATGCTTGTCTGGCACTGGCTCGCTGAGGGTGGGAGGTGAGTTTCTTGCAAGACATTACCATCAGGTACAGGAAAACACTTCATTTTGCTGCACTGTTTAATTGCTTAGCACTGTTATAAGGAGACAAGTTTGACATAATTATCTTTTTGTTTCTTTGCAGCGAACAATATATATTCCACAGCCAACATGGGGGAACCATATCAAAGTATTCCAATTGGCAGGGTTGTCTGTGAAATATTATCGCTACTATGACCCAAAAACACGTGGATTGGACTTCCAAGGTTTTTTTTTCTTGTCTTTGCTTGAATTTTTATACCCCTTCTCATACATTAGTCAGTGCAAATTAGGAATCCCACATTCAACATGCTTAAGAAGAGCCAGCCTTGTAGGTAGTGGAGGATAGAGTTGTTGATGATAAGCATTGCCAATTACATGTCCAAAGTTGAATGTGAGAATCCTCTGTACCATATCTTCTATCTTTGTTAACAGGATAGTCTCAGCAGTTAGTTATTTATCATTCACCTCCTATATTACATCACTTCAATCAGAAATAGTATTAGACACAACGATACAACGTCTCAGTCCATGCTAAAATTTGTGGTGATTGCTTATTTCGTGGTCCATATTTATGCCTAGTTGATCTCTCTATTTTGAATTTTCTCAATCTTCTGAATCCCGTGGACATTTTATTCCCACTTTTATTATCTTCATGTGAATGATATCTCCTTAACATTGTGTAATAGGTTTGCTGGGGGATCTCTCTTCTGCTCCATCAGGAGCCATAGTTCTTCTTCATGCGTGTGCTCATAACCCTACTGGGGTAGATCCAACCCTTGAACAGTGGGAACAGATCAGAAAGTTAATGAGATCAAAAGCTCTATTGCCTTTCTTTGACAGTGCTTACCAGGTATTAATCAACAAATGAGTAATGGATGTTTCTAATTTAGATAAATATGTAATTCCAATGAACTGGGTTTGCTAATGAGTACTCTATTGAACTTTTAGGGGTTTGCAAGTGGAAGCCTGGATAAAGATGCGCAGCCCATTCGGATGTTTGTATCAGATGGGGGCGAATGTTTTGCTGCTCAGAGTTATGCAAAGAACATGGGGCTATATGGAGAACGTGTTGGGGCTCTCAGCATTGTAAGTTCTTTGACCACCTCAAACGCAGAAGATACTTGAACTCTTTCAAAATAAAAAACTGTTTATACTTTAGGCCTGTCACGTTACTCTCCCGGAACATGAACATTGTTCACTGACATGGTTGGGTGTCGAATGAACTTCTTTACCATTTGTTGTACTACTGCTGATCATTACATCTTCTTTACAAAACAAAATTGCCAGTTGATAGTCACATTTCATTGATCTCCAAATTTTTAGTTCCGTGCATTATCTTACTTGGATATATGGTAAGTTATGGAATTATTAGAAAGAAGATTTTGAGAAGCATATTATATGTATTTAAAACCCATTGTGCCAAACTTCAATTTGGTTTTTTATGAATTCATTCGATCAATGCTGCTGAATGAATGCTTCTGAAGGATTTTTTGTTTACCAAGTTACTCCTTGAATACTAGGAAGAAAGCCAGTGGCGAACGAGTCATCTTTGGGAACAGATTGACGAATCTGCACTTGCATATATCAAATATTTTTTCAAACATGGATCAACTTGGACTCTAAACTGGCAGTAGATCCCAACATATTAATATGCAAAAAACATTACATATGATAGTTCATTCTTATTAATGCCTCTTATTATGCTTATAATTATTCTTACTTAGGCTTGTTAAGTGTCTCCAATGTTTTAACAACACAGATTTAGTCATTATGTTGTTAGTCTCATATTATTTAGGAAGAGTCACAGATGACTATCTCTGTACACATTGAAAACTGGAAGGCTGTACCAAGAATTATGAAAATGGAAATAAGTAGTAGATTTTTTAAAAACTATGTGTAAAGTCTGTGGCACATTATTATGTTGAAATATGATGGCATTTTAGGTCGATTTTGGATAGGCACAGGTAGAGGTATTTGGCAACAGGGTGCATAGAGCACTCTTACTTCTTCTTTTATCTTCATGATTTCTTATCTTTAGTGCATTCTATAAAGTGTTGGTCCATTTATTATGGCAAAATTCGCGATCTATTTCAAAAAATCCATTTCCAAGACTTTAGTCTCACACAACATTGACATGGAATCATAAAATCTGTCTGGAGAAATTTTAACTTGTTAAGTAGTATCATTATTCTATTTACAAGTCTTCCTGTTTATGTGAGAACCTTTGAACTTGTGTGGGTTGTAGGTTTGCAAATCATCGGATGTGGCTAGCAGAGTTGAAAGTCAGCTGAAACTTGTTATTAGGCCTATGTATTCAAATCCTCCAGTGCATGGCCCATCTATTGTGGCTACGATTCTGAAAGATAGGTAATAAATGCACCCACCAGCTTTGAAGACTCTTGGGCATAGAAATTAATATATTATAATGTTATTTGATAGTTTGGAAATAGAGCCCTTTCTTTCTGTTTTTGAAGGCTAGACTAGACTAGACTAGACTGATTATGGAACTAGGTGACATTACTCATTAAGGAACAACTAATCTCTAAATATTGAAACAAAATAAAACGGATTTGTTTTGACTGTTAACTGAATCATATTCTAACATGATGCATTTTACAGAGAGTTGTACAATGAGTGGACTCTGGAGCTGAAAGCTATGGCTGACAGAATTATAAGTATGCGTCAACAACTATTTGATGCATTACGCGCAAGAGGTAAAGCAGTAACCCAACGATGTCTCACCTTCTTGACATAGACCATATAGGCATTTAGGTGTTGAACTTGATTGGTAATATTTTTACCTAAAAAGCTTCCAATAAAGACGACCCTGTATCTCAAGCGCAGTGTCCAGAAATCTCTGTGATCTGGATAAAATCTTAATAGTAGATATCGATTTAACTTCTAATGTGTGAGATGTTATTGTTGGTTACTGTTAAGCAGGTACACCAGGTGATTGGAGTCACATTATTAAACAAATTGGGATGTTTACTTTCACTGGCTTGAATAAAGAGCAGGTTGCTTTCATGACTAGAGAATATCACATCTACATGACTTCTGATGGGTAAATATCTCTATGCTCACTTCATATAACAGTTTCCCAGTCAATACACAGGATTTACACGGGCTATTCTTCACAGTCCTATGTGCTTACAGTTCTGCTCGTATTTTTTGTGTGGTTCTTTTCTGGTTTTACTTTCTTTGTTTCATTTCTCGAAACATGAATTGTAAAAGATGTCTCTATGTCATACAGGAGAATCAGCATGGCAGGTTTAAGTTCAAGGACGGTGCCTCACCTTGCGGATGCTATCCATGCTGCTGTGACCCGTATGGGTTGAGCAAAAGTTAATAGCAAAGTGTTGGATGCCTTTTTGAGGTTCCCTTTCTTTTATCACTTATTATCTGTTGTAATAAAAACAGCTCAGCAATTAGGGATGAGAGCTATTTCTAATTCGATTAATTTGCAGCTGAGATACTTGCCTATCTTTTATAGAAGGGGTTTTTGAGTTTACCCCCCTAAATGAATTAGTGATTTAGCTTCCCCCTTAGAGCAACTGCAGCGTTGAGGATCTATATTGCCAAATTGCTATCTCAAATATGGCATTTGATTTGAAAATTTTGTTGGGTGGCGTACTGGCACACCAAATTCTCATAAAGAACGTAGTTTAAAAATGCCTCTGTATGTAAACGTAAGTATTAACTCTTTGTGACTTACACGCGTTTTATAAAAGCGTTATAGTTTAACGCAGTTGAAAATTCCGTGTTGACTTAAACGTGATCTAATACTGCGTCTAGAGGTGAGACGTAATTTATAAAAGCGTTATATTAAACGAATTTTAAAAGACCGTTTTTCTGAGACGCGTTTTTAAACTGCTTTTGGCAGATGACGCAGTTTATAAGAACGTTTAGAGAAACGCAGTTAATAATTACGTCAAGAGGGTCCGCTCACAATATCTTCAAGGAACTGCTCTCTCTCTCCTAATTTTCCTCTTAAACTTGCCCAAACAGTTTTGCTTGATTCTCCAAATTTCTTCATCGATTAATCTTGATTTGTTTGGTATGATCTGATTTTTCAGATCTGCCAGGCATATCAGATAATTGTATGTAAATTATAAATAAAAAAACCCATCGTTTTCTAAGCGATTTTAGGTTTTAGGTTTTAGTTTTTTCAATAATCAAACATCAATGGCATGTAGTTCTTGCCATTTAGATGTTTTCTTATCGCTAGTGGCTTATATCGGCTACATAGTTGTTTTCATATATGTATTTACAGCGATCTTTTATATATTCTATAGAAAATGGTTCAACTCAACCAGATCAAATATTCATGGGCATTAGTATTCTTCCACAAGATGTTCTACAAATAGATTGGTACGATTCAATGCAATTTCTCGTGGGAGCGCCTCCATTAATACCGTGAAGTTACATTTCATGAATTGGAATAAGTTTCGTTTGGATACCCAATCCCATATAGAAGTTGTTAATAAGGCTCGATTATTAAGTTGGCTTGGAGATTTCTAGAAAACAAAATTCGCTTGGGCTAAAATCTTTGATGCAAAATATTTTCAAGGGCAATCTTTCTCGATTGTTTATGCAAGCAAGAAAGGATTTTCAGATGGAAATAGGTTTAACGGAGGTTAGAATTTCACTTGAAAAGAAAATGTTCTGGCATATAGCAACGGCAAGTGTTAGTCAAATTCTTCAAAAGAAAACGATGGGTATTCATGCACGTATTCCTAAAGTTGAACAAGATTATGATCAAAATGATGCAATTATTGTTAATCAAGACTGGATCGCTCCAGTTTCTTTCATTGCAGAAGCAAAAGCCTTTGCTCTAGGATTAGAATTGGCGGAAAGGCTTATTGGTAGACTGACTATCGAAGGTGATGCTGCTAGTGTTACAAAAGCGATTCTAGGAGATCAGAAAGATATTCCATGGAGTATTTTCTCACTAGTTTTGCAAATTAAAAAAATCAGTATTAAGTTCCAAGAAGTTAGGTTTGTTTATGTTCCAAAAAATGTAAATTGTGTAACTCATAACTTTTTCCAATATGCAATGTATGAGAATGTATCTGGATGGTGGGATTCTCAATCTCCACATGATTGTATTTCTTCAAACCTCAATTTGAATGAGGTAGTTTAATAAAATGTTCTCTGGGGCTTCTCTAGCCCCTTGTTCCTTCAAAAAAAAAAGTTAATAATTACGTGAGACATGAACGGTTTTTAAAAGATCTTTTTTTTTGTTGTAAACGGGGTTTAAATCTGCATTTATCATTAAGGTTTTTAAAAAATCGTTTAACCCAAACGGCTTTATAAAATACATTTAGGAGGAGATTCCTTCACCCAAACGGTGTTATAAACTGCTTTTTCTTAGACGCTTTTTAAAAACCCGTATAGTGTAAACAGATTTATAAATGTTATAAACTATTGTTTATTTACTAAGATGTCCTTCGTGTCTAAGTTTAGGGTTTACATATCTTGGACACCAAGTCTTCTATCTATATAAATAGAGGCCTAATCTCTTGTACTCTATACACATTAATAAGAATTTTTTTTCTCTCTTCTTCCCTTCTACTTTGTGTCTGTTTCTCTCCTTCTCTAGTTTACAACACGTTATCATGCACGTTGCTCGGAGCCAAATGGAATCAAGGATGCGTGTCGAATACCGAAGATTATAAGCAAAACTTATAAGATTAACCGCATCTCTCATACCTCCTTTTTCTTTTCGATTTCTTTTCCTTTATTAACGAAATCCTAATTTGTTTTTTTATTGGTTTTATAGGTTTGATACGTACGTATGAAATCTCATACAACAAATTGTCGGTTGATTAATGGCAGACTATGAATGATTTTCCATATAATCAACTCAAGCAGGTAACTAGGACATATGGTTCCTCTAACAAAAATAAGATTTAAAAATTCTTTATGATTTATCTGTATTCAGTTTACTCTTATATCAATGCTCCTCTATGCATTAATATTTTATTATGGATATTTATTATGTACTGATGATCAAGGTGATTCGTCTCATATGACTCTAACTTGATTTTAAAATTCTTTTTCAATTCCCTTGAGAAAAAAGAAGAGAATTAACTATCTATTACTAAAATAGTGTCTCGATCCTTGATGGATCATGAGATTAATTTTCATCAATCATTTTTTTTGATTTAAATAACCATTTAGAGTTTGTTAGTGTTATTTTTCATCAATCTTGGATGGGTGTCATATTACGATGTTTATTTTTATTTTATATATGAAACCATCTATCAACTCTAAGTTGGATTTTTTATGCGTTGACAAACTGAACTCGTATAAATCAATTGATATTGATTTTTTTCCTCCAATATCATTTTCCATAAGATGGGAGAAAATAGAACGACATATTTTCTGAATTTTTCCATGATGGTGTATTTTCTCCATCAATTCTAAAAGCATTTTATGGAGCATGGGTGATAAACTTTGTTGAATAAGTGGATTTTTTTTTCTCTTATTTATCTCGTAGAGACAATAAAATCCATTAATGGTCTACAATTTCTATTCCTTTCATGAAATTGTAATTATCAAAAATTGATGTTTTCTTTTTTTTCTATTTTTTTTTTCATAGAGAAAATAAAAGAAAAAAAAAATCCATCGAAAGATGGTTTACGGTTTCTATTTTCTTTAATGAAAATGTAATCACCAAAAATTGGTGTTACCAAAATCTAATTACTTTTATGGTAAAAAAAATCATGTGCATGGTTGAAAAACCTCCGGCCAATTAATATTGGTATCTTTGTCCATTGGACAATGATCATGTGATTTGCATTTGGTTTCTATTCTTTACAGAAACCACTCTTTTACCACAAAACTGATTTTTCATAACAAACGACATTTTTTTCTCCGGTCGTTGATACAATTTTGGTATATCGTTTTACCAATTGATATTAGTTTTCTCTATAAATTCTCTATAATGAGATGTAAAATTGGCACTCTAAGAATTTTTTTAGCCAATTTTGGTTATTGATTTCTATTTCTTTAAAGAAATCTTCGTAAACCAAAAGTAGATTTTTCTTTACAAAGAATACGATAATTTTTTTTATTTTTCTCAAAAGAAATTGGAATTAGATTTCTCTATGGATCCTAAAAGGATGAGATTGGTTATTACGTATTCACAATTGCAAACATCAATGAGATGGAGAATTGCTACGTTCCTAAGGGATATTTAGCAATATTTAGTTCTCTTCCTTGTATTATTCTCCAAAATTTGAAAATTTTCCACTTGTAATTGGAATTGGACGCTAAAGATCAAGGGGTGCGCACCCGGCTTGTTAGCCAATATTATTAGTCCTTGTAGTGACTATATTGATCTTAATTTGATTTTCTTTTGATAAAGAATGTGTCTATAATTTAATTCTAAAGTGAATGATTATTTTTCCAGTAACCAATAAAATCCATGGTTGATCTTTAATTTGGATGAACTACAAAAACAAATTGGACATTTTTTATGGCTTTTGAAATCAATATCTATTGTCCAACGTGGTTTTCTTAAAATCCAGAAATTATTATAAGTATATGTCTCGAATTAATCGGATAATACTTTACGAAACTTGAAGTTTTCGTATATGAGATGAAAAAGATTTTTCGCCATAATCAGGGGGAGACTATACACTATCAGAAGCTTGTGTAATTAACTTAAATGTTATATCAATTTCTCTCCTATCAAAATCAAATCGATGTACGCTGTCATTATATGATTGGCGTGAAATTTCTCATTTTGCTTTTATTTAAGTTTTTGCCTCTTAAGAGGAAATCCAGTCACATTTAGCAGATAAGTAGTGTTCTATAAGAGGCTACAGGTAGTGCTCCAATTGAGTGTACCAAATTCACATTCTCAATTATATAATCTTCTCACTTGAATATGAGGAGATTATAATATCTGCGGACACTGGTACCAGTAATTGATTGAATTTACACTTGAGAATTGTGTTGGCTTATAGCAAGCTAAATAATTGTCGAATATTCATTTAAAGTAGCTACTGAAATAAATGATGGTGGTTGTGAACCCCTCTGCAGAGAAATATCGACATATGTGATTGGTTGGCATACAATCCAAATTAAATTGGATTAATTTCTCAATTAACGCAATTTTTGGATCCAAAACTTAAAACTTTAAAAATGCCAAGCCTATAAATTACAGGCTAGTGTAGTCATAATGCGTTATACGAGAAAATTTTCGTTGTAAAAAAGAGTTAAGGGTTTCATTTTTGCTCATACCCTAGGATTGATTCATTAATTGTTCTCTTTACAATGCACTTGGCATGGTAGTCCTTGAAGGACTCATATTGCATTTACACAAGAAATGTGATTGCGAACATATTCAAATTTGTAATCCTTATAGGATTCAAATTATATTCAGACAGCCACTTGACTCGATTATGTCAGGTTTAACAATCCTTTATGTGTTTTTAGAAATTTGGTACAAGACCAAAAATACGGATTAATTAGTTGATGATATCAACTTTATAGGTCTCTTGAGAAATACTTAAAAACACAAAATCCACGCTTTAGCAGCATAAATTCTATTTTTTCTCCTTTTCTTTCTTAAATTTGCAGTTAGAATTAAGCTAGCATAAACTCGTCTTTAAGATAGACTAGAGTTATTATTTTGATGCTTATTTTTTGAAAAACTCATATAGTTGGGTTAGCATCTATAACACGTCAAAATTTGTACTCTTTTTCCTTCATTTCAGGTTTTATACCACGTGGTTTTCCTGACATGGTTTTAACGAGGCAACATCTTGTTGACGTTTAATTATTTTATATTATTTAAAATGTTGATATTTGCGCTCTTTTTCCTTTTTCCTTTGTCCAATTTGTTTTTTTCCCCCATTGGGTTTTACTGGCAAGATTTTTAGTGAGGCAGTTTAATTCAACATGGCGGTCATCCAAGGGGGAGTTGTATGAATTTTGGTTATTTTGTGGATTCCCACCATTAACTAGGTCATTTTGTTAGACCACATCAACATAACCATCTCCTATGAATTTGGATATCATTCCGATTCGCATAAGGTATGACCACAAATTCAGTTTTCTTCACTTATTGTAATTTATCTACATCTTGGATCTATGTTGAAGGAACTACATCAACAACTTCTGCAAATCATCTCGGGAAGCTAGAAATCCATGACACAAATTCTCAATGTGTTGAAGAATAATGTGGACTCCGCAAAAGTATTAATCGAAGGCATTACTGCTTGTGCAATACAAATAAAGACTTCATCAAACTATCCGACATCTTCATGAAAGCACAATCCTCTTCTGCATTCAAGAAATTGGTTCTTCAAAATTGGAAAGTCTCGACTCAAAGATTTGCACGCCAAGATTTAGCTGAAGTATTTATCAGGGGGAGCGCCATCATCAAATTAAGGTGCATTCAATGGACTTTATCGCGTTGTTCTCTTTTTCCTTCGTCAAGGTTTTGTCCCACTGGGTTTTCCTTTTCAAGGTTTTAATGAGGCAACATATGCGTGTCCAACACTGTCTGAGTTTTTACATGCTTATGCAATTTCAGTTTTTTCTCTTTTGAGTTTTCCTGGTATGCTTGTAATGACTTAGCCACAGTGGTCATCAGGGGGAGTGTTATAAACTATTGTTTATTTACTAAGATGTCCTTCGTGTCTAAGTTTAGGGTTTACATATCTTGGACACCAAGTCTTCTATCTATATAAATAGAGGCCTAATCTCTTGTACTCTATACACATTAATAAGAATTTCTTTCTCTCTTCTTCCCTTCTACTTTGTGTCTGTTTCTCTCCTTATCTAGTTTACAACAATAAGCACATTTTAGTAGTAAACGCGCTTTATAAATGCGTACAATAAAGACATCTCTGCCGTCTAAAAACTAGGTTTAATCTTGACCCTCCCTTAATTTGAGCAATTAAAAAACACGTGGCAAACCCTTTACATCTTCACACCTCGTCTTTTCCGTTTTTAGTTCTACACCATCAGCACAAAGCAAACCACTCTACAACAGCTGTAGATACACTTATTTACCTCCCTCACCACGTGTACTAGCATCCCCACGTGGAAGCCACGTCACAAAGGTGGGTGACACACAGGATCATCCGTGGGTCTAGATAGTGCGCCATCTGTCAAGATAAGCGATCGAAGATGAAGGAGCATCAAAGGAAGGTATACCCACGTAGCACCAAAGAACTTCCCTATTACACTTTACCCCCTCACGAGGAAAGATGTGATCAACGGCTAGGTGAAGCCCCACTGACAGACGCGACGGGAGGGGACCGACACCGCCCCGGCGCGAAGGGCATGTGTCGGTTGGACTGACGACAAGAACAAAGGCAGGCCAGCGTGATGAGCGTAGGAATAATAGAAGCCGCGGGATGACAGAGAGGTCCGCGGACTATGCACAAAGCACAAGAAGATAAAATTATAACAGCTCCTTTCTAAGGGACCCACGTAGAAGAGCTATATATATGACCCTTCCTGTTACATGGAAGGGGGTCGAACAATTGGAGAGAGAGGGGGAACAATTAGAGAGAAAAAAGGGAAGAGTAAGTATGAGCGTTAACCTTCGGGTTCCATGATCACCCAAAGTCTTTCGACTAATCTTGTAATCTTTTACCATCATAGTGAATCACCCTCAGACCTATGGATGTAGGCCTTAGAGCCGAACCACATAAATCTTTGTCTTATTTACATTTCGTATTGATCTACCCTAATATTTGTATGCATCTCTTAGATCTGTCGTTATGGATGTTGAGGAGATCATGAAAACCCGTGGGGTTTAGAATCAATGAATCAACATCTATCCCAAAGATCTCACAATATATTCGTACTTTAATGCATGCACTCTGTACATGCGAAGATTGGTTGTGGACACGTTGATGCCTACGTGATTTGCGTGTTCACAATTTGGCGCTAGAAACAGGGACTTTTGTCCCTATCAAAAGATTTATCTCTCTGTGATTTTTTAGACAGATTTGCGCTTTAAACTCGTTTTTCGCATCATATCTATGTTCTTTGTATTTTCTACTCGCAGATCTGGGCCTCTTACGACTTTTAACCGGCAGATCTGTGTTTTGGGCTACTTTTTGCATATATTTATGACCAATGTATTTTATACCAACAGGTCTGGGCGTTTTATAACCTCTGGACCGAAGGACTTATGTTTTAACTATTTTTTATACTTATTTTCTACCAGTAGCCTCATAACGACCCTAGGACCCCATTATTTCAATTGAGTCGGTACATCTACCCAAGTTTTTTTTATATTACCCGCATGATCAGTAGTTTGAATGCATTCTTTGCCGCTAGGAATCCAACTTGTGGGTACCGTGAACTAATAGCTAACCCGTGAATCTTGCCTCGTTTTATCTCCGTGACATATCTGCAGAGTATTGCAATGGAAAAGAGCAAGGACGTAGGAAAATCGAAGGTACCATCAAAAGAGACGCCTAGGACTATGCCAATAATAACAAGGAGCAAACAGACAGGCGAAAGACTCATAGCCGGGGGAAAAACGCAGAACGGATCGGAAGAAGCATTACTCTCAGAAGCGGGCATCATTGCAATGGAAGTACAGAAGGCTGCGGCGGCAAAGGATACGTCATCTACAGTGGTAGCTTCTCAAGTGGCTATCTCCAAAGCGATGGCTACGGCCAGAACTAATGAGCCCCAACATGCAGCAGTAGGCTCGGTGATCCAAGACCCTCCGTACGGGATGCCTCCGGTTAATGGACGAAATACACAACTACGAGCAGGATACCACGGGGTGGTAGAACCCATTGTGCAGCTGGTGGAAGAAGTTAATACCGCAGTCCCCGACGGACAAGCCCAACTTCAAGCAGGAACGCTAAGTCAAGAATCAAACCAATCAAGCATATATGGGCGGAGCTAGAAGAGCTGAAAAGGAGTCAAAAGACATACGCAGACGCGGTGACCTTGCTAGCCCAAGAAAATCAGCAATTGAGAGAAAAGATCCTCCAAAACGCGGAGCTAGGGAATCAACAAGACGAGGCTAACTCTGCGATGCAGAATGCAGACCGAAGATCGATCCTCGAAAACACCCCTGCGGCAGGTAACCAAAGAAGAATACCCCGAAGAGGTGCGCGTAGCAACAGGAGGTCTGACCCAGACTATTACCTGGAGACTTCGGACTACTACGACGAAGATGAGGACACGTTGCTACAGCCTACGAAGAAGGCATAGTCATCCATGCAAGACGAGCACTATTTGGCGATGGAGAGTCTTCGTGCAGAAATCAACCAAATCAAGACCAGGCAAGGAGGCGGAAGGCTAGAGCAGGTTATGAAAGAAGCCAGTACTACACCCCTAGCGCACCAGTTATCTACGGCTACTATTCCACAGAAATGTCCAGTCCCATCCTTCGAATATTACGACGGGTCCGCGGATCCCGCGGCCTATCTACGATATTACAACAGGGTAATGTCCAGGTGGGACTATGATGAAGCTATACTATGCAGATATTTCCCTTCCAGCCTGAAGGGATCCGCGCTATCCTGGTTCGATAACCTCAAGCCAGGATCCATCGATTCGTATGATCGGCTCACCGAAAAGTTCTTGGCCACCTACATGTATAACAAGGTCGTCAATACAAGAATGGACAAACTCTTCTCGCTTGCAATCAAGTACAGGGAATCCATTTGGGAATACACGGATAGGTGGCACAAGATATGTCAAGCCATAGGACAGGTAGATCCCGTAGTAAGTATTAATTGTTACAAATGGGGACTGGACATGATGAGCCCATTGTTTGTCGAAATCCACGGCATCATCCCCGCCACAGAGGGAGATTTGAGGATAATCATCGAAAAACATGCAAGGTTGGAAGAAATTCAGCGGGAGAACCCAAGAGCGCAGGCTCAACGACCTCCACGGACCAATTCCGCGGAACAAGCAAGCGGATCTAAAAGTTACCAAAGAGATTCGAAAGACGACTACAAGAGGTCTGGTAGAAGGTTCGAAGATCAAATCTACACGAAACTCAATACCAGCTACTCACGCATCTTAAAGGAGATCAAGGATCGCGAAAATTTAGACTGGCCTTGGACTAAGGGGAAACAACCACCAGCCTCAGAGAAGTCCAGAGAATACTATGATTTCCACTGCTTCAACGGGCACCCAACAGAGAAGTGCAAAAACCTCAAGATAGTGATACAAAAGATGATAGACGCGGGGATCTCAAGAAATACGTTGAAAAGATTGCACCGGAAGACAGGGGGCCAAACGCAGCAAACAAGTCCAATTACCAGAAAGGCAACCGCACAGTGAATACTATATCCTGCTCGAGAGAATAAAGAACCAACCCTAAATGCACAGATAGGAAAAAGACTGAGGAAACAATTTGAGGACTATTGTGAGCTTTACAATTTGGAGGGGAAAGAGGTGGAAGATCATCAAGAATGGATGGACGCACCCCTAACCTTTGAAGCCGAGGACATTGAAGATGATATGGAAGACCACAACGATCCTCTGATCCTCACCTTGCCAATTGCAGGATGCAACATAAAGAAAATCCTCATCGATGGGGGGAGTTCCGTAAACGTCCTATTTTACGATACCTTCAAACGTATGGAGCTCAATGATGAGCAACTCTCGGCCTCACACCACACCATCCACGGATTCAATGGTACGGCTACGAAGCCTATCGGATATATTGTTCTGCAAGTGGATGCCGGCCCCATGAAAGTTGATGCTCGTTTCAGTGTGGTAGACGCACCTTCACCTTACAATGCCATTATTGGGCGGAGGTGGATCCACAAGCTTAAGGGGGTCGCAGCTACCTACCATCAATACCTTAGGTTTCCTACCCCCTAGGAGTGATGGAGATTAAGGGTGATCAAGCTTCCGCAAAGGAATTCCAGGCAATGCAGATGCAACTCAACAATGAGGAAGACGAGAAAAGGAGAACTCGTAGGACTCGAAACAAATCAATATCAAAGGACAAAGCCATCGATGAATACTTGAAAGAAATCTCAGGGAAAAGCTTATCCAAGGGGCACTCCGTAGGAAACACGGAAGTATCAACATCAATTTCTGACCAGGACGCCCCTACGAACAAACAACCCGAGCCTGCCAAATAGCAATTACAGAAAGTTCCTCACCTTGGGGAACCAAAACCCACGTTCACATCCTTGGAAGCGGTGAAGGAAGTTAACATCGGGACAGAGGGGAGCCCGAAGAAGATCAAAATAGGAACTCTGATGGATGAAGAACGCGGAGCCTCTCTCCGGTGAAACTGCTCAAGGAGTACGCGGACGTCTTCGCGTGGAAACTATCTCGACATGCCGTGAATAGATCCAAAGATCGTACAACATGAGCTGCACATTAAACCTGGCACACCCCCGGTAAGACAGAAGGTGCGAAAGGTAGCCACGGAGTATCACAAAGCAGTGGAAACGGAATTGCGAAAGCTGTTGGAGGCTGGTTTCATAAGAGAAGTCAAATATCCCACCTGGATATCTAACATGGTGATTGTACCAAAGAAGAGTGGCGGGGTCAGAATCTGCATCGACTTCACCAACTTGAACAAAGCGTGCCCCAAGGACAGCTACCCACTACCCAGTATCGATAAACTGGTCGACGCGGTAGAAGGATACGAAGAGCTATCATTCATGGAAGGATACGCCGGGTACAATCAACTATTTTTAGCAGAAGAAGACCAGCAACATACATCATTATACACACCCCACTGCCTCTATTGCTACGTAAGGATGCCCTTCGGACTCCGGAATGCAGGGGAAACATACCAAAGGATGGTCGACGCTGTTTTCAAGCCATGGATTGGTACTACCTTAGAAGTCTACGTTGACGATATGCTCGTAAAAAGCAGATTCAAGAAGAACCATCACCAAGACTTGAGGGACATCTTCGAAGCTATGAGGGGGCACAACATGAAGGTAAACCCGGAGAAATGCACCTTCGGAGTAACATCTGGAAAATTCCTCGGATACCTGGTAACAAAAAGGGGCATTGAGGTAGATCTCGCAAGAATCTGAGCCATAGTAGACATGCCATCCCCAAAGAACCTAAAAGAAGTACAAAAGCTCAATGGATCCATAGCCGCTTTGGGAAGATTCATCTCCAGATCCTCGGATAAGTGCAAGTTCTTTTTCAACATATTGAAGAAGGGAACAAAATTTGAATGGACTGCGGAATGCGAAGAAGCCTTCCTAGGCATCAAACAATACCTAGCGGAGATCCCTATCCTTCAGAAACCAGATCCTGACGAAGTTTTGACGTTGTACATCGCAGCAACCGATGACGCAGTAAGCGCAGTACTTGTCAGGACCCATACAAAGGAAGAACAGCCAATATACTATGTTAGCAAAACCCTGAACTCCGCAGAAAGAAATTACACAAGGATCGAACAACTGATTTTAGCCATCGTATGGTCCACCGTGAAGCTGAGAATGTACTTCTTGACGCATGACATACGTATCCCGTGTCGAGCACCCTTAGAAGCCATCCTCAAAGGGGCAGGAAAGGTAGGACGCATAGCCAAATGGAGCACATACCTCGACCAATTCAGCATCCACTATGAGCTTCAACACTCTCAGAAATCCCAAGTACTGGCGGACTTCCTAGCAGACCTACCTCTGGACAATGAAGAAGAAGTGCGCATACATGGATGGAGAGCCGCGGGCGCCCCAGAAATTGAAAATCAAAAGGAGACAAACGATATCCTTGAACCAGTGAACCCACGGCAATGGGAGGTCTTCGTAGATGGCTCCAAAAATAGAGAAGGCGCGGGATTAGGCATCGTTATCACTACACCCACGGGGGATCGAGTCATACACGCATTCAGGTTGGAATTCGAAGGCCATACAAATAACATCATAGAATACGAAGGAGTGGTCCACGCCCTCCGCTTGATAATCGAGATGGGGATACCAGAAGTACGGTTGACCAGTGACTCACAGCTAATCATACGACAGATAGGCTACGAATACAACGTGTACGACGAGACACTAATGGCATACATGGCTTTGGTGCAAACGTTGGTTTCCCGAATACCAAAGATCAAATTCCGACATCTACGTAGGAAAGAACTCAGGCACGCAGATGCCTTAGCTTATGTTTCGTCCATGCTCAAGAACAAAGATGTCAAAGCAATCAAGGTGACAAGAGTGTACGAACCATCCATCAAGTTCCAGAAGATATGCGCAAGTAACCAACGCAAGTCTGCAATGGAGGATGTCCTTGATGATGATATCGGAGATCTCATATTCGAAGACTTCCAAGACGACGATATAATGCAACAAGCAGGTGAGGACGACGACTACAGTCGGGAAGAAGACTGGAGACTAAGGGTCCATTCTTTCCTCCAAGAAGGGAAGCTACCCCAGGACATCAAACAATCTAGGAAAATACAATCCAGAGCGGGGATGTATGAGCTAAGAGACGGAACCTTATACAGAAGATCATTCCTAGGGCCACTCCGTCGTTGTTTGTCCCGATCCGAAGGACACGGCATCTTAAAAGATATCCATAGAGGAGATGCAGGAAATCACAGCGGAATGAGGTCGCTTGCAGATAATGCAAAAACGCAGGGTTACTATTGGCCAACAATGATCCAAGACGCGGCTAGAATGGCGAAAAGGTGTGAGGAATGTCAAAGATTTGGCAGGCGAATCCACGCCCCAGCCACAAAGTTGAATACGGTGGACAGTCCGTGGCCCTTCGCAAAGTGGGGAATCGACATTGTGGGCCCGCTTGTATCAGGAACCGGGAAAAGAAGATTCCTAATAGTGGCCACGGATTACTTCAGCAAGTGGGTAGAAGCCAAGGCACTTGCGAGGATTCGTGATTCAGACGTCTTCACTTTCATATTTCAAAATATCATTTGCAGGTTCGGCATTCTCGCGGAGATAGTTTCCGACAATGGTCAACAACTACAAGGAAAAAATATCGACTTGCTGTTCGACACCTTCAAAATTCGGAAAACAAGTCCACCCCTATATACCCGCAGAGCAACGGACAAGAGGAAGCCACAAACAAAACCCTAGCGCTCATCCTCAAAAAACAGTTAGACGAGTACAAAGGGCGATGGTGTGAACAGTTACATAACGTTCTGTGGGCATACATGACAACTCGAAGATCAGCTACTGTGGAATCTCCATTTCTACTCACGTACGGAGCGGAAGCAATAATCCCCACGGAAGTTTTACTACCCAAAAAAAAGACAGAAGCGTGGGAGAAGAACCTCACCACGGACATGATGTTAGAAAATCTTGATGACCTCGAAGAAAGAAGAGAGACTGCACTACAGAAAATGGAAAACTACCAGCGCAGGCTGGCCAGAGAGTATAACAAGAAAGTAAAACTTAGGAATTTCGTAGAAGGCCAGTATGTGTTAAGAACTATTCCCCAATACCAGCGAGAAAAGAAGTGGGGAAAATTAGCACCAACTTGGGGCGGACCCTACGTGATACACGACGTAGCCGGAAATGGCTCCTACTATCTACATAATATGAAAGGGGAAATACTCAGGCACCCGTGGAACGCCAAATACCTCAAGCCATACTATCCATAATCCATCACCTTCGTATGCATTTCAGAAGAAGAAAGTTGACTTACAAGTCCGCATGTTTCTATCTCTGATGGAGGAATAACACGCCTCAGCTTTTCAATCAATACAAATTTTCATCTTCAATTGACACGACTCTACTCGTTACCTATACGCATCTCGATGCGCTCAATACCCTACTTCTCCAATACCCATAACCAACACCGTATGAGACACATGTATATACCCATAAGCATTTCAATTTACACATGTATATACCCATAAGCACTTCAATTTACTCAGACTACTCAATACCTATCCTTACACAAAGAGATCAACAAAAAAACCGAATACGAATGTACATTGAAAATCATTCCGTATATTAATAAAGTGTCAATACTATTGTTACCCCGTGGACGTAGGCCCTAGGGCTGAACCACGTAAACTTGTGTGCAGTTACTATCATGGTACTTCAATAAGGTGAATGTTCCGCACAAAGCGCGGAACATACACACTACGATACACCGGGAACAAACCGGACAACGCATACACATGCCATCTCTTGAACTCCCCCATAAGCGTCTATAAGTGTACGACCAGGGGGTGACTTCCTAAGGAACGAGATACCCAAGAAATAATTATAAGCCGCGTTACTCTTGAACGCCGGCTAGACCCCCACCGCTCAGTAATCCTCTGGCCCAGGAATTAGCTGAGCGGGGTGACAGGTCGCAAGACGATTCCGAGGACACCAACCTACGGAATTGCATTAACACTACAATTTAACAAATCTTACAAATCAAGATCCACGGATAGCAAAACCAATCCCGTGGACAACGCAACCATTCACGTGGATTTCGGAACTAATCCACGGCACTGTTTAAATACAAAGTTTACGGAATTACTTACTATATTAATAGGGATCTATAAAAATAGACGCGAATTCAACAAAATACAAGTTCAGATTTGCACATTGAAGTTTGATCTATTACAGGGAGGTTGATTACGAACCTAGCAAGAAAAGTAGCAAAAACGCTAAGAAAATTAAGCAACTGAGATCAATCCCCAACATACGAGTTACGATCTATTGGGAAGGAGCACCATCCGCTGGTTTCTCCTTTAACGACGAAGGAACACTACCACCAGATGAGGGGCCGGAGGAACCTGAAGGGAGACTGGGAACGGGACGCCGAGTATAATTCTTGCTTATTCCATGGGTCTTCTTGAGATCCAGCTAAATCTCACCAAGAGTCCTGTTAATCTCGTCCGCCAACTGCTTACGCGCCACGAAGCCTATAGCTACGCTCTTCATCTCATCTTGAGTTAGGGAAAGGGAAAGATGCTCCGCCTTCTCAGTAGCATGCTTCATCGCTTCCTCTCGAGACGAAGCCAGACCCCGATGATAGCTAACCTGCTCTTCCAATTGAACTATTTTAGCCTGTGCTTCGGCAAATTTGTCATTTGCATCTTGAAGCTGTCCTTGGAGCTCTGCAGATATTAGAATAAAGTGAGTAATAACAAATACAACAGGAAGCACACTCGATAACGAAGACATATACCTTCACAGTGGTTAACCGCGGAGTCTCGTGCTTCTGCGGCATAATCATATTCATTCGAAAGCCTATCATAGTCTACCTGCAGGAGATTATGAGCATATTGACTCGCGCTAAGATCATCTCGAAGCATTGAGTTCGAGTGATGATATCGGTTAACCTCATCATTCTTCGATTCTAACCCCTTGTTAAGACGATACATAGTCACCTCTAAGTTCCTCTCATACTCGGCCTGACGAGCCACATCAGTTCGAGACGCGGATAAGGCACTACTAAGAGCGCCAGATTCCGCCCTAGCATCATCTCGTTCCTTGGCAAGACGTCGCATATAAACCCGCACATCAGAGGGATGAGAAGAACGTGCTCGCCGCAATTCTTCTTCCATATCATTAAGCCTAACCTCTAGGGCGGAAATCTGGCCACGGGCTTCCTCGAGCCTATCCCGCATCCATAAGAGAGTCCCGTTGAGCAACTCACGATCGTGATCGTTTCGATTTTGCAAATCTACCCAACTAAATTTTGTCTGACGCCATTCTTCGGCCATAGCGTTATGAACATCCGCGCGAGCATTCCATTTCACTGCTTCGCTCTTAAGTTTCTCAACTAACTCAGCAATACGCCCCTTTTGGCGAACTCTCTCACTACGAAGCCACATCAATTCAGGGACTCCGCCCACTGAAGACAGTACCGCGGGAGGAGAGAAGAAGGAGACGACTCAGAACATATAGGGAACATCGGAAAATCAAAGTAGGGGAGGTTCAAACCTGAAAGGGACGAAGAATTATGCTCAGCAACATCTAACTTTTCCTTGACTAAAGCTAGCTCGGAACGGAGCGCAGCCTCATCCACGCCCTATTGTTCCTTGCGCTTAAGAAGATCCCTCAGTTCAGTTATCTCCCTATCTTTAGCAAAGGCCGCAGCTTCGACGCTCGAAAGCACTCCTTCACGGTGGCGGAGTTTCGCCTCTAGCTTAAGAGACTTGGCCTTGAAGAGCCGGTATAGAGTATGGTTACAATACTCACTCCTCATCACCTACGGATCAAAAAGAAATTAGTTCAAATAACATATCCAAGTAAGATCAGGGTTACGAAGAATGGGACATACCTCCAATAGTCGCTGCTGAGGATAATTATACTGGTACCCATCAGAAACAACCATCATACCAGCGACAGTAGAAGGAGGATTCACCACCAAATCAACCCCGCTGGACACAAGATCCTTATCCCACTCTACATCTACAATCTCCGCAGAGATCGACTCCATATGCTTTGGCGAGTAAAAGAGTCCGAACTCTTTTCCCCTTCAATCACAAAAGGGCAGGATGCGGCACGACGAGCAAACCCTTCTCTCTAAGCCAACCTAAGACAAAGATCATCACCATCCGCGATTAAGGATTGCGGGAAATCATCAGAGGGAGAACCCAAGGGATTCACACCAGGTGCGGCACTAGCTTGACCTTGCGTCAAAATACCCCCAACACCGGAGGAGGTGCCACCATAACCCTCCGGATGAACCAAAGGAACCTCATCACTAGGCACAGCTGTCGCGCCACCACCACCGCTACCTTTAAGCACATCCCAGTCATCACTAGGAGAAAGAAGACTAAAATCCAAGAAGAGTCCCATAGCCGCGGCCATATCAAAAGACTGATCCCCGGACAGAGTATTACCAAAAGAAAACTCACCACAAGCACCCACGTCCTGACCACTGCTAGCCACAAAAGCAACTCCCTTGCCCTTGTCCGTGACTATCTGTTGTTGACCGACCTCCATGACCAAAGCCCCAGTAGATTTTGCTCCATCACTGGTCTGATCACCATCACCACCGAGGACTTGATTACCATCGCCACCTCCAACTCCGCCACCAGCGGCCTCATTAACAATACCACCATCGCCACCTCCAACTCCGCCACCAGCGACCTCATTAACAATACCACCATCACCACCTGTGGCTTGATCAACAACGCCACCATCACCGCCACCAGCAATATCTCCTTCTTGCAAAGGTGGAGAAGTCTCAATCCGCTCCTCTTCGTCGGACACATCCTCTCCAGCGTTCACTGGACTGCTTACATCTTCGAACTGCGTAGAGTCTCCAGTAGGAGAATTTGACGATTGCTTGGGGTTGATCTTTTTCTTTCTAACCACCTGCGGGACATAATAATAAATAACCTTGAGTATCTCCTTTCCTTGGCATAATCCATATTACTTAAGAAAAGGAAGGGGCATATATACGAAGAATACAAACATATCTTAGCAACACTAGCATTCCGCGGAAGAGGGTTTGCGTCGGAGTTACCCTCCTCGTCCGCGTCATCAACATCACGGTAGTAATCAAAATCCATACCTTCGAAACTCATCTGCCAAGGGCAATAATGGGCGTAACGAGAAGGAGAGGTTTCGCGGTAGGAGATGTCAACACTAGGTTGCCAACCATGTGGCCCAGGAACCCAGCCATAGGCCCACGGACCAACAACCTCAATAACGGTGGAATACCATTCGTAATCATGATCACGCTTGATCCTCTCATCAGCAGGAATAGGAAGACCTTCGGCACCAGGAATCCTTGCCATCTTGGAGTCACTTACTTCGCTCAAGAGGCGAATTTCCCCCTTAACAGGAGCAATATTCCGCAGATTCACAGACCACGCCTTGCGCGTCTTCCTGTTAACATAATCTCCAAAGGATTTGTTAAAGTTTTCAGGAGTATACCACCCTTTCTCCTCTTCTAAGTTGGGAGCATAGCAGGTCATCATCGTTTGCCCCTTGCTACAAAGATAGCACTCTCGGAGATGACGAAGGTAATTTCCCGTCAATTGCTGCACCCCACGGTTATGGCTCTTCTTAGCAGTACCACGGCTAGATAATACCCGGTAATAGAAATCATCACCAGCTTTATATAAAGGCAACATCAGACCAGCCTCAAAAGCGCCCACGGTCGTCAACAGATGAAAAGCATCGTATTGATAATTAACAACCATCTCGTAAGTTATGTATTTATCAGGGACATAGAAACTCACTTGGAAGTGCTGAAGACCGTGCTTCACTTTGAAGGCTTCAAGATCTATGTGCCTGAAAGTGAACTTCTTATTACCCATGGGTAGGGGACGAAATGTGACAGCAGAGTCATCTTCATAAGCATCCCCCGCAACATCTTCCGCAGAATCTGCTACCTTCTTCTTAAGAGGAACCACGTCTCCCAAAGACTCCATCTCTGAGGCCTTCCTCTTCGCGGGCTGGTTCTTAGTTGTTCTGCCTGAGCTAGGCACAGATGAAGACGGAGGAAGATTAGCCCGCAAAGGAGGCATGGTACGAAGAGGCTGCACATTTAAGAGTTCAGTGCGCGGAGTCTGCTGCCTCTTAGAAGACTCATCTCTAGGACGGCTCGAGGCGTATTTCGACCCCCGGGGCGGATCACCTCTTTGGAACGGAGGCCTCTGGCTAGAAGGCAAGGATAGACGCCTATCCCGAGGGTTACCCTGAGCAGAGGAAGGAGAATCCCCTTCCCTGATGTGAGAATCTCCCCGAGGAGATCTATGAGGACTCGGCGGAGGAGTTTGATAAGGTACCCGCGGATAATCCGACATATCTGCGAACACAAACACAAACAGGAGGACTAGTCAGTCAAGGAAGATCAAAAACGAGGAAATCTCAAGAACATTGAAGAACACGAAGAAAACCCTAAGTTTCACCAGCCGCCAATTAAATTCTCAATTCATTACCCCACTCAAAAAGGATCAAAACGTAGCCGGTAAAACACCTAGTTCAGCAGGGGCAATCTTCGATTCCATGACATGCATGGGATTAAAACCCATCACGATTCATCACCGTAAAATCAAAAACTCCACAGAACAAAAATGGCGAACAAACGAGACAAAAACCCTACCTGAACCTCAATAGTTGTACGAAGCAGCAACGACGGCAGCAACAACAGCAGCAGCAACATCGACGGCAACAACAACAACGACGACAACAGTAGCAGAAGCAACAGTAATGGTAGCAGAAGAAGTTAAGAGGGTAAAGAAGAAAATGGGGCAGAGAATAAAACAGAGAATGTGAGTTTAATTCACATTCCATCATTCTCTCCTCTTTTATGTCGCCAGAAGAAACCGCCCACTACCCAAGGGGCAGTCATGACATGCAGGGGAAACGTGCACAATAAATTCAAATAACTCCTTTTTAGGAGAAGTTATGAGGAGGGAGATAAAAACATATCACACGGTTCTTCTTCCAACTATAGCTGGCGCCTAGTCACAAGAAGAGGGGCAAATTGTAGATACACTTATTTACCTCCCTCACCACGTGTACTAGCATCCCCACGTGGAAGCCACGTCACAAAGGTGGGTGACACACAGGATCATCCGTGGGTCTAGATAGTGCGTCATCAACAAGATAAGCGATCGAAGATGAAGGAGCATCAAAGGAAGGTATACCCGCGTAGCACCAAAGAACTTCCCTATTACACTTTACCCCCTCACGAGGCAAGATGTGATCAACGGCTAGGTGAAGCCCCACTGACAGACGCGACAGGGAGGGACTGACACCGCCTGGCGCGAAGGGCATGTGTCGGTTGGACTGACGACAAGAACAAAGGCAGGCCAGCGTGATGAGCGTAGGAATAATAGAAGCCGCGGGATGACAGAGAGGTCCGCGGACTATGCACAAAGCACAAGAAGATAAAATTATAACAACTCCTTTCTAAGGGACCCATGTAGAAGAGCTATATATATGACCCTTCCTGTTACATGGAAGGGGGTCGAACAATTGGAGAGAGAGGGGGAACAATTAGAGAGAACGAAGGGAAGAGTAAGTATGGGCGTTAACCTTCGGGTTCCATGATCACCCAAAGTCTTTCGACTAATCTTGTAATATTTTACCATCATAGTGAATCACCCTCAGACCTGTGGATGTAGGCCTTAGAGCCGAACCACGTAAATATTTGTCTTATTTACATTTCGTATTGATCTACCCTAATATTTGTATGCATCTCTTAGATCTGTCGTTATGGATGTTGAGGAGATCATGAAAAACCCGTGGGGTTTAGAATCAATGAATCAACATCTATCCCATCATCTCACAATATATTCGTACTTTAATGCATGCACTCTATACATGCGAAGATTGGTTGTGGACACGTTGATGCCTACGTGATTTGCGTGTTCACAACAGCAACACCTCGTGTAGAGTTTTAATATAACGGGTTTATTAAATGAGTTCACCACCCACGGATTTATAAAAAGAGTTTTAATTAAACGGATTTGTAAAATGAGTTTCATTTATAAAAAGGTATTGATATCAAATGGATTTATAAAATGAGTTTGGATATTAAAGGGTTTATAAATACCGTTTCATTAAACGTAAACTTTAATTACGTTCCAGTTTAAAGGATTTATAAAATGCGTTTAGAGCAAAACGGATTTTATATATACGTATATTCGAACGGAATTTTAAAATACGTCCCACTTTCACATATTTATAAAATGCGTGTACTGGAAGACGCTGTTTATAAAAGCGTTTTCTTAAAAGCAGTTTTAAGAGCCGTACACACCTAACGGGTTTTTAAATACCTTTTATTTTCGAGACGAAATTATAAAATGCGTTTTGTGATGAACATAATCTAAAAATGCGTTTTAACATAAACGGCATTTATAACAACCTGGCTTGATTGGGGTATACCCAAACTAATTGGGGTATACCAAATTTAAAGCCATCCAATCTAGTGTGCTAAGGGGTGTCTAAATGATATTGAAAGACCAAATTGCCCCCCCTCCCAAACCTTGCCGACTGAATTCTTCCTAAAAAAAATTCAAATTATTTTCCCAAAAACTCTATTCACTCTAATCATACATGAAGAGATAAAAAAAAACAGAATTTTTTTTTGAATCATACGGGTTTTGGGCCGGCACGGTTCCAGGTTAAATATCATGCCGACCTATCATACCTGGATGCGACATTTATAAGGTCGGCATGATATTCAACTAACTACCTTGCCGGCTTGTTCCAATGATCCCAGTCGGAAGGGTATTTTTGGAATACCTTGCCGGCCGAAATACAACCGGAAGGGTATTTTTTGAATATCTTGCCGGCCAAAAACAGACGAAAGGGTATTTTTTGAATACCTTGCCGGCCAATTTTTTTATGTCATCTCCTGTATGTCAAAAAACAAAAGTCGGCAAGGTCGACGATGAAGATCATGCCGGCCACTTTGATGCCGGCGGACCAAAGTCGGCAGCTTATTCAAAGTGGACCCTGCCGGTAAATCTTAACCGGCATTTTGTTCAAACTATAACCTTGCCGGCCTTGTGTATTTTCAAAATCTAATTTTTTTGATCGAAATCGAAATCATAAGTGGGATGAAAGGTTTAATTTAGTGAATTCATAATTTCAAATTTTTAATCTAAACTCAATTAATTAACCTAATCAGAATTTTAATGTTAATTAACCAAGGGTATTTTAGCCATTTAGAAAATACAAGGTTAAGGGGTAGCTTGGTTTTACTTCATAATGACCTTATTTTGTCTTATTGGGTATACCCCAATTAATCTAGGTATACCCCAATCTCGCCAGGTATAACAACGTGGAGCTATATTTGAGAATTGCCAAATGCAGTTTTCAAATATGGAAACTTGGTTTGGCAATTTGACAATTTGGCTAAGACTATGGCTTTTGACAACCAAGAGTACGTTCTGTTTTGTTGCCAAATATAGCTTTTGGCAACAACGCTGCGGTTGCTCTTAACTTGTTAATGTTAGAAACTTCCCCTCTAAATGAGTATTTATGTCAAAAATGTCCTTAACTGCGCATGTGCGTTGTACATGCGTGTGCAAAAATGTATTTTGACCAATATGCCCACCAGAAAATACTCATCATCAACAACAACTGGCCCTCACCCCCACAGTCCCACTCCATCGTTATGAATCTGATTTCGATACGTTTTTCTATATTAGAAAATCAACATCATCAGCACCAGTTTGAAATCACATTCAAATCCTATTTTCGATTTTTTACCAAGACAATCTAAAGCAATATTTCTTTGATGCCCTTAAAATTTGTGCTCCTCGATCACTTCCGTTGTTTCTTCGGAAACCAGAAAAAAAAAACCAATGGAAGGGTCATCGCTCAACAAACCTATGATAAAAACCAAATACGGGTGAGGAATCTCATCTTTTTGGATACTATTAGACACCATATCCATGTCTTCCACTATCAAATACAGAAGTACCATCAAACCAAGATGTGACTGTAATAATCCTTCTTAGGTTAATTAACAAAGCTCTTTTTGTATTTCATCTCGGTTGAGAACAAAACTTTATGGTTTATTAAACAATATATATGGTGGTAGCTTTGTAGGACGGTGATGGAGGGCGCTGGACTAGAGGTCAAAGACATTTCTGCACAGAGATGCATTTTATTTTCTTCACGCAAGAGGGTGAAATAGGTACTTAGGGTTCAAAATACGATTTATGCTCACACGTACATATTGCACACGCAAAATTAAGGGCATTTTTGGCAAAAAACTATTTTAGGGGGAAAGTTACTAATATTGATAAATTAGGGGGAAAGCTAAATCACTAATTCATTTAGGGGGTAAACTAAAAATCCCCTTTATATAATGAAATATTCTGTTATATGAGCTTTTGCCTTTTGGGTACAGCGAAGTAACAACAATAGTAGCAGTCCATTCTTGTGCACTCCCCTAAAGACTGTATATTTGATTGGTTAGTTAACCGATGTCCCCATTCCTATCTCCCTGTTTAAAATCTCGAACGACCCTTGTATAATCGCAAAATCATGACAAGTGGTGGAGATTAAATATTACGTGCACTCTCCAATGACTCGTAGCAGGGATGTTTTTTTTATTAAAAGGCCAATGATTTTTATTCCAGTTAACTGGAATTGCTTGATACCCCCAATTTCCTCCCGATAGATGGCATCATCCACCACAATAGATTAAACGTTATAATGTGACAGATCCAACAATAATACACGTAGAAATTAATGTTTAATCCCATTTTTGTTGGGCTTTAAACACTGAGGAACGGGTTAATTTAGTCCAAATTATCTTTTTTTGTTGTCAAAAATGGCCCTCGTAGAAAACTTATATCGATTTATTCACATATTATTTCTTCACTTCAGTGTCCTGTCAGCAGAGCTCTGCATTGACAACGAAATGGTTATAGATCCTCTTTTTTTTTTTTTTTTTTTTTTTTTGCTTGGAAAATAAAATTCATTGAAATTAATGAGAGATTACATCTTGAGGGAGAAAATGGGGTTCATTGTTAACATCCCACTCTCCTGAAATTTAAAAAATTCTATTGTGTTTTGCAACTATATCTGTTAAGCTATTAAGATCTCTCTTAAGATGAATGAATCTAAGAGGAGAAATATCGTTTATAAGGAAAAGACAATCATATAAGACAGAGCATGAGGTCCAACTAGTTTGGCCTATGCTATTATTCAGATAAGCTATAATGTTTTTAGCATCACTTATAATATAAAAATCCTGAAGATTGTTCTTTTTAATCCAACTTGCATCCTCCAGTAATGTTGCACTTTCAGCTACTTCAGAACTTGCACTCCTCCCTGAGGCTAGCTTGCATCCCTTGAACTCACCTGCAGAATTTAAAGCCACAATCCCAACACCAGAGGCATTAGTATTCTTGTCAAAGGAAGCATCTTAAAAAATTAGAAGACTTTCTTGTGATACATAATCAAGAAAATTAGAAACCTTAACAGGGCCAACATTGGTTATATTGGGTACAGGTTCAGAGGCAAAAACATTAATGGTTTCACCCACAATTCTTAGAGAATTTCTAGCAGTATTCTGAGGGTTTAAAGGTATGTTATCAAACACTTTCGAGCATCTGTCTTTCCAGATACACCAGGCCTCAGTAAGAACAGTAGCCGGTTTATCTTGTAGAGGTTTGGAAGTGAGCCACTTAGTAATCCAGTTCTTAATACTGATGTTGGAATCAGAATCCTGGAAAACAGAGTGACTAAGGGGGGTTTACCAAATAAATACTTTTGTAGATTTGTATAGATTTAAAAAGAGTCATGAAAAATGACAACTTATGTAGAGTTCTACAGAGTTGGAAAAATACTTGCCGAGTTTTATAGAGTTGGCCTAACTCTTATAGAGATTTGTAGAGTTCTAAAAAGTTGGGAAAACAGAATTTCTAGAGAATTGTATAACAACCTAACATGATGAATCTACAAATCTCTAGATTTGTAAAGTTCTATAAAATTTATCTACTCAAAACAATTCTTGAAAAACGCAAATTGCAAATTAAATTAACCATAATTTGGGACACTTTAGCCATGAATGAAAGTTTTTATTTCATCTAATAATAAAATAAAAAAGAGTTTGATCTATCATATGATACATATATGTATATATGCATCTAGGATATATATATATATATATTTAAAGAGAGAAATAGATCTAAAGAATACGTGCAAGCGCTTGTATCAACTTGAAATAAAATAAAATAATACAAAATAAATATATAAAAGATACTAATAAATTAAGTTTTTAATTTTTGTAGAAGTCTTCCAAAATCTTTCACATTTTGCAAGACCTTCTCCAAGGAAAATGTACACATAAATGTCATTCAAAGTTTTAAAATTTGGGAAGTATGGAAAGTCTTTATATTTTCTCATTTATAACGAGTAACACAAACTTTGAAAGAGATTTTACAAGTATATAACGAGTAATATATACTTACAAGGAGTTTTCTAAAGTATACAACCAGTAACACAATACATTGGAAATCTATTAAACTCTCTGGAAATCACAAAAAGTATTTATTGAGTAAACCCCCGTAATAGAAGGAATGTTTGACCAAACATTTTTAGCAAAGGGATAGTGAAGTAACATATGTTCTAGAGTTTCAGTAGCACCAGAGTTACAAGATTTATACATGCCATCATGGGTGTGATTAAATATAGCTAGTTTGCTACCAGTAGGTAAGATATTCTCAAAACACTTCCAAATAAACAGTTGGGTTCTAGGCAAAAGATGAGACTTCCAGACTTATGAGTTTCAAAATCAGGGTTAGGACTAGTATTATGTGGCAGTTCATTTGCAAGCAATTTGTAAACAAATTTTACAGTTAAGATACCATTTCTGTTGTAAGGCCAAATTAAAGTATCACAACCAGAAATTGGAATCCTCATGCTGCGAATTTTTTTGGCAATTTTCACTAGTGAAAAAGGACTCAATTAGGTCTATCTTCCAAGTTTTGGATTCATGATTAATATACTCAGCTACTTTATAGTTTGGGTTTGGGTAATTGACACACAAAGGCTGTGAAGGATTTAGAATCCAATTGTCAGTGAAGGCCTGAGCTGAACTACCATCTCTAATAAGCATGTTGTTTTAAGATATCTAGACCATGACAAATACTAGACCACACCCAAGACATAGACCAAGGTTTCTTGTAATGAAGAGGGTGAAATTTCTTGAAATACTTGTACTTAAGAATTTGGACCCACAAATCATTGTGAGAGTGAATAAGAAACCAAACAGTTTTGGTTAGAAGGGATAGATTCATTTTTTTCAGGTTCCTAAAGCCTAGTCCACCCTGAAGTTTATGAGTGCACATTTTTTCCCATTTTCTAAAGTAGTAGCCCTTGTAACCATTTTTTCCCCCACCAAAATTCCCTTTGGGACTGCTCCATCTTGTTAATGATATTGTCAGGGAGGATAAAAGAATTCATATGATAATTAGAGGAAGATTTTAAAGTATGCTGAACAAGAATGGATCTACCAGATTGAGCTAATTGTATACCTTTCCATTTAGACACTCTAAAATCATGATGAGTGTTTAAATGGGACATACTCTCAGTCCTATTTCTGGTAATAAAGAGAGGTATACCTAGGTACTTCTCATTGAGTTCTATCTTCCTAACATTCATAGCTCTGATAAGACACACACAATGATCATGCTGAACATTTTTACTGAAAAAACAAGCAGATTTTTCAAAGTTTATCATCTGACCTGAGATACTACTAAAGTCTTTAATCAATGACATAAGGTTACTAGATTCATAGTGAGTATCTTTGGTAAAAAGCAGGCAGTCATCTGCAAAGAGCAGATGGGAAATACTGGGAGCTTCTTTAGTAATTTTCAAACCATGAATTAAGTTAAAATGTTCAGCATGTTTGAGGTATCTAGAGAATGATTCCATGCACAAAATGAATATGTAAGGAGACAAGGGGTCTCATTTCCTTAGTCCTCTAGTAGAAGTAAAAGAAGTACAGGGGGAACCATTCAAAAGAATGTTGATATTGGTGGTACTTATACACTGAGAAATTAATTGACACCAGTGATTTGAGAACCCAAATTTCTTAAGAACTGCAATTAGGAAGGGCCATTCTACTCTATCAAAGGCCTTAGAGATGTCAAGTTTAAGGCCCATGATACCACATCTATCCTTTTTTGTTTTCATAGAATGAACTAGCTCATGGGAAATTACCACATTGTTTTGAATGTTTCTACTAGGTACATAAGCAGCCTGGTATGGTGATATTATTTTTCCTAGCAAGGGTTTCATTCTATTAACAAAAATCTTTGAGATGATTTTATAATTAGAGTTGCAAAGAGAGATAGGCCTAAAATCAGATGGATTAGAAGGCTTATTCACCTTAGGAATCAAAGAAATAAATGTATGATTCATTTATTTTAAAAAATATGTTTGGAATCAAAGAAACTTTTGAATGTTTCCAAAACATCTTGCTCAAGGAAATTAAAATTTTGTTTGTAAAATCCAGGGGGCAACCCATCTGGACCAGGAGCATTCCAAGGGGCCATTTGCTTAATAGTATTCCTAATCTCATCAAGAGTAATGGGACTCAAAAGGTGATCATTGTCCTCATTAGTGATACTTCTGTCAATGCAATTTAAAAAACTCATCATTCAAAATAGGATTTGTGGTAGTAGATATACTCTTAAAATGAGTAACAAGAAGGTCTTCAAGAGATTCTCTATCCTCAGACCAAAGCCCATTATTCAATTTTAAGGAACTAATGTGATTGGAATTCCTTCTTCTATTCACATTGGTGTGATAATAAGAAGTATTCCTATCATGGTTTTTAATAAAATCAACTCTAGATTTTTGAGCATAAAAGGATTCTTGAGCTTTTTGAGACAACTCAAGATTATGTTCAACTTCCTTTATGGCGTCATTCTTCTGAATAGAATAAGGGTTATTATACAGATGCTTGAGTTGATCAGTTAGGGAGAAAACTTTTTGATCAATATTACCATAATGGGAAATATTCCATTTCTTAAGCTCATATTTAACATTTCTAAGACAGTTGACCATTTTAAAAGCATGAGACCCTCTAACATTAGTTCTATAAGCATCTCTAATAAGTTGTTGGCAAGTAGGGTCTTTGAACCAACATTTAAAGTATTTGTAAGGTTTTTTACCTTGGTGGTCACTGCAATTAGTGACTAAGAGGATAGATAGATGGTCAGAGCCTATTGCATCTATATGCAAAAGTTTAGAGTGATTATAGTGATGCATCCAATGACATTCACCAAAGCCCTGTCAAGTCTAGCATTAACATTGTTAGAATCAGATTGTCTATTGGACCATGTAAACTGAGAACCTATATACCCTTAATCACTTAAGTCAGATTTAGATCCTCATCTTTGTTTTCCTCAATGATTCTCAAATTGCGCGGATTCATCTCTTGTTCTTCTTGGTTTAGTTGGTCTCTGAAATCCTAAGACAGATTACACCTAATAATTTGTGAAGTTTATGTACAAATAAGATACAAAGGAGGAGATTCAAAATTTCTATATGTGAGAATCAATTTTTTTATGATCTATTTGGTTTCAGGTTAGTATTGGACTTTGATTACTCTTTATTCATTCATCTCTTCTTCAATTGTGTTTTCTAATTTTTATTGATCAGAAATATGTTCGACCTTTTATCGCTATTTTAAATTTAATTCAACAAAATGTTGATTGGTCTTTATATCTTGATGATTGAGTTTTTTTGTATTTTTTTGATTTGATTTCTTATTTTAGGTTTTTGATTTGATAAAACTTTGATTTTATTTTTGTTTAATTTTGATTTTCAGCTTAATTCGATAAATAGAGATTAAGAACTTATATGTGATTGAGATTTCATTTTTTTCCAGTAGTGTGTTGGTTGATTTTTTTAGATCTATTTTTTTCTCCAGGTGGAGCTCGAAGATTAATATCATGTAAATGTAAATCTGATTTCCTTTTCTTTGTTTTTTTGCTTATAATAAAACACTGATATTTGTTCACTAGATGAATTGATAGACGCAATTATAATCTTCATTATTTATAGTATGTGCACTTAATTGTACACTGCATACATATATGTTTTTGCAGTTTGTTTTGTATATAGAATGTGCCCTATTTTCCGCACATTATATGTTTGATGGTTGTTCTAGATGTCGATGGAAAGACGTTTATCATTTTGTATAAATTCAAGCTTGTAGAGATTGCATCTATAATTCATGTTGTAGATGTCTTGAAGCCTTTGCGAGTGCATATATGTGACATCATTAAGTGAGAATCTTTAGAGCAATTAGCAATTAGTGGGTAAATTGGAATATGGAGCTCTTCGATGTGATTGAAAGGTATAAATTTTGATTGTATTGATTGAACTTAATAAATCTATATACAACATCAAATTATTTTGAGAACATTTTCAAAACAGTACAATTTTTTTATTGCAAGAGCTCATCTCTTTAAAAGTATAAATCTATATGTGTCATTATGCTATATAATTTCTATAATTATACCTTATGAACTTGATATACCGTTAAAGTTATTAATATGAGTTTTATTTCCATAAAATTATGAAAATAATTCATTGGATTTTGGTTTAATAGTGTACAACAGTTCATGTTTTAACCATAACTAAATTACTTTACAATGCATGTGGAGATGAAATATGATGCTATTGTGTTAGAATCTTGGTAAAGGTGGGAATTGGGAAGCGTAAGGCATTCTACAGGATCCAAAAACATGAAGTAAGGTGACTGCGATCTCTTTTAGTACTTTTAAATTTTGTTTCCTATGACCTAGTATTAGTTTTATTGATACGATTAATTTCATGATTTTTTTTTGTTTGTTTGCATACATATATAAGATTTTGTTAATTTATTAATACCTTTGAAGTAGATCACATCATCTCTTCAAGTGCTTCTTATTTACCCAGTAAGTGGTTTCAGTATTGGAAATTCTTAGTTGTAATTTTAGTTTTAAGAATATAACACATTTAAGATGGCATTGGTTGATGATTTCGTTTTCCTTCTACTGCTGTGTTACCATCATATATGTTTTGTTGTTAAAAATAGGTGTAACAGAAGGTATACATGGTGATGTTTAATGTGTAAACAATTGTACACATATTTATATTTAATGTGTACATATTTTTACGCCTCTTAATGTGCACAAAATTGTACACCCATTGATCGTTAGTGTGCACATATTTTTACACCTGTTGATGCACATAATTTTTCCTGTGTAGTAATTGGTTACATTATCGTGGTATTTCTTTTTCCAGCTTATTTGGTTTGCTATTTCAAAATTTTTGAAAGAATTATCTTTGATGCTTCTTGGATGAATTCCTAGAAGTTGGTTGTTGTTGATATTTCTTCTTATGCATGTCCCACTTTTTGTAATAATGAATTTTGTGATTATGACAATAAGCTTGGAAAATGATTTGTTTAGATAGATCTGCTACAAAATAGCCGTTTAGATCGGAAAAAGACTTTTAGGAGATATCAATTAATGGACTTATAAATGCATCTTGTTAGGAGTCAGCAACTTGTTGATAGTGGAATAAATTGAGTACGAGATGTATTATCTTTATATGCGCTCTGACTTAGAAAACAACATGTTTTGTGGTACTTAATGTGAACATATATAGTTGTAAACACGTAGATTCTTAATGTGTACAAAATTATACACCTGTTTATTTGTCACTATGTACATCGTTATACACCCGTTGATTGTTAATGTGTACATATATAGTTGCACACATGATGAATTTAACACTAGGATAATATTTTCTTTCTGGATTCCTGTTTACGTGATTTTTTTTGGCATCATTATATTTTTTCATTGAGTTGAAGCTATGTCGAGAGTAACCAATAATTTCAATAGCTCATAATTTCTTTCTGAAAAGCCCATAATCAATAGAAAAATTATTTTAAATGGTCGATGCGCAAAATATATTTTATGTTAACTACTATTTTCTTGTTACCCTTGTTTTTCTACTTTATTTTTCTTATATTTTCTTTCATCCTATCTTGGCTTGTTGTGATTTCATATATTTTATTTCTGTAGATAACAATATCGTCAACAAGAAAATGAGTTGCGTCTCTGAATAGTGAAGTTGGCAAGGTAAATTCTTCACTTGTGCCCCCTCTAACCATTTATTCCTTGTGAAATCTGTGAAGATATTATTTTGAAAGGTTAAAGACTGGTAGAATCTTTATGTACATTTTTTTTATTATACCCATTGTACAAGGTGCACTTGTTTGTACACCAGTTATGCTCAGTGTACTTTTTAGTGCACTAGTTTTATCATACGTACTTGTTGTAAGTCGTGCACTTCATTTCTGCATTGATTATGAATCTGAAATCTAATAAACTAGTACTTTCATTTAGACTTATCTATACACAACAAACATAGAATTCTTCCAATGTCGGGTATCATCATCCCAAGTATAGAATTCTTCAAATGTCGGGTATCATCATCCCAAGTCTTAGTTAGATAGTAAAATTTAGGGACTTATAAGCATCAAAGGGCTTAGTGGTGTGTACATAGAGTGCACTTATATTTTATGTATACAAACCAAAAATTAGGAAAAATACTAATGTGTACGGGTGTTGGAATTTTTGTAGGTGTGTACATAGTTGTACACCATTATATTCTCACATTATTTTATGGATTTTTTTTTATATGTATGTTGGGGTTTTTATTGGTGTGTACATAGTCGTACACCATTGTACAATCTCAGCAATATATATGAGTTATTTGTGGGTATGGATGTTTGTTTGTTTTAAATTTTTTATAGGTGTGTACATAGTTGTACACCATTGTGCTATATCAACACTATATGCATGTTTTGTGAGTATAGATGATGGATTTTTGTAAGATTCTATATTGTTGTACACCATTATGCTCTCTCATCATGATTTTATGGCCTTTTTGTGGGTATGTATATTGGATTTGTTGATTTTTGTAGGTGTGTACACCGTCGTACAATCTTAATAATATTATATATGACCAGTTTTGTGCGTATGGATGTTGGATTAGTTGGATGTTTTTATGTGTGTACGTAGTTACACACCATTGTAATGTATGGTCTATTTTGTGGGTATGGATATTAGATTTTGTAGATGTGTACATAATTGTACATCATTGTGCTCTCTCAAAAATAAAAAGTAAAAAAACTAATTCTTGACGAAACCATAAGTTATTGTTTTTCGATATCATGAGGTGATTTTAATAGCATGCTTGCTATGTGTTTAGGTACTTTTTAAGGGAGCTTAAGAAAGTGGAAAAGAACAATGGCAGGTTCTGTAGATGAACGCTTTTCTGGATTTGAATAGCATACTTACTGTGTGTTTAGATACTTGCTATAAGTTAGATTTTAATAGCATGTTCCTTTGTGATGCTTAGGTGGAAAATTGTATGTGGTGTACAAACTGATACACCTTGTATTGTCTTTCGATTTTTTGGATTTTTGTAGTGTTTGTACATCAATGTAAAATAAGATTTTTTTTTTAAAATAAAATTATATAGTCATATGGGTACTCTTTTTATAGCTCTCGGAAAAAGCTTTCCGAATATATAAAATTTGTGAATTTTGGATGAGCGGTTCGTAAGATAAATCATTTTAAAATTATTTAAAATTGATGATGTCATCATAAGTCATTGTGGGCTAAATTGAAAATATTTGGACTAAATTGTAAATATTAAGGGTTATTAGTGTACTTTCCATGTTTTAAATAAATAAATGACTAATTTGTACCTAGTTGAATGGGTGTGGACTAACTAGTATATTTGGATGGGATTTTGTACTAAAACATATTTTTCCCATAATACATATGTGTTGTAAGACCCACGATAATGTCTTCTAAATGTGCCAAACCTTAGGAAGCGAAAGAGACGGTACACAAACACAGAAAGACACAAAATACGGGGATTTTAACACCACAAAAATGTTGAACTTATTTCTGGTGTGTACAAGAAATAATAATTAAACAGACGGAATGATTGGTCAAGGAGAAAGTTCATGCGATGTTGACTTAATCAACCTTGAATTCTTCTTCGTTCTCTTGATCAATTCAGTAATCTTCTCTGTTCTTCTTTGATTAATTCATGTTCTCCTCTTAATTTTAGACTATATTTCTATCTTTTGATTGCTGGTTTTTCTCCTATCTCTCATATCTTTAATCTCAAGTTATGCCCTAATTTTAATTTTCAGTCCAATTGAAATTTACAGTAATCTTTGGATTTAATCAATCATGCTTTTCTAAATTTATTTTTTGTTGTTATTCCTTCTAAGCTAACCCTTTGACAGATTTGATTTGTTTGTATTTTCTCTTTTTACTTTTTTTATTCTAGGTCATGAGCTAATAGAGGTGCAACCATAAAGTTTCTGAATTTACATCATGAGATTCGATAAATCAAAAGTGATAACTGAGAAGACTGGTTTAGTTTGGATTTTGGGTATGGTCCAATGATTCTTTATTCTGTTTATATTGTTTCTCTCAAAAGATTCTGAAGTTACTCCTTATGAAAGTTGTGAAGATTTGTCATTCGAAGGATTAGGGGGAGTTGAGATCTTACTTTGCGTAGGGATTAAATGATAATCTGTTCTATGTAATTAAAAATTCTATCTCTAAATCAAGTTTAATTTGGATTTTGTTCTGTATTGGTGATGTTAAATATGCTTTAGTGTTGTGAAGTCTTTTCCTCATGATGATAAATGTTAGTCTGTTTGATAGACTCTTAGGATTTAATCTTCAGGGGGTTTCTTGTTGGAATTAAATTACTACAACTTTACATTAAAAGTTGTGTTTTTTTTTAATCCCTCATTAAGGAGATAATTTTATATTATGGTGATAAGGTATTTTTTAATCAATCTACAATTTCTCTCTGTTAGTGGGAGGCTGTCTCAAAAGTTTTGATACACTTGGAAGTTTTTTTTTTCCAGTTCAGTTTCTCTTTGATCTTCTGTGCATTGAGAATAAGCGTCTTTGTCTTTTCAGTTGCCTGCTCTTATAATTCAATTGAGCGTGATGTCTAAATCATTATTGCAGTCTTATCCCTTCTCATTTCCAAGGATTGTCTTATTGCATATGCTTGTTTGTTTCTCTATGGATGCCTTGGTCACTCAAGCTTTATTCCTTACACCTCATGAGTTTTTCTAGTTGCTCTTTCTCTTTTGCCTGTATTATATCTGCTATGGATTTTGTTGCTGATCAAGTTAGGGTGCTAGATTTAGATGAAGATGTGGAAGACTTTCCTCATAGGTTTGCTACTTTACTGTGTGACAAATATCGTAGCTACTATAAAACTTCAGTGAAACATCATCTCAATAGGATTTAGACCATTAACTCTCTAGATTTTAAGCTTGCAAAACCATATGTCCAAGGAATGGGTATTCAAAATTTGTTCGTGGTCATGTTTAAGAAGAGTCAAGATAAAGATATTGCATATGCATCTAGACCTACCTTGCTGTTTGGGCAGCTCTTTGCAGTCCAACCTTTAGGCAGTTTGGAGTTTGTGTTTGATCTGATATGGGACACAATACTAATGCCGTTTCAAGTTATTATACCGACATATGTGGTTAACAAAGGAAAGTCTTAGGAAGTATTGGATCAGATAGGTACTTTTGTCACAGTTGATACCCCTCCAGGAAATAATTATAAAGCTAAGCTTATGGTTCCTTTAAACACTCCTCTGGCAAGAAAGATAGTTTTGAATACTAATAGTAAAACTTACTATATAACTGTATTTTCTCCAAATCTTCCTTTTCGTGCTTGCAAGAAATGCTTTGTAATCTACCATGTTGAAGAAAAATGTAAAGAGATTCAGTCGAGAATCTACGTCAGATCCCTTCCTGCACCTTCTTCTCATGCTACTCATGTTGTTGTTACGAATGTGATGGTGAATCAAGCTGGTGATGGGATCTCCAAGGTGACAAGATATGTAAATGCTCTTAATGATGATGCCTCTCCTCAAGTGCATTCCAAGCTGTTTGCCTTTTCAGTCATCCTTCGGGGGTATTGGGTAACAGGAGTTCAACTTTTTCTTCTCAGATTTTTTCCTATGTTATGCCTATAGTTTCTGCTTTGACTATTAGAGAGCCTTCAAATCTTGGTTAGTCTTCGCCTCCTCATGCTTTTAGGAACTCCTCAAGTTATTTGTCGCCTTTTGATAATATTAATCTTGGTCTCAATGATACTACTTTTGATAGAAAAAGTAAAAGGCCTAGAATTGCATTTGAAACTGGATCTCTAGGCTCTACCACCTTTGCTTCCATGTATCTTCCTTTCCACCTTTTACCCCTCCTTCAGATGTTTCTTTTAATGTTGGGGGCTTAGGGGAGTCCTTTTTTTTGGGTTCTTCGGGAGGGAATGTGTTTTGGTCTACTTCATGCTCCTCATTTTCTCAGACTGTGGTCTCCTCTGCGGGTTTTATATTTAGCTCTTCTTCGGAGATGAATTTTTCCTCAAAATCGCTTGTGTACCTTAGCTCAAGAAATGATTTTTTGAGTAATATTGGTTAGACTGGGGATTTTAAAGATAATATTGTTCTTTAACCTACCCCGTTGGCTTCTCTTCCTCCTGAACCTGTGGTCACTGATGAGGAATTTGAAAAGGAAATTGATCTCATGATGTTGGATTCTGACTCTATGGAAGCTGAAACCTCCTCTGCTCATGATCAAGTAAGTACATTCATTAAGCTCACACTTGCTTTTTTATTACAGTTATTCGGTTTTGTTTTACAGTATCTTTATATCCCTCAATTTGATTTTGTATTTTCTGTTTAATTAGTTGTTGATTTTTCACTATTTTGAGCTGGTTTGCTTCATATTCAATAATGAAGTTCTTGTGTTGGAACATTAATGGTTATTATTCAGATAAAAAATGGCGTCATCTATTTAATCTTGTTAGTAAATATAAATTAGATAGTGTTTTTCTTCTAAAAACTATGGTCGATGCTGATACTGTTAGAAAATTCACTCATCACTTACCTTTTGATGCTTGGTCTTTCATTCCTGTTGATGGTAAATCGGGTGGACTTTCTTTTGGTTACTTTGAGTATTGAAGTGCTAGGTTGTTCTCTAAACATGATACATATCTTGTGTGACATTACGCCTGCAATCAAAAACTATGTTATTTCTTTTATGTATGGGTCTTTCAATCTGTCTGGCATGAGAAACCAATGGAACTTTCTGAGTGATATGTCTGATAATAACAATAATCCTTGGTTACTAGTAGGAGATTTTAACTTTATATTACATAGCTCTGAAAAAAAGGAGGTAATACTGATTGTTCTTTTCCCCCTAATTTTGTTAGAGAAAATCTAATAAAGATGAATATGAATGAGGTATTTTATTATGGAAATCCATTAACTTGGTGTAACAGAAGATTCAAAAACTCGTTAGAATTGAATTTTGAGAAACTGGATAGGGGTTTTCTGAATGATAACTGGGTTTCTGACCTTCCTCAAACTAGAATCACTAATTTAGGTAGAATTTACTATGATCATAGTTCTATCATGGTTAAGTGTTTTCATTATGATAGGAATATTAATATTCCTTATAAGTTCTTTCATTGTTGGCAGCTTCATCCTGAATTTAAAGATGTTCTTCATAATTCTTGGTCTAAAAGGGTGATTGGGTCTCCTGGTTTTGTTGTGGTTAATAAACTCAGTAATGTGAAGAATGATCTAGTGAAATGGAACATTAATTCCTTTGGTCACATTAAAACAACCATTGGAAGGTTAAATTCTGAGTTAGAAAAACTTCAATATTTGCCTTATTCTCCTCAGATTGGAGGATATATATTGAACTACTCTAAACAACTTGATTACTAGTATGAAATCGAGCATAGTTTCTACAAACAAAAATCTATAATTAATTACTTTACTCAATATGATAGTGTTGATGGTGGTTTTTTAACTTAGGGGTATAACCCTAGCTAGACAGTGATGTCACAGAACTTAAATGCATTTATTGAACCCTTTAATATGTCTGCGAGAAAATTACCAGGGTACCTTTTTTTTATTACTAATTAGGGTTTCGACAGGCCAAACCCTAATTCCCACACCACATGTGCCAATGGAAAACCATGCCAGCCACAACTACCACGCCAAGGCATGCCGACCATGCTAGCCGCACCACTGTGCCAATGACAAACCATGTCAGCCACATCTACCGCGCCAAGGCCGACCATGCTAGCCGCACCACTGTGCCAATGGCAAACCATGCCAGCCACATCCACTACGCCAAGGCTTGCCAACCATGCTAGTTGCACCACTGTGCCAATGGAAAACCATGTCAGCCACATTTACCGCGCCAAGGCATGCCGACCATTATGCCAATGGCAAACCATGCCAGCCACATCCACCGCGCCAAGGCATGCCGACCATGCTAGCCGCACCACTGTGCCAATGGCAAACCATGCCAGCCACATCCACCGCGCCAAGGCATGCTGACCATGCTAGCCACACCACTGTGCCAATGGCAAACAATGTCAGCCACATCCACAGTGCCAAGGTATGCCAACCATGCTATCTTCACCACTGTGCCAACGGAAAACCATGCCATCCACATCTACCGCGCCAAGGCATGCCGACCATGCTAGCCGCACCACTGTGCCAATGACAAACCATGCCAGCCACATCTACCGCGCCAAGGCATGCCAACCATGCTAGCCGCACTACTGTGCCAATGACAAACCATTCCAGCCACATCCACCGCGCCAAGGCATGCCAACAATGCGAGTCTCACCACTGTGCCAATGGAAAACCATGCCATCCACATCTACCGCACCAAGGCATTCCGACCATGCTATCCGCACCACTGTGCCAATGGCAAACCATGCCAGCCACATCTACCGCGCCAAGGCATGCCAACCATGCTAGCCGCACCATGCGCCAACGACATGCCAAACCCTTGGCCCCACCATGCCAAGACAAACGCACCTTGCCTTGGACCTAACCATGCTAGCCGCACCATGTGCCAACGACATGCCAAACCCTGGGCCGCACCATGCCATGCCAAACGCACCATGCCAATGTCATGCCAACCTATCCGTGCCACCATGCTGGCCTTCCCTATGCGGCTACCAAAACGAAGGCGTGCGATAATAAATGGTCGCCCTTCAATCCTAGGAGCAAATCCTAGCCGTACAAGGTTACCAGATAACACATGGTAACCTTTGGCCCAAAACCCTAGTTTGGCCAAGGCATGCCACGCCAATGGCATGCTGACCTAGCCGCGTCACCATGCTGGCCTTCCCTACGCGGCTACCAAAACGAAGGCGTGTGACAATCAACGGCTTCCCTTCAATCCTAGGAGCAAATCCAAGCCGTCCAAGGTTACCAGACAACACATGGTAACCTTTGACCCAAAACCCTAGTTTCACCACGCCAAATCGCGCCAAGGCATACCACGCCAATGTCATGCTGACCTAGCCGAGCCACCATGATGGCCTTACCTACGAAGTCGTGCGACAATCAATGGTCTCCCTTCAATCCCAGGAGAAAATCCTAGCCGTCCAAGGTTACCAGACAACACATGGTAACCTTTGGCCCCAAACCCTAGTTTGGCCACGCCAAACCGCTCCAAGGCATGCCACGCCAATGGCATGCTGACCTAGCCGCACCACCATGCTGTCCTTCCTTACGCGGCTACCAAAACGAAGGCGTGCGACAATAAACGGTCTCCCTTCAATCCCAGGAGCAAATCCTAGTCGTCCAAGGTTACTAGACAACACATGGTAACCTTTGACTAAAAACCCTAGTTTGGCCACACCAAACCGCGCCAAGGCATACCACGCCAATGTCATGCTGACATAGCTGCGCCACCAGGATGGCCTTCCCTACGAAGGTGTGAGACAATCAACGGTTGCCCTTCAATCCCAGGAGAATATCCTAGACGTCCAAGGTTACCAGACAACACATGGTAACCTTTGACACGAAACCCTAGTTTGGCCACGCCAAACCACACCAATGGCATTCCGACCTAGCCGCGCCATCATGCTGGCCTTCCCTATACGGCCACTAAAAACGAAAGCGTGCGACGATCAACGACTACCTTTCGTCTTAAGATGCAAAATCTCGACCGTTGAAGGTCACCAAGCTAGCAAGTCTCCCAAACTCGACTTGCCAGGCAACAACAATATACTACATGTTTTCCACAAAAATATTCGAGACATCAACACATTTCACAAAATGGGTGATCCTCTTTGGGTATTGGTTTAGCGGTTTACAGTGTGCGGCATACACTACGCCCATCATAAGGAAGTTTAATAAGGATGAGGCAGTTAGTAAATACATGGAGTTAATGGTGAAACACTCTTTTTATGGAAAATCAATTCCATGCGTTAACGGTTTTATGGAACATCAATTCTATGCGTTAACGGTTTTATGGAACATCAATTCCATGCGTTAACGGTTACCACCTCCTCCCATTTACTCACCCATTTTTCCATTCCTTAATGAGGCCAGAGTATGATTCACTTCGACTTATATAAATAGGTCTTACCTATTTCCACCAAATAACAAGTTCAGTCAGGAGCATATAACACTCAGAAAACATTTGCTAGCTTTCCATTTTGTTAGCTTCCCACTTTCTGATACAAGTCGTAGAAAACAACTACTCTTCCAAAAATCAACCATTCTGGTCTCATCACTTTCCTTGCTTCCCTCCCCAAAACCAACCCATTCTTCTTCACTTTGTGACCGAAGCAAGTCTGGAACAACCATTTATTGGTTTAGGAAGGACTTGTACAGATTGATCTCTTGAATCTAAAGTACTCCCTTGCAGTACATTGTTTAGGGTTTAAATTCGTTTCTCACCCACACACCTGAAATTACCAAAATCAGCAGAAACCGTTTTCACCCTCAAACAATTGGCGACCACAGTGGGAGGTTGATCTTTCGGTTACAATGTCAATTTTTGACCATCGATCTCATGCTTCGACCCAGACATCAAGACATTAGAATCAGGCGATCCGCTCAGATATCGACGACTCAGTTACCAAACGACCCGATTATCAGTCTTGACATGGCAAGGGACGACTGGGGACTTCCCAGAGGTTAAAAGCAAACGACCCGCTCAGAGATCGATGAATCTTATCAAGTGACTAAGGGACGACTAGGGACTTTCCATAATTGGCGGTGTTTCCTGATAGGTGTTGTAAAACACCTAATTTTATATCTAGTATTTATGCTTTATTTGCTATTTATTTTGTAAAATATGTATCTTATGTTTAGTTTTAAGTTTTTAGGTGCAATGGAGCACTTGGGGGCAAAAGAAGGAAAATTACCCATTTGGAGTGTAAAGGCAAACACTTCAATTCACAGGTGAGCTATATTTGGAGCGGGCTGAGATGCGCAAGGAGGAGGTGAAGAATGAACCATCAGTTTGTCATAACTGATAGTTGAGAAAGAAGCGAATGGGTTGTTGGCTATCTGGGACCGATGGGCCATGTGTGAGTTGGTTACCCCTTAATCACTAAAGTGGGGTACAAATATCTTTTCTAGATATTACCTAATCCTGAATTTTAGAGAAAATGATTTCTCAATCATTATTCTCAAATTCAGAGAATAAAGAGAGGATGCTGTGATGATTCTGAGACTTTTTAGAACAAGACAAGAAGATGATTTAGGGTTTCAAAGTTGGGTTCATCAGATTGGCTGTTGAGGATTTGTTGGGACTAAGAAGGAGATGAAGTTAGGTAATGGAAATGAGATCGAAAAATTCACAGAAGAGGAGGAAAAGAAATTCAAGTTGTTGGTTGATAGATAGAAGAAATTGAAATAGAGAAGTTAGGGTTTTCAGAGAATAGATGGGTTTGATGATTGAGGTGGTAGGAGATGATTGTGATGTTAATCTGAAGCTGAGAAGTGAAATTCAAGCTAAGATGGTGGATTACATGGTTTGAGATGCCTGTAGTTGAAGAGAAGATTTAGGGCTCTTGGTGTTAAGATGGTGGTCAAGAATAGTTGGTTAGGGATCTGATTTGAAGAAATTGAGCAAGAAAGGGAGATGGGTTTTTGCTAATGGCCATGAATTGCTCAAGGATTTGGTTTGAATTGAAGGAGGAGATGAATCTGGTGATGAACTGATTAGGTTGAGCTAATGGGGTGGTGGCTGGTTTGAGTCATGGTCTGTGAATGGTGCATTGAAATTGCAAGTTGAGTTTCTTAGATGAATTTTTAGGAGGGTTGCAGTCTAAGCTGCTATTGGGATGAGCTAGAGAAACTATCTGAGAATTGTTAAAAGTGATGAGTTGAATTGAATCTGTCTAAGAAGAACAAAATAGAAGAATGGGTTTGAGACAGAAACTTATTATGTGGTGGAGTTCAAGATGGCTTAATATTCATTGCAGTTGGTGGATGCATGAGCAAGTGCTAATAAGAAGCTGTTATTGATACAAGGAAAGGAGGTTAACTGAAATTGTGGTGAATTTGGTTGCAGGTGGAGTTGTAGGTGTTGCTGCTTGTGGTGGTTTTGGTCACTGAAATTGTGGTGAAGCTGTAGAAGTACAAGGAATTATAAACTTAGATAGCTGGATCTGGTGGTGTTGGTGATAATATGGGTTTGGTGCTGGCATGAATTGGCTTAAGAGGGCAATTGTGGTGCTTCCATGGACTTGTTGGTGTTTCCATGTATGCTTACAATGGAAATCAGTAGTGCTTGTAGGAGATTGTGAGATTGAACTGAATTGAGCTTTTGTGCTGGTGGTGTTGAATTTGAGTTAACTGCAGCTGCAGCTGTGGAATTGAAGGCTTGGATTGAGTGAGTTGAATTGCAGGCAGATGGCAATGATGGAATTGGTGTTTGAGCTTTTGCAGCTATAGTTGATTCAGTTAGAGCCTTGGAGCTGGAATGGTGAACGGAGATGGTTCTTGACATGGACCAGAGGCCGTAAAGAGTTGCAGGGATTGGTATAGCTGGTGTGGAGATGGGATGTTAAATTAGAAGGTGCAAGTGGTATTAGCTACCACAGGTAAATTGTTGAGCTGAGCATGAAGGTGGTGCTCTAATTGCATTGATGGGTTTCTATGTGTTGAGTTGTTGCAGTTTAGGAGAAGATCTATGAACAGATGGTGTTAGTGTAGAAGGTTTGTTAATGCTGAAATGGGCTAGATGTTGTTGCTGCTAGGAGGTGATGGATGTGAATCTGGTACAATGGGTTTGTTTGAGTTGGGTTTCTGAGATGAAAATAGAAGGAGATAGGTGTTGGTGATGATGGCATCTGGGCAGTTTTCAAGCCGTGAAACGGTGGCTGTACAGATCTTTATAGTGAATGAAGTTGGGTTTAATTTGGATCTTAATACTGGCAGCAAAGACATGAATGGTTCTGGTATTTGAATGGATGTCGTATAGATGTATGCTAGGACAGGTACCCATTACAAGTGCAGTTCTGGTAAAATGAAGCAATTTCCAGCTGCAATTCGGAGAAGATGGGAATAGCTGGTAATGGTTCTGTTGGAAGTGAGCAGACGAAGTGTGAGCTGGTGTTACAAGTAGTACTAGTGCATCGATGATTGAAATGAATATGGAGATGGATTCAAGCATCAGTGATGGTTTAGGTGATACAGATTGGGGTTTAATAGATGAATGTTGTTAGGACAGCTGCAGGTTGGTGCTGTTGAAATAACAAGGGGATTATGGTTGTGATGTTGAGTGCTAGAAGTGTTGAGACACATATGCAAGAGCATGGAAGTACAATCTGAAGGTGAAAGAGCTAGCATGGAAGTTGTGTTGGTGGTTTGCAAGATAGGCTAAGGGAGTTTTGTTGCAGAGGGAGTATGAAATGCCATGATTACAGCCAACTGATGTCAAAGACACAACCATCATGGCTGGAAGCCTAATGGTTGTGCAATGAACAGCTATGGCTTAGAACCAAGTCAGCTGAGTTAGCCCCTGATTCAGCTGAATCTCTTACTTAACCGATCTTGACTCTCCACTGACCGAGTTGACTCGTTCACAGGCGACCGTGTGGACTTTGCCGGTCACCTGAGTTATTTTTCGGCGTCGTATTCCGGCAATATTCCGGCCAGAAACACAGTTTTCCGGCGACTATTTTCTGGGTCATATTCTCACATGGGTATTTCACACATGAGCTCGGTGGACTTCTAGTTATTGGAACTTGGGCTTTGAAGACCTAATTTGGCAAGTTGAAAAACTATAAAAAGGAAGAAGTTTCTATTCTTTTGAATCATCACTTATCACGTATTTTTCTACCGGAGTTTGGAGGAGAGCGATTCTACTAGGGTTTGCTTTCGTTTATTTTTCATGTTCTTCATTTTATTTTTGATAATAATTATGTTGAATCCAAAAACTATGAGTAGCTAAATACTTTTATTGGTTATGGGATAAAGTGGATTTCACAAATGATATTTGATTCAATGATGTAATTTTGTCTCAATACTTTATTGTTTATGATTCATTGTTCATATTGTTTATGATTTGATTGTTTATTTGGTTGAGTCCGGAATCAATCCGATTTGCTTTCATATCTAGAGCTATATTAGGGTTTTCAATACGAAAACGTTGTTTATCCCTGATTTTAAGTAGCATAAATGTGGGTAGTGCTTGTAGTGATATATCCTACTAGTCACATATGAATCATAACTTGGGTTAAATCAAATTAGTGCTTTTACACATTTTGGTTTCCTTGATTAGTCTTATTCCATAGAACTCATTGCTTTTAGGGAGTTAAATCTAATTGTGCTTTTACACTTTATGTTTCTTTCTAGGAAGAATTCACATATGCATCTTTTAATGTGGTTGTGATGAAATCAGGGAATTAGCGGGATACTCTTGCGATCAAGGTATCTTAGGACTTTTAGTAAATGAGAGATTAAATTTTCAATTCTAGTCATTGTTGATAATTCGAGTTTGTGAATGAAACTATCCCGTGACCAATACTTTCTCCTTATTGATTATTTTTATTATTACTTTGCTTTAAATTCATTTTTATTGCTTTGATAAATCAAAACCCCCCCTTGGTTACTAAGAATCTGAAAATTTGCATAACAACAATAACCTATCTGTGGATACGAACTCTTTCTTATCGCATACTATTTTTATTTTAGGAAGTAAGAAAGTGAAATTATATTTGTGTCGGCTAACAACCGACCATTTCCCATGAAAGTCGGGCTTGCACCTGACTCGTTTTCGTTAGCAGATCCAAAAATTCGAGTAAGTCTTGCCTAGACAAAATACATTGGTTTACTACTTCAAGTTTTCACGGGAATGATAAAACCGATAGATATGTTATGTTTCATCCCATGTCATCTACCAACACGCAACGTTCATAACCAAAAACGGTATCATTCCAAAACAATTCATTCCATAAGAATAATCCAAAACCATCAACGTAACATTTGTCCATCAGCCCAAGAAATTCAGGAAATCAAAACCATAAACCTGATGCTTTGTTTTCCTTTCAAAAAAAAAAACAGTCACCTACCCGTACGTGCCTACTTTACATAATAATGATTACCCATTACTATTCATGAGGTAGCCGACGTTACTACGGTGATATTCGAAGAGGAATTATTTATGATGAAGTATTTCTACAAGTTCATGAAAGGCATACCCATGGCTAGGGTTTGCACCAGTTCAGAAGAAAAAATATTCCTACAAATTTATGGAAGGCATACCTATGGCTAGGGTTTGCACCAACATGAGAAAATAAGAGAACAAATTGAAAAATGAACGCTGGAGTACATAGCTGGAATATGCTTGACCACTTTATTGCTTCCATGCTACCGCTAACATCAGGATGTGATAACAAAGTTACGAGATAAAAAAGGGGAGCCAACCCCTTTCATAAGCATAACACTTTTTGGAATTTGAATAAGGAAAGGATTTCCTATTTGATATAATATACGCCAACAGTCCGTTCCATGGAAAGAGAACTTGCAAGAACAAGTCCGCCTCCATGACAAGCCAAAGATCGTGCCATTTGATGCCAAAAAAGATACAAATGTAAGAATCACCGCTAGATAATTTTATTATAAAATATAGGGATTCTTCAAATGATACAAATGTCATACTAAATCCAAGCCAACGCCCACACCAAGCCAGCACACATTTCAAGCCGATCCGGCGCTAATAGCTTGCATCCATCCGCCAAAAAACTTCCTAAGTTCAAACATTGAACGACAGAAACATCCACTCAACGAAGAGAGAATGAGCTACAAGTAGCTTTTTAGAATCACCACTAGGACATATCCGCTTCATCCATTAATGCTTATATATTCTCATCATATGATATATTACGTTAGTTCATACAAACTTACAAAAGTCCCTAAGTTCATAATTTAAGCAAACTAGCCAACTTCATCCTTTCTAGTGCTAATAGATTGCACATACTTCCAAGAGCATCTTTTTGCTCCACAACCAGCCAAATCCATCCTTTCAGTGCTATTTATAGCTTGAAACTGACCCCTCAGCCTTCTTTTTGCTCCACAACCAGAATATATTAACCAAAATGGCTCTCACCCAACTTCTTCAAGACTCCGTGATCAAAACTGCGCCATCTTTGCACGATACACCTACGAGCACCAGAACCAGAACCGCTTCCGCCACCCTAACATTTCTTCAAGTATGACAGATCCAACCGTCATCAAAGACACTGCTACTTTACCATCAGGGAAAGATACTAGAAGAGCCGGAAGAAGCCGACCTCCTTTTGCCACTATTGATTTGATGAAAAGACAAAATGTTCTCGTAAGGCTCAGATAGACGTGTTTGTAACTCAGGAAGAGATACCTATTTCCTCAAGACACTGACGGAGCGACCACCATAAGAGTCATGTCAATCCAAGAGGGAGATGACAAGGAATACTTTTAACATCCGACGCATGCACTTCAGCGGGATGTGCGTTTATAGATGAAGGGGATCGTGTTGCTCTTGAACGCCCATTAGAAGGGAATCAACAATCTAATTTCATCACACGTAAAGATCAGGAACGACTTCTCCAAAATCAAGGCAAAGGAAATCAGCAAACCCTCTTGAATTCACAAAAACCCTCTTCCCGTCAGGAGATGCATGATTTCTGGGGACTTCGCCCATAAAATCGTGCAATCTATGATGAAATAGTTATGTGAGGTTCTATATTTATCCAAGGCATAGCGTCAAGACATATTTACATCCCTCAACCGCACTGCATCAGGAAAGAAGTTGTTTCCAGCCATGGAATCCATTCCCAAACCCCAACCTCTCCTGGAAAGCACGATCGATAGATGAAATTGGGGACTCCTAACCACTGTTCACTTGAGGGATGTCGAGTGTGACAGAAGATTAAGTGACGTAGTCCCCGGCTTCATCATTGTAACCATCAAGGATCTGAGAGTTTCAAGGCATCGTTCCGACGTTTTCTCTAGAAGTGGCTCCGGTCCTACGTCCTCTAGCAGCGGCTCCGCTTCAACGTTTGCTTCAGCAGCCGCTCCGCTTCAACATTCGCTCTAGCAGCCGCTCCGCTTCAGCATTATCTCAATAAGATGCTCTAGGATCCGAAGTAGCATTTGGCTCCTTAAGTTTCAATGTCCTCTCCAAGAGTCAAAGATGCTTCAACACCACTCCTTCCTGCAAAGGGTCGTTCCACCATATTCCCTATGTCAAGGATCATGATCGCAGCCAGCCAATCTCTGTAGTTATGGCCACCTTTTGATCCATCCCGCCAAAACTCGTGACCATGGACAGTTTTCTCGCTTACGCATCTATCCAATCCTTTTACTTCCATGGATGCCAATATAATTCTAGCCAACCTACTTTATTCCCACGATAATGTAGTCTCTCTTCTAATTACATCTGCTACCAAGAACTGTTGCCGCTCATTTTTTACCAGCCAGAGCTTCACCACATCAGAAATCACTACAAAGGTAACCCGTACTCCTCTATATTCTAGTTTCACGTGGAAGAAGTAACAAAATCACTAGAATGAACGCACGATGGTGATGTATTTATTATGGTCAACCCACTGACCATACAAGTTGGAAACATGTAAACCATACCTGGGGACTGAGGATCTACACGAAATCCTTTCAATGCCAAAGCTCATAAGACACAGTCAACCAAAAGGCCATAGCCACAAGAAGGTCACCTGCTCTTCAAGGGTGCATCGCAAGAATATCATCACCTCTCTGTGTAGAAGATGCCTTCAACACTTTACAAGGCCGCGGAGGATCCCAAGCCTTCTCAGAGGAAAACAACTTCAGAAACTAAAGAAAAATGCGACCGGGGACTGCTCATTGCAGTCCATCTCGACGACCATCAAAGACTCACGAGAAAACTCCAGAGACACGGCTGAAACATTTTCTTGAAGAATCCTTCCTCATGTGCAGAGTTTTTTTTACCAATAAATATCGTCTTAAAAAAACCAATTACACCTTCATTACATTAATTCCGAAAATCAAGAATCCTTCCTCCCCTCATGACTTCAGACCTATTAGTTTATCAAATTGTGTGTATAAAATCATTTCTAAGATTTTAACTAATCGGTTGAAACCTCTCTTAGACTCCATGATTTCCCCTTTTCAGTCTGCCATTGTTGCTAATCGCCAAATCCATGATAATATTGTCATAACACATGAGATTTTTCATTCCTTTAAAAAGAAAAAGGAAACTTCTAAAAATGGTCATTTAGCTATAAAGCTTGATCTTTCAAAAGCATTTGATAGATTGGAATGGTCTTTTATTCTTGATGTTTTTAAAAATCTTGGTTTCTCTGAAGATTGGTGTAAGATGATTTATCAGTGTATTAGAACAGTGTCATACTCGGTTCTAGTGAATGGTTCTCCGGGTGAGACCTTTCTCACTACTCGGGGCATTAGGAAGGGTGATTTTATTTCGCCTTATATCTTTATTCTTTGTATGGAGGTTTTATCTCAGTTGCTCCATAAAGATGAAGAGGAAAATCGGATATAGGGGTTAAAATTCAAGAAAAATAGTCCTTCTATTTCTCATTTGTTTTTTGCAGATGATTGTATGATGTTTACTAAAGATTCAATCACTTATGCTAGGAATATACTCAAGGTTGTTAATGTTTTTGCTAAGGCATCAGGTCAGGCGGTTAACTTTGAAAAATCTGGTTTTACTAATAGTAGTAAAATGTATTATAGACATATTAAAATCTTATCTAAGTCTCTAAAAATGAAGATCATTATTAGTTCTGAAAAATACTTAGGAAATCCTCTTTTTATTGGTAAAGATAAAACAAATTATTTCAACTTTCTCATTGACAACTTCTATTCTAGATTGAACTCCTCTAAGAAATCTAACTTAAATGTTGTTAGAAGAAATATTGTTACTAATCATGTTTTGTCCAGCTTATCTGTTTATCATATGGCATGCTTTCCGCTTCCGAAAACTGTCACTTCTTAAATTGATGTTATTCAGAGAACATTCTGGTGGTCTAAAAAGAACCCTAAGCATGCTGCTTATTTTCGCTCTTTGGGTGATATTGGGAAATCCAAATTAAATGGTGGGTTAGGTATTAGGGACACTTTTTCTACTAATAGGGTATTCATATGTAAACTTTGTTGGAGATAATTGAAAAATCCGAATAATTTGCTTTTTGCCCTCTTGAAAGACAAGTATTTTCCCAATAAAAATCTGCTAGAAATTGACAAGGCTGTTGATTCTTCTTCTTGGATTTGGAAAGGTATTGTAAATGAGTTACATTTCATTAAGTCTAACTTTGTGGTTAAAATTAATAATGGGTCTTCATCTCATATTTGGAGTTCAAACTGGATTCCAGGGTATAATAATCCTCTAATTTCTTCTCATCCCAGTCACAGTAATTATATATTTGTCAATAAACTCTTTGATTATCATCATAACTGTTGGAATGTTGCTCTATTAAATACGTTGTTCTCCACTGATGAAGTAACTAGGATTATGTCGATAAGATTAAACCATAATCAATGTGATTCTCTAAAGTGGTCACATACTAAAAATGGCGAGTTCACTATAAAATATGCTTATAGAGTCTATATGAATGATTCCTTCTTTTCTGTTGATTTTTCTTTTTGGAGAAAAGTTTGGGGTATTGATTGCTTGCCGAAAATTAAGTTCTTCTTGTGGAATTTTTTTTTCCGCATATGCTTCAAGTTAACGCGCTTATTCATCTTTATAACCCGACTGTGGATGTTACTTGTCCTCTTTGCCATGCTCATGAAGAAACTGTGATGCACTTGTTTATTAACTTCCCTGTTGTCTCTCACATTTGGTTTGGGATTTCTTTACGACACCTTACATCGATTTATCTGGAGTGGATTGATGACTTTTTTCTATATTGGCATGACTATGCTCTTGGAATTTCCCCCTTTAAAGTTGCTTGGCCTAGTGTTGGTGCTATAGTTATGTGGTGTGTATGGAAGTTTAGGTGTGATGTGATCTTAAGGAATTTCTCTATTTATTTGAATAGCGTCATTATGGATATCAATAGAATGATTAGTTCTTATACTACTACTCAGTTTCGCTCTTATGATATTAGTCATGATGTTAGGATCTCAATTTCTGAAGTGGATCATTTTATGTTTATTGATAGATCTTATAAAGATTTTAAAATGGGTGTTGGTGTTATCTGGTGTGATGTTGCAGGAAATGTAAGAAGCTCCCGCTCGGATTTTGGGTTGATTCCAAATGCAGTAGGTGTCGAAGTTGCTTCTCTAATTTTGGGGATCTCTTGGGCAGAAGAGATGAATCTTCACAAAGTTGTGTTTGTTAGTGATTGCCTCCAACTGGTGAACTTTATGAATGGAGATAGTTCAAATGTGGAGTGGAGGAGTATGGATCTTCTTGAACATTATCGGATTTTAATTTCCAGTTCTTTGTCTTTTAAAGTTATGTATATTAAGCGGATAAATAATTCTATAGCATACCGGCTTGCACGTCATCTCCTTTCCTAATTTTTTTGAATTCTCTTATCAGGAAGGAGAACTTGAATGTTGTCTGTAATTCCATTCTTTGTTAATGCATGGGTGTGTTTCTTAGCAAAAAAAAAAAAAATCTGGTGTGCAGAGTGAATAGAGCCCAGTTACATCATATCCATATATGTCATGCATGTGTTTCACAAGTTTTTTTTTTTTTGTAAATAAGGCATTGCGTAAAAAACTAAGACTCTGAAAGAGTCAAGGCTACATAAGAACTAGAGCCATCTAATATAGGTTTTGAGGAGCTCCCCATATTCGATTTATCTACTAAGAGTTGTTTCCTAATACAGATAGGTGGGATCTTATACCATTCGAAACAGCTGTTTACATTTTTAGCAAATTTGGCAATGTTATCAGCCACTTGATTTCCTAGTCTAGAAACAAATACAAAACCCAAAAAGTTGTTGCAAACATGAGCTAATCTGCGAGCTTCTTGCATATAAGCTTTTGCTCTCCAAGATACATCTGCAGTCTGGCCGTTGATGTAGTTAAAAAGACTCTCGCAATCACCCTTAATAGTGAAGTTCTTTATCTGTTTCTCTTTGGCCCAAACTGCCGTTTGCCAGACTCCTATAGCTTCTGCTTCTTTTGGGTCAAGACCTGCTGCAAGTCCTACCTTTTCTCCTTCACAATCACCTATTTTATTTCTCAAAATAAAAGCATAAGTAGATGGTAAAGATTCAGAAATCTTGTAGGAGCGGAATATCACAACAAATGATAACTTACGAAATTATGGAAAGAAAAGACATCTTGCGAGCAAGGAATATTTTGCGAGCAAAGGAAGTCACAAGGAAACCAAAAGAAGTTCGCATCCAGAGAGTATAGCGAAGTGAAGTTACTGAAGGTTCGCAAGATAATTCTCAAATCCGAAATGGCGGACAACACAAAGTTTACTTCGTGAAATTCTCTACTTCACTAGCTTAACCAGTCATATTTTGTAAGATTGTATAAATAGCCATTTAGGCATGAGAAGTGGGAGAGGTCTTTTTTAGAGGGAGAGATAATTTTAGGAGGAGAGAGAAAAGGTTAGGAGAGATTTATTTTCTTTATCATCTTCTTCCCCAAAATTCTAGAGCTCCAAATATTCATTAATGGAGTCTCAATTGTAAAATCATGTAATTACATACAAATCACTAGTGAAACACCGTGGATGTAGATCACATTGATCGAACCACGTAAAAATCTTTGTGTCACTTTTATAATTTTAGTTCTTAAATTCTTAGTTTCATAAAAATTTACGTACATGAAAAATTTACGATGAATTTTTAAAAGGCGAAAAAATACCGCCATTTACGATTAACTTGCGAATAAAAGACCGCAGTCTGTGATCAGCCTCCAAAAAATAAAGAGAGCCGCAGAAAATTTTATACAGGCAAACCTTTGTGGCGTACACCCTATTTCGCGAAGCTATATTTCGTAAGAGGCAAAGTCCTAAAGTACGTCATTTAAGGGGGTACCTATAAACGTGGCTAAGGGTAACCGGAACACCACCAAGGGCCCTTAGTACATGGTAAAAATTTAGGGGTACAACCCAATAATGGGGTACCTATCCGGGTTAGACACCTTGGATTCTCACCTAATCTAGCGACATTACGCAATATAAAATGCGGTGTAAGAGGATTTAGGTTGGGCGACTAAGGCATACTGTCTTTCCCAAGAAATGCAGAAAACGATCAAGGCGCCGAGGTACACGGTTGAGTCAAGAGTGCCGGGTGAGGTTGAACCACATCTGCCATTTTTGACAAGTCTTGGAAAATGATGCACTTGGACCAAAGATACCCCATAGGGTGCAATCTCGTAACTATAAGCCCTATAGGCAAAAAGGATAATAGGTTGCGATCAAAAGCTGGTTGTTGGCAGAACCGGATGGGAAGAGCTAACCTTGTATGGTCGATGTACGCTTCCTTGAAGGGGCAACCAGGGGGAAGATAAAGGGCAGCACCCTCCAATAGGGAGCTGATACGTGCTATAAGACGCAAATGTAACGAGGCTTCTTGTTTGCGAAAACATAAAGGCTTGTCATATTTGTGCAACAATTGAACTTCTGCGAGCCTTCTAAAAAAAAAAAAAAAAAAAAAATAGAAAGAAAAGAAAAAAGAACTCGCAGAACATAACAATGAAGATAAGATGAGATCAATGGGTTTTTGCATGAAAGTGTAAAGACGTCCTGCGATTTCATCGCAAGACGATAATGTCATGAGGTTGTATGTTCGCAAGAATGTTCAGACTTGTCATATTATCGCAAATACAAAAGTTTACTACAAAAGAGGTGGAAAAATAAGACCTTTACTTAGGAAGGCATGATAAGACCACAACAATTAATGAAATTCATTACAATCATTGAAGAAATTATACAAGAATATACATCATGAAGTTTTGAAGAGAAGACAACTTCGTCAAGATCATTGAAGAATTTTGAAGAGAATATATATCAAAGAAGACAATTCCATCAAGATCATTGAAGAATTTTGAAGACAATATATATCAAAGAAGACAATTCCATCAATATCATTGAAGAATTTTTACAAGAATATATATCATGAAGTCATAGCAAAAGAGGCGATTTCATTCGCGATCAAAGACGAATTTATAAGAAAATACACAAATAAACTTACGAAGATAATTATATGAATAGAGGCAATTCAAAGATATATCAATTTTACCGCAGCAAAATGAGCTAAGTAACACAAACATTAGCTATGCATTATAATAGATAAGTATTCACATCATACAAGCATCATACTTGCATCATACAAGCATCATATTTGCATCATACTCGCATCATTCAAGCATCATATTTGCATCATAAATGCATTGCATAAACATTTCATGACATAAGAATTGCATATGCATTTCATAACATAATCATTACATAAATATTATATTCGCACAAGTATTGTACAAAATTTTACAGTAAAATACCACGAAACTTTGCAGAAAAGTTCATAATTCGCAGGACTATTCATAGTTCGTAACACTATATTCGTAACATTATATTCGCAACACTATGTTCGTAACACTATATTCACAACAGTACATTCGCAACATTATGATTCGCAATAGTACATTCGCAACAGTATGTTCGCAGCACTATTCACAACACTATTCAGAAGTTCAGAAATGCGCAGAAAAACTCAGGAATTCGTAGAAATATTCAGAAGATAACAGGGTTACCACTTGAGGCAGAGGCAACATAACAATAGAGATGCAATTTAATTATTCAACATTTTCTCAAGAATTCTCTTTCAAGATAAAGAACAGAGGCAACTATGGATACCCAAGAAAATATTTGATGTTCTTTATCTTCTCAAAGAAGAATCCTCACCAAAAATGGAATAATAATTTCACATGAACAGAGGCAATATTTATCACTCTCATCAAGGATATTTTATACTTCTTATATAATTCGAGGATTAAATACTTCTTATACTTCTTAAGGATACTTCATACTTATTATATATTTTTGAGGATTAAGTACTTCTTATACTTCTTCAAGGATATTTTATATTTCTTATACTTCATACTTCTTCAAGATACTTCACACACTCCATACTTCGCAAGATGATACTTCTAATTACTTCTTAAAGTTTCATAACTTCGCAAAATAATAGAGGCAAGTATATACTTTTCGAGTTTGATATTCTTTCGCTTGTTCCTTCAACAACAAAGATCAAAGACTACTACAACGGATTTTTTCTTAAATATCGCTCTTCAAGCAATATTCAAGAAAAAAGAGGCAAGATGTAGGAGCGGAATATCACAACAAATGATAACTTATGAAATTATGGAAAGAAAAGACATCTTGCGAGCAAGGAATATTTTGCGAGCAAAGGAAGTCACAAGGAAACCAAAAGAAGTTCACGAAGTGAAGTTACGAAGGTTCACAAGATAATTCTCAAATCCGAAATGGCGGGACAACACAACTGTCATATTTTGTAAGATTGTATAAATAGCCATTTAGGCATGAGAAGTGGGAGAGGTCTTCTTTAGAGAGAGAGGGATAATTTTAGGAGGAGAGAGAAAAGGTTAGGAGAGATTTATTTTCTTTATCATCTTCTTCCCCAAAATTCTAGAGCTCCAAATATTCATTAATGGAGTCTCAATTGTAAAATCATGTAATTACATACAAATCACTAGTGAAACACCGTGGATGTAGATCACATTGATCGAACCACGTAAAAATCTTTGTGTCACTTTTATAATTTTAGTTCTTAAATTCTTAGTTTCATATCAAATTAATTAGATTTAGGAATCATTTTAATGGATTCTTATGAGGGTGTAGTTGTGAGATAATCCGCAACTACAAATCCAAGTAGCATCAACATTAAATTTCAAGTTTACGAGACTTGGTGATTTCCATTTAAAACTGTTCTTCTTTTTCTGCTTAGTTTAGGTATTGCCTTTTTTTGTGGACCAAAACTCAATATGTCTTAGCTGGAGTCTTTTACGAATTGGATTTGCATACACTAAAGTTAAAAAAGAAAAAAACTCGATTGGAATTAGCAAATATAAAACTTCTAAAAACAGGATACATAGGTTTAATGTACAACGCTACATACTTAATTACATGATAGTATTAATATTTTAATTTTAACTAGGTACAAGTTATGACTCATGGGTAACATAACAATATATAAGTCTCTAATAAATAGGTTACGAGTATTAGTCCGCGTTTTGGTGATTTCCAAGTCCAAACTTATTGTTCCTTGCTCCAAGCTCCCCAACCGAGTAGGACTGAGAAAAGATTTCAATTACTTTGGGTCGGGGATATCCTATGATTGCGTATTTTTTTGTTTTTAAATTATATCTTATTAAGTAATTAAATTATTTTTCATAATTATGACTAATGTGTTTAATAAATTTTATTTTATTTTGACTGCAGATTTTGATTCTGACTTCCAAAAATTCCAGGCATCACATTTCTTCTTCCTTGTATCAGTAGTTAGTAGGTATGGCTACTAGATGCTTTTTTTTTATTCGTTACTCCCCTAATAAATAAAGGCCTTGGAGAAGGCTACTAGTCAACTACATCACCATGGTATCCACTGTTAGAGCATTGCTTGGTCGAACTCGCATGCGTTGCTATATCAAGCATATTTGTCAATGTTAGGGATCAAAACTATAAAGTCTTGATTTCTAGTCTACTATAGCTCAGGTCTCAGACTAGGATAAAAAGTGTAGTTGAGCTCAAGAACTCCATGGCGATCATCATACAAGACAAAGGACTACTTAAGGAACCAGTGAATCTTCATCAACTAAAAGGTATATGAAGACTTGAACTTATCTATCACTCAAAAGTCTATCTACTCTATCTCCTATCTTGAGACAAAAGTCATTTTACTATATAGACTAAAGATATACACATGTGACATTTCGAGCTGATTATATCTCTCTTATCTATTTCTCGAAATGTGTGTTGGTAAAGCTTTCGCTTTAGCCAAGTTCATCTTTTCCTAGTGACAAAAGTCATGATTGTGTTTCAATCACTTTGGAAATTGCTCTGACGAAAACTAGTTTGTGAATAACAACTATATGACGTCCTCTGAGAATGTTTCAATAATTGAAATGAGAGTTTAGACAATATAACTACTGGGGGATATAAACATTGTTGTGGTAACACATATATGTATAAGTCCTTAGCACTTGAACCGAAGTTTGTGGACTTTGTTGATCAAGTGAAAACCGGAACTTGAGCAGTCAACCCAGTCCGCGAACGTGCGTAGTTCTCGAACCCGAGAATTTATGCTGGAGTTGTAGCTCAGTTTCAGTCTGCGAACTCAGTCCGATACTCGGTAGTGGTTGGCCGAATGGAATATAAGTAATGGTTTGTCCTTTCCTAACACTGAGGCCTGATGGGTTCACTTGGCTAAGTTGTGAAAAACAACTTCTCAGTTAAGCGCTCGGACGAGAGTAGTCACGGGATAGTTGACCTCTAGAGAAGTTGTTTCAGGATAAACACGGTGATGCTCGTTAAAATTCCCACACTGCCGGATAACCGAGTGGCTAATTGGGGATAGTATCAGTGGAGGGACGGGTCCTTAAAAATCCTCAAGGTATGTATCTTTGTGTTAGAGCATTGCTCGGTCGAACTCTCAAGCGTTTCTATCTCAACCTTGTTTGTCAAGTTTAGTTTCCAAAACTATAAGTCTTGATTTCTAGTCTACTTATAGATAAGTCTCGGATTAGGATAGTAGGTGTAGTTGAGCCCAATACTCCACGACGTTCATCGAATGAAGACGAAGAACTACTCAAGGGAACTTGTGGAACTTCATCAACAAAAGGTATGTGGATACTTGAACTTATCTATCACTCAAAAGTATATCTATTATATCTCATATTTGAGACAAAAGTCTTATTGCTATATAAAATTCAATTATACACATTTGCTATTTCGAGCCGAGTTTATCTCACCTATCTTTTTATTGAAATATGTATTGGTAAGCTTTCGATTTAGCCAAGTTCATATTTACTCGTGAGGAAAGTCATGCTGATTATTTCAATAACTTGAAAATTGCTTTGATGAAAATAGTTTGTGAATAACGACTATTTTAACATCCTCTAAGAAAGTTTCAATGATTGAAATGAGAGTTTAGAACAAGTAACCATGCTTGGATATAAACATATTGTGTTCTCATATTTGTGTAAAAGTCCAAAACCGGGAACCCAAAGTATTCGTACCCGTATGTGTACTGGAGGTTGTTGGAAATCCTGGTAAGTATGTGTACCCATATGCATACTGGCGGAACGTTCACGTCCGTGAATTTCTGCTGGAGTTTGGAAGTGAAAAAAAAAAACTGAATCCGGTTACTTAAGTATGCGCACCCGTTTGCATACTTAAGTAAGTTACTTTCTAAAATCGGTTTGTTCATGAATTAAAAGATTTATATAATAAGGAATGCAATCTTTGCAAACCATGGCTATAATGTTCATGAATTGATTCGAGAGAATCAAAATCAATTTTGCTTCGATTATGTTTTGTATACTTCTATGAGATATAATAAATTGAAAAAAATATCTAACTAGTTCATTTGAGTTATTTGAACTAGTTATGGTAAAGATGAATAAGGTTGATATGAAAGTGCTCATATTGTTAACCATTGGTTAACTATTGTTGAACCAACTAAGTGTACACGTTTAGGCACGGTTACTCAAATCTAAATGAAGTTATATTTCATTTTTGTATAACAATCTAAGTTCGATCTAACGGTTGAAATATATTAACTTGAATCTAATTAGGTTTTCATCTAACGGGGAATATTGAATGCTTTGTTACCAAAGTAACTTAGATTGCAAACCCTGATTTGAAGACTATATAAAGGAAAACTCTAGCAACTGGGAAACCTAATCCCCACACCTCTTGTATGATACTAGTTGTATAATCCAGAGTCAATTCTCCTTTAACCTTAGGTTTTTCACGAAACCCTATAGGTTAACGACTTAAAGACTTCATTGGAATTGTGAAGCCAGACCCAACTATTTTCTATGTAGTTACGTGATCTGATCTTCCTGTTTCTATCGTGTTTGAGTGCAATCATAAGATTGCCTTAAGATTTATATCTCCGATAGGAAATATAGAGAAGTAGTCACAAACACCTTCGTCTCATCATTTGTGATTCCACAATATCTTGTTTCGTTAATCGAATAAGATTATTTTGAGGTGATTGATAATTCTAGTTTGTTCTTCGGGAATATAAGTCTGGGTTATCAATTGGTTCATGTTCACCTTGATTTATCAAAATACAGAACAAAAACTCGTATGCATATCTGTGGGAGACAGATTTATCTATTCAATAGACTTTTATGTGTGATACAAATTTGTTTATCAAGTCTTCAACTTTGGGTCGTAGAAACTCTTGGTTGTGGGTGAGATCAGCTAAGGGAATCAAGTGCGTAGTATCCTTCTGAGATCAGAGACGTACGGAACGCAACTGTACCTTGAATTAGTGTGAGATTGATTAGGGTTCAACTATAATCCAGACCGAAGTTATCTTTGTAGTAGGCTAGTGTATGTAGCTGCTTAATACATTGTGGTGTTCAAATCTGGACTAGATCCCGGGGGTTTTCTTTATTTGTGGTTTCCTCGTTAACAAAATTTGAGGTGTTAGTGTTATTTCTTTTCCGAATTATATTTTGTTATATATGTAGGACCAGAATATCGCTACAACGCTATTCCTGCGATATTAACAATGCTTCTGTGAGCGTCACTACCAATTCTTTAACAACGTTTCACGAGCGTCACAAAATATCCAAAAGAAACTGACGATGGAAGAAATAAAAGAAGAATATGTTGATCCTGCGATGGTCATCATTCTTGTGATAGAGAATATTATAGCGATCGCGATGAGATCGCAGAATAGATCGGAAATAGGAGGAAAACTTAGCTATCATCCATTATGTAAATCCCTATATAAAAGGCTCGATAGATCCAGAAAATGATGATGTATTTTTAAGAGTTGAAAGAGTCTTGAGGAGAGAGAAACTTCAAGAGAATATTTGTAATCTTGATTTCTTCCAATTCTGTAAACATTTCTGAAATTTGAATAGTAAAGTGTCGTTTAAATTCTTGAAGTTTAATTGATTTCCAATAGATTTCTATAGAATCTTAACAAGGGTGTAGTATGGGAATTCCTGCAACTAAAATATAATTGAAATATCACAGGTTGTACATTGAATCGATCAATTGGTAAATCCAACCTTTGGTTGTTGATTGAAATTGATTGATCCTTGAACATTGGTCTTTGGTACCGTTTAAGTCATTTCTCTTGTATTCAATCAGGCTCGCAAATTCTTATTTGTTTGATTGCTAATTGAATTGAGAAATTGAGATGTAACTCTTTGATATACCTTTTATTAAGATTGAGTCTGACTGTCTAGTTGATTCTCTAGAAAGTATATTGGAGTTAGTCCGTACAGATTGCTAAGCGAAATATTGGGTTAGGTTGCTAGACCCCCGCTTTTTAAATTGGTACCAGAGAAGGAAAACACGTTTAAGACCTCATAAGACTGTGTTTGAAGCGATCTGACTATATGGACAAAAATTCAATCTCCATAAACGTACCACCAGTCTTCGATGGCTCAAACTACTCATGGTGGAAAATTGCTATGCGTACTTTTCTTCAAGCTCGTGATTTTCAAACATGGGTATGTGTTGTTAATGGCTATGATCCTCCGGTTAATAAAGAAGGAGATGTATTTATACCTAAGGATATTGGTAGATATAGTCCAGAAGAAATCCTTGATGTGAAGCAAAATTCTGACGGCTTAAATGTTATCATCAATTCCATTACCCAAGATCTTTAGCATCATGTGACTACTTGCAAAAAGTCTAAATAAGCCTGGCATATCTTATAAAAAATATTTGAAGGAAATACCTCTGAAAAGGAAGTTAGGCTTCAAAACCTATGTTTCGATTGGGAAAACCTTCGTGTGATAGATGAAGAGTCATTTGATGAGTTTAATCACAAAGTGTCTGAAATTGTTAATGCATCCTTTGCATTGGGTAAGACTATTCCTGAAAAGGACATTGTGATGAAAATTCTCAGACCACTGCCATCTAGATACGATTTTAAGAAGCATGCCATCGTTGAAGGAAATAATATCGCAACTCTTTCCAGAAATACTTTGATTGGGAAGTTAAAGATCTTTGATCATGAGCATACATCCAAATCCGAAAAGGATGTTGCTTTCAAAGCACAAAAGAGCACTAAATTACTTGAAAAAAGTAAAAGTGTTTGCATCTCTGAAGATGATATTTCTGAGGTTGATTCATCAGATTAATATCTTGACAAGTCAGTCTCCTTGATCACAAGATAGTTTAGGGACCTTCTTTTGAAAAGAAGTAAACGGATATCCAGAGATAAACCCATGTCATCAGTTAAACCTCATAATTGTGTTCCTCCTAAAAACAGGGATAATGATGAAACTGATGACGAGGATATGCCTCAGCGCTTTAAGTGTAAAGGTTTTGGCCATTTTGAAAATGAGTGTCCAAATCGAAAAAAATACACTGGGAACAAAGGTCTAGATGCAACTCTTGATGAAATGTCTGGCAACTATTCTAATGAAGGCAAAAAGTCAAGTATTGCACTTCTTTGTGAAAATATTGATTTTGATAATTTTAGCAATACATACATCAATCTTGATATTCTTTCAGAAGAAATCTCAACCGATCTGGAAAAAAAAATTGATCTACATGTTTCTACTGGAAACTCCTTTTATGATTTTTTAGGTTCCACTATGTGTCTAGCCGCATACACATCTCGAGCGTCTGAATCATTTTCAAGGTTGACATGCTCTTATTGTTCTCTTAAAGGTCATGAATTTTCAAAGTGGTTAAAGTACAAACACAAAGTGAGATATGTCAACAAACTTCAACGAAGAGCGAACAAGCTAAAACTTGTTGAAAAATCATCAGAGGTATATAAACGCATCTCTTCTTAAAAGGTATTAATTTCCAAAGAAAGGACTACATCATTAGAAAGAAATTTATGGTCTAAACACCATGAGAAACATGGGTCTATGAATTCCTTTCAAAAAGGATATGGTGGACAGATTATTGTTCACCCCAGCACAACTTAAATTGTGTTGGCTAGTGCTTCTTGTATCATGTGCATGATCAAAAAAGACAAGATTTTGCACACCTCGGGCTTTAGGAAAAGAAAATTCTTCTAGATTTAGATTTTCTTTTTTTTGTTTTTGCTCTGTGAGCATTGTTAAGTTTGGAATTCGTGTCGTTTTTCATATCTAATTGATATTGGAAAGGACTTTCATGTTTAATCAATAAAGGAGGCTTAAAATAGATAATTCTGCCTTTTTTTAGGGTAAGAGTTGTGCGTACGAGAATCCTTTAAGTGTATAAAGGTTCTGTAGCCCTATATTCCTTTTTCTTTCTCTAAGTTTTTTTTTATCATAAGTTTGCTTGTAGAGCTTGTTCTGAGAAATTCCTCCCACAAACCCATACTGTTATGGAGACTCCAAGCATCATAACTTATGATTGAAAAGATGTTAATATGATTGTTAAGCCATCAATCATGAAGGAAAAAGATAAATTTCCGTTACCTCCAACTTTAAAAATAAAAAGAAGGAATGTGAGGAAGCCAAGAGATGTTCCTTCAAACTCTAAGAAGTTTTCTGATGTTCTTGAAGAGTTGAAGGAAACAAGGAAGGATATTCAGGAAATAAAGGCTTTTGTGTTTAAGACTCTTGAAATTCAGAAGGCCCTGGTTCGGTATCAGTTAAGAAGGTTTTTTGATATCAACTCCTTTCTTCATGAACCTCATGTCCCAATGGATGTTGACTACAAGGAGTTCGGGGACGATAAAGAATTTTTCAAAGTTCTTAATGTCTAAGAAACTTCTTATGAGAATTTATTCTTATGTTTTAAGAAGGATAACTAGGGTTTGGAATAGCGATTATTGTGAGTACACATAGCTATTTCCAAAGATTTTCATCTTGCAATGTTTTAGATTTATTTATTTAAATTCTAAAGTTTATTTGGAAGATGATTTTGCAGTATTAATCTTTATGATTTCATCTATTGCAACTTGTTATGGGATATGTGTGTTTTCATCCGTGAACTATAATTGTCCCATACGTGGTCAAAAGTTAAGTCTTTCATATGTCGGTATGCAAGTATTGATAAAAGATTGAATGAACTTTTGACAAGCAAAAGTTAAGCCTATTATGTCATTATGCAAATATTAATGAAAGATAGGATGAACTTTTGTGAACAAAGATTATGTCTATTATACGTCATTGTGCAAATAGTGATGAAGAATAGAATGAATCTTTGTTTATTCTGCAGTATTGATCTTCCCTGATCCATACTTTTTATGTATATACCGTGCGGCTCCGTAAGTTCTCTTATGTGAGCATTTTCGATTAAATTAATCATGGGTTCTCTTTTGGTTAATTTAATTGAGATTTTTGGATACAAATTCATAATCTCATATAATTTTTTATGTCCAAAGAAATCCTTTTTTTCTTGTAAAAGAAAGGTCGCTCTTGTTGTTCTTTCAGGAATAAAATTTTATGGGGGAGAATTCTAAATTGAACTTGTGCTTGATTGCCAAATTTTTGTGGGGAGTGCGGTTGTGGAATATTATAGGGGTTATCTTGTGTCTTTATAAACTTCTTGATGAATGCATTTAGTTTCTGCTATATGATTGCATCTAAACAAGTTGATATGTGCTTCTCTTTTGGTCATGAAGTGTCTCTATGGAAATTTCATTAGGATCCCACTAATTTTCGTACCTTTGCCAATTTTATTGACAAAAGGGGGAGAATTAATGTGTAGTTCACACTACAAATACATATGGTTTTCGGATCATTATGCAAGGGGGAGTGGTTTTCATGTGAGAGGAAGTATTGACTAAGGGGGTGTGATACATATCACCATAGTATTATTATCAAATTTGTGATACAATTGAACTTTGATGCTGTGTAATAATATTATGACACTGTATAACAATGATTGAAAGCTATTATTTTCTCATTGTTATAGATACGGATCTTCAACAACGATGATGCTGAGTTGAACACCTTTAGAATCATTGGAGTACTTGGAAGTGACTAAGATTTCGAGTAATGTTGAAGAACCAATGAGATCAAGCATTTGGATGAGAAGCTACAAAGTTTATTTATCTTGTATTTCATATGTATTGATAGTTTTGTCACTAAAATTGACAAAGGGGGAGATTGTTAGAGCATTGCTCGGTTGAACTCGCAAGGTTGCTATCTCAAGCTTGTTTGTCAATTTTAGATGCCAAAACTATAAGTCTTGATTTCTAGTATACTTATAGGTAAGTCTAGGATTAAGATAGTAGGTGTAGTTGATACTTAGACTCCATATTTTTCATCAAATAAAGATGAAGAACTACTCAAGGTAACTTGTGGAACTTCATCAACAAAAGGTATGTGGAGACTTGAACTTATCTATCACTCGAAAGTCTATCTATTCTATCTCCTATTTTAGACAAAAGTCGTATTGCTATATAGACTTCAATTATACACATTTTCTATTTCGAGCCGAGTTTATCTCGCTTATATTTTTCTCGAAATATGTGCTGGTCATATTTCGCTTTAGCCAAGTTCATATTTACTCGTGACGAAAGTCATGTTGATTATTTCAATAACTTAAAAATCGCTTTGATGAAAATAGTTTGTGAATAACGACTATTTTAATATCCTCTAAGAATGTTTCAATGATTGAGATGAGAGTTTAGAACAAGTAACCATGGTTGGATATAAACATAGTGTGCTCTCATATTTGTGTAAAACTCCAAAACCGGGAACCTAAAGTATGTGTACCCGTACACGTACTGGCGGTTGCTGGAAATCCGGGTAAGTATGCATACCCGTACGCATACTGGCGGAAGGTTCACGTCCGTGAATTTATTCTGGAGTTTGGAAGTGAAAAACAAACTCAATCCGGTTACTTAAGTACACGTACCCATTTGCATACTTAAGTAGGTTGCTTTCTAAAATAGGTTTGTTCATGAACTAAAACATTTATATAATAAGGAATGCAATCTTTGCAAACTGTGGCTATAATGTTCATGAATTGGTTCAAGAGAATCAAAATTGATTTTTCTTCGATTGTGTCTTGTATACTTCTATGAGATCTAAGTAATTGAACAACTCTCTAACTAGTTCATTTGAGTCATTTGAACTAGTTATGGTAAAGACGAATAATGTTGATATGAAAATGCTCATATGGATAACCATAGGTTAACTATTTTTGAACCAACTAAGTGTACACGTTTAGGTATGGTTACTTAACCTAAATTAAGTTACTTTTCATTTATGTATAACAAGCTAAGTTCGATCTAACGGTTGAAAAATATTAGCTTGAATCTAATCAGATTTTCTTCTAACGGTGAATATTGAATGCTTTGTTACTAAGGTAACTTAGATTCCAAACCCTGATTTGAAGACTATATAAAGGAGAACTCTAGCAACTGGGAAACCTAATCCCCACACTTCCTATGTGATACTAGTTATATAAGCTAGAGTCGATTCTCCTTTAACCTTAGGTTTTTCACAAAACCCTGTAGGTTAATGACTTAAAGACTTCATTGGGATTGTGAAGCCAGACCCAACAATTTTCTATGTAGTTGTGTGAGCTGATCTTGATGTTTTTATCATGTTTGAGTGCAATCATAAGATTGGCTTGAGATTTATATCTCCGATAGGTAAGATAGAAAAGTAGTCACAAACACATTCGTTTCATCGTTTGTGATTCCACAATATCTTGTTTTGTTAATCGATTAAGATTATTGTGAGGTGATTGATAATCTAGGATGTTCTTCGGGAATATAATTCCGGGTTATCAATTGGTTCATGTTCACCTTGATTTTTCAAAAGACAAAACAAAAACTCGCAGGCATATCTGTGGGAGACAGATTTATCTATTCAATAGACTTTTTTGTGTGCAAATTTGTTTATCAAGTATTCAACTTTGGGTCGTAGCAACTCTTGGTTATGGGTGAGATCAGCTAAGGGAATCAAGTTTGTAGTATCTTGCTGGGATCAGAGGCGTAAGGAACGCAACTGTACCATGAATCAGTGTGAGATTGATTAGGGTTCAACTATAATCCAGACCGAAGTTAGATTTGTAGTATGCTAGTGTTTGTAACGGCTTAATACAGTGTGGTGTTCAAATCTGGACCAGGTCTCGGGGTTTTTCTACATTTGGAGTTCCTCGTTAAAAAAACTTCTGGTGTTTGTGTTATATCTTTTCCGCATTATATTTTGTTATATAATTGAAATATCACAGGTTGTACGTTGAATCGATTAATTGGTAAATCCAACCTTTGGTTGTTGATTGAAATTGATTGATCCTTGAACATTGGTCTTTGGTACCGTTTAAGTCATTTCTCTTGTATTCAATCAGGCTCGTAAATTCTTATTTGTTTGATTGCGGATTGAATTGAGAAATTGAGATATAACTCTTTGGTATACTTTTTATTAAGATTGAGTCTGACTGTCTAGTTGATTCTCTTGAAACTATATTGGAGTTAGTCCATACAGATTGCTAAGCGAAATATTGGGTTAGGTTGTTAGACCCCTACTTTATCACTTTGTCTCTCTCTGTTCTAGTAAATATCAATATCCTTATCATTGCAATGGCGAAATCATGTTTGTCAATTTTCTAAATCGGTTGATTACTTATGGAATGTTGATATCTTCTATCATCTAAAATTAACATATTTTTACACTTGTATCATCTTATATCCAAAACCTTTTAATAAAGCCTCTTCTCATTTTCTCATACTATGTTATTTCATACTTCTTTTAGTTCACAAAAATTCTCTTATAGAATTAACAAGGTATAAGACCCAAGGATACTAGACAACAATTATCTAAACTAATTCAAGGTTCGAGTCCTAACATTATTTTCTTAGTTGAGACTAAACAACAAAGTGAATTTGTAACCAAAATCATTAATAAAAATCTCCTCTACAATATGTGTATTGAATCACCCATAGGCAAAAAGGGTAGATTGGTTGTTTGTTGGGACAACTCCATTAAGATGGATATAATACATCAAGATGAAAACCAAAATAATTATCTTTTTTGGATTGAAAGTAATAAATATGGGTGTCCTCATCATGAGGAAAACAAAATGTTGATCTTTGGTCCCAAAAATGTTTGTTGTCATCTCTATACCCTGGTTGATTCTAGGTGACCTAAATATTATTTTATCACTGTAGGACCAGAATATCGCTACAACGCTATTCCTGCGATATTAACAACGTTTCTGCGAGTGTCACTGCCAATTCTTTAACAATGTCTCACGAGCGTCACAGAATACTCAAAAGAAATTGACGATGGAAGAAGTAAAAGAAGAATACGTTGATCCTGCGATGCTTATCGTTCTTGCGATAGAGAATATTATAGCGATTGTGATGAGATCGCAGAATAGATCCGAAATAGGAGGAAAACTTAGCTGTCATCCATTATGTAAACCCCTATATAAAGGACTCGATAGATCCAGAAAAGGATGATGTATTTTTGAGAGTTGAAAGAGTCTTGAGGAGAGAGAAACTTCAAGAGAATATTTGTAATCTTGATTTCTTCCAATTCTGTAAACATTTCTGAAATTTGAATAGTAAAGTGTCGTTTAAATCTTTGAAGTTTAATTGATTTCCAATAGATTTCTATAGAATCTTAATAAGGGTGTAGTGTAGGAATTCCTGCAATTACATTTTGGCGCCCAGAAACAGGGAGAATCAAGCTAAGAAATCTCTAATTACAACTTCAAGATTTGAAGAAATTGTTAGAGTTGAAGAAATGGCTAGAAGAAGAAGAAATACATCAGAACCACCGACAACTGTGAGGAGAAGTAAAAGACTTGCAGGTGAGGGAACAGGTGAATTGGAAGAATCTTTAAGGATAAGATCAGGAAGAAATAGAATAAGAAATGAAGCATAAAGTTCAATTCAACAACCGAATCAACAAACACAAACACAAGATAGGAATGTGGATTATGATAGAGTGAGTGTGCATACTTGGAGGTCGGATTCGATAGAAGAAGCAGAAAATCGACAATTGAGAAATGAAGAAGAATGAGAAAGAAATCAAGAAATGGCTGGAGGATTAATTCATGAAGGACGTGAAATAGTAGATGATTTGAGACAAAGAATATAGGAAGAAAGAAGATTAGAGGCAGAAGAACGTGCGAATTTAACAAGACAAAATCATGAGCTAAGAATGGAGAATTTGAGGTTACAAAGAAGGAGATCAAGAAGTACTGTTAGATCAAATTCAAGATCATTCAGAGAAGAACCAAGGCAAAATTCCCCTATAAGAAATGTTAGAGAAAATACTCGAGGAGAAGTGCAAAATAGAGAAGAAGAGATAATTGGTGATCGCTATAATCCGCGTGACAATAGAAATCAAGAGGGAAGAAACAACCAAATTGAAGAAGAAAATACAGAAGAAGGTAGGAGGATATTACATGGGCAAGAGAATCAAAGAATGATTGAAGAAGAAATTGAGAGTCATTACGCTGAACAAGCACGTCTAGCCCGCGAGAGGGAAAGATTAAGGGAAGAAGTAGAAGAACATGAATTTCGAGAAGCAGTGCGACAAAATAATCATGAAAATCGATAAAGGAGACGTACGCAAAATCGCTACAATGGTAATATTCAGGAGGAGTATGATAGGATACAGAGGAGAATAGAGAGACAACGAAGAGAAATGAGGAAATCCGCAGAGAAGGAGATAGGCAGTTACGATATCAAGAGGAAGATGAAAGAGAGAATCGCAGAGAAAGAATAGATGATGATGAAGAAGAAGACACCCAAAATCTCGCAAGACAAGAAAGGCAAGAATGCAGAAGAAGGGAAACAACATTAAAGAGGCCAATGGAACAAAACTCAGCTGAGAATGAGGAAATATTGAGAGAATTAGCAGAAATGCGAGGAATGATAAACAACAAAAGAGAAGGAGGAAGAAGGCAACTTGATGAAGCTATTGAAGAAGCTGCGAGAACTCCATTTACTCAAGAAGTACAGTTAAGAGGGATACCTCCAAAATGCAATTTACCAGCATTAACCAGCATTTTTGATGGAACTACTTGTGATGTTCAACATGTCAAAGCGTATGTTAGATGTATGCTACAATGGGAGAATCATGATGTTGTGCTATGCAAATATTTTTCATCCAGCTTAACTGGCGAGGCGTTGAAATGGTTCGAAGGATTACCAAAAAATACCATAACTTCTTTTGATCATTTACAAGCCACAATTTTAGGAGCGTATATTAACAACAATTCATCGCGGCCGGGTATTGAAGATGTGTTTGGGTTAAAACAGAGAGTTGGCGAGAGTCTGAAACATTTAACCATAAGATGGAAGACAATGTGCAGTGAGATGGCAGGAAGAGTTGACGAGAGATATCTTATCTTGTCTTTTATCAATGCAATGTTCGCGACCAATCTACTATACATACAAATTTTCAGAGTCAAGAATACAATCACTATGACTGAACTGCGAGAATTACAGGAAGAATACATTGCTTTGGAGGAGAAACAAAATGAGATGGAATCATATCCCATCGCAAACACCAATTCCGGAGCAACAAATGGGAGTTTACTTCCTAAAATGATAAACAATGTAGCGAGCAGCTCGTAAGTGCAGCAACAAAAAGTAGAGAATGATAACCAGCAGAAATTGGTAGCTATGGGCAGTCGAGATCAAGAAGAATATGAAAGCGAGAAGAATTATTACAATCGCGGTGGGAATAATAAGATTCAAAGGCTAGATCAGCCGCAAGAAACTTATGGTGGACAGAAGCAAAATAATTTCAGGAGTCAAGGGAATTAGAAGATCATATGGGAAGAAATTAAGATGCCTCCTCTCAATGCTAGTATAAATTTTTTTTTGGGAAGCTATCATTTTAATGGAAAATATACCATCTCCATGGAACATGGGAAAAGAACCACATCCTAACAATCGCAATCAAGAATTTTGTCCTTACCATCATTTTCATGACCACACAATAAATGACTACAGGAATGTAAAGAGAATAATTTTAAGGATGATTGAACAAGGAAAGCTAAATCACTTTTTAGGACATCCACAATCTCAGCGATTACCGCCAGCACCAGAAACTCGTAGAGTGAATGCTGTAAAAGGAGCAGAAACATTCGTGATAGAAGTAGGGGCTAAAGAAAAGAATTTGTTTTGTAACTCCATTGTACATTCATACATAACTGTGGAAGATTTCCATGATAATGTTTTAAGTAGAGTCTTCGCGAGGAATACAGATGGAAGAGAGATAATGAATATAGCGAGAGCCTCGCCATTAGAAGAATGGAAGAAACAAACTCTATCTTTCACCGCGCAAGATGTACCAGAGCTTGGCGAGCAACATGACAACCCATTGGTGGTACGATTGGAGATAAATCCAAAGCAAATGCAAGAAAAAGATGAAGAAAATGATGGTAAAATTGAGGACTCTTGGGCCATCAACAGAGTCTTAATAAATACCGGGAGTTCAGTTGATATCTTATTCTATCATACCTATAGAACCATGGGCGGAAGAGATATAGATTTGATACCATCAACGTATAAAATCTATGGATTTAATGGTACAACTAACAAACCAAAGGGGGAAATTGAAATTCAAATACCGTTAAAAGGAATATCTTCAAAAATCTTATTCTGTGTTGTGGACATCGAATCACCTTAAAATGCTTTGATAGGACGACCTTGGTTACACGGGATATTGGGTGTAGCATCTACTTATCACCAGTGTATCAAATTTCCTCATCGTAAAGGTGTTGGAGTTATTAAAGGAGATTGGGGAGAAAGCAAGAAATGTTATGAAATTGATATGAAGTCTTGCGAAGAAATAGCTGAGAAGAATAGCAATTGGAAGTACAAAATCAAACAACAACAGAGATGTGAAAGGTTAATGATTGATACAATAGAGCGAAAAGAGGATGTAAAAGTTGATGACGAGCGTCTCGCAGAAAAAGGAAAAACAGTAAAACGTAGCAGAAAAGCAGAATCAGAAAATAGTAAGTAGAGAGGTAAAATGATAGAACTCTATGAATGATTTGTTTAAAGAATATGTAATTGAACAGAATATTATGCTTGAAAGAATCGCAAGTTTGTACAAAAAGAAAGAAGATCAAAGTTATGAAATTCTATCAGAGTTACAATACTCGCGAGAAGCGCGAATAAAATTTCGCAGAGATTAAAGAATGGGACGAACCTTTATGGCGTGCACCCTAGTTCGCGAATAAAATTTCGCAAGAGGAAAATGTAAGACCTAATAGCGCGTCATAAGAGGGGGTATCTCTCGACATAATTCAGGGGTAAGGTTATACCGCTGCTGGATCCTGAGTCATGCAGATGTTGGGGTTAAAGAAAACCTATCCGGGAGAGAGATCTTGGATTTCCAACTATATATGGTTATACCCTGGTTGGACGACTGAGAATATCTTCCAAGAAGTGCAAATTATGACCAAGGCGCCGAGGTACACGGTTGAGCCAAGGGTGCCAAGGGAGTACGAAACTTCCTTGCCATTCTTGGTAAGTCTTGGCTACGATGCACTTGGCCTGAAGAAAACCCCACTTAGGGTGCAGTCTTGTAACTATAATCCATATAGGCATAAAGGACAAGAGGCTGCGAAAATAGCTGGTTGTTGGTAAATCTGGATGGGAGGAGCTAGTCTTGTATGGCCGATGTGCCCTCCTTGAAGGGGAAACCAGGGGGAAGATAAGGGCGGCACCCTCCATTAGGGAGATGATAAGTGTCTTAAGACGGCAATGTCATGGGGCTTTATGATCGCAAGAACATTTAGGCCTGTCATATTGTCGCATGACGTAAATAATACATAGGCAACAATCCAAAAGTTAAGATGAGATCAATGGGTTTTTACATGAAAGTGTAAAGACGTCCTGCGATTTCATCGCAAGACGACAATATCACGAGGCTTTGATCTCGCGAGAGAGCTTAGACTTGTCATATTGTCGCAATACAATCAAAGAAGAAAGATAAGGCAAGATCAATGGGTCAATACATGCAAATATAAATACATCCTGCGATTTTGTCGCAGAAAGAAAGAGCGTGGCAAAATAAGACCTTTAATTAGGAAGGCGTAATAAGACCACAAAATTACTGCGATAATACTCGCAGATGTTACGAGAATTGCGATTTCACGCAGTTATTGCTGGCAATAAGATCGCCAATATTAAGGAAAATTTTATTTACCACTAATATCTAATCTTTAATCAATTTTTTATATTGCAGATGAATAATAGAGTCAAGTATGGGAATGCATGAGAATGATGAAATTATTATTCATCTATCATATAAAAATTGCATAGATAAATGCACGCAGATAGTTAAAGAATAATAATTATATTGATTGATTGACTTGCAGAAAAAGAACTGTTTTCTAATTCATACAGGTAGAAGCAAAAGAAATTCACAAAATTGGAGAAACTCACATCAATGTTACAGAAAGAAGAAAATAAATATACAAGGAAGATAGAAGGAAAAAGAAGAACTAGCTAGATCCATCGACATCCTCTTTATTAGATTTCTCTTCATCGCCAGAGTTCTCCCTTTCATCATTATCATCACTATCTTCATTCTTATTAGATTCTTCTCCCCCACCATATTTTTCTCCTTCGTCATTATCATTATTATTTTCATCCTCGTCAGAATCCTCAACTTCACTATCAGAGATGTTAAGATTTGGGATTACTGCGGGAATTTCCTTTGCAAGATCAGGATATATAGAAGGAGAAATTCCATGATCATTGCAGACCAACTTAACGGAATCATTACGAATAACAATGAGAGATCTATTGAAATTTTCGGTGGTAATGTCAAACTGCTCTTTCAATCGTGAATATTTATTATTGCGAGCATCAAGAGTATTCGCGAGCTGATTCTTCTCATTTTCAAGTTCCCCAATTCTTTCAAGATATCTTTTTTCAGCTCCTGCGAGAATATATGACGACAAGTTAGAAATTTTGTAAAGAAGAGTAATAAAAACAGAAAAATAGCGAGAGGAAGAACTGCAAACAACCTTCTCTTTCAGAAATTATATCTCTAATTAAGGCCGCTTGTTCAACTTGAAGGGTAACATTTACACCTAAGTCATTCATGGCATTGTCAAGAACCTTCGCAGCCCAAGAAAACTCATCATCGCTATTAATAAGGAGACGAGAACGAACTTGAGTCTCCCTCCCAAGAAGATCTTCATTATCGCGGATAAGTTTATCTCTGTCCATTTGAACGTCAAGGAGAGTTTTATGAAAGTCTTCTAGGGTCTTGGATCCCTTCTTGATAGCAAGATCTTTCTCGTCAATGAGATCGCTAATTTTCTGTCTTAATTTATCTATTTCTTTCTTTGAATCAAGATAAAAGCGCTTATATTTGTCAGTCAAACCTAAATTGAATCTGTGTTCAATTTTTAAGAGATTAAGCTTGGATCTAAGTTCATCTATGGAAAGGGATTTAATCTTATCATCTGAGAAATTACTTAAAGAATTATTAAGACAGTCAAGAAGAGTATGATCATCTACAGGTTCAGGGAAAGATTGAAAGAGTATAGCCTCATCAGTAAGACCATAAATATCTGCAAGTTAAAAGTGGTCGCTTGAATAAGCTGCGATAGAGTAAAAAGAATTAAGAGAGAAAGGAAATCAGTCATACCATATAGTTGTTGGTTAGCTCTATCAAGATAAGAGATCTTTTGATTATCAACTAAAGCTTCAGTCTCCAGCTGTTTATTATTCTTGCGAAGTTCAATAACTTCATATTCTAATTTCTCTTTATCTTGGCGAATTTTAGCAGCTTTCTCTTCAGAGTTGACACATATTTTATTTAAATCAGAAGCAACAGCTAAAGAAGCTCTTCCAACCTGCGAAAGAAAAATATAAATTAAAATCTACCGATGGAGAAAATATATAAACAAATTGAAGAAATGAAAACATACCAAGGCACCAAGAGAATTCAAGAGACTGGGAGTCAGCGATCTTGAGATTCCTTGGAGAGAATCATTATCCACCAGAATAGGGGCATCGCAAACTTTAGCGAGAGCTTGGGATGTCTTGTCAATAACTTCATCCTCGTCATTGCAAGTTATGCTGTGGGAAATATCGCTAAATTTTTTGGATAAATGAGTCATTGAAGAATCAGAAGAAGAAGAATTTTTTATTGAAGGAAAACTGCTAACATCAAAACCCTCGTCATTATTATCCTTATCAAGATCAGCACTTGGATTTTCTGGAATTAGTTGAGGAATTGAAGAAGAAGAAGGTTGAGTTTTCCTTCTCTTTAATGGAGGATCGCTATATTCTTCATTGCGAGGGGAAAAAGACTTTCCCCTGGAAGGAGCAGTAGATTTCTCCTTTGAAGGTTTCCCATATTTCTTTTTTGAAGATTTCTCCTTGGTTTTTGCGAGTATTAATGGTTCTAACTCTTCGATTTCCTGCGAGCACAGATGAAGGTAAGAAATAGGGGAAACAATATATTGTTAAAATTTATGAAGAAATATTTCTTACTTCATCCGTGAAAGATTTCAGTGCCAAGAAAGTGCTAGGATTCCTAAAAGTTTGGTAATTGAGCTTCATTCTTTCAATCTGAGAAAGATCAAAATAATTAGCGAGAATATGAAAACGCAAAGAAGACAATGAATAATAATAATATGAAAATCCAGAGACATTAGTACCTCTTTAGTTCTCTCAGTCCAATTAAAGACCCAAGGTTGATATTCTGCAAGATTCGCGGGAAGTTCGCGAGAACCAGAAATATAAGGACCTTCGAGACACAACGGAAAATTAAACCACTTGTCATCTCTAGAATGGCGAGGGTCGTGATTGGTTTTCGTATGAAAGTCGATATCTAGCATGAGAGCTTCTTCAACAACGAGTTTCTTCAGGCGAACACCCCAGCAAGTGCTATCCCTCTTCATAGGGAGTATCTTGCAATTTTTGAAAAAAAATTCTACAGTATAATCTACAGGGTTAATTAGAATATGTTTGTAAAGAGGATTTTGAGCATCTTCAGAATAGCGCGATCCTTTACCAGCACCACGAGAATCATATTCAATTAGCAATCTAATGCAATCTCCACCTAATTGATATATTGCTCGCGAGAACCTCTTGTCAGATATTATTTAGTAGAATAATGGGAGTTCTGGGTCATAGAGAGGAAGGGGAAGACCAGCTTCAAGTTTCCCTAGCGATACTATGATTTTTTCGCGAGAACATTGATCATCAGTAAATAATTTAAGAGAGAGTTCAGATCTAGAATCCTGATCTAGAATTAAAGACAAGTTAAAACCTTTAATATTGAGTTTCTCGCGCATCTCATTAAAGGCCTTCAAGTTTTTGGTACCAGCAGCAACCATTTTTGAGTATGGGAATGAAAGAAAAGGTTGAAAAGAAGAAAGAAATCACAGCAGTAATAGAAGCGCAATTCGCGGAAGAACAATAAAATTTGCAGAGAGGGTATGGAGAGAAAGAAGAAGAAAGTAAAAGAGAAAAAGGAAAGGAATGAGAAGAGTATTTATAGAAGAAGAAATTTATCGAAGAAGATGAAGGCAATTAATGCAAAGAAAAGACGTGGGTGGTCAGATCGCAGCGGTTAGAGGAGACGTGTTAAAAATTTATTGGAAGAAAGAATTCGTGAAGACAGCTGGCGAAAGACATAGAAACGTGTCAGAACGGAGAAGTCTGGAAAGGTAAGCAGTTATGGCATTTTAAAAAGTTCTCATGATCTTCTATTCCTCGCAGAAAAGACATGAGAAGAGGCAAGATGTAGGACCAGAATATCGCTACAACGCTATTCCTGCGATATTAACAATATTTCTCCGAGTGTCACTGCCAATTCTTTAATAACGTCTCACGAGCGTCACAGAATACTCAAAAGAAATTGATGATGGAAGAAGTAAAAGAAGAATATGTTGATCCTGCGATGGTTATCGTTCTTGCGATAGAGAATATTGTAGCGATCGCGATGAGATCGCAGAATAGATCCGAAATAGGAGGAAAACCTAGCTGTCATCCATTATGTAAATCCGTATATAAAGGACTCGATAGATCCCGAAAAGGATGATGTATTTTTGAGAGTTGAAAGAGTCTTGAGGAGAGAGAAACTTCAAGAGAATATTTGTAATCTTGATTTCTTCCAATTCTGTGAACATTTCTGAAATTTGAATAGTAAAGTGTCGTTTAAATCTTTGAAGTTTAATAGATTTCTATAGAATCTTAACAAGGGTGTAGTGTAGGAATTCCTGCAACTACAATCACCCCATGAAAAGAGAGGTGGTAACAATCCTAATATAAATCTAGCATCACTACCTTCAATTCCACTTTCAATAATTTAAGGATGGGTGAGATTGGTTTTGTAGGTTTCTAATTTACTTGGTCAAGCCAACAATATGATTTGAAACACATTGCAGAACATCTTGATAAAGGCAAGGCCAATGGTGGCTGGTACACACTTTTCCCAAATGCCAAACTTTATTATCTCCCCCACATATATAGGTTCAGACATTCTCATGATGTACTTGTTGATAGATGAAAATAGTTACCTCTTATCATGGATAGGGAGTCCTCAAAGAAGAGGATAAGACCATTAATAAAATAAAAATTTGGGGACTAAGGCTCAGGTCCAATAGGGTATGTTTATGGAATAGAGCGGATAAGGAAGGTATTAATGAGAAACTAGAGGTTATATTAGGAGGAGTGGCAACAATAGTAAATAATAGGACTTCGATAACATATGGTATGATGTTATGAGAAGAAGGAATTTTGGGAAAAGAGGAATATAATACATTGGAAAGGGAGCTCTCTCATACTATTTTAGGAAAAGGTGTAATCATTATTGTGACGAGGACGTGTAAGACCTATATCATTTTTACCTCTCAATATTTGCCGCCCACACCCGGAGGATCGTCTCTTGTCCATTATGACACATCCAGCAAGCACCAGTGCAGGCGAGGTTGGGAACCAATTGACCGGTCAACCAATCAATATCGATGAAGTGACGATAGATGACGCGCATGAAAACAGTGAGGAGGAAGTACATATAAGAGGAGTAGTTACAGACCCGATCATACTGGGACCTCGGGAAACAAAGACAGGAGCCGTGGGAGAAAGGAACAAACACCAGGTGGCCAACAACCCACAATTAACATCGCAAACTTTACAAGACACGCATAAATAGTTGGAAGCCCATGCTCAAAGAAAACAAGAATTGATACAACTAATAAAACATGTGATTGAAGTAGAACAAGGAGCAACTAAGGAAACAACAAAAAACAATAGGAACGAAAAAGATGTACCTACAGTAATGTCACAAGAAACAATAGAAAAGTACTTGGAGACAAACTACCGCGTGATAAAGCAAGATAATTATGACTTTGTGAACAACCCATATTCTTATGAAGTCGTCAGGTATAGAAATCCGGAAATTACATGTCACCAAAATTTAACGTATATAACGAACATAAAAACGCTCGCGAACACCTCAGTTGATTCCTGTCAACTATAAACGGCCATGCCTTCGACAGAAGGTTGTGTTTAAAAGAATTCCCAAAGTCGCTCATGAACACAACATTTACTTGGTACAATAATCTGAAACCAGGGAGTATTGATTCATGGGCGACCGTGTCCACTCTCTTTCTCAGAAAATTTTACTCAGCCAAGAGGAAACTCATGTCGGTAGATTACAGTAAATGTAATCAACAGATATGGGAGGAAGTAGTGTGTACTACTTTCAATGTATTAGCACTAGTTTCTCGAGGATCCTTATAAATGTATTAGCACTAGTTTCTCGAAGTAGTGTATACTACTATCTACCGATTCTGGGAAAATTTTCAAATTATGTTGTCAAAATTTAGGTACAATCGGAATCTAAGTGTGTGATACTATCTACCGATTCTTGGAATATTTTCAAATCATGATGTCAGAATTTAGGTACAATCAGAAGTTAGTTATTTGTTTTTTCTATCGATTTTGGGAAATTATTAAAAGTTTATCAGAAGAGTATGCATTCGGAAAAAAATAATGTATGATACCTACCAATTACTATAATCATTAGGTTATAACATAAACATGACTACCAATTATATTATATTATATGTTCATAATTTTTACGATGACTACATGGATAGATAGATAATACAATCTATAACTACTAATAAAGCGAACTCAACTTTGCTACAGTAAATGAAGCTGCATATTTGGGGTCCCCATATTTTCCCCCGCTTAATATTTTCAGTATGTATATTGTTAGCATTAACCAAGGATATATTTGTCAAATGAAATATTTTCCTTTATTTTCAGCATATATATTGTTAGCATTAACCAAGGGTATATTTGTCAACTGAAAGACTTGCCTTTTCTAAAAGAGGACAATGGGGCATGTCTTCGGTCTTTTGATAAATAAAAAAATTCTCTAGAAATACTAGAATCATCTCCCACTATATCTTAATCTTTCTCAAAAATATTAGAACTCTCTAGAAAAATTTGCATCCTACATAAACATATTCACTCTTTTAGTTTTCTCTAAACCTAAACTGAGTCTCATTCAAATCCAGTACTCAAAGTGGGTGAAGAAGATGAAATGAAATCAATGCTTGAACAAAAATCTGATAAAAGAAGGTTACAGTTGGGGGTACTCCTAAAATTGGTGTTGCAATTCTGTTTCATTGTATCTTGTTTAATCCGTTTAACCATGCTGAAGCTGACGGTTGCCTTTTTATTTTCTTGATTTCATCCTTCTCAAAAATTCAAAATTATAAAAAATAAGAAAGTGGACATAATTCCACAAAAGTTCTAGCAGCGCTTAATTTGATTAGTCTCTGCACGTGCATTAGCGCGTGCCCAAACTCTTGTGACGATAACACCAACACATTGCATTAATATTTTTTTTATCACGTGGAAATACAATGTTGTAGACGCTCCAATTTTGCATATAAATATGGGTTGGTTAGCCGTGAAATAGTATCCAAAATCTTCCCCCTTAAAGGCCTTGACAAATAAAGCTCTCATATGAAACGGTGATGAAACCCTCGCTTCCTATTGGTCTAGAAAGGCCTTTTCTAATACAGAAGCTATGGTGATGACACTTGGCATAACTCTATTGGTTGTAATAATTAAAATTTGGATACATCAAATACTTAACTGTCCGTTAGTAATGGTGTTGAAAAAAAAGGTAGGTAAACAATACTTATGTTAGAATTTACACTTGAATTGTTTAGTTACACCGTGTTTACACCTATACTTAACTGTACTTTAGTAAGGGTGGACAAAACTCACCTCCAAACCGTTAAACAAATTTAATAAAAAAGAAAGAAAAAATATGAAACTTTTAAAACGGAAAACTCTTAAAAATGGATTCATGTTAAAAAAGGAATTCGAAAAGAAAAAAAAAAGTCGATTGAGGAGTCCGTGCCAAACCAAATCATTTAGAAAAAATAAAATAAAAATCGTTTTCACAATTAATAATCGGTGGACAACACTTCAATTCTCTACTACCTATCCGTTTTAAATACACGGCTTATTCTTAATTTCTTTGCAGATCGTGTAATACAAGAATTCCTAAACAAGTAGATTCCTAAACCGTGAAGTCCATAATATGGAAACATTGTTAGCATTTGTCGTCTATAGATTACATAAACTACTAGATTAATGTTTCATTGGGAAGCTTGGTTTGTCGTGATTTGGTGAAAATTGGTGAGAGATGAGATGAGACAAAAAGGTAGGAAGATAGGAATACTATCTTCATGTAATGAGTATGTTATATATATATATATATAGAATTGAGTGTAGTATCTTCAGACTGATTGGAAGAGATTGATTGCATACAGGAGACTACTGTTATTATCATTCCTAATAGAAGAGATCGATTGCATATTTTCATGTTAGAGATTCCTTAGAAAATCAAATGTCGTGTTAACATTGTATATAACATTATAAGAGATTGTGAAATATGCTTAGCTTTGTATATTTGCTCTTTTAGTTTTGAATTCCCCCTTTGTATGTTCCATAAATATGGAATAAGAGTTTAAGAAGAGTTTCAGAAAGAAAAAGCTCATCTGTGGTAATTTTTTAGTGGTTTCAAGATTTTTCATTTGTGGTAATAATTTACTTCAAGGTTCCTACACATAGCCCTATACGATTTTGTGAAGAGAAGCTTAATTTGCATCTATATCTAGAAACTATTATGTCGTTCATGATGTAGGAAAACTATTGTTTCCAACATTCCGCAAGAGATTTTAAAGAAAGCAGACCGGGAGAACAACTTTTTCCTCAAGAACCAAGTTTATTGCCATATGTATCCGCAATTACATATAATTAGCGTCAACAAAAACACGTAAAACTACATACTATGAATATAAGTTTATACGCTTAGAATCAAAATTCTAAAAACTAATTCAACCATATCTTTATGTATTTTAACATGCGTAGCTATCTAGATTTAGTACTTCCTAAACTGCTTAAAATTCTTTACAGGCCTAACGCTGAACCACCTTCACACAATTCGGGATGACGTTGTGTATGTTCAATCCTTTTTAACGTGTTCATAATAGGTATTTATGTATTCGTTGTTTGCTGTTTAATTATGCTCAGGGTTCTTCAGTGTAACCCACATATTTTACACCTATTTTCTGCAAAAATAAATGGAAAAACAAATAAAATATGCATATGTTTCCTATCTTTTCTCCACTTATTCAATGCATAAAAAAGGGTCCCAAACATCGCCACGGGACGGCGCGAAGCCCCGCGCACGCCAAATCAAAAGTATGATTGAAAGAAAAAAAATGCCCGGTGCGTAGCACGGCCACAAATCTAGTATATCGTAAATATCAAGCATTTTATAAGTTTAGGCTATGTCGTGTCCACCATTTTTAAATTGTTGACACCAAGTTAGTTATACTTGCGGCCTACTAATGTGACCACCAAGCCTTAATTTGGTCGTAAGCAGAGACATCCACTAAAAGCAACCACAGTGGGCGAGTAAAATTATAAATATGGTCCACGAAGCAGATACAGTCGATCGAACTAAAGAGCAAAATCCGGACTAAAACCAAATCTCATAGTATATTTGGTCTGGGACCAAGACCAAAACCAAATATAGTCGAGCGGAGGTATAATGTGAGCCTGATACCGAGCGAAGGTATAATGTGAGCCTAATGAGTGGGGCGAAGGTATAATGTGAGCCTGATGAGTGGGGCGAAGGTATAATGTGAGCCTGAAGTGGGACGAAGGTATAATGTGAGTTTGAATGGGGCGGCAGGGCTGTCAACGGTAGCTATCGAAACGGATATGGTCTTTACCATATCCGTTACCGATAAGATTACCTGATATCCGATAATATCCAACGGATATTCAAAAATATTTTCGTTATCCGTTACGATAATAATGTCGGTTATTCGATAATATCCGGTAATTCCGATAGTAATTCATTAAAATAAAAATAATTTAAGTTCTTTTTTAGTCATTCTCTAATTTCATAAATTACAAAAAAATCAAAGGAACCCTGAGGAAATTCGAGTAAACAAAACCAAATACCTTGATCAAATGCACAAATTTGACTTTAAAATTATTATATTAAATTAGATTTAAACAAAATTCAAATCTTCTCCATCAATATTGAAAAATTCTCCGCTTTTCTCACAACTAATAAAACTAGTTGTGTTTTTGTTCTGCCATAATATTTTTATTTCTACCACTCTTCACATACTACCAAGCTAACAACTAAATATATTACTCAAAAAAAATATAAAAAATTTGCATATGCATTCATTATCGGATATTATCCTATAGGATAATGCCTTTTCCATATCCGTTTCGTTAAAGTAAGAATATCCGATAAGGTATCCTTATCCGATATATGTTATCCGAAATTTCGGATAATATCCTAACGATTCGGACGGACTCGGATCGGATATCGAATATTCGGTTATCCATTGACAGCCCTATGGGGCGGGGGTACAATGTGTGCCTGACCAAATTTTACTCGCCTACCGTAACGTACCAACATGGACTAAACCCAAAATTTTGACTATTTTTTAATTTTTGGTCTTTGGTTTTAGTCGCACCATTGCAATTGCTTTGAGTACCCAAAAATGAGCCAGACATATAATTGAGTAGCCAAATGTTTACCCGTGTAAACTAGTTACTAGGCCCACTAGTCCTAAAGTATGAGCTAGGCGTCCACCCTAATAGAAAATGAGTAAAAATGTCGACACATCATTTCTATCTTTGCTCCCAAGTCTTTCCATCTAAGTAAAATTCTAGGCTTAAATGAAATCGTTTTAACTATGGTAATAGTATTGGATAATAATTAACATATGAGAATAGTATTTTTTAAAATGGAAAATGATATTTAGGTTTTTGTTTTGGACCGTCCGATTTTAGTCATTTAATCCGAGAGTCGAAATTGATGAAGAGAAACTATAAATAAGGAGCTAGTTTTGGTATCGAAGGGAGGAAAAACTTTGGGAAAAATCGAGAAAAAAAGTTTGGGTACGATTTGCGGCAATTGTTGGATTCCTTAATCAAAGTAACATTTTCAATATCGGCGGTGGAAACAGGCTTGTCTAAATATAATTTCTTTTAATTTTATTGATGACAATATTGATTATTTTTCGTTTGATAAGGCAAGCTCTTGGTGTTCGTTCATTAGTTGAGAACTGTCTTTGATCCATTCATAATATACTAATATTATATTTGTTTAATGCATGATGTATCATGGTGCTCAATAGAGAAATTTCTTTAGTACAATGTTATTAGTTGCCTTGTTTGGATATATATATTTGACGTGCTAGCTAACCATTTGAGCGATCAAGTTATCAAGAGAAATCCTATTATTGGGGATACAAATGGAATGGGTTTTTGGGGCTATTTGGGTTCATGAAATAACAACCCATAGGACCCCTTATCCATCATTTTGTGTAATGTCTAATCTACTCTTAATTTGATTAGTGGTAATTAACTTGATTAAGCTAACTAATCAGTCTTAGTGAATCGATTAGACTAATCAAAACATTAATTTTTTGCAAATCAAAACTTGATTTTTTAGGGTTTTGAAGAAGGAAAAATGATGAAACCCTTCATCACAAAACTCAAGACAACCTTATAATCAACTCCCAACATCAATTTCATCAATTCAAATCCGTCAAAAATCTTAAAAAATCTGGAATATTATGTGGTTACGGCTGGGTAAATTTGTCGACTCGGATGAAATTAGTAATTTACGGCTCGGAATTGAAGATTTCACAGCCGTAAATTACTTTCGCGGCTGGGTTGACAAGAACTCCAACCGATTTTTTTCCTACTATTTTTTGAAAGTATCAGAAACAGTTACGGCTAGGTTTTCCAAGCCGAAAATTCAACTTTCGGTTGGGGAACGTAGCCGAAAGTGAGCATTTTAAAACCTAACCGAAATTAGACCTATGTTTATATATTTTTTTATGTGATTATCAGAATAGCTTACGGCTAGGAAAATCTAGCCGCAGACACTCTTTTACGGTTGGGAGCTCTTACTTTCCCAACCGTATAGGTAGGTTCAGGGTTCACGATTGGGAAACATGTATTTTCCCAACCGTAATGCATGATTCACGGTTGGGAAATCGTGAACTCCCAGCCGTTATACAGTTTCAGAAACTTTTTTTTTCTCAACTTAATCGAATCGAATTTTTAAGTCGATCAAAAGTAAAAATAAATGGTGGGTTTTCTTAGTTTTTATTTTTTTCTATCATCTCTATACGCAATGGAGAATATGAAGAAGAAGAGTGTAGGATCATAATATTGTCACAACAATATTCCTGCGAAATAAAAAACAGTTCTGCGATACATCAATGATATTCTGCGATACATCTCAAAATGACGTAAGGAATGACATATCAGATGAAAACGATAGAAACATGAGAAAAGCGTGACATTTCTGCGACGAATCAATAAAACCTGCGAATGATTAAGGCGGTGCTAACTGCGATTTATCGCAAGAACTCAGATCCGAAACTAAAGGGAATCTTAGCTGTAAATGAGCTGTCATGAGCTGTAATCCACTATGTAAATGCCTATATAAAGGGAATGAATAGTTCCATAGAGGAGAGGGATTTTTTGAGTGCTAAGAAAGTTTTTAGGAGAGAGAAATCTTATTAAGTGAATTGTATTCTTAATTACTGTAACTCTTTTAAGATCATATTAATAAAAATGGTCCTTAATCTTCAAATTGTGTCATAAATTCTCGAGTTGGGTGTAGTGTGGGAATTCCTGCAACTACATTTTGGCGTCCAGAAACAGGGAGAATCAATTTGAGAAATTTCAAATTGCAATCTGAAAGATTTGAAGAAATTATTAGAATTGAAGAAATGGCTAGGAGAAGAAGAAATACATCAGAACCACCAACAACAGTGAGAAGGAGTAAAAGAATTGCAGGAGAAGGAACAGGTGAATTGGAAGGATCTTTAAGGATCAGATCAGGAAGAAGAAGAATGAGAAATGGAGCAGAAAATTCAATTCAACCACCGAATCAACAAACACAAGCACAAGATAGAGATGTGGATTATGATAGAATAAGTGTGCATACTTGGAGGTCGGATTCGATAGAAGAGGCAGAAAATCAAGAAGTGGAAAGAAATCAAGAAGTGGATGGAGGAGTAATTCATGAAGAGCATGAAGTAGTAGGTTATTTGAGACAAAGGATATAGGAAGAAAGAAGATTAGAGGCAGAAGAACGTGCAAATCTTACAAGGCAAAATCATGAACTAAGAATGGAAAATTTGAGGTTACAAAACAGAAGATCAAGAAGCAGCATGAGATCAAGTTCAAGATCATATAGAGAAGAAACAAGACAAAATCACCCTATACAAAATATTGGCGAGAATTTGATAAATGATCATTATATTCCACGCGGTGAAACTTTGGACATTAGACATAATCAAGATGAGGGATAAAATCAATAAGAGAGAAGGAGAATGTTACGTGATGAGGAGATTCGAACAAATCGCAGAATAATTGAAGATGATATTGAGAGGCATTATATTAAGCAAGTACATTTAGCGGGAGAGAGAGAGAGATTGCGAGCGGAAGTAGAAGAACAAGAAATTCAAGCAGCATTGCGTCAGAATAGTCATGATAATCGAGAAAGACGACATGCACAAAATCGTAATGATGGTAATCTCAATGAGGAATATGAGAGAATTCGCAGAGACATAGAAAGGCAACTAAGAGAAACATTAAGGGATGAGGAAATTCGCAGAGAAGAGAATGAAAGACAAATTAACTTGCAAGTTCAAGAAGAAGAAAATCGTAGAAGAAGGCAAAATCAAGATGTTGGAGAAGAAGCGCGAAATATCGCAAGACAAGAAAGGCGTGAACGCAGACGAAGAGAGGCTGGGTTGAAAAGACCAATGGAGCAAAATTCTGATAGGAATGAACAAATCTTGCGGTAATTAGCAGAAATGAGAGGAATGATAAGTAACAGAAGAGAAGGAGGAAGAAGACAACTTGATGAGGCAATCTAAGAAGCTGCGAAAACTCCATTTACTCAAGAGGTACAATCAGGAGGGATACCTCCAAAATGCAATTTACCGGTGTTGACCAGTATTTTTGATGGGACTACATGTGTCGTCCAACATATCAAAGCTTATATTCGATACATGCTACAATGGGAGAACCATGATGTCGTTCTATGCAAATACTTTGCGTCAAGTTTAACTGGCGAAGCATTGAAGTGGTTTGAAAGTCTCCCCAAGAATACAATAACTTCGTTCATGCACTTGCAAAATACCTTCTTAGGAGCATACATAAGTAATAACTCTACACGACCTGGAATTGAAGATGTGTTTGGATTGAAGCAGAGAGTTGGCGAGAGTTTAAAACACTTAACGATAAGATGGAGGACAATGTGTAGTGAAATGGCAGGGAGAGTAGATGAAAGATATCTCATTTTGTCTTTCATAAATGCTATGTTTGCGACAAATCTATTATACATCCAGGTATTCAGAGTTAAAAACACAATCACTATGACAGAACTGCGAGAATTGGAAGAAGAGTATATCGCTTTGGAAGAAAAACAAAATGATATGGAGTCATATCCAATTCTCGCAGGCACAAGTTCAGCTGCAGCAAATGGAAGTTTATTACCAAGGATGATTAACACAGTAGCAAGTACCTCCCAAAATCAGCGAGAGAAAATGGAGATTGATAATCAACGTAAGATAGTAGCAATGGGGAGTAGAGATCGGGAGGAATTGGAAAAGGAAAGAAATTTTTATAATCGCAATAACAATAATAAGGTCCCAAGGTTTGATCAACCGCAGGAGACTTATGGTGGACAGAGGCAGAATTATTCAAGAGAGCAAAGAGGTCAAAAAATTATGTGGGAAGATGTCAAATTGCCACCTCTAAATACCAGTATAGACAAGATTTGGGAAGCGATTATTTTGATGGAGAATATACCCTCACCCTGGAACATGGGGAAAGAACCACATCCTAACAACCAAAATCAAGAGTTCTGTCCTTATCATCATTTTCATGGCCATTCTTTGAATAATTGTAGAAATGTAAAACGAATTATTCTGCGAATGATTGCACATGGGAAATTAAATCATTTTCTAGCGAGATATCCACAACCCCAGCAATTTCCGCAAGCACCAGAAATTCGCAGAGTCAATGTTGCGAAAGACGCAGAAACATTTGTCATTGAAGTAGGAGCTACAACAAAAAATATATTTTGCAATTCAATTGTACATTCGCAAAAAACAATAGAAGATTTCCATGATAATGTGCTAAGTAGAGTATTTGCAAGGGATATAGAGGGAAGAGAGGTGATGAATATTGCGAAAATTTCTCCGTTAGAAGAATGACAGAAACAAGTTATTTCTTTTACTGCACAAGAGATACCAGAGCCAGGGAAGATGCATGACAACCCGTTGGTGGTAAAGTTAGAGATAAATCCAAAGTACAGAGAGGAGGAAGAAGATGATGGTGACGCAGCAAGTGATTCTTGGGCAATAGATAAGGTTTTAATTGATACTGGTAGATCGTTAGACATCTTATTTTATCATACCTACCGTACAATGGGTGGAAGAGATGATGAATTAATCCCCTCCACTTACAAGATCTATGGTTTTAATGGCACTGCGAATAAGCCAAAAGGAGAAATCACTATGGAAATCCCATTGAACAAGATATCTTCAAAAATTAAATTCTGTGTAGTGGATATAGAATCTCCTTATAATTCCTTAATTGGAAGACCATGGCTCCATGGAATCTTGGGCATAGCATCCACATATCATCAATGCATAAAGTTTCCGCATCCTCATGGTATTGGGATAATTAAAGGTGATTGGTTTGAAGGGAAAAAGTGTTATGAAGGTGGCATTAATACTTGCGAAGAAAGAAACGCCAGAAATCGTAATTGGCGACATAACAGGAAGCAAACTCAGAGAGCAGAGAAATTAATGGTGGACAGTATAGAGTTGCGGGGAAAGGATATATTACAAGAATAGTTTGTGCCAAAAGAATCAATGGTGATTAATCGCGCAAAAGATGGGAAAAAAGTTGAAATCTTCATTCTTCGCAGGAAAATAAACAAGTGCAAGGTGCTGGGAAAAAAGTTGAAATCTTCATTTCTCGCAAGAAAGTAAACAAATAACAAAGTATTGCAAATAATCATTCGTCACAGAAGAAAAGGAGTGCAGCAATGTCATGTTGCGAACAGTTGAAGAACAAAAATAGCAAGAAATATGCAAACAGAATATTAAAAGAAAAACTTTGCTCAAAAATAAAAAAATTCTATTGAAAGAAAAAGATGATGATTTCAAATCATATAAGAATTTTTAATGCAAATGCATAAGACGGGCGCAAATCGCCTAAAAACATATAAAAATGGGACGAACTTTTATGGCGTACACCTTAGTTCGCGGATTCTATTCCGTAAGAGGAAATGTCCTTAAAGTGCGTCATAAGGGGGGTATCTCTTTGCATGACTATGGGAAAGGCTATACTGCTGATGGAACCTAGTTATGGAGATTTGGGATTATAGAAAATCCATCCGGGAGAAATAACTTGGATTACCAACTATATAAGGTTATACCCTGGTTGGGCGCCCGAGAGTTTCTCCTAAGGAATGCAAAGTATGATCAAGGCGCCGAGGTACACGGTTGATCTGTGGGTGCCCGGGACGGATGAACCTACCCTGTCCATCCATGGCAAGTCTTGACTTACGATGTGTTCGGCCCAAAGAAAACCCCACTAGGGTGTAGTCTCGTAACTATAAGCCATATAGGCATAAAGGATAAGAGGCTACGAAAACAACTGGTTGTTTCTAGAACTGGATGGGAGGAGCTAGTCTTGTATGGCAGAAGTACGTCTCCTTGAAGGGGCAACCAGGGGGAGAGATAAGGGAGATACCCTCCATTAGGGAGCTGTGTATCAAAAAAGACGGCAATGTCATGGGACTTTATATTCGCAAGAATGTTTAGGCCCGTCATATTGTCGCGTGACAAAAACATCAATGTCATGGGAATTTATATTCGCAAGAATATTTAGGCCCGTCATATTTCCGCATGACAGGCCAAAAAACCTAAAGAGAAATGTTAAGATGAGATCAATGGGTTTTTGCGATGAAAACAAAAAAACGAGATAAATGAAATCAATGATAAAGAGGATATAAATAGCAAAAACGTCCTGCGATTTCATCGCAAAGACGCCAATATCATAAGTCTTAAAAAGCAAAGAGAGATTAATCTCGCAAGATGACTTAGACTTATCATATTGTCGCATAGATCAAAATAAATGATAAGGAAATATCAATGGATTATTACATGTAAAAGTAAGAATGTCCTGCGATCTTGTCGCATAAAAGTGGCATAATAAGACCTTTAACTAGGAAGGCAAAATAAGACCACAAGAGAGGATATATCTGCGAAGCATATAACAGATTTTTTTTTTGCAGCATTATTTGCGATAATTCATTTATCATATTGCAGATTTAATAACAAGGGGCAAGTATGGGAATGATGCATAGAATGGTAAATATTGTTATTCATCATTATATGATAAATTCATATAAATAACAAACAGATAGAAGCAAAAAAGAATTTATATATTGAAAGATATCAGGAGCTGCAGATAATTCGCAGAATATTACAAGTTGTCGCAGATAATTATCGTAAGAAAGAAAGAGAAAAATACAGGAGAAAATCAAAAAGAAAAAACAGAGCTATTTATCTCCATCATTATCTTCATCTTCGTCTTCGTCTTCACTGTCTTCATCATTAACTCCTTCCTCATCTTCGCTTTCATTTTCATTTGTATCAGTCTCACTATCAGAAATAATTGGTACTTGAGAACTGGCTGGGATATTATCCATAAGACAAGGATACAGACTAAGAGGAAGATCATTATCTTTGCAAACTTTCTCAATAGCATTATTGCGAACAATGAGAAGATTATTACACAAGTTTGAGTTGGATATATTTATTTTATCTCGTAGTCTTGAGATTTTTTCATTACGGGAAGCAAGATTTTTCGCAAGACCACTTTTTTCTTCTTCAAGTTCTGCTACCCTTTTGGAATATCTTCCTTCAGATTCTGCGATGAAACAACAACAAATTAGAAACTGGTTGGAAATCTACAAGAAATACAAAGATAATTAGAGGAACAATAAATAACCTTCTCTTTCATGGATCATTTCTTGTATCAATGTTGCTTGCTCGGTATGAAGACTGACATCTATCGCTAAGTGTTTCGTAGCATTATCGATAATTGTCGCAGCCCATGCGAATTCATCATCACTTTGAATGAGAAGATGGGAACGGATTTGTTTTTCTCTTTTAAGAAGTTTAATGTTTTCATCCTTAAGTCTATCTCTCTCAAGTTCAGTATCAATAAGGGTGTTGCGAAATTTTGATAGAGCTTCAGCGCCTTGAAGAGTAATGCGTTCTTTATCCTTCTCAAGTTCACTTTTCTTGGCTTTTAAGACTTTGATTTTTTCTCTAAATTCATCTCTGCAAGTCTTTAAACTATTGGATGTACTCAAAACAGATCTATAATCTATTCTCATAAGGGAAATATGATATTTAAGCTCATCAATGGACAAAGTATTAATTTTTTCATCTGAATAATTATTTAAAGCGTCATTAAGATGCTCAAGAAGAGTGGTTTCATCAAAAGAGTTAAGAATGATGGCTTCATCAGTAATATTATAGGCATCTGCAAAATGGTTGCCCAAATAAGCTTAAAAAAAAGGGGGGGGGGAAGACTTATACCAATAACTTGTTTGCAGAATTTCTCCTTATCAACTAATTTCTGTTGAAGAACTTGAATTTCTACTTCAAGCGATTTGTTTTTATAAAGAAGCTCAGTATTTCCAGCTACTTCCAACTGTTTACATTTTTCGCGAAGAATGGAGATTTCATCTTCGTATTGCTTATTTTTCTCGAGAAGTTTTGCATATTTAGATTGTGAATCAGTAAGACTTTTTTGCAATGATGATAATCTATTTTATAATTCTGAAGCAATAGAAAAAGAAGCTCTTGCAGTCTGTGACAGAAAAGAGAAAATAAGTAAGATAAGTAAAAGATTTTGATACTCATGACAAATGTAAAGTCTACTATAAGAAAAATGAAGGAAAGGGGCATACCAACGAAGCTAACGCGTGAAGAAAACCTGGGTTAATAAATCTTGAGACTCCTTTAAGATCTTTTTTATTAGTCAAGATTGAAGCGTCGCAGATCTTTGAGAGATAGTCGCAAGTACGAGTAATATCGTTATCTCCAATACCTTGTAAGGGATTTTTAAAAATATTAGACAATTGATCCATTGGAGTCTCAGGTTGAGAAAGACCCATCGCAGACCTAATTATTGCGGAAGAGATATGCATTGAAGTGCCCGCAGAGGCATCATTATTAACTCCACTATTTTCTTCGATTTCATTATATTTTTCAGCGATAGTAGAAGTTTCTTTGAGTTGAGAAATATCAGAAGGAAGTGGTTGAGTTTTTCTCATTTTCTTTGGAGGACCGTCAGTGGTTTGATTTTTATTGCGGCGAGGGGAAGCACCAGAACTTTCATTTGGAGTTGCTACTCTTTTTCCTTTATCTTTGGCTTCAACCACCGCGACAAATGGTATTTCCTTGAAAACAATCACATATAAAGATAAGAAACAGGGGCAACAATATATTGTTAAAGGTTATAGAAGATTGTTTCTTACTTCATCTGTGAAGGTTTTCAAAATTTGTAGGAGATTTGGATTCCCAGTGTTGGTATAACTAAGCTTCATTCTTTCAATCTGATAAAAAGATATCTCAATAATCAGTAAGAATAATACGTTTATCCAAATCTGCGAACAATGGTAAATATTGCGAGATATACCTCAGAATTCCTTTCAGACCAGTTAAAAACCCAAGGACGATATGCCGCAAGATTTGCAGAATTCGCAGGTAGATCAAGAGTGCCAGAAATATATGGGCCTTCAAGGAGGAGAGGAAATCTGCACCACTTGTCATCTTTTGAGAAGCGTGGACCTTGGTTTTTACTTGAATGATAGTCTATATCTTGCATAAGAAGTTTATCATTCGCAACCTTTTTTATTCCTATTCAAGCGAACAACCCAACACGTGCTATCTTTCTTCATGGGAATCACTTGATAATTCGCAAAGAAATTATCCACGGTATATTTCGCTGGAATAATTGGGATATCTTTAAAATCAGGATGTTTCGCAGATTCAGGATAGCGAGATCCTTTACCAGCTCCACGAAAGGCATATTCGAGAATGAGGCGAATACAATCTCCACTTAATTGGTAGATTGCTCGTGAAAATTTAGCGTGAGAAATAATTTCATAAAAAAGAGGAAGATCTGGGTTATAAAGAGGGATAGGAAGGCCAGATTCTAGTTGACCTAGCGAAATAAGGATTTTCCCATTGGAAGAAGGAAATCCTGAAACTAGATCAATGGAGAGATCAGAATCTGATGTTTGACCAGGGATCTCAGAAAGTGTGAAACCTAAAGTTTTGAGTTTCTGTTGGTGTTTTTGGAAAGTGGGTTGGCCTAATTTTTTAGCAGGAGCCATTTTTTAGTATGGGAAGGATGATTAAGATGAAGAAGGATAAAGAAACAAAATTGAAAATGATAATAGATCCGGAATTTGCGGAAGAAGATGAAGAATAGTAGAGTTGCAGAGAAAAAGTAAAAAGAGAAAGTAAAAAGAAGAGGAGAGATTAGCGAAGAAGATATTTATAAGAGAAAAAGATTCTCGAAAACATCAATGCATTCAATGAAGGAAAGACGTGAATGGTCAGAATTCAACGGTTGAAAAAAGACGTGTCGAGGAATAAATGAGAGAAGAAACACGCGTAGAATATCTAACGATGGATGCAGAGATAAGGAGTTGCGGCAAATCAAGAGATTTAAATTCTCATGATCTTTATCTTCTTCGCAGAAAAGATATGAGAAGAGGCAAGATGTAGGATCAGAATATTGTCACAATAATATTCCTGTGAAATAAACAACAGTTCTGCGATACATCAATGATATTCTGCGATACATCTCAAAATGACATAAGGAATGACATATCAGATGAAAACGATAGAAACATGAGAAAAGCGTGACATTTCTGCGATGAATCAATAAAACCTGCGAATGATTAAGGCGGTGCTAACTGCGATTTATCGCAAGAACTCAGATCCGAAACTAAAGGGAATCTTAGATGTAAATGAGATGTCATGAGCTGTAATCCACTATGTAAATGCCTATATAAAGGGAATGCATAGTTCCAGAGAGGAGAGGGATTTTTTGAGTGCTAAGAAAGTTTTTAGGAGAGAGAAAATCTTATTAAGTGAATTGTATTCTTAATTACTGTAACTCTTTTAAGATCATATTAATAAAAAAGGTCCTTAATCTTCAAATTGTGTCATAAATTCTCGAGTTGGGTGTAGTGTGGGAATTCCTGCAACTACAAAGAGAGAAAGAAAAATAATAAATTTTTATTTTATTTTAGGATCATCATCTTCATCACGATGCAATGAAGAATCACGATGTGATGGAGAAGAAATAGAACAGAGGAAGAAGAAGATTTAAGTTTTTTAATGATCACAATTTCATCATGAAATTATGATCATCATTTTCATCGTGATTTTATCATGATGAAATGAAGAAGAAGAAGAAGAAGAGAAGATTAAATTTATTTTTATATATAATAATATGTTTATAGGAAACGGTATATTTGGCATTTACTATTGATTTGGTTTCCCCCTATACCACTTAGCCCCCAAAAACTCTCCCCCCTAGAGACCCAATTGTAGTTGCAGGAAAACCTACACTACACCCTTGATAAGAATTTACAGTAATTAACACATATTTGAAGATTAAAAACAACACTTTCTTATTTGATTCTCAGAAATTTTTACAAGAAATGGAAGAAATCTAGAATACAACCGCTCTCTTGAATTTTCTCTCTCTTCAAGACTTTATCAACACTCAAAAATACATCATCATCTCTCTGAATCTACTGGGTCTCTTTATATAGGGTAGTTACATGGTGGATGACAGCTAAGCTGTCCTTTAATTTCGGATCTGACTCGCGATATTATCGCAGTAGTTATAAATGTCAATTCTCGCAAGCGTTGTAACCATCGCAGGACAATCATGATATTCTCGTGTTTCTTCATTCGTCAGCTATTTCGTCACTCTTTGAATTATCTTGTGATACTCGCAAAGTGTTGTTGAAGAACTCGCGGTGGTGTTCGCAGAAGTGTTGTTAATCTCGCAAGAGTAATATCATGGCGATATTCTGCTTCTACATCTTGCCTCTTCTCATGTCTTTTCTGGGAAGGAGGAAAGATCATGAGAATTAGAATGCCGCAGTTGTTCATCTTTTCGCTTTTTATTGTTCTGACACATTTCTGCATCTATTTCCAGATTTATTATACGTGTTTTTTCTTCCATTCAACTTCTACACGTCCCTTTCAACCGCTGCATTCCAACCGTTCACGTCTCTTCCTTATATTAATTGCACTTATCTTCTCGATATTTTTTACCTTCTATATATATCTTCTTCACTCTTCTCTTTTCTTCTTTTTATTTCTTTCTTCCTTCTCTCCGTAATTTCTTTGCAAATTCATTGTTCTTCCGTAAATTCCGAATCCGCTACTGTTACAATTTTTCTTTCGATATTTAACTCTTTCAATCTTTATTCCCATACTAAAAATGGTTGCAGTTGGTCGCAAATATGTGATTTCTTTCGAGAAGATTCAAAAAGAACTTAAAGACAAAGGTTTTACTTCATCCACCATTCCCAATCAAAACCCTAAGTCTCAACTTTCTGTTCCATTATTTTCTGATCTTCCATGTAACCATGAGAATATCATAGTCTCTCTAGTCCAACTTTAGGCTGGTCTTCCCATTCCTCTCTATGACCCTGAACTCATTTATTCTATGAGATACTCTCTCACGCGAAGTTCTTGCGGGAGGTATATCAGTTGAATGGGGATTATATTCGCTTAATGCTTGAGTATGCTACTCGCGGTGCTGGTAAAAAATCTCGCTACCTTGATACTGCGAAGAATCCTAAATTTAAATATGTTCCAATTGTTCCCGCGAAGTATACTGTAGAGAACTTCTTCGCAAATTACGATATAATCCCTATGAAGAAGGACATCACTTGTTTGGGTGTCCGCTTACAAAAAAAGGATGACATCGCTGAAGATAAAGTTCTTATGTTAGATATCGATTGGCATACGGGTAATAATCAAGGCCCTCTCCACTCCAGTGATGACAAATGGTTCATTTTTCCATTATGCCTAGAGGGTCCCTACATCTCCGGTCCTCAGGCATTGCCTGCGAATCGCACAGAATATCAACCGTGGGTTTTCAACTGGCCTGAAAGGAATAAAGAGGTATGTTACCTCAAAATTTTTGCATAATTATCATTATTATCTTCCTCATGTTTTCATACTCTCGCTGACTACTCCAATTTTTCCAGATTAACAGGCTGAAACTTAACTACCAGAAATTTGGGAAGCCCAGTGTAGGTACTGAATATCACAAGGCATTAACTTACGAACATCGTGACAAATATAAGAGGAAAGAGTTACAAAAAAATACGAATGTAGAAGAAGCACGGGGAAGTATGAAGATTTGCGAAGATAGAATAATCTTGCGAAGATGAATTGCGATACTTCACAATTCATATACAGCTGTACAAATTTCACTATAAATAGGAGTTCAAATGTAAAATTCGGGAGGTTCTTTTAGTGAGTGTTAGAAAATATCTTAGGAAAGAGAATAGAGAAAGTTGTAACTATTCTAGTTCCATTTAGATACTTTTATGTAATCAATTGAGAGAATTAATAAGAAAATTGTCATTCATCATCAAGAACTTCTTAAGTTTTACAAATTCTACTGAGGGTGTAGTTGTAGGTTATTCTGCAACTACATAATTGGCGCTAGAAACAGGGATTTGAAGGATTCATGTATCAGAAAAATGGCAAGAAGAAGAAATATATCAGAACCATTAACTGCAGTAAGAAGAAGTGTGAGACTCGCAGGAGGAGAAGCAAATATAACAGGAGAACCTAGTATGAGAGGGAGTAATCGAAGAAATCAAGCTCATCAAACAATAGATCATGATCGAGTGAGTATACACACTTGGAGAACTGATACACCAGCAGAAGAATATAGAGAACCACAAATCAGAGAAAATGGGAGGTTGATGGAAGGAACAATTCTTGAAAGATAAATGGAGATGTTAGAAACATTGAGATAAGGAATTCAAGAAGAACGAAGGTTAGAAGCTGAAGAACGTGTTAATCTAACAAGACGGAATCAAGAATTGAGGATGGAGAATGAGATGTTACAAAGGAGGAAATCTCAAAGTGTTGCAAGATCAAATGCTAGACCAGAGAGAGAAGGGCAGAATTCACCAACAATCAATGATGAAAGTACTATGCAAGGACAAGCACAGACTCAAGTTGAAAGAAATCAAGAGAATCGCTTCATTTTAATACCAAACCATGAACAAAACATGGAGAATTTACGAACTAGGCCAAATCCTAGAGAAAACAATCAGAATGGTGAAGAAAATCAAGAAGAAGAGTCATCACAAGCAGTACATCATAACAATTACGAGAGTGGAGTAAGAAGACGTGAAGAGGCTCGTAATAATCAAAATGTTGAGTATGAAAGAATTCAGAGAAGAATTGGAAATCAACGAACAGAAACATCGAGGAATGAACCAAATTTTCGAACTAAAATGCAGGAAAATCAAGAAGAAATAAATCACAGAAGAAGGAGAAATGAAGAAAAAGAAATTCCCGATATTCGCATGAGAAGGATGAGAAGAATAGAAAGGGAAGAACAAGAATTTCAAGATGCTCTGCAACAAAACAATTGTGATAATTTAGAAAGAAGATATTTGCAAAATTGTACAAATGAAAACATTAATGAAGAATATGATAGAATGCGAAGGATCACAAGAGAAGAGACGCAAGAACGTAGAAGAAGAGAGGCTGCGTTGAAGAGGCCAACGGATGAGAATTCTGAAGCAAATGCACGGATCTTTCGAGAATTAGCGTAAATGAGAGGGATGATAAACAATAGAAGAGGAGGAGATAGAAGGCAATTAGATGAATCAATAGAAGAAGCTGCGAGGACTCCATTTTCTAGAGAAGTACAATTGGGAGGGATTCCACCAAAATGCAATTTGCCTACACTTACTAGTATCTTTGATGGGACTTCATGTGCTATTCAGCACATTAAAGCATACATAAGATGCATGTTACAATGGGAGAATCATGATGTTGTATTATGCAAGTACTTCGCATCAAGCTTAAAAGGGGAAGCTCTAAAGTGGTTCGAAGGACTTCCTAAGAACACTATTACGTCATTTAATCATTTACAAGCAACTTTCCTTGGAGCATATATCACAAATCATTCCTCACGGCTTGGTATTGAAGATGTGTTTGGTTTAAAACAAAGAATTGGTGAAAGTTTAAAGCATTTGGTAAGAAGATGGAAGACTATGTGCAGTGATATGGCAGGGCGCGTGGATGAGAGATACTTGATTCTGTCTTTCATAAATACGATGTTCGCAACTGAACAACTGTATGTTCAAATCTTCAGAAGAAAGAATTCCATAATGATGACAGAGTTACGAGAATTGCAAGAAGAGTACATTACACTAGAGGAAAAGCAAAACAATATGGAGTCATATCCAGTAGAAAACACTAACAATCAAGACGCAGGAGCAAATTTACTTCCCAAAATAATTAACGTCGTAGCAGGTACTTCGCAAACATCCTCGCAAACTTCTTCGCAAATTTCAGAAGAGAAGAAAATCAATAATAGCCAGCCAAAAATAGTAGCAATGGGTAGTAAAGATCAAGAAGAGTATGATAGAGAGAGGAATTTCTATAATCGAGGAGGAAATAACCAGATCCCAAGATTAGATCAACAACAAGAAAATTATGGGGGACAAAGGCAAAATTATTTTGGACAAGGAAATCAGAGACAAAATTATAACAATGGTCAAGGAAGTCAAAGAATGATAAGGGAAGAAATAAAGTTGCAACCTTTGAATACAAGTGTAGAGAAGATATGGCAGGCAATTATTCTGATAGAACATATACCAACTCCATGGAATATGGGAAAGGAACCACCAATGGGTCCAAGAAGTCATGAATTTTGTTCATATCATCATTTTCATGGACATTCTACAAATAACTGCAATAATATCAAGATGATAATCTTGCGAATGATTTATCAAGGAAAACTGAATCACTTTTTACTTAAGCAAACACAATCGCAACAATTACCACAGGCTCCAGTCATAACTCGCAAGGAGAACACAACACAAGAAAAGGGAGAAGAAACCCTACATATAGAAGTGGGATCAAAAGCAAGGAATGTTTTCTGTAATTCTATTGTTCACTCATATAAAACCATAGAGGATTTTCATGATAATGTGTTAAGCAGGGTATTTGCGAGGGATGGTGAAGGAAAGGAAGTAATGAACATCGCAAAAATTTCACGACTTGAAGATTGGCAGAAACGTGAAATTTCTTTTGAAGCCACTGAAATTCCAGAAGGTTGTGAAGCACATGATAATCCATTGGTAGTAAAATTAGCAATTTACATGAATATGGAAGAAAGCGAAGATGATATGGAGGAAGAATCAATTGGTCTTAATAGAATTTTGATTGATACGGGAAGTTCTGTCAATATCCTGTTCTATTCTGCTTACAAAACTATGGGGGGAAAAGACGCAGATTTAATACCTTCAACCTACAGGATTTATGGTTTTAATGGAACCGCTAATAAGCATAAAGGAGAAATAAGCATGCGAATTCCATTAAGTGGAATGCGAACTGAAATTCTGTTTTGCGTTGTTGATGTCGAATCACCGTATAATGCTTTGATAGGAAGACCCTGGCTCCATAGAATTCTGGGCGTAGCTTCCACTCTACATCAATGCATAAAATTTCCTCATATGAAGGGTGTTGGAGTTATCAAGGGTGATTGGGTTGAAGGAAAGAAATGTTACGATACAGAGGTAGAAGTTTGCGAAGGAAAAACTACTGAGAAAGAAAATTGGAGAAAAAGAGCAAAGGCTGTGAAAAGAAGTGAAAATTTAATGGCAGAGGATTAAGACAGGAAAGAATAAAATTATGATATTAATCATGCAGGAAATTTACAATGATAACAAAGGGTTGTGATTTGCGAAGAAAGAAGAAAGAAAGTAATGAAACAAGAAGGTAATCAATATGTTTTCTCGTGAAGTATATCAAGATATCCATTCAGAAAAAAGAAGTTGAAATGAGGTATGTTGCAACACAAAAAAAAATTTTTGATAAATTTTACGAATATTGTTTACTCACAGGAAATTTGCAAAAGTTACGAGTTTAAAATTTTTTATTGCGATTAACTTTCATTAAAGAAAGACGCACACATTAACTTGCGAAGAAAAAACCGCAATTTGTGAATAAAAGACCGCAATCTGTGATCAGCTTTCAAAAAAGAAAGAAAGAAAGCCGCAGAAATATTACACAGGCAAACCTTTGTGGCGTACACCCTAGTTCGCGAAGCAACATTTCGTAAGAGGCAAAGTCCTAAAGTACGTAATTTAAGGGGGTACCTATAAACATGTCTCATGGACACTGGAACACCACCAAGGCACCTGAGTACATGGAACTTTACGGGGTACAACCCAATAACGGGGTACCTAACCGGGTTAGACACCTTGGATTCTCACCTAATCTTGCGACATTACGCAATATTATGCGGTGTAACATGATTTAGGTTGGGCGACTAAGGCATACTGTCTTTCCCAAGAAGTGCAGAAAACGATCAAGGCGCCGAGGTACACGGTTGAGTCAAGAGTGCCGGGTGGGCTTGAAGCACATCTGCCATTTTTGACAAGTCTTGGAAAATGATGCACTTGGCCCAAAGATACCCCATAGGGTGCAACCTCGTAACTATAAGCCCTATAGGCAAAAAGGATAAGAGGTTGCGATCAAAAGATGGTTGTTTGCAGAACCGGATGGGAAGAGATAACCTTGTATGGTCGATGTATGCTTCCTTGAAGGGGCAGCCAAGGGGAAGATAAAGGGCAGCACCCTCCATTAGGGAGATGATACGTGCTATAAGATGCAAATGTCACGAGGCTTCTTGTTTGAAAAAACATAAAGGCTTGTCATATTTGTGCAACAACTGAATTTCTGCGAGCATTCTAAAATATATATATATATACAAAGAGAACTCGCAGAACATTACAAAGAAGTTAAGATGAGATCAATGGGTTATTACATGAAAGTGTAAAAAACGTCCTGCGATTTCATCGCAAGACGATAATGTCACGAAGTTGCATATTCGCAAGAATGTTCAAACTTGTCATATTATCGCAAATACAAAAATATTATCACAAAAGAGGTGGCAAAATAAGACCTTTACTTAGGAAGGCATGATAAGACCACAACAATTAATGAAATTTATTCCATCAATATCATTGAAAATTTTTACAAGAATATATATCATGAAGTTCTGACAAAGAAGACAGCTCCGTCAATATCATTGAAGAATTTTTACAAGAAATCCTAACAAAGAAGACAAACCCATTGAAGAATTTTCACGAAGACATAACAGAAGATGCGATTTTGCTCGCAATCAAAAACAGATAGTGAAGAATTCATTAAATTTTACGAGAATTACATACTTCTTATACTTCTTCATATACTGAATATTTCTCCACAACATTGAATACTTCTTATAATTCTTCAAGTACGTCTCATATTTATTATAATTCTTCAACGGATACTTCATTTGGCGAAGGTTAAGTACTTATTATACTTCTTCATACATTGAGTAATTCTTCATAGATTGAATAATTCTTATACTTCTTCATACATTGGAATAATTCTTTACGGATTGAATACTTCTAATATTTCTTTAAAGATGTTTTATACTTCTTAAGGATATTTCATACCTCGTATTTCTTATACTTCAAAGGGAGGATTTCTTGTTCACAATCGCAACAAGCTGAAGCTTCGTAAATCGAATAGGGGCAGATATTCTAATACTTCCAACAATGTTTAATCATCTGAAGAGCAATAATAGGGGGAAAGGGAATACTAAGCTAAGTCTTTAAGATATATTATTTCTCTCCACATGATCAAGTTATGCGAATAAGGGAAACACGCAATCAAAGAAAATTCATCATCGCAAAATTAAGACATTAATACGAGTTAAACTTCAAAAAGAACTTGTTGGTTGATCAAGAGTGCAAGAAAGAAGAAAATGTTGTACTCAAATAGATAATATGAAAAGAACTAGAACATATATACAAAAAAGAATGAAGCTATTCTTCGGGGGATTTATTCCCATCAAAATGATCTTCTTGTTCTTCTTCAGAGAGATCATCTTCAACTTCACTATCAGAGATTTCCAGATATGGGGTATCTTCAGGAATTTCTTCAGAAAGGAGCGTATGGTACTTCTTAAGAGGAATTTGATTGTCTTCACAAATTTTGCGAGTCATCTTAGCTCGAAAACGCTTGACATATAAACTATGGTTGTGCTGGGTAATTAGAAGTTGAGATCTTAAATCAGAAATCTTCTTCTTACGATTGGCATGAATAGTTTCCAGATCATCATTCATCTTCGCATAATTTTCTGCAGTAAGAAGAGAAGTTAAGGAATTGGTTAGCAAATTACGAAAGAAAAGTAAGTAAAATACTCAACATTACGAAGAATTTACCTTCTAATTGCTTTTTATCATTACGAAGAGAAGAGTTTTCAAGCTTTAGATGATTATTATTCTCAAGAAGAGAAGAACTATTAGCTGCGATGCTCGCAGATTGTGGATTATCTTCGTGACGGGATGTTAGTTCGGCGATATCAATACTTAAATCCTCTACTTTCTGACGAAGTTTTGAATTTTCAATCTCCAACTTCTTACAACGGTTTAAAGTTTTATTCTCAGCAATGGAATGACGTCTTTCCCAATCTGAAGCAGCTGCGCAACTAACTCTTCCAACCTGAACAAGTAAAAAGGGTCATAAATTAATGGAATAAGGGAAACAAACAAGGAATAGAAAATAAACTTACCATACTCCCTAAAGCATATAATGTAGCAGGAGAGACGAATCTTGAAATTCCATCAAGAGAGATGTTATTGAGTACAGTAGGAACTTTGCAAGCCTTCGCAATAAGCTTACGAGCATTCGTAGTAGGAGAATTTCCTAACCCACGAGAATAATGGAGAAAGGCGTCAGATACACGAACCATTGCTGAAGAAAAAGTTTCTGTGTTACTATAATCTCCCTCTTCACCTTCATCAGCATCATCATCATCATCTAATCCTTTATCAGAAAGGGTATCAGAATTAGAATTAAAATCCTTCTCAGGAAATTTATCATCTTCATCACCTTGATCTTCCTCAACATTCTCATTAGAAGAGATTACATGGGAATAAGACTTAGTTGAGAACTTCTTATGTTTCTTCCTCTCATAAGCAACCTCTCCAAGTTTTCTTTTTCCTTTGCGAAGAGCATCATCTTGACTACCAGAAGTTTGGGTATCCTTCGCAGAGCGAAGTGTCTTTTGTCTCGCATTTAATCTTTTGGAAGAAGTGGAACTCTTATTCTCACTCGCAACAACCTCAGAAAGATCAGAAAGAACCTTCAAATTCAAATAAGGATAAGAAACAGAGGCAACAATATATTATTTAAAAAGCATAAAAGAGTGTTTCTTACCTCATTTGAAAATAAATAGAAGAGTAACAAGAAGATAAGGATATGGAGGTACATATATTTTTATAAACCCAAGGTTGATAATTGCGATCACGAAGGTTCGCAGGAAGATCTACTATCCCAGAAATATAAGAGCCCGATAATGCTAAAGGGTAGTTATACCAATCTTCATCATTAGAACGACGAGGTGTTTTATTATTTCCCGAGGCATAATCAATGTCGTGCATAAGGAGGTCATCTGCTGCGATATTAGTTTTACGATGAAGACAAACACCCCAACGTTTATCTTCTTTCCTCGCAGGAATTAATGTGTAATTTTTAAAGAAACCCTCAACTGTATAGTCCGCAGCGATAATTTCCATATCTCGAAATCTAGATTTCCTAAGATCAACTGAGTACAAAGATCTTCCATTAGCAGCACGAGTTGCGAATTCAACCAGAATGCGAATGCAATCACCAGTCAATTGATAAATGGCACATGAAAAATTGGGGTGGGAAATAATTTCATAGAATAAAGGAAGATTAACATTATAAAGAGGAAGAGGAAGACCTGCGAGGATTTGACCTCGTGAGATTAAAACTTTCTGATCATTCCAAATATAATTGGTAAAGATCTTCACACAGAGAGAAGATTTATTGTCATAACCATCAATTTCAGAAAGAATGAGGTCCCTATCAGCAAGCTCTGCGTTAATTTGTTCAATAGTTTTCTTCTTTGGAGCCATTGAATATAAGATAGAAAATAGGAAAGAAAAAGAGGTGAAAGAGATAAGAAATCATAGTAGCAGAAAAAAGAGAATAAATAGCAGAGGAAGAAGTGATAAGGAAGACGAATAGGATAAGAGAATAAAAAGAAAAACAAAGGACAATATTTATAAAGAAGAGAGAATTCGATGAAGATAGAAACTCATCAATGCGATTAAACGTGAACGGTTGAAAAGAACGGTTACGAAGAAACGTGTCAAAAAGATAATGGAAAAGAAAAAATACGTGTTGTGAATTTAACATGTGGTGATAACTATACTAAATGAATGAGAATAGAGGTTCTCATGACATTCCTTCTTCGTAGAATTGACATGAGAAGAGGCAAGATGTAGGTACTGAATATCACAAGGCATTAACTTACGAACATCGTGACAAATATAAGAGGAAAGAGTTACAAAACAATACGAAGGTAGAAGAAGCACGGAGAAGTATGAAGATTTGCGAAGATAGAATAATCTTGCGAAGATGAATTGCGATACTTCGCAATTCATATACACAAATGTACAAATTTCACTATAAATAGGAGTTCAAATGTAAAATTCGGGAGGTTCTTTTAGTGAGTGTTAGAAAATATCTTAGGAAAGAGAATAGAGAAAGTTGTAACTATTCTAGTTCCATTTAGATACTTTTATGTAATCAATTGAGAGAATTAATAAGAAAATTGTCATTCATCATCAAGAACTTCTTAAGTTTTACAAATTCTACTGAGGGTGTAGTTGTAGGTTATTCTGCAACTACATAATTGGCGCTAGAAACAGGGATTTGAAGGATTCCCTGTATCAGAAAAATGGCAAGAAGAAGAAATATATCAGAACCATTAACTGCAGTAAGAAGAAGTGTGAGACTCGCAGGAGGAGAAGCAAATATAACAGGAGAACCTAGTAGGAGAGGGAGTAATCGAAGAAATCAAGCTCATCAAACAATAGATCATGATCGAGTGAGTATACACACTTGGAGAACTGATACACCAGCAGAAGAATATAGAGAACCACAAATCAGAGAAAATGGGAGGTTGATGGAAGGAACAATTCTTGAAAGATAAAGGGAGATGTTAGAAACATTGAGATAAGGAATTCAAGAAGAACGAAGGTTAGAAGCTGAAGAACGTGTTAATCTAACAAGACGGAATCAAGAATTGAGGATGGAGAATGAGATGTTACAAAGGAGGAAATCTCAAAGTGTTGCAAGATCAAATGCTAGACCAGAGAGAGAAGGGCAGAATTCACCAACAATCAATGATGAAAGTACTATGCAAGGACAAGCACAGACTCAAGTTGAAAGAAATCAAGAGAATCGCTTCATTTTAATACCAAACCATGAACAAAACATGGAGAATTTACGAACTAGGCCAAATCCTAGAGAAAACAATCAGAATGGTGAAGAAAATCAAGAAGAAGAGTCAGCACAAGCAGTACATCATAACAATTACGAGAGTGGAGTAAGAAGACGTGAAGAGGCTCGTAATAATCAAAATGTTGAGTATGAAAGAATTCAGAGAAGAATTGGAAATCAACGAACAGAAACAGCGAGGAATGAACCAAATTTTCGAACTAAAATACAGGAAAATCAAGAAGAAATAAATCACATAAGAAGGAGAAATGAAGAAAAAGAAATTCCCGATATTTGCATGAGAAGGATGAGAAGAATAGAAAGGGAAGAACAAGAATTTCAAGATGCTCTGCAACAAAACAATTGTGATAATTTAGAAAGAAGATATTTGCAAAATTGTACAAATGAAAACATTAATGAAGAATATGATAGAATGCGAAGGATCACAAGAGAAGAGACGCAAGAACGTAGAAGAAGAGAGGCTGCGTTGAAGAGGCCAACGGATGAGAATTCTGAAGCAAATGCACGGATCTTTCGAGAATTAGCGGAAATGAGAGGGATGATAAACAATAGAAGAGGAGGAGATAGAAGGCAATTAGATGAATCAATAGAAGAAGCTGCGAGGACTCCATTTTCTAGAGAAGTACAATTGGGAGGGATTCCACCAAAATGCAATTTTCCTACACTTACTAGTATCTTTGATGGGACTTCATGTGCTATTCAGCACATTAAAGCATACATAAGATGCATGTTACAATGGGAGAATCATGATGCTGTATTATGCAAGTACTTCGCATCAAGATTAAAAGGGGAAGCTCTAAAGTGGTTCGAAGGACTTCCTAAGAACACTATTACGTCATTTAATCATTTACAAGCAACTTTCCTTGGAGCATATATCACAAATCATTCCTCACGGCTTGGTATTGAAGATGTGTTTGGTTTAAAACAAAGAATTGGTGAAAGTTTAAAGCATTTGGTAAGAAGATGGAAGACTATGTGCAGTGATATGGCAGGGCGCGTGGATGAGAGATACTTGATTCTGTCTTTCATAAATACGATGTTCAGCAAATGAACAACTGTATGTTCAAATCTTCGAAAGAAAGAATTCCATAATGATGACAGAGTTACGAGAATTGCAAGAAGAGTACATTACACTAGAGGAAAAGCAAAACAATATGGAGTCATATCCAGAGCAAACACTAACAATCAAGACGCAGAACAAATTTACTTCCCAAAATAATTAACGTCGTAGCAGGTACTTCGCAAACATCCTCGCAAACTTCTTCGCAAATTTCAAGAGAAAGAAAATCAATAATAGCCAGCCAAAAATAGTAGCAATGGGTAGTAAAGATCAAGAAGAGTATGATAGAGAGAGGAATTTCTATAATCGAGGAGGAAATAACCAGATCCCAAGATTAGATCAACAAAGAAGAAAATTATGGGGGACAAAGGCAAAATTATTTTGGACAAGGAAATCAGAGACAAAATTATAACAATGGTCAAGGAAGTCAAAGAATGATAAGGGAAGAAATAAAGTTGCCACCTTTGAATACAAGTGTAGAGAAGATATGGCAGGCAATTATTCTGATAGAACATATACCAACTCCATGGAATATGGGAAAGGAACCACCAATGGGTCCAAGAAGTCATGAATTTTGTTCATATCATCATTTTCATGGACATTCTACAAATAACTGCAATAATATCAAGATGATAATCTTGCGAATGATTTATCAAGGAAAACTGAATCACTTTTTACTTAAGCAAACACAATCGCAACAATTACCACAGGCTCCAGTCATAACTCGCAAGGAGAACACAGCACAAGAAAAGGGAGAAGAAACCCTACATATAGAAGTGGGATCAAAAGCAAGGAATGTTTTCTGTAATTCTATTGTTCACTCATATAAAACCATAGAGGATTTTCATGATAATGTGTTAAGCAGGGTATTTGCGAGGGATGGTGAAGGAAAGGAAGTAATGAACATCGCAAAAATTTCACGACTTGAAGATTGGCAGAAACATGAAATTTCTTTTGAAGCCACTGAAATTCCAGAAGGTTGTGAAGCACATGATAATCCATTGGTAGTAAAATTAGCAATTTACATGAATATGGAAGAAAGCGAAGATGATATGGAGGAAGAATCAATTGGTCTTAATAGAATTTTGATTGATACGGGAAGTTCTGTCAATATCCTGTTCTATTCTGCTTACAAAACTATGGGGGGAAAAGACGCATATTTAATACCTTCAACCTACAGGATTTATGGTTTTAATGGAACCGCTAATAAGCCTAAAGGAGAAATAAGCATGCGAATTCCATTAAGTGGAATGCGAACTGAAATTCTGTTTTGCGTTGTTGATGTCGAATCACCGTATAATGCTTTGATAGGAAGACCCTGGCTCCATGGAATTCTGGGCGTAGCTTCCACTCTACATCAATGCATAAAATTTCCTCATATGAAGGGTGTTGGAGTTATCAAGGGTGATTGGGCTGAAGGAAAGAAATGTTACGATACATAGGTAGAAGTTTGCGAAGGAAAAACTACTGAGAAAGAAAATTGGAGAAAAAGAGCAAAGGTTGTGAAAAGAAGTGAAAATTTAATGGCAGAGGATTAAGACAGGAAAGAATAAAATTATGATATTAATCATGCAGGAAATTTACAATGATAACAAAGGGTTGTGATTTGCGAAGAAAGAAGAAAGAAAGTAATGAAACAAGAAGGTAATCAATATGTTTTCTCGTGAAGTATATCAAGATATCCATTCAGAAAAAAGAAGTTGAAATGAGGTATGTTGCAACACAAAAAAAAAATTTGATAAATTTTACGAATATTGTTTACTCACAGGAAATTTGCAAAAGTTACGAGTTTCAAAATTTTATTGCGATTAACTTTCATTAAAGAAAGACGCACACATTAACTTGCGAAGAAAAAACCGCAATTTGTGAATAAAAGACCGCAATCTGTGATCAGCTTTCAAAAAAGAAAGAAAGCCGCAGAAATATTACACAGGCAAACCTTTGTGGCGTACACCCTAGTTCGCGAAGCAACATTTCGTAAGAGGCAAAGTCCTAAAGTACGTCATTTAAGGGGGTACCTATAAACATGTCTCAGGGACACTGGAACACCACCAAGGCACCTGAGTACATGGAACTTTACGGGGTACAACCCAATAACGGGGTACCTATCCGGTTTAGACACCTTGGATTCTCACCTAATCTTGCGACATTACGCAATATTATGCGGTGTAACATGATTTAGGTTGGGCGACTAAGGCATACTGTCTTTCCCAAGAAGTGCAGAAAACGATCAAGGCGCCGAGGTACACGGTTGAGTCAAGAGTGCCGGGTGGGATTGAAGCACATCTGTCATTTTTGACAAGTCTTGGAAAATGATGCACTTGGCCCAAAGATACCCCATAGGGTGAAACCTCGTAACTATAAGCCCTATAGGCAAAAAGTATAAGAGGTTGCGATCAAAAGATGGTTGTTTGCAGAACCGGATGGGAAGAGATAACCTTGTATGGTCGATGTATGCTTCCTTGAAGGGGCAACCAAGGGGAAGATAAAGGGCAGCACCCTCCATTAGGGAGATGATACGTGCTATAAGATGCAAATGTCACGAGGCTTCTTGTTTACAAAAACATAAAGGCTTGTCATATTTGTGCAACAACTGAATTTCTGCGAGCATTCTAAAAAAAATAATATATATATACAAAGAGAACTCGCAGAACATTACAAAGAAGTTAAGATGAGATCAATGGGTTATTACATGAAAGTGTAAAAACGTCCTGCGATTTCATCGCAAGACGATAATGTCACGAAGTTGCATATTCGCAAGAATGTTCAAACTTGTCATATTATCGCAAATACAAAAATATTATCACAAAAGAGGTGGCAAAATAAGACCTTTACTTAGGAAGGCATGATAAGACCACAACAATTAATGAAATTTATTCCATCAATATCATTGAAAATTTTTACAAGAATATATATCATGAAGTTTTGACAAAGAAGACAGCTCCGTCAATATCATTGAAGAATTTTTACAAGAAATCCTAACAAAGAAGACAAACCCATTGAAGAATTTTCACGAAGACATAACAGAAGATGCGATTTTGCTCGCAATCAAAAACAGATAGTGAAGAATTCATTAAATTTTACGAGAATTACATACTTCTTATACTTCTTCATATACTGAATATTTCTCCACAACATTGAATACTTCTTATAATTCTTCAAGTACGTCTCATATTTATTATAATTCTTCAACGGATACTTCATTTGGCGAAGGTTAAGTACTTATTATACTTCTTCATACATTGAGTAATTCTTCATAGATTGAATAATTCTTATACTTCTTCATACATTGGAATAATTCTTTACGGATTGAATACTTCTAATATTTCTTTAAAGATGTTTTATACTTCTTAAGGATATTTCATACCTCGTATTTCTTATACTTCAAAGGGAGGATTTCTTGTTCACAATCGCAACAAGCTGAAGCTTCGTAAATCGAATAGGGGCAGATATTCTAATACTTCCAACAATGTTTAATCATCTGAAGAGCAATAATAGGGGGAAAGGGAATACTAAGCTAAGTCTTTAAGATATATTATTTCTCTCCACATGATCAAGTTATGCGAATAAGGGAAACACGCAATCAAAGAAAATTCATCATCGCAAAATTAAGACATTAATACGAGTTAAACTTCAAAAAGAACTTGTTGGTTGATCAAGAGTGCAAGAAAGAAGAAAATGTTGTACTCAAATAGATAATATGAAAAGAACTAGAACAGATATACAAAAAAGAATGAAGATATTCTTCGGGGGATTTATTCCCATCAAAATAATCTTCTTGTTCTTCTTCAGAGAGATCATCTTCAACTTCACTATCAGAGATTTCCAGATATGGGGTATCTTCAGGAATTTCTTCAGAAAGGAGCGTATGGTACTTCTTAAGAGGAATTTGATTGTCTTCACAAATCTTGCGAGTCATCTTAGCTCGAAAACGCTTGACATATAAACTATGGTTGTGCTGGGTAATTAGAAGTTGAGATCTTAAATCAGAAATCTTCTTCTTACGACTGGCATGAATAGTTTCCAGATCATCATTCATCTTCGCATAATTTTCTGCAGTAAGAAGAGAAGTTAAGGAATTGGTTAGCAAATTACGAAAGAAAAGTAAGTAAAATACTCAACATTACGAAGAATTTACCTTCTAATTGCTTTTTATCATTACGAAGAGAAGAGTTTTCAAGCTTTAGATGATTATTATTCTCAAGAAGAGAAGAACTATTAGCTGCGATGCTCGCAGATTGTGGATTATCTTCGTGACGGGATGTTAGTTCGGCGATATCAATACTTAAATCCTCTACTTTCTGACGAAGTTTTGAATTTTCAATCTCCAACTTCTTACAACGGTTTAAAGTTTTCTTCTCAGCAATGGAATGACGTCTTTCCCAAATCTGAAGCAAATTGCGCAACTAACTCTTCCAACCTGAACAAGTAAAAAGGGTCATAAATTAATGGAATAAGGGAAACAAACAAGGAATAGAAAATAAACTTACCATACTCCCTAAAGCATATAATGTAGCAGGAGAGACGAATCTTGAAATTCCATAAAGAGAGATGTTATTGAGTACAGTAGGAACTTTGCAAGCCTTCGCAATAAGCTTACGAGCATTCGTAGTAGGAGAATTTCCTAACCCACGAGAATAATGGAGAAAGGCGTCAGATACACGAACCATTGCTGAAGAAAAAGTTTATGTGTTACTATAATCTCCCTCTTCACCTTCATCAGCATCATCATCATCATCTAATCCTTTATCGAAAGGGGTATCGAATTAGAATTAAAATCCTTCTCAGGAAATTTATCATCTTCATCACCTTGATCTTCCTCAACATTCTCATTAGAAGAGATTACATGGGAATAAGACTTAGTTGAGAACTTCTTATGTTTCTTCCTCTCATAAGCAACCTCTCCAAGTTTTCTTTTTCCTTTGCGAAGAGCATCATCTTGACTACCAGAAGTTTGGGTATCCTTCGCAGAGCGAAGTGTCTTTTGTCTCGCATTTAATCTTTTGGAAGAAGTGGAACTCTTATTCTCACTCGCAACAACCTCAGAAAGATCATAAAGAACCTTCAAATTCAAATAAGGATAAGAAACAGAGGCAACAATATATTGTTTAAAAACCATAAAAGAGTGTTTCTTACCTCATTTGAAAATAAATAGAAGAGTAACAAGAAGATAAGGAGATGGAGGTACATATATTTTTATAAACCCAAGGTTGATAATTGCGATCACGAAGGTTCGCAGGAAGATCTACTATCCCAGAAATATAAGAGCCCGATAATGCTAAAGGGTAGTTATACCAATCTTCATCATTAGAACGACGAGGTGTTTTATTATTTCCCGAGGCATAATCAATGTCGTGCATAAGGAGGTCATCTGCTGCGATATTAGTTTTACGATGAAGACAAACACCCCAACGTTTATCTTCTTTCCTCGCAGGAATTAATGTGTAATTTTTAAAGAAACCCTCAACTGTATAGTCCGCAACGATAATTTCCATATCTCGAAATCTAGATTTCCTAAGATCAACTGAGTACAAAGATCTTCCATTAGCAGCACGAGTTGTGAATTCAACCAGAATGCGAATGCAATCACCAGTCAATTGATAAATGGCACATGAAAAATTGGGGTGGGAAATAATTTCATAGAATAAAGGAAGATTAACATTATAAAGAGGAAGAGGAAGACCTGCGAGGATTTGACCTCGTGAGATTAAAACTTTCTGATCATTCCAAATATAATTGGTAAAGATCTTCACACAGAGAGAAGATTTATTGTCATAACCATAAATTTCAGAAAGAATGAGGTCCCTATCAGCAAGCTCTGCGTTAATTTGTTCAATAGTTTTCTTCTTTGGAGCCATTGAATATAAGATAGAAAATAGGAAAGAAAAAGAGGTGAAAGAGATAAGAAATCATAGTAGCAGAAAAAGAGAATAAATAGCAGAGGAAGAAGTGATAAGGAAGACGAATAGGATAAGAGAATAAAAAGAAAAACAAAGGACAATATTTATAAAGAAGAGAGAATTCGATGAAGATAGAAACTCATCAATGCGATTAAACGTGAACGGTTGAAAAGAACGGTTACGAAGAAACGTGTCAAAAAGATAATGGAAAAGAAAAAATACGTGTTGTGAATTTAACATGTGGTGATAACTATACTAAATGAATGAGAATAGAGGTTCTCATGACATTCCTTCTTCGTAGAATTGACATGAGAAGAGGCAATATGTAGGTACTGAATATCACAAGGCATTAACTTACGAACATCGTGACAAATATAAGAGGAAAGAGTTACAATACAATACGAAGGTAGAAGAAGCACGGGGAAGTATGAAGATTTGCGAAGATAGAATAATCTTGCGAAGATGAATTGCGATACTTCGCAATTCATATACAGCTGTACAAATTTCACTATAAATAGGAGTTCAAATGTAAAATTCGGGAGGTTCTTTTAGTGAGTGTTAGAAAATATCTTAGGAAAAAGAATAGAGAAAGTTGTAACTATTCTAGTTCCATTTAGATACTTTTATGTAATCAATTGAGAGAATTAATAAGAAAATTGTCATTCATCATCAAGAACTTTTTAAGTTTTACAAATTCTACTGAGGGTGTAGTTGTAGGTTATTCTGCAACTACACCCAGCACCTTTTTAGCCCTTAAATCTCTCACAGATAAAGTAAGAAATATTCCTTTATGATTCTTAACAATATATTGTTAGAGTTGTCAACGGGCCAAGCTAGGGTCAACCCTAACCCTAGTACTATTCATCTACAAGCCCAAAATCTCAACCCTTGCCCTAGACGGGTTGGCTTGGAGGGTTCACGGGTTGGCTTGTTTTACTAAGCCACTCAAATTTCAAGTATTTATATTTAAAAATAATTTTATTTTTTTGGTGCTAATGAATCAATCTATTTTGGATTTGATATCTCTATTTTATTGATATGAAATGTGAAGGGATTGATGATCTAAAATAATATGAAGGATTTAATAAACGTAAAATGTGTTTTTAATCTATTTTTAATCTAAAATAATACAAAGGATTTAATCTATTTGTTAATATGTCTATAATAAACGTAAAATGTGTTTTTTATTTCTTAGGTGTAGGCTGCTTTGGTTCTATTGAATGTAAATTTCAAGTTATTGGTTGTCATTCAAGAGTAAATAAGATATAAATTTCAGATTATTGAAAAAATATAAAATGATATCACGGGAATTTTTTTTTGTGTCTCACATCAACCATAAAATCATACATATGACTATATGAGCATATACTCACGGGTTGACGGGTAACCCGCAGGTTGACCCTAGCTTGGCTTGGTTTCTACTAGGGCTATATATGTTAACCCTAGCCCGGCTTGTTTAGCCAACGGGACAAGTCGAGCCGGGTTGAAACAAGCCAAGCTAGGTCCAACCCGCAAGCCGGGTTGAAAATTGACAGCTCTTTATATTGTTGCCTCTATTTCTTATCTTTATCTGTGTTCGTAGGTTATTGAAGAAATAGAACCTGTGAAGATTGTGAAAACTAAGGGAAACGACAAAGATGTTTCTCGCAAGGAGAAATCTACTATTCCTCACAAAGAGAAGTCTACTGCTCCTCGCAGAGAGAAATATGGTGCTCCTCCCTCAAAGAAAAGAAAAACCCAATTCTCTTCTTCTTCAACTCCTCAATCTAATGAAGAAAATTAAAGGGATGATTCTGATAATGACAACGATGATGATGATTTTGATGCTGATATCCCTTCCGCAATGGAATCCTCCCAATATGAATCTTCCATGGCCCAGCTATATAATATTTTTGGCGATATTACACATGGTATTGCAAATGATTATGGAAATGAAGCTCTTAATAGGGTATCCCAGGCTCTTGCCAAGATCTGTGATGCTCCCATATTGGTTGATAATGATTCTCTCCAAGGAATCTCAGGATCAATAACTCCCAGTCTCTTAAATTCTCTTGGTATTCTGGTATGTTTTCACTTCTTCACCACATTTATGTATTCATTTCCTCGCCAAGTTTTAATTTACATTGTTCCATCGCAGACTGGAAGAGATTCCTTTGTTGTTGCCTCAGACTTAGAGAATAGGTGCGCATCTTTTCACAAGAAGAATATTGTTCTTCGCAAGAAGAATGTGGAGTTGGAATCTGAGTCTGCTAGTCTTTGTGGGTAATTGGAATCTGGGTCTGCTGACCTTCAAGAAAAGATCAAGCGGTAGGAAACTGAACTTTCTTACTCACGAGATAAGGTCGCAAGCCTCCAAGCTGCGGACGATCAAATTTATGGTAAGAAATCTTTCCCTTTTTCTTTAACCTTGTATTCCTTTCATTTTTTCTTATTTTTCTTCTTCGCAAATGTTTACGGCCTTTTGGACGAAGCTGTATTCCTTCGTTATTTTCCAAACCCAATAGACGATGATACTCTTCTCAATCTCCTTAATGAATCCTTAAGTAACTATTCAAATGAACAGATTAATTCCCTTTCAGTAGATGATCTTAGATCCAAATTTCATCTTTTAGCAATTGATCACAGATCTAGTTTGAGAGCAGCTAATACATCCAAGCGTCAATATCTTAACTCTAAAGAAGAAATCAAGATTCTAAGAGCCCAAAAAAGTGATCTTATAGATGAAAAAGATAGCATCTCTAGGCAAGGAGCTCAAACTTTAGCGGATTTTCATAAAACCCTTCTTGAAGTCCAAATTGAAAGAGATAAACTTATCCGCGAGAGAGAGGATCTTGTTGAAAGAGGAAACCAAATTCGTTCCCGTCTTCTTATTGATAATGATGATGAGTTTGCCTGGGCTGAAAATATTCTTGACAATTCCAGAGCTAACTTAGGTGTAGATGTTAGCCTTCATGTTGAACAAGCGTCCTTAATTAAAGACTTGATTTCTGAAAGAGAAGGTTGTTAATTGTTCTTCCTTTTTAATTTCTTGTCTTTTATAGTTTTTTACAAAATTTCCAACTTGTTATTATATACTCGCAGGAGCTGAAAAGAGATACTCTGAAAGAATTGGAGAACTTGAAGCTGATAAGAATCAACTCGCAAAGACTCTTGCTGCTCGTTATGAGAAATATTCAAAACTGAAGTCCCAATTAAGATTACTTCCACCAATTTTAGTAATCTCCTTGTTGGTGTTCGCAATGATTCTGCCAAGAAAGTCTGCGATGATCATAACATTACTCATTCTTTGCATCCTTACCTCGCAGAAGAAGTTCCAAAGAATACTCCAAATCTTGATCTCTGACAGTGAAGTTGAAGAATCTGGCGGAGATGAAGGATACAACGAAGATGACGGTGAAGACAAACAAGAAAAATTTGGCGAGGATGATGATGTATATAACAAGTTTTGTTTCCTCTCTTTAATCTCCTTGTAACATTTGTACATTTAGCTCCTTGTTCTTGTGATATTACTGCAAGGTTCCTTGATGTATAAATTTCTTTTGCTTCTATATGTATAAATTAGAAAACAATTCTTTTCTGCAATATAGTTAATCAACATGATTATTAATCTTTAACTATCTGTGTAAATGTATCATATAATAATGTCTACGTAAATTTATCATATAATGATGAATAACAATTTTATCATTCTGTTTATTCCCATACTTGCCTCTGTTATTCATCTGCAATATGAAGAAAAAATTGAGTAGAGCTTAGATATTAGTTGTGAATAAAATCTAAAATATTCTTTCCTTATCTTTGCATCAATATCGCAGTCATTCAATCTTGATTTCTTGTGGTCTTATTATGCCTTCCTAGTTAAAGGTATTATTTTGCCATATTTTGTATTGGCGACAAAATCACAGGACGTCCTTACACTTGCATGTAAAAACCCATTGATCTTGTCTTATCTGCGTTTTGTCACTTTCTCTGCGACAATATGACAAGTCGAAGCTCCCTTGCGAGAACAAAGCCTTATGACATTGCCGTATTGCGATGAAATCGCAGGACGTCTTTACACTTTCATGTAAAAACCCATTGATCTCATCTTAACTTTTTCTCATGGCTTGTTGCCTCTGTATAATATTTGTCACGCGAAAATATGATAGGCCTAAATGTTCTTGCGATCATAAAGCCCTATGACATTGCCGTCTTTAGACACTTATCAGCTCCCTAATGGAGGGTTCCGCCCTTATCTTCCCCCGGTTGACCCTTTAAGGAGTGCACATCTTCCATACAAGACTAGATCCTCCTATTAGGTCTTAATAATAACCAGTTGTTTTCGCAGCCTCTTGTCCTTTATGCCTATATGGCTTATAGTTACAAGACTTCACCCTAAGTGGGGTTTTCTTCGGGCAAAGTGCATCATCGCCAAGACTTGCCAAGAATGGCCAGGGTAGTTTCGTACGCCCCGGGAAGCCTTGGCTCAACCGTGTACCTCGGCGCCTTGGTCATACTCTGCACTCCTTAGAAGAGACCCTCGGTCGTCCAACCAGGGTATAACCTTATGCAGTTGGAAATCCAAGGTACCTCCCCCGTATAGGTTTTCTTTAACCCCAACATCTCCATGACTCAGGTTCCATCAACGGTATAACCTTATCCCTGAGCCATGCAAAGATATACCCCCTTATATGATGCACTTTAGATCTTACATTTGCCTCTTACGAAATTTTATTCGCGAACTAGGGTGTACGTCATACAGGTTCGTCCCGTTCTTATATTTCTCTTGCGAGTATTGCAACTATGGTGAAATTTATTTTCTTTGATTTTCTCTTTATTTGCATTTCAACTCTGGTATAATTTTTCAATTTCATCTTTTTCATTCAAACGAAATATTCTTTTGAAACATTTTCTTCAACAAATCATTCATAAATTTCTTAAATTTTATCATTTTACCTTTCTACTTACTACTTTCTGCTTCTGCCCTTTTGTTGCGTTTTGCTATTTTCTCTCCATCTGTGAGACGCTCGCCATCTACTGTTTGCAGTTTATGTTGATTTCGCAGTGTTCCTTCCTCTCCCGCTCTATTGTATCAACCATCATCTTATCACCTCTTTGTTTTTGCTTGATGTTATGTTTCCAATTTATATTCCTCGCTGCTCTTTCTTCGCAAGATTCCATGTTAATTTCATAACATTTTCTTCCTTCAATCAAATATCCCTTTATAACTCCAACACCGCTGGGATGTGGAAACTTAATGCATTGGTGATAAGTTGACGCTACACCTAAGATTCCATGTAACCATGTCCTGCCAATCAAGGCGTTATATGGTGATTCTATGTCAACCATGCAAAATTGAAATTTGGAAGATAACCCCTTTAATGGAATCCGCATAGTAATTTCCCCTTTGGGCTTGTTGGCGGTACCATTGAAACCATAGATCTTATAGGTTGACGGTATCAGATCCTCGTCTCTTTCACCCATGGTTTTGTAATTATGATAAAATAAGATATCAACTGAACTTCCAGTATCTATTAGAACTCTGATAATAGCCCAAGAATCTTCAGTTTCACCATCGTCATTTTCTTCATCTTCTTCTTCTATTTGTTTTGGATTTATTTCTAATCTTACCACCAGTGGGTTGTCATGCATCTCGCCAGGCTCTGGTACTTCTTGTACAGTGAAAGAAATAGTTTGCTTTTGCCACTCCTCTAATGGCGAGACTCTCGCAATATTCATTATCTCTCTTCCATCCGCGTCTCTCGCGAAGACTCTGCTTAGAACGTTTTCGTGGAAATCCTCAATAGTCTTGTATGAATGTATGATGGAATTACAGAACAAATTCTTCGCCTTGGATCCAACCTATATCACAAATGTTTCTGACCCTTTTACAGTATTCACTCTGCGAATATCTGGTGCTGGTGGTAATTTCTGAGATTACGGATGATGTCCTATTAGAAAATGATTTAACTTTCCATGATCAATCATCCTCAAAATTATTATTTTTACATTCCTGCAATCGTTTACTGAGTGACCATGAAAGTGATGGTAAGGACAGAATTCTTGATTTCGATTATGTGGATGTGGCTCTTTTCCTATATTCCAGGGTGATGGTATATTTTCCATCAAAATGATAGCCTCCCAAATTTTTTCTATACTAGCATTTAGAGGTGGCATCTTAATTTCTTCCCATATTATCTTCTGACTCCCTTGCCCTTTAAAATTATTTTGCCTCTGGCCACCATAAGTCTCTTGCGGCTGATCAAGTCTTTGAATTTTATTATTTCCACCGCGATTGTAATAATTCCTTTCCCTTTCATACCCCACTTGATCTCGACTTCCCATGGCTACTAATTTTTGCTGGTTATCAATTACCACTTTCTCTTGTTGTGGCTGCGAGGTGCTCGCCACATTATTAATCATTTTAGGAAGTAAACTTCCATTTGCCGCTATTGAGCTGGTGTTTGTGACTGGATATGATTCCATCTTATTTTATTTCTCCTCCAAAGCAATGTATTCTTCTTGTAGTTCTCGCATCTCAGTCATTGTGATGGTATTTTTTACTCTGAAAATTTGAACATATAGTAGATTGGTTACGAATATAACATTAATGAAAGTTAAAATGAGATATCTCTCATCCACTCTACCAGCCATTTCATTGCACATTGTTTTCCACCTTAATGTTAAGTGCTTCAAACTCTCGCCAACCCTTTGTTTTAACCCAAACACATCTTCAATTCCCGGACGCACAGAATTGTTACTTATGTATGCCCCCAAAAATGTGGCTTGAAGATGAGTGAAAGAAGTTATAGTATTCTTGGGTAAACCTTCAAACCATTTTAGCGCCTCGCCAGTTAAGCTTGATATGAAATATTTGCACAACACAACATCATGATTTTCCCACTGTATCATATATCTCACATAAGCTTTGATGTGTTGAATGGCACATGTTAATCCATCAAAAATACTAGTTAATGCTGGCAAGTTGAACTTTGGGGGTATTCCTCCTAATTGTACTGCTTGAGTGAATGGAGTTTTTACAGCTTCTTCAATCGCCTCATCAAGTTGCCTTATGCCTCATTCTCTTCTATCATTTAACATTCCCCTCATTTCTGCTAATTCTCTTAAAACTTGTTCATTCCCAACTGAATTTTGCTCTATTGGTCTTTTCAGCGCAGATTCCCTTCTCCTGCGTTCTTGCCTATCTTGTGTTGCGAGATTTTGATTTCCGTCTCCATTACTTTCTTCTTGTCTTTCTCCGCTATCTTCTCTTACATTTCTTTCGCGAATACGCACACCATTATACCTCTCATTTTCTCTTCTGCGATTTTCTTCTGCTCTTCTTTGCACCCTATCATATTCTTCGTTAATATTACCATTATTACGGTTCTGTTCACGTCTTCTTTCTCGATTGTCATGATTATTCTGTCGAATTGCCTCTTGAAATTCTCGCTCTTCTACCTCTTCTCTCAATCTTTCCCTTTCGCAAGCTAAGCGTGCTTGTTCAGCATAATGTCTCTCGATTTCTCTTTCAATTATCTGCTGACTTCTTAGAGTTTCTCTTCCATGCAATATCCTTCTTCCTTCCTCTTGATCTTCTTCGCCATCTTGGTTATTTCGTGCCTGACACTGTCCATTCTCCTGCCTCTGTAGTTGCGGATTATCTCACAACTACACCCTCAGTAGAATCCATTAATTTGATATGATGATCTCAATTATTTGATGTGAAGATGAAGATTAAAGTGCTAAAATTGCAAAAGAGACACAAATATTTTTACGTGGTTCGATCAATGTGATCTACATCCACGGTTCTTCACTAGTGATTGTATGTAATTACATGATTTTACAATTGAGACTCCATTAAAGAATATTTGAAGCTCTAGATTTTTTGGGGGAAGAAGATGATAAAGAAAATAAATCTCTCCTAACATTTTCTCTCTCCTCCTAAAAATTTCCTTTCTCTCAAAATGTGTCTCTCCTTTCCTCTCATGCCTAAATGGCTATTTATATGATTTTACAAAATGTTAACAACTAATCTGTCCTTCAACTTCGGACTTGAGAACTATCCTGCGAACCTTCGCAACTTCACTTCGCAAACCTCTTTTGATAATTATTCGCAAGTGAATATTGTTGCGATATTCCGCTCCTACATTTTGCCTCTTTTTTCTTGAATATTGCTTGAAGAGCGATCTTTAAGAAAAAATCACTTGTTGTGGTTGTTGTAGTAGTCTTTGATCTTGTTGATGAAGGAACAAGCGAAAGAATATTGGACTTGAAAAGTATATACTTGCCTCTATTCTTTTGCGAAGTTCTGAAGATTTAAGAAGTAATTAGAAGTATCATCTTGCGAAGTATGAAGTGTGTGAAGTATCCTTAAAGAAGTATGAAGTATAAGAAATATAAAATATCCTTGAAAAAGTATAAGAAGTACTCAATCCTTGAAATATATAAGAAGTATGAAGTATCCTTAAGAAGTATAAGAAGTACTTAATCCTCGAAATATATAAGAAGTATTTGTCCTTGAATGAGAGTGATAAATATTGCCTCTGTTCATGTGAAATTATTATTCCATTTTTGGTGAGGATTCTTGCTGAGAAGATAAAGAACATAAAATATTTTCTTGGGTATCCATAGTTGCCTCTGTTCTTTATTTATGAAGGAGAATCCTTGAGAAAATGTTGAATGATTAAATTGCGTCTCTATTCTTATCTTGCCTCTGCCTCAAGTGGTAACCCTGTTATCTTATGAATATTTCTGCGAATTTCTGAGTTTTTCTGCGAATTTCTGAACTTCTGAATAGTGCTGCGAATAATGTTGCGAATAGTGATGTGAATATAGTGTTGTGAATAGTGTTGCGAATATGGTGTTGCGAATTATGAATGTTTCTGCGAAGTTTCGCGGTATTATTCTGTAAAATTTTGTAAAATATTTGTGCGAATATAATATTTACGTAATGATTATGTTATAAAATGTGTATGCAATGCTTATGCCATGAAATGCTTATGCAATGCTTTTATGATGCGAATATGATGCTTGGATGATGTGAGTATGATGCTTGTATGATGCGAATGGTTATCTATTGCAATGTATATTTCAAGTTTCTGTTACTTAGCTCATTTTTCCGCGGTAAAATTGATGTAATCTTTAAATTGCTTCCATTCCTGCACTATTAGTCTCGCACGATAAAAATATTAAAGATGCATAATCTCAATTTTATTTCAGTATATATGTTCGTAAGCTTGTTTGCTTACATATAATCATCTTCGCAAGTTTATTTGCGTATGTATCCGTCTTTGATTGCGAATGAAATCGCCTCTTTTGTTATGACTCCGTGATATATATTCATGTAAAAATTCTTCAATGATATTGATGGAATTAATTTCATTAATTGTTGTGGTCTTATCATGCCTTCCTAAGTAAAGGTCTTATTTTGACACCTCTTTTGTGTAGTATTTTAGCCTCTTCAGGAAGTGTTGCGACAATATGATAGGCCTAAATATTCTTGCGAACGTAAAGCCCCATGACATTGCCGTCTTGCGATGAAATCGCAGGACGTCTCTACACTTTCATGTAGTGACCCATTGATCTCATCTTAACTTCTTTATTATGTTTTGCGAGTTCTTTTTTTTTTTTTTTTTTTTTTATAGAAGGCTCGCATAAGTTCAATTGTTGCACAAATATAACAAGCCTTTATGTTCTTGCAAACAAAAAGCCTCGTGACATTTGCGTCTTATAGCACGTATCAGCTCCCTAATGGAGGGTGATGCCCTTTATCTTCCCCTTGGTTGCCCCTTCAAGGAAGTGTACATCGACCATACAAGGTTAGCTCTTCCCATCCGGTTCAGCAAACAACCATTTTTTGATCGCAACCTCTTATCCTTTTTGCATATAGTGCTTATAGTTACGAGGTTGCACCCTATGGGGTATCTTTGGGCCAAGTGCATCATTTTCCAAGACTTGTCAAAAATGGCAGATGTGCTTCAAGCCCACCCGACACTCTTGACTCAACCGTGTACCTCGACGCCTTGATCGTTTTCTGCACTTCTTGAAAAAGACAGTATGCCCTAGTCGCCCAACATAAATCATGGTACATCGCAAGATTAGGTTGAGAATCCAAGGTGTCTAACCCGGATAGGTACCCCGTTATTGGGTTGTACCCCGTAAAGTTCCATGAACTCAGGTTCCTTGGTGGTGTTCCGGTTTCCCTGAGCCATGCTTATAGGTACCCCCTTAAATGACGTACTTTAGGACTTTGCCTCTTACGAAATGTTGCTTCGCGAACTAGGGTGTACGCCACAAAGGTTTGCCTGTGTAAAATTTTCTGCGGCTCTCTTTCTTTTTTGGAGGCTAATCACAGTTTGCGTCTTTCTTTTATGAAAGCTAATCGCAAGTAAATTTTTGCGTCTTTCTTTAATGAAAGCTAATCGCAATTGATTTTTGGCGGTATTTTTTCGCCTTTTATAAATCGAATCAAAATTCTTTTTATTCGTAAAAACTCATCGTAAATTTTTTATTTTGCGAACAAATATACTGATTACATTTTTGTTTCAATCCTTGATGAAATATGAGAAGTATTTCCAGCATTTAATTTTCCGTGTGAACAATACATAAGAACCACTGGATCAGATTTCTAAATATTAAAAGATAAAAATTACATACTAGGCAAGCGAGCGACAAGCTGTGCCGCTAGCCCTTTTTGAATAGCAAAACCTATCCTATTAAAAATAAAATCTCGTGAGCCAGGGGTCATTACATTGCTGCGCATGACTTTCTGGACCCTCTTGAGTAGTCCAACTGCTTCTGGCGCCAAATAGCCAAAAGTATCAAAAGCAAAGGGGACGAAAGCATGCCCATTGTCAACACATGCTTTCTCATGCTTCGATAGAAATATATAAATCAAAATTGTTTTGAGAAGACGCATGCTTTGAGAAGTATTCATTTTGCGTCTTTAAATCAAAATTGTTCTATAGAAATATATAAATTTAATTTTCTCTGTTTTTTGTAACTTTGAAGTCTTTGAAAAATTTTGAGATCTTTAAATTTTTGCGATGAATTCATTTTTGAATGTTGCGATTGTATCGCTTTTCACCAATCTAAAAAATCTTTGAAATGTTTAGAAATCTTAGAAATTTTAGAAATCTTGCGAGTATATCGCTTTTGGTAAATAAAATCAAAAATCTTTTATCTTATGTAAATAAAATATTCAAGGAAATGGTACTTATCTTTTGCAGCTTGTTGTTGTCTCTTGCGAATTATATGATTTGCTTGAAAATTGATAAGAAATGAGAAATGAAGTCTTGCGAAATTAACTCTTGATCTCCCTCTTGTATAATGTTGTGCCATACCAACTATTCTAACTATTTCTTGCGAAATATGTCTGCGAAATTATCTCCTATTTTCTTCTTGCGAAATACCCTGCGAATGGAGGAGTTGAACCCAAGTCCTCTAGCTCGCAACACTAGCGAAAAAGGAGATTAAAAAATTAGGCAGCAAGACATAATCATGTAAAAACAAAACAAATAAAATAATATTTCTTGATACTATTTAAGTATAGTCCCGCTGTTGCTTGTTTTGCTTCTTAATCTTGTCATATTATGATTAACTTGTCGTTTCTCCCCGGAGTGGTAATCTGCGAAGGATATGTTCATGCAGCGAATATTTGCAAAGTAAATATTTGCGAAGGAAACATTTATGCAATGTAAACTTTTGGGAAATGAAAACTCTAAACGAAGTGAAACTAGATCCTAGGCAAATTATTATTATTTTCTTCGTATGAGTGTTAACTATTGATATTCTTCTCATTGCTTTTTTCATTTCTATACTTCTTATTGATGTTTCTATATCACATAGCATGAGTACTTAATTAAATGAATTTCTATAAATTGATATTACTTAGTATAATAATTTTGCAGTTCTGAAATGGGAGTAGGAGAATGCTTCCCTTTTAGTATAATAATTGGATATTCATTACTTCGCAGATAGTAATGATTCTCCAATAGTGGCATTTAAAATGTCCAATAGCCGTTTATATCCTTCTGATTGCCTCGAGTAGATTTTTGATTTTCGCCAGTGACTTTCCTCCAAAATTGAATTGCTGAGAAATGTTGTCTGCTACATTTTGAATTCTTGCGAAGTGGACTACTTATTATTGTTGTGGATTTGTTTGATTTATTTTCTGGTTCGTCTTCATATGTCCTTTGTCATTTCACATTTAAGAATTCTTTGCACACCACCCTTCACGTGCTAGTGTTTGAATTAGGTCCCCAAAACTATTACCGCAACTTTCAAAACACATTTTTCCCGTTGCAGCTTTAAATGACAACGTAATAGAATATTCGATCTTCACGTGCTAGCTTCATATTTTGCTAGTTAGTTCTCTTGCTCATTGGATCTACTGACAACTAGCATTAATTGATTCAACTTTGTCCTTCTTCATATTGTTGTGGCTGAAACTGCTGCGATATTGTCGCTGCTTTGGCGAGAAAGTTTTATTGTATATGCGAATAATACAAATGCTAATTTCCATCTGCCTTTAACTCCGTCTGCTATTTTGTAGAAGCTTTTCGATCTCCTGATAGTGTTACTTAAGCTCATAGCGTCACAGCATCATCATGCATGTCAAACTCCATCAGCAACTTCTCTGAGTATCACATCGTAAGCCCTCAACTCCTTCCCGTTATTGCCAGCGATTATTGTATAACATACTTTTATGTCATCCTTATCAAGATCCCAGTTGAGTTCATTTCAGCAGCAACTTCATTATTCGATTATCAACTATCTTAGCTATCGAACTAGGTAGCAATATTCATTCACGCTGCTGCTGTGACTGTCCGTGACAATGAAGAGTGACAATGATCGAGCTTGGAAGTTCATGGTGATCGGTAATGGAAGCTTAATCGGCAGGGGCGGAGCCAGAAATCTAACTAAGGGGTAGCAAAAAAATTCTTGGGGGTGCAACTAAGGGGAGCAAAAAAATTCTAGGGGGTGCAACAATGATAAAATAGGCTTAAAACCCCAATAAATTAAAAAAATTGGGCTAAATTAGGCTTTGGAGCTAGTTTGGAAGGGTGTGCAATTGCACACCCTTGCTATACACTAGCTCCGCCCCTGTTAATCGGTGGTTGGAAATTTATGGATTAATGGTATTTGAGCTCAAGATAATCTGTAGTTTCTTTCATGGTTACGTATTGTTGAACATGGAAGAGAAGAAATAACAGAGCTCGAGATAGCAATATTCTGTTCGCAGCAACTACTTTTCCATCTTTCCGTCGATTTTTTGCGAACATTCGTATAAGAAATTTCGCAAAACTCACTTCACCAACAGCTCACTTCACCAACAGCTCATTCGTATAGGTTTCTGTTAGGGACAAGGGAACGATTGGAGTTGCAGTTCGAATTAATTTGAAGAGCTCAATATTGAATGTTTCATTTTCTGAATGTATGCTAGGTGTAGCTGGAGGCGATGGCTCATGTTTGTTGGATTGAATCGCAACTGGTTTTGAGGTCTACATTTCTGTAAGAAATCTTTTCACTGATCTTACTTGGGTGTTACTGATCCTCAAAAGCATTTCTTCACTGTTGGCAATGCTATTGATGGCTTGGAATTGAATTATTGCGGATTGGGTTGTAGGATTCGAACTGATCTGTTGTTTGAGAAGTGAATGAAATCATCACGTATTTCCTTCTTTTGTTGCTTTTCCCGTTCTAACTGTACTTGTTGACTTCTCCATGGTTTATCTCAAATCTTTAGAGTAACTTGGATGGTTTGCTGATGAATTTTCATCGTAATTGGTTGTTGATTTACGATGAGCTATCTTTTGTTCGTTTATTGTATTCTTTGATCTCCTTTTATAAGATGTTCTTCTTTGTGAGAATACGAGTTGTTCCGGGTGCTTATTTCGCAAGTTTACTTCGCTGCGAACAACAAATTAATTCAATGAGAAACCTTGAAAAGTTCGTGCCCAAGTATAGTTTTGTGGAGAATGGAAATTGTCATCAAAAATTTCTTTAGTTTTGTTCACAGAAAAATTCTCAAATCAACTGAAAATTTTCGATCCCAACTATTGTTGAAATTCAGCTAATAAGTTCGCAAAACATGATTCATTGAAGACAAATTTATAATCAAAATTCGTTTTGAATCAAAATCTTGGACAGAAAATCAGATTTTTGCGGAAGAATAATTAAAGTTTTTACAAAGTGTTTTCAAAATTTTGTTTATAGACGACCAGATCTAAAAATTTAAGAAAGTAATGGATGAGTTTTAGGGGAAGGATTTTTCTTCTCAATCTGCTGCTGGTAAAGGTTCCTTTGATCTCCTTTTCTTTTCTTTTTAGAACAAGCATTATGCATCTTCCTCTTCTTTGTCTTCTTCAGATGGAGAGATTTGTTGTAATTTCATCACCAACAATTGCTAATTTCTTTTAATCTTCCTCTCTCCAACCAGTAGTGATAATATTGATGAGACTATCCCTGTTTCTAGCGCCAATTATGTAGTTGCGGATTATCTCACAACTACACCCTCAGTAGAATCCATTAATTTGATATGATGATCTCAATTATTTTATGTGAAGATGAAGATTAAAGTGCTAAAATTGCAAAAGAGACACAAAGATTTTTACATGGTTCGATCAATGTGATCTACATCCACGGTTCTTCACTAGTGATTGTATGTAATTACATGATTTTACAATTGAGACTCCATTAAAGAATATTTGAAGCTCTAGATTTTTTGGGGAAGAAGATGATAAAGAAAATAAATCTCTCCTAACATTTTCTCTCTCCTCCTAAAAATTTCCTTTCTCTCAAAATGTGTCTCTCCTTTCCTTTCATTCCTAAATGGCTATTTATATGATTTTAAAAAATGTTAACAACTAATCTGTCCTTCAACTTCGGACTTGAGAACTATCCTGCGAACCTTCGCAACTTCACTTCGCAAACCTCTTTTGATAATTATTCGCAAGTGAATATTGTTGCGATATTCCGCTCCTACAGCCTCCTGTTGTTTTGTTCATTTTGTTGAATTTCACCTTGTGGTATGTAACGATCTTCCCTTATTTCTCTCCTTTCGTGATGTCCTCCATTTGGATCATAATTTTCTTCTTCAATATTTGTTATAGATGATCTTCTTCTTATCTCACTTCTGATTGTTCTCGAACTTGATCTTGTTGTGCTTCTTGACCTTCTATTTTGTAACCTCGTGTTTTCCATTCTCAATTCATGGTTTTGCCTTGCCAAATTTGCACGTTCTTCCGCCTCTAATTTACTTTCCTCTTGTATTCTTTATCTTAAAACCTCTATTGTTTCATTTTCATCACCTCCATGTATTAATCCTCCATTTACTTCATGGTTTCTTTCCTCTCGTCTTTCATACCTTAATTGTCGATCTTCTGGTTCTTCTATTGAATCTGATCGCCAAGTATGTACTCTTACTCTATCGTAATCCACAGCTCTATCTTGTATTGGTGTTTGCTGATTCGGCTGTTGAACCTGATTTTCTCCATCATTTCTTGTTCTATTTCTTCTTGTTCTTATTCTTGAGGATTCTCCCATTTCATTTATTTCTCCTCCTGCAAGTCTTTTACTCCTCCTTACATATGTTGGTGGTTCTGATGTATTTCTTCTTCTTCTAGCCATTAATCTTAGTAAACTATTGGATATTGCGTAAGATATTTCACTAATTATTCCAAATTCATTCCAATCACAATGTCAATTTTTATCCTTTTCTTCAAATAATCATCAATTCATCCCTGTTTCGGGCGCCAAAATGTAGTTGCAAGAAAACCTACACTACAACCTTGATAAGAATTTATAGTAAATAACACATATTTGAAGATTAAAAACAACAGTTTCTTATTTGATTCTCAGAAATGTTTACAAGAAATGGAAGAAATCAAGAATACAACCGCTCTCTTGAATTTTCTCTCTCTTCAAGACTTTCTCAACACTCAAAAATACATCATCATCTCTCTGAATCTACTGGGTCTCTTTATATAGGGTAGTTACATAGTGGATGACAGCTAAGCTGTCCTTTAATTTCGGATCTGACTCGCGATATTATCGCAGTAGTTATAAATATCAATTCTCGCAAGCGTTGTAACCATCACAGGACAATCATGCTCTTCTCGTGTTTCTTCATTCGTCAGCTATTTCGTCACTCTTTAAATTATCTTGTGATACTCTCAAAGTGTTGTTGAAGAACTCGCGGTGGTGTTCGCATAAGTGTTGTTAATATCGCAAGAGTAATATCATGGAGATATTCTGGTCCTACACCAATAATAGGATTCATCAAGAGACCTTGCTGGTATGTGGTTCTCGGTATCCAGAACTAGTACCTTCTTTTATAGCATCCACCATATTGATACCTTTGATTATGATTCATGAGATTAGAGATTTTAAAATAATAATCGATAGCTAATAATAATAGTTTTTTTTTGGGTAATAATAATAATTTTTCCTTCATTATTGATTTATTTATTCAATTGAAGGTATCTAATATTTTACTATTTTGCAGGTGATAATTGTAAGAAATTGATTTTTTTTGTATATTTTTCTAACCCAAACCGTAATATCTCAATTATAAAGTAGAGGCCTATCTTCGGATTGGACGGGTTAGGTGCCTCACACCTTCCTAACCCGTATCTTGTTCCCGGGCTCATCTCTGTATTTGGACCACTGTCCTTTTTGGGTCCCATCTCCCTAAGTTGGGTGTCGACTTCTTTTAATAATTATTTCCTTGTGTATTTTCCATTTTAGATATTTGAGAGATCTTAACCGATTTCGACGGTATTTACAAACATTCAAAAAACATGTACAAAAAGGGTGGTTCAAAATACATCTTCCAGATATAATGATCAAACATCATCATCATCTTCAATCAATTTGAGTATGCCATTGGGAAGTTGTTCATGACGCGATCCCAATATCCAGCATGTTAGACTCATATTATTTCACCCAATCCATACAATGATTCGTTGGAAAGTATTACAACCACTTACTCAACGGTGGTAACGGACAATCTTTCTTCAACCTTAAACATATAAAATGCATCTCATTTACAAATGCCATAACGATTCTTCTATTTTTAACCGACTCGCCGCAAACCGTCCTTGTATGTGTAAAAGTAACACTAAGTACATACTTAGGAGGACAAAAAAAAAAGTACCACGCAATTCAAAACGTCCGCTAGGAGATATCCACATCTAAGCATAGACATCCAATACTTGGCTGTGATTGTCTTCAATCCCTTTTGGCATTTTACACGAGCATGTAATTCTTTAAACTCTTGTTCTTTTGCGTATCTATATCCTTATTTCTTAAATATTGGCATTAGGTGACATCTTCGGTAACCGCCTCGCTTATGTGTCTGGTTTGTTCCGTAGCAATGTGAAACCCACAATTCCCATCCCCATTAACCTCGTCGGTAGACAAAAAAAATGCATAAATGAGTGGAGGGAGTTGTTCTAAATACTCTTCGTATATTGTGCACATTGTAGATGGGGAAAAACGATTTGCTAGTTTTTGGGGAATTGAGGAAGACCGTGCGGAGGAGATTCCTTGAACCGAGCGAAATGTTTAACCTCACATAGATGCACCTCTATGAAGGGGGTGCTTTAAGTTCGAGAGACCAATCTCTAGTACTCCGGCCTAAACCAAGACAATGGTCGTTCCACAGTAAATTCGGTCACAAGAGAGGATGGGTTGATCTGTAGGAGGGAAGCTGAGAAATGTGTGAGATCAATGATGATCTGAGATTGTAGGTGTGTTATGAATTCGGCGTGAAATGCTCTGAATGATTGAATTTTGCCTGATTGAGTGTAATTTCTGTGAGTTCGTGTAGACAAAAGAGCGCATGTATGAACTTTGGTGAGAAATTTCTCGTTCAGACAATCGTCGTTCGAATGTTTGAGAACTTTTCGAATCTTTTTCTTTCAATCAGGATTCAGAGACATTATATAATGCCGGAGATGAAAACACCATGATCCCATGAAGTGTGATAGTTTGCTGGAATCAAAGAGTGGGGAGGTGGGAAATCGTGTTAAACCAATTACACATCGTGCGGAGACTTGGTTATTTTCCACCTACTATTTTGCTGATTCCTTCAACTGATTGCACGACTTGCTCACATTATATCGTGTGTTTGAACACACGTGCCATAGACCGCCAGACCAAAACCCTAGTTGATATCCCCCCCAAGTGGCACGATTGATGTCTCGTGGTTAATTTAGTCCGTTGTTGATTTCATGACTTCGTGGGACAATGAGTCCACGCATTTGCTGAGTTAAACATGATTTTGTGAAATATTCTGTAACTCATGAATTGAACGCGTCTGCTGAGACAGTGATAGGATCCTCACGTTGAAGAGAGCAAGTGTTGCTCGATAATTTATTTAATATTGATAGTTCCAATATTCGTTTATTTAAGTAAATATTGCTCATCTGAGCAAGTGTTGCTCGTCTGATGAATTATTGGCAGCGTGACCAAAATAAAATATTAATTAAAGCGATGGTATTTGAACCGAGCATAATTAATAAGAATACTGATCATGAGATCGTTGCAAAATTATTAGTTTTTGAATCTGGAATCATAATCCTTGGATTCAGAAACCCTAATTTGATCAATTGATGACCAATTGATGGTTTATTTGAAAATTAATCATGGAATGAAGGAGAACTGGCTTCATGGGACCATAGATCAACCATGAAATTCTCATATTCTCACGTGAGCAAAAACCAAGACCTCTTTGAAGAGTTGGTGAGTTATTGAAAGAATGATTAAATGCTGGTTTAATCATTTACTGAATTACTGCTGGGTTCAGCATTAGGTGATTAAACCTAATTAATAATTAAAATATGAGGGACCGATCAAGGGGTTATGAAACCGGCCTTGGGTGGTCATGGGATCAAATGATGATCGCTCCGTCAAATTCTGAAATTATTCGGAGAGTTTTGGACCCAATACGCGCAATTGTGCAAATTAGGCCAGATTGTGAGAAACACGTGGGAATGGCTCATTGCGAACCAAAAAGATAACCTTGGTTAGTCAAGGTAACATACTTTCATCTTTGAGACATCCGAGTTTCCGTCCTGAGAATTTTGATATTTTCTGGTGCTCGTTTGAGCGACCATTTGAGAAAATATGACAAAATTAGGGTTTTCTGATAAAACCGTCAAAACTTCATCGGATGAAGGAAAATAATAAAAAAAGTGAAAATATTATGGAGTGTGGGACCAATCATGACCGTTGGCAAGGCTGTCCGGCCAAGGGATCCATCCCACACGTTTTCCATAATTTTGTAATATTTTTCATGATTTTAGGGAAATATGATAAAACGAAGGAGTTTTGCTAAAATTAAAGAGTTTTGTTGAAATCAAGGAGTTTCCATGAGATGAGGGAAACATAAAAAATCATAAATAATAAAATAAGGGACATGTGGGAGTGTGGGACCGGCTTGGAGCATGACTGGCCGGCCAGGGCCCTGTCCCGTGCGTTTTCCCTATTTTATGCATTATTTCATGATTTGAAGGAATTTTCATAATTTGAAGAAAATATCATGAAATCAAGGAATTTTCATGGGATTATGAAAACATGAAAAATATGCTAATAAAAGAGTGGGACATGTGAGCCATCTAGGGTTTGGCCGACCGGCCATGGCCCGTGCACACGGGTTTCCCTAATTTTTATTATTTTTCATGGGACCAAGGAAATAACATGAGATTAAGGAGTTTTCATGAAATTAGGGAAATAATAATAAAATAATAAGGAATCATGAGGTGTGGGACCGACTGGGACCAAGGCATGGCCGGTTGGCCAATGGTCACGCCCATCACGTTTTTCCCTAGTTTTATATTATTTCCTCCGCGCGAGTGAAGCACCATGAAATTGAGGAGTTTCCTCAAAATAAAGGATATTCGTTCAAATGAAAGGTTTTATCATAAACTCAGGGAAAACAACAAAAATATGATAAAAATATGAAACTGACGTGGGATTGACCACGACACAGTCGGACGGTCAGTGGGTCCATGCTCCCAGCGCCTTGGTCAATTTTTATTTATTTGTTATTTTTCATCCTATTTTGCATAGGTTCATCGTTTCATCGTATTTTGAAATACTCGTTCGTGCGGTGGTTATTAATGTATCATTGTTGAATACACTTGTACCATTTGAGACAAGGCTTGCTCAGAAAGCAGCTCTGATGCCCGTGCGTCCAATATTTATTACTAATCCATGGATTTCTGCTGGGAAGGACCATGGATTGCGTAATGAAATATTTTGCGAAAATATTTGAATATTTTCATAAATTCTGCGGGTGAATCCAAGAATTTAAGTTTGAGACAGGGCTCCCTCAGAAGGCATCTCTAATGCCCGTGCATCCAATATTTATTACTAATCCATGGATTTCTGCTGGGAAGAACCATGGTTTGCGTAATGAAATATCTGCAAAAATATTTGAATATTTTCAGAAATTCTGCGGATGAATCCAAGAATTTAGGAATAATTAATTTATGACTTTATACTAGCAGAGCAAACTGTCTAGGAGCATTAATTATTCTGATATGAACTTGTTGGAGCTTCATATCTTTTACATAGCCAGGGTAAACTCGTTGTTTGTATCCTGAAAACGTCATCACTCTATACTAGCAGAGCAAGTTGTTTGGGAGATGTCCATCCCGTGATAGAAATAATTACTGAAGTGCTCAGTACTACTCGTGAGATATGGCGTTGTCCATCTATGAGACTACATATCTATGTGCACTCTGAGAGAAAGTATTCTCAATCAGAGAATTCGATGAGAGACCCGTGTCTCGATATTCACGTCTGATTGATGGATCCGAGGTTTGTATAATTATGGGTTTACGATTTTAGCCTTTGTCGAAAATCCACCATCTACACACGTGAATCGATTTGGTCTTACTTGAAAATCCCAGGGGAAACGAAGAGTGCCATACTTCTCTTTTATAGTCACCATTTCCATTGGTTGGGTTTGTTGCGAGACACCCATTTTCTCAAAAACTTCTAAATTAGTTTGGGTTTCCACCGCCTCATCCTGACTTACTTGAGAGGTCTCCTTAGAGACCTTTGGTTTCACTTGATGTGCGGTTGGTCCACCTTGATCCTTTCTCGGACGACCTCTTTTCTTAGGTTTTAGCTCATCTTGAAATTTTGATTCCACATTCTTGTGCCTAGAAAAGTCTCTTATTTAGACAAAAGTATCTTCAACTCTTTTCTTTGGATGGTCCTCGACACTTTGGTGCTCGGCATACCCATCCCCTTTTGCTTCGGTTGTTCATCAACCTCCCTTAAACAAGGGTGAAGGGATTCCTCCAAATGGTGCATCATGTACGCCCCCAAAGCTAGCAGCTAACTAATCCAAGAGATTAACTAAATAAAAAGGCACTAAGAATCTAAATCTAAATCATAAACTTAAACATCCAACTAAGAAATCTACTACAAAACTTAACCAAAAACTAGCCCCGCTCTGAAATATATAAATACTAGAACTCCTCTCAGATGATACATATACAATAATGATTTGGTTTACAAATAAAATATGCAACATAATAAACATAGCCGAAGTTAACCAACTAACAGACTAAACTCCTCGAAGCTTCAACTGCGCAACTCTGATCTGTCTATGAAACTGAAAGTGGGAATGGGTTAGCACATCATCCCTAAAAGGGGTGCCCGGTAGGAATAACATTTAACTTTCAAGTAATCATTGTAAATGATTTGAAAATAATTCATGTTTTCCCTAAACACTAAAACACAACCAATTTCACATAGGTAAACAATCATCTATATGGATCTAACTCCTTCCAAACAATTTACTATTATGGTGACTCATCCCACACCTAGATAGCTATATGGTGACTCGTCCCGCACCTAGCTATTGCAATAAAAGTAAGTAGGTATAAATGAAAGAGCAATATCCTATATACCACAGATGGAAACTCTCATTTTCCAGGCAATTAAATGGAAATTCTTATTTCCCAAACAATTCAGAAAGACAAACAAAGCATTACAATTCCTTTCCAAACAATGGAAAGATTAAAAGAGTTAGCAATACTTTCGAAATTTAAAATAAAACAATGCAAGCAATACACAATCAGACAATGCATGAATTTGTTAAACATAAACTTTGGTAAAAGAAAACAACAATAATCACAAAAGATTTAAATATAAATTCCCATATCTTTTGATGACAAGCCACGCCTACTTCGAGATCCACGATCCACTGGTTCATCCTTTGAATCGATCGTTGTTAATATAGTCTAACTGTTAATCACACAAGAACTCTAAGAATCAAGCCAAAATGGCTCACACAAGAATCATACAAGTCTATCTAATGGTTCTAAGCCAATTTATGACTTTACATATTCTCATTCTATATCTTTAGCATAGCTAAGGTTTACTAATTCAATTAGATTGGTTTAAACATTAGCTAAGTCTTATGAATATCTACAACTTTGTAGAAGGAGTCAAAGGCTAATTCGGACCACAACAGGTCCAAAACATCAATTTAGAAAAATAGGGTTCATCCTAGTCAACTAACAGTCGCTAACGGCCAAGCTTACGGTCACAGGTCTATTAATGGTCAACTTCTAAGTCAGGTCTATAGTCAAAGTCCAAGGCCAAAGTGTTAACTCGGTCAACGAGTCAAAAAGGAATCGATCTGGGTCAACCCAGTCAATAAGACCGATTCAGGTATACCAGTTTCACATTTGACTCAGTCAGATTAACTGAGTCATCTAACCAAGATAGTCATACATTTGACTAGGATGACTAATAGGCAACAACTCTATTGCAGACTAACCTCAACTCTATTTCTTACATTCACAACTTCTTGATTAACACTACAACATCAAATCATTCATTCTCAAATAACTTCAAACTTCATTTACAAATATAAACTAAGTTTACTTGAAATTGCAGCTCTAAGCCAAACTCAGATCAGCTCAACTCAAACAACACTCAAACCTCAACTACATTTCCCATTTGATTACACTCCACTACTAACTGAATTCCAATATCAGCACAAACAAACCCATCATCACCCGCAATATCAGTTACTTCAAACAAATTAATCCACCACCTATACATTCATATATTCACTGCAGTTCTAGTTCTAATATACACACTCTTCACTTCAACATTATCAACAATTCACACATCCATAATGACTCATTCTGATTACTCCAACAACCATACTTAAGGATTAACACCACTATCATCTGAGCAAAAACACAATTGCATCTCATACCACATCCTTAAACTCAATTACTACACCTGCAGCCCAGATCAACAACAACTCAACTTAATCATTTTCAGCACCACCATCTCCATGCTATGAACTTAACTAAAATAATACCACCTATAACCTTAGTTCATACCACATACATACCACTACAAAACTTCAACCATTCCCTGCACCTACTGTTCATAATTCAACTCCATCTTCATATCCATAATCACATCTCAATTCTATAATCATCCTAATCTCAGTTTTATTACATCTTCATCAACATCCATAACTCACAAACCCATTAATTGAAATCAAAAGCTTTACTAAGTTACTGAGAAATAAATTACCTCAAAATAGCTTCACTCCACAATTGATTCAACCTTTCTTTGCTTCTGACTTAATTCAATAGATCATCTCAAGCCACCACCATCCCTTCTATTTACAGAGAACCTCAAAATAACCCCTAAAACTTTCTTTTCTAAATTGAACTCAACACATTAATCCAAAACCTCCAAATCAAACAAACTCATCTTATAATTTTTCTTAATCATTACCTAATCAAACCCAATTGATTTCACCAAAACCCTAGGTCACTGTTTACTCAAATCGTCAATCATCTCTTCAATTTCTTCCTTAAATAACTTCAATCTAACAAACCCATCCACTTATTCTATCTAATTCTTCTTATACCACCATTCAAGTCGAATCTTAATTCAACTTCAAACCACTCTTCAACCTCGTAATCCAATTCGTGATAAACCCAGCTTAATTCAATCCCCTAAACCATTATCTTCATTATCTAATTATTCTTTGAATCTCAAACGAAACCCTAGCTCAATTGATTCTCAAACCCTAACTTTCTGCTTCTTCCAAAGCTAAATCTACACCAACAACACCACCTCCTTCCTCAAATCATCGAGATAACAGAGTTTCTATTAAACTCTCATGAAGAATAAATAAAACCTCTGAGATAGAGATCGACGGAGAGAAGAAGAAGAAGAATAACAGAGAAGAACATGAAAGAAGAAAGAAGAAAAGCAAGAAATGACTTATCTTCTCGGTCTGGTGAAGATAAGACCAAGCCAAATTAATGGGACACCCGATAAAAAGGACAAGGGCATCCACTTTTGCTCATACTCATCCAATGATATCTTCCTCGTCTGATGTCCGATTGACATGTTCGAGTAGTTCAGTCTGCGTAATTTTACGAGATCTATCTAACGATATTAGTTTCGTATCTATTTCATTGTTAAATTAATTCCTAATAATTAAAGTTCGTATTAAACTAATCGAGTCATTATCGGATAAATCGACACTTGACCGGTCTAATAGCGTTGACGAGCTTCAGAGTCTTTGCACACAAAAAAAAAAAAAAAATTGGCGCCATTTGCTACAGAGTAACGCTCGGCGATTCGTGCACACATTTTCGTCTCCAAGAATGACGCACCATAAACTACCAGGGTGCTTGTATCAAAAGATTATTGCCTACAAAATGGATGGATATCATTGATGTCAATCACTTCAACATACCTACCCAACTTATGATGACACGGGAGTCCAATACATATCTTATTCTTGCAAACACAAACTGTATTCTCGTCATCGTAATCTTCATAAAGTTGCAATTGTTCAGTCAAGTGATCTATTGCCCATTTTGAAAATTTGTGAACAATGCCCCTTAGAAGCATTTTATGTCTTTTATGTGCCAAAGGGAATCTATGTTTACTAAATTGCATACAACCCCTAATCTTTGTGAGATCGCGATTGGTGTATTCATGGATTGCTTCTTGGACCAACATAGCTCAATTTTGACTACCGAGTAGTGTTTTCTTTAATATTCCATGAGACCCCTCTGCAATGCTTGTCGCCTCATTCTTGAAGTTTCGATATTCATATGTCCATGCAAACACAAACCTCTCCTTGTGCGATGCCAACCATTATGTTTTACAATACTCAACGGTTTTTGGATAGTTCGTGGTCCATTCATCCTCAAATTTCTTCAAGTTAACCTCAAAAATTTCCTCGGTTATTAACCAAACGATCTTGTCCCATGCTTTCATAAATAATTTCCACTTTATTTCATCCCTTTTCCAATTTTCATCAAATAACCTTTTCTCTTTCTCTCATTCTTCCACAGTTAATTTACTAATGCGTACATTCTGTTCCTTCGACCTCTTGGTACCCGTCCTTGGTTTTTTTTAGTTTGGATATGATATTTGCAATTGGATAGGAGGTTGCATTGAATGTACCACGCACAAATTAAGTATTGGGCTTCCAGAAATACTAACTCTATTGCATTTATTAAGGCTTAATCGTTATCCATTATAATAACCCTTGGAAAATGCTAGTCGTTATAAATTGACCTCAATGTTTGCAACTAACAAATGAAACTCAAATCTTTCTCATAATCTATTAAACCTCACGTTGTTCGAAGTGTGGCAAGAAATGTTCAACAACGGCATGTCATATTTGTTTGTTTTATAAGTTGCATTTATCAACAAAATTTGATGAAAGCATTGTGCCAATTGGATCATCAAAGGATGTGATAAGAAAATACGAACCACTTTATCGTCTCTTTCTTCGTTTCTCAACATGTAGTCATGTAACTCCGCTAACCACTATGACTGATGCATAACAGAATGACTTATCAACAAGGCTCTTCCTTACGTAGTTACGATTTTTTTCCCGTGACTCTTTTGCTCCCCACCTCACTTGCAAATCATTTAAAACCGAATGTCCTTCACGCAATTTTTCTGAACTACCACGCACATCTTCTCTTTTGCCTTGTTGATAAGTCATTCCTTTTCCCCCTCCCTACTTGCAAATGACTAAATGCAGATATAAAAAAACAAACCTCATAAGCGTAAGCATCTAGCATACATTATTTGAAAAAGTAAAGAGTACTCATGAGTATACCAAATCGTTTGCAGTGCAGGGAAGTATCAGACCTTAATTAAAAATCCTCATCAACCGCTACAATGACCTACATATGATAACAACAAGTTAGGCTATAATAATTGGAAGCACGGGATTAACTTTTTCTACCGATTGTGACATAATCATTAAGTTTGGAAAAAATTATTTTTGGGGAAACTTTCACAATCGGTAGTGAAGTAACCGGGGCGCGTCAATTGCTGGTTGAAAATTATTTCCAAACCCCCTCTCCGGTCATAGATCTCCTAGATCCGTCGAGAATTTCTGGTAGGGATCCCTCTAATCAAGGGTAAATCCCAACGATTTTTTCGGCGGGGATGATTTTTGTGACTTTTTGTTTTTAGAGGGAATTGAATTTCAATTGATCAATCCATTTTCTATCAATGCTTTAGAGTCGTAATCGTTCCTATATTTTCCTCCTCCTTTAGAGCTTTAGTTTGATACCCTATTCTAGGTTTCACACATCTCTGGCTTCCTCCATTATCTTTAAGGTTTTGCTGCTCATATGGATTTCTGCGTTTAAGACACACAATACCTCTGTGTCGAGTTCTATCCCTCTCTCTTCAAAGGGATTCTTCTATCAAAGCCCTTTTCCCGGCCTCCATGAATTCAAAAATGGGATTGGAGGCAGAGGTTACGCCCGTACCTCCCTGCTCAAGCACATTCATAACAAAGAGTACTCAAATGAGGGGAGAAATATCAGATGCTGAGAGTTTATGATCAATAATGGTGGGATTTATAAAGCCTGGGAAGAAGTGTTATAGCAACTGCAAATATGGTTCTGCAGGAATTGCATGCATCTGTTAGCATGGAAGAAGAACTGCTAACATAAAGATGATGTTATACTTAGCCCCTTTAATGGTTCAGGTGTTTATTTTCAAATACACGACTTGGCTTGCCATGAAGATCCCACTTTTTCTATTTGTGCTTCAACTGATCTCCCATTACCATGTATCAACCTAGAGTTATTAGACAAGGTATTACTGAGAAAAATCTCGACAGTGTCAAGTGTACCTGTTAAGTGAAAACTGCACTTTACCAGGTGTTTGTGGGTGAAAACTATTTCTGCTATTTTTGGTAAATTTGGGTGTGTGGATGATAAACAAGTCTAGACCCTAAACAATGCACTGCACATGAGTAATTTTGATTCGAGAGATCAATATGTACAATCCTGGACTAAACAAAGAAATGGCCATTCCAGGCTTGCTTCGGTCACAAAGTGAAGGAGAAGGTCTGGTCTTAGAGAGGGAAGCGAAGAAAATGTTAAGACCAGAATAGTTAATTTTGAAGGTGTGGCTATTTTATGACTTGTATCTGAAAGTGAAAATGGCTTGCAGAATGAAAAGCTATCAGTTCATTGGTGATTTATGGATACTATGTTATTGCTGATCAAAACTTGTTGTTTGGTGGAAATATGTAAAACTTATTTATACAAGTCATAATAAAACGTACCTTGGTCTCGTAGGAAGTGGGAATGATTGTGTGATGGAAGAGTGGAGTAATGTATAACCGTCGGAAACCATGCTTCCATGATGAAGGAAGCGGATCCGTACACCCGTTACTTCTTGCCACCACTAAATGTTTCATTTCCTAACACTTTCTTATAACGGGCGTATTGCACGCCGCACGCTGTAAACCGCCAGACCAATACCCTGATGAGTATCCCCCAGTTTTGTGACATGTTTGATGTCTCGAGTGTTTTCGTGGAAAACATGTAACTATTTTGCTACGTGTGATAAATCAAGTTCAAGAGACTTGCCGCAAGAAAATAGCATGTAGTGCTATTAGGCTTATCTCGGCAGGTCGCCTAAAACTTACCACAAGCCTGTCAGTTCGGTGGCGAACTTGGACGGCTGATATTGCATCTCATGAGGAAGGGTATCCATTGATTATTTCCATATCATGTTGTTTCCTGATAATTGCACAGTGGCACTTTTAGCGCATGCCAGTGGCACTGTGGCATGACTGGCATAGTTTGTGCATGCCAGTGACATGATAGTGCGAGTGGCGCTTAGCGTAGCAATGGCCGCTGGATTTTAGAACATTGATGTTAAACTCAAATATGATGTGGAAACATCAATTCTGGTAGCCATATTGCTCCCAATGCTCTGTGGAACATTAATTGGCCTGGTTGGTGTAGTAACTTTGCCTAAATTAGGGTTTTGCATGCCGAAACCCTAATTAGCGCATTAGGCATATGGCATGTGACCGTGGATGGCTAAGATGATTGTCCCAAATTAAATATAAACTATTTAAGTTGGCTAGCCAAGTTGGATGGCTGAGATGATTCTCATAAATTTGTGTTAGCTCATGAAATTTCGTAATCAGAAAATTTCAGATGTGGGACCCTCACTAAAATCATTGTAGAATTCTCGTACGAACTAGTATTTTGATGGTCCGTCCCTCCATTATGATCAGAAAAGAATTTCCTATCTCCCTACGAGGGAATATTTAGGTTTTGATCTCGCTTAGGAGGTTAAAACAGCCCGACAGTAAAACTGAGGAAGAATTCAGGAGGGATTCTGTCAGTTTTCAACCATGGCCTAACTCGCCTTTTATGATGCATCTTTTAGGTCGTTACTCCGATTTATTTGAATTTTTAGTATGTTATGCTAGACATCCATACAAAACCTTTTGAATGTAGCTCATACTAAAATTGTTTACCAAACGTTCTCAGTTGTTTGTACGATCTTTGGGAAGCCAATTTGGCATGGTGATCACTTGACGCAATTCCACCTCTTTTAATATTGTGGTAGGTTTAGAGCAACCTGATTAGTCAAAAAAGAGGGGGCCAGAGAAGAACGAGTGTGGCCACACTTCTGGTATGCGTGGTAGGTTTAATACAGCCCTATTGATCGATAGTGAATAGGGCCGGAAAATATGGGCCCAACCACAACTCATTGGGAGTGTGGCAGGTTTAAAGCGACCTGATTGGTCGACCAAGGAATAAGGGACGGTTGGGTAGGTCCTAACTCTCGTTGTTGCTCCTACACCGCGGCTCTGTTTATTCTTTGCTTTCTGACTGAGTATTTTGTGCAAGGGCCTTAACCTTGGTACTTTGAGGTCCGTGCTACTTTTCTGCGAGTGAACACAAATCCGTCATGTCATACCAATATTAACAGTTCTGCCGGGGAATATAAGCACAAGAAAAGTACTCAGCGGGCTCCGGTATTTGTGAGTAATGCAGCTAGGAGCTTATACACTCATCAGGCTCTATACTAGTGGAAAATTCATCACGTAATTGGGATTATTAGGCTATATACTAGTGGAAAATTCATCTAGGAGCTTGAGTTTCAATATAATATGAAGAGAGACATAAGCACTCATCAGATTTGGATATATTCTCCAAATTCACTACGGAATATAGATATATCAATGTCTACTACATCTGATGCCGGGTCAGGTAGATAGAGTTTTACAAATTTAACCTTGAACTAATAACCACCATCAACATTAAGTCCCCTACTTAGCTAGTAACAGTTGAATTATTGCAGGGTAAGCATAAGATGGTGATAGACAAGGATAAAATCAAAAGGGCAAGTCATGAAGAGATTTCCAAGAAGAATTTGGCTAACCTTTGGCAGGAGGCATGAGGAATATATGATCCTTGCATTGGCGGCTTGGCGTACTTCCGGTTTTGCCATAGGGTGCTGGCATTGGCGCTGGAATTCTGGCTACCGATCGGCAAAGATGGCGCTACAACTTCGTCTGCGGATCGATGGATGGCGTTTGCTGGATAGGTCATGAAATGTATGGAGATGGCGCTTGGATTCAGTCCGGGGAATGGTGGAAACTGGCTTCATTCCATGGAATGGTGGAAACTGGCTTCAGTCCGTGGAATGGTGAAAATATGGCACTGGAACTTTGGCTACCAAACGGTGATGATGGCGCTGATAGCTTCAGTCCGTGGAATGGTGGATATAGCACTTGGAAGGCTTGCTGGCTGGATCACGGAATGCTGGAGCGTTGGCGCTAACTTAACCATAAAGTTCTGGATCTATGGAGAGTTGGCTTAACCATGGAGTGATGGAGCCATGGAGAGTTGGCTTGACCACGGAGTGCCGGATTCATGGAGAGTTGTCTTAACCACGGAGTGCTGGTGCCACGGAGAGTTGGATTGACCACGAAGTGCTTGTGCTGTGGAGAGTTGGCTTGATCATGGAGTACTGGAGTCATGGAGAGTTGGCTTGACCACAGAGCGCTGGATTCAAGGAGAGTTGGATTGACCACAGAGTGCTGGTTCCATGGAGAGTTGGCTTGACCACGGAGTGCTGGTGCCATGGAGCATTGTAGGTTGAGCAAATGATGTTCCTCATGTTGGCGCACTGCTGGTTCGGTCACATAGCAGAGATATTGGCATACTACTTGTTCGGCTATGGAGCATGAGTTTGGTGCGCCTAGTCATCTATTCCCGTTTATGGATCAATAAGGAATCCTTATTATGTTCAAACTTTAGAAACTGTGTTCGTATGAAAAGGGGTATTGACCCTCTTCTGTTTTTGTTGTTCGTCCGGCTCCGTGCTTTCATATGCAACATCTGGATCCACTTCTTCATTTGTTATCGGTGGTAGAGCGAGCATTAATTAGAAAAAATAAATCTCCAATAGTTATAATCAACATCAAGGCAAGCCAGGAGAGCTCAAGGTAGGTACTCTCACATATATCCACCTAACAGTACCATTGATCTTCTCCAGAATGTGTAATAAGGTTCTGACTCCAGAAGAATGAGTATCTAACCTCTCCAGTGGATTTCAAAATTTACCAAAATCCATTGGGCTCTTGGGATGGATGGATGAAATAATGTCAGGGCTAATCTTGGAGATTTTGGTTGCGTTGTTGGTTCATCCTTGACTTTAGGTTATTTGGTACCTAGACTTTCTAATTGCGATGATGATATGATGTGGATGCTTGTATGGTCGAAGTCTTCCGGAGCCATTGGGTAAAATAGATTAGTTAAGAGATGTTCCGTTGCTGATGTGCTTCTATCAAGTCTTTAAGGACTTTGTTCCAAGTGACATCCTTTGAACCATCTTCTGAATCTTGGAATATTGGATGGAACGGTATGCGGTGAGCAGTCTCCAGTTATACTTCTGTTAGATCCGATGGCGCGACCGGATATGTGAATGTATCTCCGTGGCTTGCTTTTGGATTCTCTGATGGTTGTCATGATAGACTGCATTGAGCGGTCCCCAGTCGCACTTCTCTTTAGTTTTTGAAGTTTTTTTCTCCGAGCAGGCTTGGGATTCACCACGACCTCATAAAGTGTTGCAGGAGCCTTCTAGACAGAGAGGTGATAGGTGTCTAAAACACCTTATTATTTATCTATTGTTTATGCTTTCTCTTCTAGTTTTCTTGTAAAATATGTATCTTATGTTTTGTTTTTGAGTATTTAGGTACTTTGGAGTCATTTGGATCAAAAGAGGAGGAAACATGGCAAAATCGCTGGAGGAGGATTGTGTCTCATTATTTGCTTTTATATCTTCATCTCTGTCTGAAAAGTATGCCAGCTTTAGTGATGCGAATTATGTCTGAAAATCCTGGCGGCTTTAATGATATTAAGACATTGAAGAGACGAAGTAGACTTGAGATGCAAAAGACGGCTGTTGCTGGTGGAAGGCGAAAAAAAGCGTTTATTTGGATCACAAAGGAGCAAAATTTTCATTTCAGGGGAGAACATTATCTGGAACCCAGTCAAAGTTAAGAGGCAATTATTTGGATGAGCATTAAACATAGGCTGGATGAGGTTAGGGGGATGCCAATTTGGCTACCCCTTATCAGAATGACCAGCTGTCAATAACTGTCCCAGCTGATAACCCTAGGATTCAGAACTTCTCAATCATTAGTTCATTGAAGAACAATGGCTGCGTAGCAGCAACTTCTGTGAGATTGAGTGAGATCGAGAATTGAGAAGAATTGATGATAGTTCAGATGTAATCGGTAGCTTCTGTGAGATATGAAGTTGCTACTAGTATCGAAATTTGAAGGTATAGATACAGAGATGAAGAACACAGGTTGGATTGAGCTCAATTGATGCTGTTGAGAAGGGGATCTGTAGCTGCAATTCAAGGTGTTGGTGCATTTGGTGATAACTGCTGGTGATATGGTGTTGTCATTGTTGCAGGGTAAGATGCAAAGAAGTGGAGCAGCTGTAGAAGTCCAGGGATTGGAATATGCAGTGAATAGCAGCTGGAATGAAGCTTAGGTAGCTTGAGTTTTGAGCTGATGGTTATGTGGATTGATGCTATGATTATGGTACTGAAGGTGCAATTGGTGCAGAACTGGAGCTGCAATCTAGAACCAGTGGGTGTTGCAGCTGAATTGCTGTAACTGGATGGCCTTGTGATGCTAAGAGCTAGGACAAAGTGGAGAAAATGGTGAATTGTTGCCTATAGTTGAATTCAGAGTTGCAGGTGCAAGTCTGATGCAATGGTGCAAGCTGGGTGGCTTGAATGAATGGCTTGGAGAAATGCAGTTACAGATGGTTGTGAATGAGATTGCAGTGGTGGAATTGAATCTGCAGTGGAGTTGAGGTTGCTCTAGATGAATACAAAGAATGAGTGAAGGAGATTGGAAGCTGAATTTGAGTTGAACTGTGGTCTCAGTGAATTTGGTAGGATCTGGTGGAATTTATAGAATGTGCTATGCTATAGAAAGCAGGGAAGTAATAGCATGAATCTGGTGAAATGAATACATGACACAGGGGATGAATGTATGAACTCAGTATTGTAGGTTTGACGCTACAGAAATGATGTAGAGACTGAACCATATGGAGTAGAAAATGGAAGCTGGATTATGATGTCGCAGAAGCATAGGATACATCCCTCATGGCTAGGAAGTGATCAGAAGGTGCAACAGAAGAATAGGGCCATCTTGGCCGTAAGCTGCAGAAGCACAGACAGCCATCTTAGCCGTGCAATGACTGCAACAAACCTGGCTTGAACCTGACCAACTCATGTCAACTGGCTTAGTTGACTTCGAGTTAACTCGCTGAGCTTGACTGAGTTGACCCGGTTGACCGTTCGACTTTTCAGGTGGCCGGATGCGACTTTCCGGCGACGGATTCCGGCCAAATCCCCAGTTTTCCGGTGACCACTTTTGGGAAAGATTTTCTACATGGGTTTCTCTTACTCGTGGGCCGGGTGAATTTCCAATTAATGGACTTTGAAGACAAAACCTAGTTTTGGAAGGAGAAAAAGACTACAAAAGAAAGACTTCTACAACTTTGGATATCACGTATTATTCTTGGAGCAGAGGAGAGAGCCGCTGAAACTACAACTAGGGTTTGCTTTCGTATTTAATATTCATCTCCTTTATTTGATTATTGATTATGATGAACTCCATAGCTATGAGTAGCTAAATTTCTTATTATTGGTTAAGGATGTAGTCCTACATATATAACTTGTGCTTGATTAATGTATTAGTTTTCTCTCTTTGTTTTCGTTCATATCTCTATTGTTTTTATAATCACATGAATGATGTATTGTGGTAGGATATAGATGTTTGATTAGTTAAGTGGCCAATTAATTGAACTTGCATCTTATCCATAGCTATTTTAGGGTTTTTCATCGAGCGATAACCCCAAATACAAGTAGCATGATATGATTATAGTTTATAGTGATACACTCTTATAATCATATGTAGACTATGACCATTGTCCGAATTGTTATGCGCAATGTATAACAAGTGCATTGATTAGCCTATTTCCAAAACTTAATGCTCCTGGGAATTGAACTTGATTAGAGCAAGGCGTTAGGTTATTCTTTAGGTAGAATTGACATACGCAGCTCTAATGTGTGTGTTGATGAACTTAGGAAATTTTCAGATTATCTTTCTCTCTTGATTTTCTAGGCTTTTGATAATAAAAGAGATTAAATTGTAATTCTAATCATATATGCAAGCACATGTTTAAGATTGAAGATGAATTCCTTGACCAATATCTTTCTCCATTGATTATTTCCAACTATTTACTTTGCTTTTATTTTACTTTAATTTTACAAAAATCAGAAATCCCCCCTTTTGGGTTACTAAGAAACTAGAATTTGATAACAAAAATCACCTCTCTGTGGATACGAACTCTTCCTTACTTTATACTTCATTCATATATTGTCGAGTAAGAAAGTGAATTATTTTTGTGTCGGCTGACAACCGATCAAGAGGTGATGATATTCTTAGGCTACACACTTGAAGAGTAGATAACCTTGTCGTGGTTATGACCTTTTGGTTGACTGTATCTTTTGAGCTTTGACAGTGAAGGGATTCTGTGTAGATCCTCAGTCCCCAAGTGTGGTTTACATGTTTCTATCTTGTATGGTCGATGGGTTGACCATGATAAAGATATCGTCATCTTGCATCCGTACTAGTGACATTGTAGTAATTGTTGCTATGGTGAAGCTCTGTATGGTATTAATAAACGAGTGAGTAAACTGTCCACAGCCACGAGCTTTTGGAGGTATGGATCAAAAGGTGGCCACGACTACAAACCCTGGATGGCTGCGATCATGATCCTTCATAAGGGGAGTGTGGTGGATGTGGCACGATACTTGGAAGGAAAGAGTGGCTGATACGACGCGATCCTTAGTAGTAAGGAGTTGCATCTACAACACGATACTTGGCAAGGAGGAGTGGCGGCTATAAGGGAGAATGTTGCGACTTAGCGAGCGAACATTGAAGCGGAGCGGCTTCTGGAGCAAAACGTTGAAGAGGCTCCTTCTGAGTTGAGGCCATGTCTGTATGAGTTTTGGAAAGAACTTCCTATCTCTCTATTAAATCGATAATGATAATGTGAAGGTTGGTTTCTTCTGTTTCCTCCAGTCTCTCGTCCTGGCGAAGAAGTGGTGGCATCTCTGCTGATGATTGGAGGCGGTTATGCATGAAGAAATATTAGGAGTAGAGGCGGCTCTGGATCTGGTAATAAGATGTGTCACGTTAGATGGGATGATTCTCGTGCCGCTGGTGTTAGTGGTAGAGGATGTAATTCCATAGTGTTGGTCGTTCCCTTTTTTCTCTCGTCTGATACGGCCACATACTCTATTCTCTTAGGGGTCTCTCCACAAAACTGAAATTTCAAGTTGCAAATCCAAGTTTATAATGTAACTCAATCCTGGCCGTGAGAAGTCCCCAGTCATCCTTTATTATTTGTGTAACATCTTTATGCCGATCCGCGAAAATACGGAGGACCTCCAGTCCAAAGGCGAAATTCCCCTAAATCTATCTTTTCTTGGACGATGCGTTTCAGAGCATTGCATTCACTATTAGGATGATTTACGAACCTGTGATAATGGCAATACTTGGGATTTTCTATATGTTCTTTAGTTGGTAGGCGCCTAATAGGAGGTAGTTGGATGGCATCATCTTGACTGAGTAAAGCAGCAACGGATCTATTAGCAGCTTCTGATGCAATATGGGAATTGATATTTTCCAAGAAGGATGCACATAATGAAATCATCTTTTTATTGCGAGGACTCTAATAAGAACGTGATAAATCCCACAAGTCTTCTTTATGATCCTGAGGAAACATCTTTTGATCTTCATGAGCAGACAAGTTAGCTTGGTAGATACCTTTCCATTCAGTGTGACCATAGGCTTCATCCTCCTCACTAGGAGTAGGAATATGAATCTTGGAAAAAGGACTACCATCATTAGCATTGATCTAAAATAAATGGTTGATAACGTTTCCTAGAGAATGAATATGCGTTAGTTCCTTTGACAGTTGATCCATGAGCACTTTCAAAAGCGTAAATATTCCTTCATGCGTCTTGACAATAGTAGCTTGATGCTCGATAATATCATTCAGGATTTTCGTCAAATCATGAATAGTTGTTAAATATCGAGACTACATAGCCTCGACAATGGTTTTGAATGAAAGAACGGATTCAAGGATAACATGTGCAGTATTTTCTGTGCTAGGAGAAGTAAAATTAGGATTGAGGTTTTCTGAAGCATTTCTAAGATCAACCATCTTGAGAATTTAGGAAATTGAAAATGGGTTTGAATTTGGCCTAAGACCAATTGGGATGAAAATGAAATTGGGAATTGAATTTGCAACCGAGAGATTTAATCTCCCACTGTGGTCGCCAATTATTTGTGGGTGAAAAATGTTTCTGCTGTTTTTGGTAAATTTGGGTGTGTGGATGAGAAACAAGTCTAGACCATAAACAATGCACTGCATGTGAGTACTTTTGATTTGAGAGATCAATCTGTACAATCCTGGCCTAAACCAAAAAATGCCCGTTCCAGGCTTTCTTCGGTCACAAAGTGAAGGAGAAGGGTTAGTCTTAGGGAGGGAAGCGAAGAAAGTGTTGAGACCAGAATGGTCAATTCTGAAGGTGTAGCTTTTTTATAACTTGTATCAGAAAGTGGAACTGGCTCGCAGAATGAAAATCTATCAGTTCTTTGGTGATTTATGGATACTATGTTGTTGCTGACCAAAACTTGTTGTTTTGTGGATATAGGTGAAACCTATTTATACAAATCATAGTAAACGTACCTTGGTCTCATAGGAAGTGGGAACGATTAAGTGATGGAAGAGTGGAGTAACGTATAACCATCGGAAACCATGCTTCCATGATGAAGGAAGTGGATCCGTTTACACCCGCTACTTCTCGCCACCACTAAATGTTCCGTTTCCTGACACTTTCTTATAACGGGCGTATTGCACGCCACACGTTGTAAACCGCCAGACCAATACCCTGATGAGTATCCCTCAGTTTTGTGACATGTTTGATGTCTCAAGTGTTTTCGTGGAAAACATGTAGCAGTTTTCCATGTTTGGTAAGTTAATGTCAAGATACTTGCCACAGGAAAATAACATGTGGTGCTATTAGGATTATCTCGGCTGGTCGCCTAAAACTTGCCACAAGCCTGTCAGTTCGATGGAGAACTTGGACGGATGAGATTGCATCTCATGAGGAATGGTAGCCATTGATTATGGCCACATCCTGTTAGCACTTGATGATGGCATAGTGGCACTTTTAGCTCATGCCAGTGGCACTGCGGCATGGATGGCATAGTTCGTGCATGCCAGTGACATGATAGTGCGAGTGGCGCCTGGCGTAACCATGGCCACTGGATTTTAGCATATTGATGTTAAACTCAAATGTGATGTGGCAATATCAATTCTGGAAGCCATATTGATCCCAATGCTCTGTCGAACATTATTTGGCCTCGTTGGTGTAGCAACTTTGCCTAAATTAGGGTTTGGCATGCCGAAACCCTAATTAACGCATAAGGAATGCAACGTGTGACCATGGATGGATAAGATGATTGGACCAAATTAAATATAAACCATTTAAGTTGGCTATCCAAGTTGGATGGCTGAGATGATTCTCATAAATTTGTGTTAGCTCATGAAATTTCGTAATCAGAAAAATTCAGATGTGGGACCCTCACTAAAATCGTTGTAGAATTCTCGTATGAACTCGTGTTTTGACGGTCCGCCCCTCCATTATGATTAGAAAAGAATTTCCTATCTCCCACCGATGTAATATTTAGGTTTTGAGCTCGTTTAGGAGGCCAAAACAGCCGACAGTAAAACTCAGGAAGAATTCAGGAGGGAATATGTCAGTTTTCAGCCATGACCTAGCTCGCCTTTTATGTTTTATCTTTTAGCTCGTTACTCCGATTGATTTGAATTTTTAGTATGTTATGGTACACATCCATACGAAACTTTTGGAATGTATCTCATACTAAAATTATTTACCAAACGTTCCCAGTTGTTTGTACAATCTTTGGGAAGCCAATTTGGCATGGTGACCACTTGACGCAATTACACCTCTTTTAATATTGTGGCAGGTTTAGAGCAACTTGATTGGTAAAAAAAGAGGAGGCCGTCCAAGCATGAGTGTGGCCTCATTTATTGTGCACGTGGTAGGTTTAATGTGGCCCGATTGGTTGATGGAGTATAGGGCCGAAAAATATGGGCCCAACCACAACTCATTGGGAGTGTGGCAAGTTTAAAGCGACCTAATTGGTCAATAAAGGAATAAGGGTCGGTTGGGTAGCATGGGGTGTGTCCAAGTGGCACCGGCTATCCTATGGCATGGCCATGCTTCCCTCGTTGTTTATCCTACTTCGCGGCTCTATTTATTCTTTGCTTTCTGACTGAGTATTTTGTGCAAGGGCCTTAACCTTGGTACTTGGAGGTCCGTGATACTCTGTTGTGAGTGAACACAAATCCGTCATGCCATACCAATATTAAGGGTCCTGTCGGGGAACATAAGCACAATAAAAGTACTCATCAGGCTTTGGAATTTGTAAGTAATGCAGCTAGGAGCTTATACACTCATTAGGATCTATACTAGTGGACAATTTATCTAGGATCTTGAGTTTCAATATAATATGAAGAGAGACATAGGCACTCATCAGATTTGGATATATTCTTCAAATTCCCTGCAGAATATAGACATATCAATGTCTACTACATCTGATGTCGGGTTAGGTAGATAGACTTTTACAAATTTAGCCCTGAACTAAAATCCACCATCAACACCAGGACACTCAATGCATCCATTTAGAAGGTTTTTCACTTCCTCGGGGATATTCCTTGCTGGATACAACCTTTGTTGCTTCCAATATGCACACTTCGTACCTATTTTATGAAGAATATCATGGAGGAACATTTAGGAAACAGGAAGAATCTACAAGTAGCATCCATCAACACTAATTTGAGGCTTTGGGGGGAACCAGGTGGTTGTATCTCTCTAGTCTGGAGGGTCTTGGGAGAACAAGATGCAGTTGAAAAACTCAGGCGCAAATAAAAAAGAAACAACAAACCAATCTGGAGGCATCTAACCTACGACTTTGTCGTAAGAAGTCAAATACGGGATGTATACGGATGCTATTAGAACCTTAACTTCCCATGGTGTGGCGCCCTCAAACGCTGAGACTTTGAAGGACCTTCAGTGCAAGCATCCTTTTGCACATCCACCTTTGATTTCGGCTGATTCTTTCACTCAAGAGACTTTTGATGCTTCTAGGGAGCTGGTCTTAGGAAAAATAAATAGTTTCCCTAAAGGTACCTCGTGTGGGAGAGATGAATTACATGCTCAACATCTAGTTGATGAATTACGTGCTCAACATATAGTTGATGAATTACGTGCTCAACATCTAGTTGATGCACTCAGCAGATCTGCGAATGATGTCTTGCAGGAATTGGTCGCTTTTATCACAGACTTGGTGAATATCATGTTGGCCGGGAAATGTCCATCTTCCTTGGGTGAGCTCTTAGCATCATCCCCTCTTACGCATTTGGTGAAACCAAGTGGTGGCATCCGACCGATTGCCGTCGGTACCATATGGAGACGCTTGGTCTCAAAGGTTATAGATTCACATGTAGGGGAGAAATGGAAGCGTACTTGAGTGACTACCAGTCAAGCGTGGGTGTGAAATATGGAGTTAAACCCACACTTCACTCGGTTAATGGGATGTTAGAGGTGCACAGTTCCAAGTCGATGGTTCTGGTTGATTTTTCGAATGCCTTTAATTTGGTGGATCGTTCTTCAATGCTGAGTGAAGTAAGGAAACAGGGACCCTCGATCTCCAGGTGGGTAGAGTTTTGTTATGCAAATCCAGCTATATTATATTATATGGATAAAACTTTTCCATCTGTGAAAGGGGTACAACAGGGAGATCCCCTTGTCCCCCTGTTGTTTTCTGTGGTCTTACACCCTTTAATCCACAAGATTGCGAAGCAGTGTGTCTTGGATCTCCAAGCCTGGTACCTAGACGATGACACACTAATTGAGATACTTTGATGGTGGCAAAGGCTTTGCATATTATCCAACAGGACGGTACATCTTTGGGATTTCATTTAAATGTTTCCAAAACTGAACATTTCTGGCTGACTATTGATAGTAGGGGAATAATAGATAGGGACTTCCTTCAGATATTTGTAGACCGGTCGAGGGTGTGAAGCTACTTGGTGTCCCAGTTATTTTGAATCCCTCCTTTTGTAGTGATATGGTTGTGGACAGGGTACGTAAGACAATTACTTTGATGGATGCTATTACCAAGCTCCAAAATCCGCAATGTGAATTTATTCTTCTAAGGAACTGTAACGGGGTGTTTTGTATAACTCGGAAATGTAACAAATATTAGGAGAAGTGTACGGCTCAGGGCTTGGATTTGGGGTTCTTTCTTTCACTAATTTATGGGAACTTGATGGGACACTACATACTTCTTGAAAAGATTGCGGAATTACATGGCTAGTCACGATGTGAATGTCAGAGTGGGAGCAGAGAAGGAGATGTTAGTGGTGTGGGTGGTTCCTTGGACCCACCCAAATTTTTAGGTAAAATACAATTTATATCCGTGAAATTATAATGAGGAGAATGAGATAGACTGCTGTGAATACCAATATTCTGTGGAGCACGTGTCACGATCTTAGTGGCCGCATATGAATCCAATTGTATAACATTCGCTGGACAAAGAAACCTAAGAATCAAAGGATACCTCCGCAGATCTACTTTATCTCTCCCCAAGAAGAGAGACCTCGACGGTGGAGATAAGAAGAGTAAAATCCTAGTCTACAAAGAGGCAGCTGGCAAGGGGACAGAGGTAGATGATGCATCTAATCAGCATTAAATGCACAAATATCTTATCTACACGCATGAATCAAGGAACGTGGAGAGAGGAAGCATTGCAGAACCCGATTGGAAGAAGCTGGCGGTGAACGAAGGTACAACCTACCCTAAGGTTGGGTAGTTACCGAAGGAACGTGGGTCAGCTGAGATGGCAGAATACTATTGGAGAAGATACGCGGTGGATGAAGGTACCATTGGTACGAAAGGTATTTCAGCAAACGATGGACCTCGAGGCAGCAAAGATATACCAGGAGCATAAGGGGATATAAATACCAAGACTCACCAACAAACTAAAGGCATTTAATACCTAGAAGGAGAAGATCTAGTCTTAAGCTTACACCTCTTTAATATTTAGAACTTAAGTATTTACTTCAACTTGAGTTCTCTCTATTAATTTGGGAAGCATTTAAGATCTTTTCTAACCTCTACAACTTAATATAAAACAATCACTCATTACCCCGTGGACGTAGAAAAAATGTCGAACCACGTAATCTCTTGTGTCTCATGATAACTTATAAGCTTTTACATTATATTTGTGTTCTTCGTTATTATTGTGATCTTATACATCTTTCATTACTTAGCATCGTCAGATCAATATAGGTATCGACACTACCTAGCATCAGATCCTCAGAATTGTATACATCACGTAGACTACGGGAAAACGAGTAGTCACAGTTTGACGCCCACCATGGGTGGCTCAAGACCGTGAGTTTAGACACGTATTTACTTTTAACTTATGCATCCTCGGAAACGAAGGGATCTGTGTTCCAAAACGATGAATCTCGCTCTCTAGTGATTCATTCATTCATTATTTGTGTATGTTTTTGAGTTCATAGAATCTAAAAACATACCTTGTTACAGATCTACACAAAGTTTTTCACAAAAGCGTACCCACAAAATGCCAAAATCTTTGTTTTATACTAAAACAACCCTTTTTTGACAAAAGCATATTCTAGATCTGAGAACCTTTGACTGACAAAGGAATCTCAGGGAGATTTTAAGGGAAAAAGATCTTCTAAAGCATTTAATAACCTCGTTTTTGGCGAGATATGACACCCCCTTTTTTTGGTTTCAATGTTTTAAGGTTGTTTACTCCAAGGATGTCATAAGCATTTAATACCTGTCTATCAAAGACATTATTTCAGTCCATTTTTTTGAAAAATCTTCTTAGCCATCTTTTATGTCAAAGCATTAATTGCTACTTTTGACGAAGGTACCCAAGTAGCAGATCTATTCACTTTTTATGTGACCGCATGGTATCAAAACCCGAAGGCATGCAGAAACCAAATAATGTACCAACAATCTCACGACCAACACTCACAAGAGGAAGATCCTAAAATCCATCTCAATCAAATCAAAGAAATGAAGCAGAGGATGGACAAAGCGAGATAGCAATAAGAACAATTGCTACCAAAACACCTATTCCTGCTGAGGGGATGGGGAAGACATCGGGAGATCAACCAATCTACGGCATGCCATTATCGGAGCATCCTATAAATATAAAGCTACCTGCGGCCGACGCAGGGTTATCCAGAACCTTAGTTCCTAGGGGACGAGGTTAGGGAAACCTAACACCAATTCAGATAGATCCATATGCACCAACTGCAGATGAAGGGGTAGAAAACTCTGAAGATCCAGCCGACATCACTCCTCAAGGAGGTGGAGTCCACAATGAAGACCAAATGGCGGCACAAGTAGTATCCATGCTACTCCGGAACAAGGAAAATGAATATGCATTGCAGGAGGTGGCCCATCAAAACCAAAATATCAAAGGTATGCTGGACAAGCAGATCGAAGGTTTCCAAGCTTGCCCTACGCAAAATAGACATGATAACGGAGCTATATCAGGAAGACGAAGGTTGGATATCAACCCACCAAAGACCAATCAACCTAAGGGCCGGAAAAGCGCACAACGATCCGGTAGAAGTGGCATCAACATACAAACCCTCTCAATCCTACTACGACAATGCATTTTCCAAAGATGCTCACAATGTGAACATGGTTATGAAGAAAATAGAGAAAATGCAGAGGGAGATACGAGGCCTAAAAACTGGTCACGCAGGTGCAAGACTAGAAGAAGCACTACAAGAGGCAACCACGTCACCACTATATTTTCGCATTTTAGGGGAACCCATCCCTATGAAAATCCCGGTACCTACGTTCCAAGCATACAATGGTACCTCAGATCCCGCAGCCCACCTACGGTATTACACTCGTGTCCTTGCCCATTGGGAAAGATATGAGGTAATACTTTGTAGGTACTTTCCGACAAGCTTAACAGGATTAACACTAGCCTGGTATGACAATCTACCAGCAAACACAATTGACTCCTTCGAGCAGTTGTCTACGTTGTTTTTGGAGACATACATGTACAACAAGTCAACAAAGGCGGGGTTAGATAGGCTATTTTCTTTAGCTATCGGACCCCGGGAAACACTGATGTAGTACACAGATAGGTGGCAAAAGACATGCCAAGCAATTGGGAAAGTCAATCCAGAAATTAGCATTAACTTCTATAAGTACGGACTTGATAGAACCTCAGCCATCTTCGTGGAACTCCACAATAGAGCCCTCGATTCCGAAGGTGAGCTCAGGGTCGTCCAATACCGTTACATTAGACTCGAGGAAATCCATAAGGATAACCCCATGGCGTAAGCAAATACAACAACAGCTCCGCAATGAACCAACTCTCTGGAACCAATTATGGAGATACCTAAGCGACAAAATGAAGCCGAGGGCAGAACTAGCTATCGATACAAGCGATCCAAGTATGGAGATGGAAAAAGAGGAAAAGGAAGAGAATAATTTGCTGACAAAATATACACGAAGCTAAATACAACTTTCTCTCACATACTAAGCAAGGAGGGATCAAAACTAGGCTTTCCTTACCCTAATACTAGGGGAAAGCAGCCAGAAAAAATGAAGGAGGCTAAGTAATACTGTGCGTACCACCAATATTACAGACATACCACAGATACTTGTTACCACTTACGAAGTGTGATCCAAAGATTCATCGACGAAGGCAAGTTCATGGAGTACGTACAGTTACAGCCAGCAGAGACCGAGGAGACCCCAAATAAAAGGGTGGAACTACCTCAGGACGGCAAATACATCAACAAGATTACCTTCTCCAGCGGAATTCAAAAAGAAATGCTCGAAGACATACTCGAGTTGGCTCGAAACAGAAAGAAGATTGAATCCCATGAGGTGTTCAAGCTAAGTGGACCACCTACTAGCACATGGGAGGAATGGATGTCCACGCCATTAATATCCTCAACAAGGGACGTCAACCAGGAGGTTGAAATGCACAATGATCCACTGGTCAATACTCTTCCAATACATGGATGGAATGTTACGAAGGTCCTCGTGGATGGGTGCAGTTCGTTAAATGTGTTATTTTACGAACCATACCTACGCATGGGTTTGACAGCAGAGCAGATGGATTCGTCTACTTACACAATATACAGCTTTAATGGAGCAGACTCTAGACTAAAAAGAGAAATTGTCTTGCAGGTACGCGCAAGACCCTTAGTTACCAACACACGTCTATGTGTGGTGGAGGAACCTTCGCTATATAATGTCATCATGGGCAGGCTATGGGTCAATAGATTGTGAGGAACGTCTTCGACATATCACCAATACTTATGCTTTCCTACACCTATGGGTGAAATGGAAATCAAAGTCGGACAGCAAGACGCAAGGCTATGCAACCTAGCAGAAATCAGACTCAACAAAGAGAGAACTGCGGCTCAATAGCACGAATGAAAGAGACGCAAGGAAAGCAATAAGAAAGTACATGACAAAGCCTCCTCAGTACCCAAAGCTGTCTCAGCACCAGAAGTAAGTACCTCCGCCACTCCAAGCGCAGATGTCTCCGCCAAATGACAATAACAGAAAAGCACTCCTCAACAGCCTCAGCAAAAAATATGCTCACCGGTAGAGCCAACGAAGAAAATCAACATCGGGACGAAGGTAGAACCAAAGATGCTCAACATCAGAACTTTACTTGAAGAGGAAGAGGAGGTGAAATTACAAAAATTGCTAAAAGAGTACGCAGACGTCTTTGCATGGTCAATGGAGGACATGCCAGGTATTGATCCATATTAGGTCTCACACCACCTTCGGCTCAGACCGGAAATACCACCGTTCAAATAGCGCATACGTAAAGTGGAGGACATCTACCACGAAGGGGTAACAAAAGAACTTCAAAAGCTACTTACAACATGATTCATACGAGAAGTCAAATATCCCACGTGGATATCCAACATGGTCATTGTTCCTAAGAAGAACGGAGGCGTACGCATTTGCATCAACTTCAGCAACCTCAACAAAGCATGCCCCAAAGATAGCTACCCACTGCCAAACACTGACCAACTGGTCAACGCAATCGAAGGCCATCAAAGACTATCCTTCATAGATGGATACTCATGCTACAACCAAAGAGCCCTTGCGGAAGAAGATCAGGAGCATACTGCGTTCTTTACCCCTCGAGGCATGTATTGTTATACAAGGATGCCTTTTGGACTAAAGAATGCGGGGGAAACATACCAACGATTAGTAGACAAAATCTTTAAACCATGGATTGGAAAAATAGTGGAGGTCTACGTGGATGACATGCTCGTCAAAAGCAAAAAACCATCTCTCACACCTAAGGGAGATATTCGAAGTCATGAAGAGCTTTCACATGAAGGTGAACCCGGAGAAATGCACGTTCGGAGTTACCTCGGGAAAATTCCTGGGATATCTAGTAACTCAGCGAGGAATCGAAGTAGACCTTGAAAGGGTCAGAGCTATAACGGAGATGCCATTTCCATAAAATCTCATAGGAGTGCAAAAGCTAAATGGAATTTTAGCTTCCATGGGAAGATTCATATCAAGATCGTCAGATAAATGCAAAGCATTTTTCAACACGCTAAGGAAAGGAAACGGGTTCATATGGACCACGGAGTGCGAACAAGCCTTTCACAAGATCAAAGAATACTTAGCATACGTACCGATTCTACAGAAGCCGGAACCAGGTAAGATACTCACCTTATACCTAGAAGCAACAAGATACGCTGTGAGCGCAGTATTGGTACGAGATCAAGGACATGGAGAAAAGCCCGTATAATACATCAGCAAGACACTCAGTCCAGCAAAGCGTAATTACACCAAGGTGGAACAAATCATATATTCCTTAGTAGTGGCAACAAAAAAGCTAAGGATATATTTCGACGCACACACCATCCGATTTTTTACAAAGGATCAGATAATTCAGATCCTCGACAGCACGGAGAAAATTGGAAGGATGGAAAAATGGAATTCCATGATCAAGAAGTTTCACATAATCTTCGAAACTAGGAAAGCGGAGAAGTCACAAATCTTAGCAGACTTCTTAGCGGACCTACCTCTGAACGACGAAGCAGATACAGACGACATCCCATGAATGGAGGAAGAAAAGATGGATCCCGAAGACCTCTTGGAACCGCAAAACTCACGAAGGTGGGAAATATTCGTAGATGACTCCTCCAACGAAGAAGGTGCTGGCATAGGTATTGTAATAACAACCCCTACTGGAGACAGACTCATATATGCATTTAGGTTAGAATTCAAACAATACACTAACAACATCACAGAGTATGAGGCAGTCATAAACGGCCTACGCTTAGCACAAGAGATGGGCCTAATAGACGTTCGTTTGACTAGTGACTCGCAATTAGTCATTAGACAAATAGATCTCAAATACCAAACTCTGGATCCAATATTATCTTCGTACCTAAATATAGCACATGAGCATGCATCAAAGATCAACAAGGTCACGTTCATGCATGTCTGCCGGAAAGACAACAGAAACGCAGATGCCTTATAATTTATATCATCAATACGGAGGGATAGAAACACCACCTCTATCCAAATTGGGAGAATTTATGAACCTTCGATAGAAGTACTAACATCAGCAGAGGAAACCTTGGCCATCCAAACCAGGGCCATAAGAGAAGAAGAAAAATAGAAATAGGATGAAGCAACGGAAGAACCAGATAACGAAGTCGGCAAGTCTGACGAAGATCAATCCATGTCAGCCAACGAAGGAGAAACAGAAGATGATTGGAGAATATCAATCCACCGGTACCTTGACAAAGGTACCCTACCAGCAGATGTCAAGGAAGCTCCAAAAGTCGAATCAAAGGCAGCAATGTATAGCCTACGGGATGGAATACTATATAGAAGGTCATTTCTCGGACTTTAATGCGGTGCCTCTCATAAACCGAAGGTAGAAGAATGCTACACGATATATGCAGCAGAGAAGCTGGCAATCACAGCGGAAGAAGGTCTCTGGCAATCAAAGCCAAAATGCTAGGATACTATTGGATAAGCATGGACGAAGATGCAAAGAACATAGCAAGGTGTTGCGAAATATGCCAACGCTTTTCCAGGAAGATTAAAGCACCAACAACGGAGCTTAACTCGTTCATCAGCCTATGGCCATTTTCCAAGTGAGGAGTTGACATTGTTGGACCCTTGATAGAGGGGACATCGAAAAGAAGATACCTCATAGTAGCTACAGATTATTTCACCAAATGGGTGGAAGCAAGGGCTTTGGCAAGAATTAGGAATACAAATGTCTTTAAATTATTTTTTGAGCAAATCATATGCATGTTCGGGATACCGGCCTCCATAGTCTCTAACAATGGCAAATAGCTGGAAGGAAAGAATATAGACATGTTGTTTAACGCTTTCAACATTCATAAAAACAAGTCCACTCCGATATATCCTAAGAGCAATGGGCAAGTGGAGACCACTAACAAGACGATAGAAATTAATTTAAAGAAGAAGCTGGGGGCATACAAGAAAAGATGGTGCGAACAGCTGCACAACGTCCTATGGGCCTACCGAACCATGAGAATGGCGGCCATGGGAGAAACTCCGTTCCTATTAACCTACGGAGCCGAAGCATTCATCCCAATGGAGATAATGCTGCCAATAACGAAAACAGGGGCATGGGAAAAGAACCTAACAACGGATCTTATGCTGGAAAAGATGGATGACCTCGAATAAATACGGGAAGTGGCTTTGCAAAGGATGGTGAACTACCAACGAAGGATGGCTCGTGAATACAACAAACGGGTAATTCCTAGAAACTTTTTGGTTGAAGAATACGTACTACGTAAAATACCACCATATAAAAAGAACAAAGAGTGGGGAAAATTAGCTCCAACATGGGACGGACCCGACATCATACACGACATTTCCGGGAAGGGTTCATACTACCTAAGGAACCTCAAAGGAGAAGTATTGCAACACCCTTGGAATGAAATGTACCTAAAGAAGTACTACTCGTAAGTGAATGGTTATCACTCAGGAGAATAAGGGAAGGGGCGATAGCCCACCATGTTCTATCCATGATCAAAGGTATTACAAAACCTAACTAATCAATGAAAGAAACTTTTTGCTAAGAAAAAGTACATGTTGATTAAAAACAAATCGGGTTAGAAACGACACCCTCCGTCAGAATTGACGATGAGGCAAGGCACGACATAACTGCGCATATGTCAATTTTGGATCCTAAGGGAAAATGAATCCTGCTAAAAGGAAGATAGTAAGCAATATATCCAATAAAGAGAGATACCTTGTCGAAAGTAAAACAACCATCGCTGAACACGTAAGGTTACAGGAAAATTATTGCCCACGTAGGGACCCTCGCAGCCACGGTACCTTCTTTCCAAAGGATACCCTGGTAGGACGTTGAATGTTCCAACAAGGTTAAACATACCTTAGCACCTTGTGATGACATGAATGTGCGAATAATTAGACACAATACGTCTACATACTTTCATATAATAATGAAGGTACCATAACAGTGCTACCAAAACACGACTAATATGTCTTAAAAGTTGCAGATGAAAAAGGTTCATAATGTAACAAATGGTGTTTCAAAGGAAGGAGACATCAAGGGCCCCTCAGCTGGGGGCATAATACAACAAAAGAGTTCATTTGAAGACAAAGAAAAGATAACATGATCATGGGTAAGGAAGACGGGGAAACACAACTCCCTTAGCCTAGAGCTCAGCCTCCCTAAAAGAGTTATTGATGTAATCAATCACAGAATGCTCAAATTCCACCTTCATCCGAGAAGCTTAAGCCTCCAAGTACGAAGTTGACTTCTGACGAAGCTCCACGACCTGAGCACTAAGCTGATCATTAGCTTGCTGAAGTGACTCAGATTTGAGTTTAGCCGCAGCATCAAACTGGCGAGATATTTCCAACATAGATATCTGACCCTCAAGGTGGACAATCTTGGCATTTTCACCCACCAGCTGCTCCTGGGGACCTGCGGATACAAAGGGTATCAGCAACAAGAAAAGGCGAATGAATACACGAAGGATGCTATGGAAAAATAAATATCCTAAGCTACCTCCGGCATGTCTAAGGGACTCTTCTAGACTATGCTGAGCTTCAGCAAGATCCACCTAAGCTTCCTCAAGGTCTTCCACAAGCGTATCCTTTTCCGCCGAAAATCATCAACATCTATCCAGAGCGAGGAATTCTCAGAGGACAAAGTTTGGTACATACTTTCTAACTCTTCAAACCTTTTTACTAAGTATGCATGATACATGGAAGAAGACACGGAGCCAACATCAACGAGTTTTTTCTTAAGATAACGGACCTCAGAAGCCAATACATTATTATCCGCAGTAACCTTAGCTGAGGAAGCACAAGCATCTTCAAAATCGGCATGATATTTCTTTCGAATAATATCTTGGGCTGAGAGACATTTCTCGACTAAGGAAATATCCTCTTTTTGATTTAAAATGAGACTCTCCTTCCATCTAAGGGCTTCGTCATACTCCTTACAAAGCAAAGCTATTTGCTTCACTAAGTCCGCATTATGAGCAGACTCAAGGGAAAGATGAGCCTCATTATGGATAGTTACATTCATCATCCTATCAGACTTCTTTTGGTAATACCAAACATCGGAAGTTAACTTGGCCACCCGATCTTGGAGATATCTAAGTTACTAGAGCCACCGGCAGGAAGACGAAGGTTGTCTCAGAACTATGCAACCAGAAATAAAGAAAAAGCTAAGGAGAAAAAGAAACAAACCTATATATTTGGAGGACTCAGTGGCTAAGGCAGCATCAGCAGATTTGCGACCATCCTCAGCAACCTTGGAAGCATTATTAGCCCTCCCAATAGCCAACAAAAAAGCTTCCAAATACCTCTGAGTCTTCCTCAGATCATCCTCCAACGAAGATATCCTAGCAACAGAAGTTGCGTCACTTGACGAAGGATGTTGTGCAAAAGCAAGTGCATATTCTTGGCGCGCACGTTCCAGTAGGGTGCTCAAATGAGTACACTTAGACTTATAGACCTTGAATAAGGTATATCCAACATCGATCTGCTTGCAAAGCTGCAAACAAAGGAGCATAAGAGCGAACGGAGGATCAAATTAAGGAAAAAGATAATCAGGTAAGAATCACTTACTGAAAATGCGGCAAAGAGAGGATGGAAATTGGCGTAGGTATCCATGAAAGCCTCCATCTCTTGGATGCTACCCCTACGGATCTCACCAAAGCTCTGACTGGAGCATAGATAATCAGGGTCAAAGAATAAGTCTTTAGCTGCGCTATACTACGCAGAAAGAACATCCAACTGCGAAGCTACCTCGATTGAACTATCAAGATGATGATGATCAACTCTGAAAGAAAAGGGACCATTGGAATCCCGCAGGATGGCTTCGAGAATAGCATCATCAGAACTACCTAAGATCAAGCTCTCTAGCAGCTTACCATGGCTTGGTTCATCCCCAACATGGGGCACGACTGTTGAACCCTCACCACGAAGAAGAGATGTCATGGTGGACGAACTAGGAACAGAAGAAAGACCTCGAGAACTTCCCAGATCCATATCACCAGAAGAAGGAAGATTACCCAGTATGGTCTAGTCTAGTGACGAAGGGGGAGGTCCAACATCTTTGCTAATAGGGGAAGTAGAAACAGACTGAGCACTCCTTTTTAAAGAAGGGGCAATGTCGAATGAGAAGCTAGCTAGTGAAATCACAACCTTCTCCTTCGGCTAAGAATCTGAGATACCATCCCTCACCGTAGGGATAACAGCCTTGGAAAATGAACTACTTGATTGAAGAGAGGTGGCAGGAGATGAAGGAAAACTCCTAGAAGCCACTACAGCAGCTCCAGCAACGACGGAAATAGCAGGAATAGCTATGCAAGGAGCAGAAAACGAAGGAATCTTCAAAGACAATGTAGGAGCAGGGGCTTGAACACTAACATACTCGACCAACTGGGCACCAGAACCAATAAGAAGGTTCTCACCCTCAACATAGACAGCTCGGACTGGGCTAGGGCTACCCTTGAGGGGTATAATCATCCCGCTTAGATCTCCCCTCATCAAATGGGTCATAAGACTCCAGAGTTGTTTTACCTTTGCTACGATACCATCTCTCACGAAGGGCACTCTAGAAATTACCAGTATATTGCATAACTCCTCTAACCAGAGTCTTGTTTGATGGATCATCCCTCGAAGACAAAACATCATAATAGAAGGGATCCTTTCTACTAAACAAAGGGAGGAGCATACCTGCGACCAATTGTCCAACGCTAATAAGAAGGTTATTCTCATCATAAGGAAAATCCCAAATGAGAGACTCAGTAAGAACGTCAGGGACATTTACGAAGGAAACCTCGAATTTATGAAGACGAAAAGACTTAGTAATCTCAGCAATAGACAAATAAGCATAGTTGTCTTTGTCACGCAGTTGGAGCCTATGAAGCTCATAGTGAGGAGTAGGAGGTGGGAAATCTCCAATAATAACTTATTAAGACTCAGGGTCTGCAACCTCCTCAGGTACCATAGACACCTTAGTCCCAGCAGGCATCTCAGAGTCCTCAGGAGGAGGAGACGGCGTAGCATAAGGATGATCCATTCGCGGAGGGGGATCAGTCAATGAAGATTTATTTGGACCCTTGCGCGTAGGCTTCTCCGGGAGCCTTGTTATACCTGACACCAACATGAAGAATTTCTCCATCAACAATGGTCGAATAAAATTATAGTTCGTTCAAAAACAAGATAAGGGCAAGAACCGAAATACTTTGGGCATGTGTTTCACTAAACCAACCAAGGGGAACGGTTTGATTATTCCATAACGGAAAAACAAGTATCATACATCACGGTAAGCAAAAATACAGAGAAGGGTGATCATGGCGGAATCGTCATCAAGGATCAAAATGGAACAAAACCCAAGTTCCCATACAATGCAAGCAAGTAAGAAAGAATTAAAGTTCTCACATGCAAGTGTAAACATCAACATCAGTAAAACTCCTAGTCGAAAAAGGAGACTCAGGGCCAAATCATGAGGAAAATCAAACTAAAACAAGTACCACTTACTTGTACGATCAACTGTGGATCCAAAGCACTCGAAGAATCAAAGGGAACAGTTAGCAGTAGAAGAAGAATTTCAAGGAAAGAGATGGAGAGCGACGGTTCGAGAAGAAGAAAGGGAATTAATGAAAATTCATTCTCTTTATTCCCCTCTTATAGGCGTCTAGGAGAATCCAAAAATTTGGAAGTCCCAAAATTCAAGGGGAAGTTATTGCATGAAAGGACATGTAGGGACCACCCAATCGGTACTTGCAGAAAAGGCGGCATAACGGAAGTTTGCTTCCACATCAACCAAGCGGTAGAATATGAAATAAAAGGGGCAAACTGTGAATACCAATATTCTGTGGAGCACGTGTCACGATCTTAGTGGCCGCATATGAATCCAACTGTATAACCTTCGCTGGACAAAGAAACCTAAGCAGCAAAGGATACCTCCGCAGATCTACTTTATCTCGCCCCAAGAAAAGAGACCTCGACGGTGGAGATAAGAAGAGTAAAAGCCTAGTCTACAAAGAGGCAGCTGATAAGGGGACATAGGTAGATGATGCATATAATCAGCATTAAATGCACAAATCTCTTATCTACACGCATGAATCAAGGCACGTGGAGAAAGGAAGCATTGCAGAAACCGATTGGAAGAAGCTGGCGGTGAACGAAGGTACAACCTACACTAAGGTTGGGTTGTTCCCGAAGTAACGTGGGTCAGCTGAGATGGAATAATACTACTGGAGAAGATACGTGGTGGATGAAGGTACCATTGGTACGAAATGTATATCAGCATACGATGGACCTCGAGGAAGCAAATATATACCAAGAGCAGAAGGGGCTATAAATACCAAGCCTCACCAACAAACTAAAGGCATTCAATACCTAGAAGGAGAAGATCTAGTCTTAAGCTTATACCTATTTAATGTTTAGAACTTAAGTATTTACTTCAACTTGAGTTCTCTCTATTACTTTGGGAAGCATTTAAGATCTTTTGTAACCTCTACAACTTATTACAAAACAATCACTCATTACCCCGTGGACGTAGACAAAATGTCGAACCACGTAATCTCTTGTGTCTCATGATAACTTAGAAGCTTTGACATTATATTTGTATTCTTCGTTATTATTGTGATCTTATACACCTTTCATTACTTAGCATCATCAGTTCAACAGAGGTATCGATACTACCTAGCATCAGATCCTCAGAACTGTACACATCACGTAGACTACGGGAAAACGAGTAGTCACAACTGCCAATTAGGGTATTTAGTTTTCTTACTCTTCATTTTCTTCGTAAGTATTTGGGTTTCCTCGTAATGATAATACTGAGAACAACAAAAAATAATTCATCTAAATTTAGTCTCTTTGACCATCCCTTTCTGAAAGTACTTTTCTCTTTCTTTTTTTTTACCTTGAAGCAAATACTCATCTATTGTTCTCTTTATTAACGTTTTTCATTCTTAGTGAAAAATAATATTATTTTAAAGTTCTGATTAATTAGGGGTGTCAATGGATGAATATCCGTCGGATATTTAGAAATCTGTATCCGATAGGTTAAGCGCTATCGGATATCGGATATTTATCCGATAATATCCGGTTATGACAAAAAAAAATGTTAAAAATCCTTTAAAACATGTTCATAATTGAAATTTAAGTTCATTTTCTTAAACATTCCATATCGGATATTTTTATCGGATATCAGATATTAGGGTAAATCGCAAATATGGTTAGGGTAAATCACAAATAAATCCATATTCTATCGGATATCGGATATTAACAATTCGGATGGAGCCTAATCCGATTCCGATATGTTAAGGAAGAAATATCCGATCCGATAAAACGGATAATATCCTAAAGGATCTCGAATAGTTGGAAACGAATTCCAGATATCGAACATATATTGATAGGCTTATGATTAATTTCTTGATTCAGTTGCTGATTTGACTGTTTAGACTTAGAGTCGAGATCGGATGATTTATTTTTCATTGAGATGTTTACTTTTATATTACAGGAGGTTGTTATTTGTTTATGGTTGATATTTCTTTGAGTTTTATAATTTTCCAGTCAGATGTTTTATTTGGTAATGCAAAATAATTTCAATAGTAACTAAGGTAAATTTAGCTGAAAAATTATTTAAGGACGAAGGTGCGGAAATTTATTTCCGTAGTGCTCCACCCAACCAAAGATCCTAGCTCAGTTACTGAGTGGGAGATTTTATTTTTCATAGATTAGGGGTTGTCATTCAAAAAGGGATTGGAGCGCAGCTGATTGCTCGCCTCCCGTCCAATTCCTTGTTCAATTTGATAATGTGTAACCCTTTATCTCCATCATTGTAATAAGAATGTATGAGGTTTGTCTCCATGATAGCCAGGGCTATCATACGGACATCGTTTAACATGGGCCATCATCTGGCGGTCGGGATGTTCTGGATGATGTTTTGCAATGGACGACTACTCGGCTAGGAAATTTATGGTAATAAGATAGATCGAATCACGGCCATAATATGTACCCCTAAAACCACCCGATTTTCTTTTGTTTCTCCACAATACATATTTTAGGAAAATTTCTCTCCTTCCGTTTTACGTTGTTCTATTCGGATTTAGGTTTAAGGTTTCTCTTTTTAGTTAACAATGAAGGACATTACTGAATGAATATCAATCTCAACATCGACGATTCACACAAGAAGAATCGGATTGAAGTCTCTAATACTAAAAATCCCCTCTTCTTCTATGGAAATCTTGCCAAGGTACCTTAATCCCTTCTCTATTGCGTGATTAAATTTGTTAGAATAGAATCTAGGGATCAATTTGTTGCGGCTTTTATTTTTTATCTAGGGATAGGTTAGGATTTATTTTATTGCATCCTATTATTGTGTTTTTTTCAATTTCCAGGGTTCAAATGATTAGAAATACATGTATCAAGATTTTAATTATTAATTGCATGTATGTAAATTGAATTTTAAGGGTTTTCATTGAAAGGGTTTTAATTGAGATTACGAATTAGGCAGTCGATTTTAGGGTTTTGAATGTAAATTGAATTCAGCAATCAAACCTATTAATTTTAGTGTAATTTAATTTTTATAATCTTTTTGTTTTGGTGTTTGTTATCTCTGATGCGGAAGATTACTTCTTTATTAGTTATTTGGGATTTAATTGATTAGGTGTTGATTACCTCTAAGTATACTATTAAGTTTTTCAACTCTATTTTTCACGGAGTCGTCTTTATCTCCCACACCTGAGGAAGCTTCTGTTAAAAGAGAAACAAGCTTTGTTAAGGATTATATTAAATCACAATACAATTTTATTCTTCAGTGTCTTTTCCTGAATTAAGCTATACTTGCCTGACCACTGTAGATATTGATTCACCGATTGTGTATGATAATATCGTTCTTTATGTAACCAATTTGAGGTACGAAATTTGAAGTACGATTTAAATTATGGTTTTCGAATTACTGTATTACATTACACTTTTGATCCTTTAATTCGTTTTCTTGGGTATGTCAGAATACTACAACAAGCATGTTGCAACCAGGATAGTATAATACCATGAGTTTATTTTGTTCACATAACCTTTGTACCTTAACCATAGGGAGCAAGTTTAAGAGGAAATATTGAGGGATTTTGTTAGAGCATAGCTCAGTTGAACCCACCAAGCGTTGGTATGTCAAGTTTGGTTGTCATATTTTAGTGAGCCAAAACTCATTTAAGAGTCGCTTGATTTAAAGGTACTAGAGTCAACTTCGTATAGGTTAGCTTGAAAGTATTAGGATGAGACATTACAAGTATTGCGAAGACTTGAAGAAGTGAAGAAATACGGAGCTACAACCACAACATCATCCTTACACTTGAGGTTAGTGATATTTAACTTGAACTGTTTCATTCCCTATCGTATCTTTCAAGTCGTGCATATTGAATATATAAAACTGCGAAGCATGAACACTCTAGATAGACATAGTATTAAGGAATACAATATGAAGTTTATTGCTTAACCATTAAACTTTGTATATAAGACATCAACATAATCGTATGAATACTATTGTGATTATGTATGAGTATGAGGTGAGGATTTCATCCTAGGAAACGATTTTTTTACATGTGTTTTAAGGAAGTAAGTTCATGATATGTGTTGTGGGCCGAAAAGGAAATCACTAGGCATTATTGGGGCTGTTCTTCATTGCAAATCTTATGAACCACCTATATGTGTGATTAGTATAACCGCTCATGACTTGTTTGTGTTCTTGGTAAAATTATTCACATGAGGCCTGACTTATGTATTGGAATGACTTTTATTAGTGAAACCGATCTTAAGTAATCACCTGGGGTATGATCGGGTTTGTGAGTGTCTAACCAAATTTTGGGAGAGGGGAACCGATCCTAGTAAGAGGTGCAGTACATCACAACGGGAACTGATCCTTGTATGAGGTGTAGCAAGGTTTATAGAAGAAAGGGAAACCGATCCTATGAACATGTGCAACACGTTTTTAGGCAAGGGGGAACCGATCCTATGGACATGTGCAGTGCATACAAGTTAGATACCAAATATATGTAGGGAACCGATCCTAGTACCTAGTCAGCTGAATTTTGGTAAGCTAGTGTAACTATGCACAATACTCACATGGAGGTAGTACCGAAACTTGTTTTGGTAGAACCGTTACACCCATGGTTTGTGATTGAGTGTTACTTGATCAATCACATAGTTCTTGAAAGTCAGATGAACCAATTCTAAACTTTTTTGGAAGTGTGGTAAATCGGTTTCAAGTGAGTAAGTATGAAAAAGGACTTGCAAGAGTAAGATGTCATATGAAAAAGGACTTGCAAGAGTAATATGTTAAAACACTTTGAACACGTGCATTAATGTGTATACTTTTATTGTTCAAAGATATTCCTTAACAGCTAAGAATGAAGTAAATCCCAAGATCGAATTTAAATAAGTTAAGAATCTTTTAATTAAGGTTTTTAATTATATATGGAAAATAAGAATTAGTAATGTGCATTTGCTAGTTAAATATTTTCCAAGGAGATTTCAATCATTATTTTGCACAGTGCATTCATAGGAATTATGAAAACCGAATTTGGGTTAATATGGAAAAATATCTTGAGAATATTTTCGGTTTTGGAAATTCCTTGGTGTCCAAACTTCCTTGTCTATAAATACTTTGAGTTTGCATTTCTAGCAAACTAATCCTACGTAACAACAAACTTCCTCTTTTGTCTTTGTTACTGGTGTAGCCGCCTATCGGAGAGGAGAGTAACCTAATTAGGAGAAATCTCTAACTGCCGCTCAGTTTAAAGTCTTCTTTAGGATTGAGAAGCTTTAGTGTGTACCGTTGGTGGGAAACTAGATAATTGTGGTTTATCTTTAGTTTTCATATTGATTTGATTGAATAACGTGGTTGAACTTTGATTGCACCTAGTTTGATTATTCAACAAACAGGTCACTCAAGTAATCCATATTGAGTTTGGTTAAGTCCGAACCTTTGTATCAAGTAAACATACTTCATTGGTGTATTGTCTCGATCTCATATCCATAGACGATCACACGAAGTGTGAACCTGTTTGTTGCATTATCTCGACTCATTCTATAGAAAATCACTTTCGGAGAAAGAACTTATAGGAAGGAAAAGTTTTAGCTTGAGGTATATTTGGGTACCCTTGCCTTTTTAGATTTGTCTTATGCCATTCTAAAGCTGGATTGAGGAACTGGATTAGGTATTTACTTCTTCTTTCGTTGACTTCTGATATTCTTTTTTTCCTCAGTTTTCATAAGCATGGTTGACTCATTATTGGCTACTCAAACCAGTGATCGGGCATGGTTAATAGAGAAGCAGGGAGAGAAAGTTCAAGAGGATATCATGCACATGGTTGATAGAGAAGCAAATTGAAGTGATAATAATGCGGGATTTGTCTTATGACATTCTATAGCTGGATCGAAGAACTGGGTTAGGTATTTGCTTCTTCTTTCGTTGTCTTCTGATATTCATGGTTGACTCATTATAAACTGACTATTGAAGTTTATATATTAGTAATGCAGATATTTATCATCTCGAATTTTCAACTTGCTAGATTAGCCTCTTTGTGTTTTTTTATATGTGATCAAGCCCTCTTTCCTTTTTGTTTCAACACATCTTGACATCGAATCTATGATATATATATCTTCTCTATATGGTATCTATGATCTGTTCATTTATGCATGTTGAAAGAAGACCTTTCGGTATTCATTAAAAATGATTTTTTAATGTGTTAAACAATGAAAGAAAAATAAAAACAAAGATTTTGGTGCATTCAGGTATTACGTGTGTTCATAATTAGGTCATTGAAAGAGAACCCTTAACCAACCCATAGGTACATTTATTTTTTAAGGAAAGGTAATTAATTATCTATATTTATCTTTGTTTTGATGTTATGTAGATGAATTTATGTTGACTCTGTCATTGTTCCCATATCTTAATGTATGAGAATGAATTGTAAGTCTTATGAACAACATTTGTAAATTGTGGTACCCAGAATCAAATTTACACCTTAGTTTGGTACCTAAAATACAATGAAGCAAACCTAATCTAGGCTAGACAGAAAATGCAAAAACATGGCGTGTGTAGACTTCAAGATTAGTTAATGTTACTATTTGATGGTTTGTATTTGTGTAGTTAATCTTACACTTCCATTTATAAGCACTTGGTTAACTTAAATATAGTAAAAGTTACATCTATAAACTCAACAGGATACACTATTTGTTTGAGGGATCTAGATATATAAGCAAGCATCTCTAAATTTTAACCCTCTTTACAACTGTCTTTAATTAAGCTCAATCTTTTATGGATTAAGATACACCAAGCCAACAAGTTGTGAACAAACAGATGCATCCATATTGGGTATTATGCCATAAAGATTTTCCTTTTCAGCAATTATATAAACTGGTTTTCATTTTTGCATTGATTTTGTTTTCGTTTTGATTGTTTCCTTGAGCTTGATGGCATACGTATTTGCAAGTGCAGTTACTTAGTTTTTTAGCAAGATATAATTCTTTCTCATCAATTCACTTCAGGTTCAGAGTGAAGAGAAAAACCTGAGTCGGGAGGACAAACTAAATTATGTTTCTCACTGTAACTTACCATGAGAAACTCTCAGATTTCCTTTCACATAGACCAACTTTAAACTAAGTTAATTGAAGCATTAAGGTGTGGATTTTGTATATTTTTTTAATTTTTCTCCACTGATCACTACTATTGTCCATACAAGTCTTGAATTTGATTTGATTAAAGTTTGATTGATTGATTGATCTAAACACGTCGATAACGTAGAGTTAGTGGGTTGTCTTAGTAGAATATTACTCATTGAGATTTTTATTGAGACAATGTTTTGAGTTCAGTAAGAAAGAAAAAATATTATTTGATTATGGGTTGTTTACTCTCCATTGAACTTCAGGTGCTCCGGGGGAAAGATTATTATTTGCATACTAATGCTCCCATTAGATATGGAACATATTATTTTATCATGTTGTTTTTAGTAGATACGTTTTGATCTGATTTCTTCATTTTTGGGATAACATTTGTTCTTCTACAATTGCATCTAGGAGTGGTTTGGAATGAAAGGCCGCTATACAGATTGTCAGATATCCATGGTGAGTCAGATTTCCTTTATTAGTCTTTCCGGCATTTTATGACAGTCACCTACTATTTGCAACTGCCAAAATATTTATGAAATAGTAAAAGAGTGCATCGCTCACTGAGATTTTTACAGGTGAACTGCTGGAGCAGATAACTGCAGTTTGTTGACACACCAGATTCCATAACTGCCAAAATATTGCTGTAGGTTTTTTCTTTCTCCTGTTTCGCTTAATTTATAAAAAAAATTCTCACTTGCTCTTTTATCTTGACGAGCTTTTTATTTTCTTCGTAGGAGATTCCATGGCTTTAATTTTTCCAATTGTTGTTCGTGAACTGGAAGGAAGTGTTCTGTCAGCATTTCAAAAGCTAGGGTATGATTTTTTTCTTCCACTTACGTTTGTTAAATTTGAAGTTCTTGAAAACTAAATGATTATATTCCTATCAGGATAGCATTATTGAAATCATTGTTCGTCATAGTAGAAACTAAATCAAGTATTTGTATCATGAATCCTTACTTCTAAATTATGATTATGTGTGTTTATTGGCTCATTGGGATCATATGGTTGGTATTAATATTATGAAACAATTTTTTTCTCTGTGAATTTGAAATATTATTTTATGTTGTTACTCAGATTATTCTATGAATTTGAAATATTATTATACGAGTGTTGCTGGTGGCTTTTACTAACCCTGATTTTTTCAGAGGTTTGTACCAAGCGGTTAATATAATTCATAGGTTTTGCTTTGCAGGAGTTTTGTTGCTTAGGTGTAATAATCATATTATGTTTGTGTTTGCACTGCAGAGTTTATTCCCCACTGTATGGTGATAGTCTGACCTGGGGTGTTGTTAGGTTTGCTGAGGGGTCAATGTAAGCAGGAAAAACCAGACAAGATCCCGAGCATCTAGGGCAAGTGTATATACCTCGGTTTAGAGTTATACTCTTTGTTGTAATTCCTATACCAACAACAATAGCAGTAAAACAAAATAAAAGTGACATCAAGCGTAGTGGAAACACCACCAACCGCGGGGTTGATGAGTGCCAAATATTGCATATTCATACACCTTTTCATTGGCACTTAACTCATCTTTCGCGCTTCAAAGTCATATATTATCCCAAATTCTGCATTCTTACCATCTTCAAGAATAAATATTTGTATTAATTAATTTTGTGTTTTTAAGTACTAAATAAATCTTGGAAGAATTGAGAAGACAAAAGAGAAGAAAGTTGGAAGCGTTGCAACCCGCTCGTGCATCAGTGGCAACCTGTTTACAAATTCATGGGATTAAACAACCCATGATACAAAACCCATGATCCAAAACCCAAGACCCAAATCCATTTCCACCTCACCCCCATTGGATTCTTTCCAAAACATCCACCTCACCCCCATTGTATTCCATTATATCCATCAATTAAGAAAACATGTTTTGTTTAATTGTTGAGTGGTTGATACAGTGAAATTCGGATCCCAAGTGTGAGAGAATTTTTGTGTATAAATAGAGAGGGTTGTTGTGTTGAAAACTCATCCAAGAATAGCTTGTTCATGTTAGTTTATCAAATTTCAATTTTGTTGTAATGTTCTTCATGTTCTAATTTCATTTACTAGGGTTTAGATGAAGCCCTAATCTCATTGGTATGTATTCATATCTTGTATCTTGTTCTTGAAAGTTTAGAATTGTTTAAAGATATAATTTAATCCAAGTTTTTCAACATCTTGCTCTCACAATGTATGCCATGTATTTTTTTTTTTTTAAACACCGGAGCGAAACTTTATTAAACCAAGAAAACAGAAGGAGGGGGACTAAGCCTTACCTCCAGAAAGAAGCAGAGAAGAAAGCAAAAACGGAACAAAAAGTGAAATCCCACAGGGGATTACATATTACGAAAACGGTAAAGCGGAAGGAAATAGTTATCTAACGATAGCCTATGTCTGGTGAAAACCGGAGGGTTTGACCACCAACGAGACTCCGTTGTAGCTCCATGCTTAGCCAGCGAGTCAGACACAGAGTTTCCCTCTCGAAAAACATGAGTACAATTTAATGTGATTGTAGAAGAAAATTTCAAAATATTTTTCCACTGGGTTTGAAGACGCCATGGTACCAAGTTCAGGTTATGAATGGCCTGTAAAACAAAGGTAGAATCGCACTCCAACCAGAGCCTACGAATTCTCTGAGAGAAAGCCAACCGCAAAGCATAAATTTCTCCCTAAAGCTCCGCAAACGTCGAGTTAATGAATCCCAGAAATTGCGCCAGGCAGCCTGTGACCCTCCTAGTAGAGTCTCGAAACTACAATGTATGCCATGTATCCATTGTAGTTAGAATATCTCTATGTTGATTATGCTACAACTCATGCTTAACCAAATATTGATCTTTAGATTAGTTGTGCTTAATTAGACAATTAATGCTTTGGAGAAATACTTTAGTTGTGATTAAATTATCCATTGGAGAAACACCTTAGTTATACGGTAGACTTGAATCTACTATAAGGACAAGAATAATATTACAAGTTGAATGCATATCATAGGTTATTGGTGGATTTGAATACCCTAGTATCCATATTATCATTGTTTACATATCTTGTTATTTGCATCTTTTACTTTTATTATTTCAGTCACTTGAAAATCATATCGTCGTATCGACAAAATCAAACCCCTTTTGGTTACTCTCAATCGGGATTTAGAATCAACTTCTACACTCTCCAAGTCTCTGTGGTTCGACCTGTGCTTGCCCTGTGTTGCTTGTCGACACTGTGCACTTGCAGTTTATACATAGAAGTAGGTATCTTTCCGAGCCTACCAAGTTTTTGGCGCCGTTGCCGGGGACTCGGTAGTGGTGTAGTTCATTTTTCATCTCCTGGAACTGTTCACATATCACTGTAGCAGCGCAACTATTCACAGTCACTTTTACACTTATTTTTGTTTTTTTATTTTTGCTTTTGCTTTAAAACTTCGAAACCCTAACTACCTCTTTTGAGCTCAACAGGTTCCGGAGTAGCAGTTGTAAAGGCGAAGGAAAGGAAGCGAAAGGAAGCGAAAGAAGTTTTTATTTTAAATTAAAAAAAAAAAAAGAGTTTATTTTATTGTATTAGGATTCCTCTACTCTTGTAATTTTTTTCTTTTGCACTTTATTTTGGACTTTGGACTTGGACATTCTATTTTTATTTTTTATTTTTAAACCCTACGGAAGGGTATTATTAAATATCAACTGTTTGCAAAGAAGGACGGTGATTACAATATCACCTCGGCCCCTTGGGTTCGTTCATGACATAGGAGTCGTGGCCCGAGTCGACAACAACGGTTCATCCCCCGTCTGGAACGGGAGGTAAGTTTGTCGAAACACTCGCGAATCCCTTGTTAGCGAGTTATTGTATTCCTTCGTTTGCATATATGTTGAGGAATTGAATACGGCTGCTTTATTTTCCTAGTAAAGGGCAAGGACTGGCCATACAAGATAAGGGTTCGGATTTCATCACCGTTCTCTTCTTTCCCGCCTTAGGAAAACGATACATACGCGAACCTAAGCTTTAAAATTTGAAATAGAACAAGACCTATAAGGTAACGAGCTTAGTAGGAAAGTCGTTTGAAAAATATTGGTTACTCTTTAAGCATACTTCGAAGTTCATGACGGTTTCTTTGAGTTTAATGCGTGACTGCGCCGCCTTGTATTGCGGTGAGGCCTTGGGTATCAAAGCTCCAGCATCTTCCCTCGCCTCTATTCAATTCACTTAAAATTAGATTGATTCCAGAGGGGTTTTCTCAGATTGTAACGAATTCCCTTTCGAAGGATTAGAAGCTGGTCTAGAAAACAATCTAAGTGGAGCCATCATGCTCTTTGTTTGCTAGAAATCAGTAGGTTTACTGTGGTGGAGTCATCCTTGTTTGTGATTGCATAGAACTTGCCTTCTAGGTGAATGGTTAACATGCTTGATGTGCTAGCTAGGCTATGATTGTGTCTTTTAGAGACCATACACGCCGACTAGTTAGAATCAGTCAAGAAGAGTTAATTGAAATACATAGTTCTGAGGCAGACAGTCCAAACCCATCCGAAACAATGGGAGAACCAGTAAACCCAATCCGTAGTCTAAAGGACTACATGTACCCAACGAGGACAACCCAGTCCTCGTGCATTGTCTTACCAGCTATTGATGGACAATTTGAGCTAAAGGCAAGTATCCTCAATATGTTGCCTAAATTTAAAGGGGTTGAAGCTGAAAATCCCTACCACCATGTGAGAGAGTTCGAGGAAATTTATGGGACTCTTCGGATCAACCAAATGACGGATGAGCACCTCAAAATGAAACTTTTTCCTTTTTCTTTGATAGACAAAGCCAATACTTGGCTGTGTGCTCAACAGCCACAGTCATTTCATACATGGGATGCTCTTACGAAAGAGTTCTTCAAAAAGTTCTTCCCAAACCATAAGACTACGACAATTCGTCAAAGTCTGAATAGTTTTGTGCAATTAGAGGAGGAAACTTTGGAAAAATATTTGGAGAGATTCAATGAATTATTGCTCCAATGTCCTCACCATGGTTTTGAAAAATGGAGACTTGTGCAAATTTTGTATGAAGGCTTAGATGTCAAGAACCGAACTACAGTTGAGACCATGTGCAATGGTCAATTTATTGAAAAAAGTGCTGATGAGTCTTGGGATTTCTTAATCGAAGTCGCTGAAAAGACTCAGCAGTGGGAATCCCCCGTGAACCAAATAGGATTACCCTTGCATCCAATGTTCATAGAATTGACTCTGACTTCGAAGGAAGTGCAAAGATGGCATCCTTGGCCAGGAGAATAGAAAATCTAGAACTAGAAAAGAATGGAAAAACTAATATCCCTACTCTCCGTAGTCAAATTGAAATGCCCACTTGTGCCGCATGCCATAGTTCAGACCATCTAGTGGACACTTGTCCAGACCTCCATGCATTTCAAGAGTCTAAAACCGAGCAAGCCAATGCTTTGTACAATAGGCAAGAGAACAACCCATATTCTCAGACCTACAAACCAGGGTGGAGAAATCACCCTAACTTTTCATGGTCTAAAGGGCATGTACAAGGGGGAACATCAAATAATAACCAAGGATACCCTTATCCTAGAAACCCCCAAGTGCAACCGCATGTGCAGTACCCTACGGAGAAAAAGCCTAGCTTCGAAGATAGTTTCAATATGTTGTCACAAAATCTGGTACAATTTCAAAAGACAACCGACCAACGTTTCGCAAGTATAGAACTTAAAATGGGCCAAATCTGTGAATCTTTGAATGAAAGAGATATGTAGTTGCGGATTATCTCACAACTAAACCCTCATTAGAATCCATTAAAATGATTCCTAAACCTAATTAATTTGATATGAAACTAAGAATAAAGGTACTAAAATTATAAAGAGACACAAAGATTTTTACGTGGTTCGATCAATGTGATCTACGTCCACGATGCTTCACTAGTGATTGTATGTGATTACATGATTTTACAATTGAGACTCCATTAATGAATATTTGGAGCTCTAGAATTTTGGGGAAGAAGATGATAAAGAAAATAAATCTCTCTCTAAAAATTTCTCTCTCCTCCTAAAATTATCCCCTCTCTCAAAATGTGTCTCTCCCTTTCCTCTCATGCCTAAATGGCTATTTATATGATTTTACAATAGATGACAGTTGTGTTGTCCCGCCATTTAGGATTTGAAGATTATCTTGCGAACCTTCGTGGTTTCCTTTGCTCGCAAAACGTCCTTCTTTCCCGCAAAATATTCTTTACTCGCAAAATGTATTTTCTCTCCACAATTTCGTAAGTTATCATTTGCTGTGATATTCCGCTCCTACATCTTGCCTCTTTTTTCTTGAATATTGCTTGAAGAGCGATCTTTAAGAAAAAATCCATTGTAGTAGTCTTTGATCTTTGTTGATGAAGGAACGAGCGAAAGAATATCAAACTCAAAAAGTATATACTTGCCTCTATTCTTTTGCGAAGTTCTGAAGCTTTAAGAAGTAATTAGAAGTATCATCTTGTGAAGTATGAAGTATAAGAAATATAAAATATCCTTGAAGAAGTATAAGAAGTACTTAATCCTCGAAATATATAAGAAGTATGAAGTATCCTTAGGAGAGTGATAAATATTGCCTATGTTCATATGAAATTATTATTCCACTTTTGGTGAGGATTCTTGCTGAGAAGATAAAGAACATCAAATATTTTCTTGGGTATCCATAGTTGCCTCTGTTCTTTATCTTCGAAAGAGAATTCTTGAGAAAATGTTGAATAATTAAATTGCATCTCTATTGTTATGTTGCCTCTGCCTCAAGTGGTAACCCTGTTATCTTCTGAATATTTCTAAGAATTCCTGAGTTTTTCTTACGCATTTCTGAACTTCTGAATAGTGATGTGAATAGTGCTGCGAACATACTGTTGCGAATCATACTATTGCGAATGTACTATTGCGAATATAGTGTTACGAACATAGTGTTGCGAATATAATGTTGCGAATATAGTGTTACGAACTTTGAATAGTCCTGCGAATTATGAACTTTTCTGCGAAGTTTCGTGGTATTTTCCTGTAAAATTTTGTACAATACTTGTGCGAATATAATATTTATGTAATGATTATGTTATGAAATGCGTATGCGATTCTTATGCCATGAAATGTTTATGCAATGCATTTATGATACAAATATGATGCTTGTATGATGCAAATATGATGCTTGTGTGATGCAAGTATGATGCTTGTATGATGTGAATACTTATCTATTATAATGCATATCTAATGTTTGTGTTACTTAGCTCATTTTGCTGCGATAAAATTGATATATCTTTGAATTGCTTCTATTCATATAATTATCTTCGTAAGTTTATTTGTGTATTTTCTTATATAAATTCGTCTTTGATCGCGAATGAAATCGCCTCTTTTGCTATGACTTCATGATATATATTCTTGTAAAAATTCTTCAATGATATTGATGGAATTGTCTTCTTTGATATATATTGTCTTCAAAATTCTTCAATGATCTTGATGGAATTGTCTTCTTTGATATATATTCTCTTCAAAATTCTTCAATGATCTTGACGAATTTGTCTTCTCTTCAAAACTTCATGATGTATATTCTTGTATAATTTCTTCAATAATTGTAATGAATTTCATTAATTGTTGTGGTCTTATCATGCCTTCCTAAGTAAAGGTCTTATTTTGCCACCTCTTTTGTAGCGACAAAATCGCAGGACGTTCTTACACTTTCATGCAAAAACCCATTGATCTTGCCTTATCTTTTTTGTATAGTATTTTAGCCTCTTCAGGAATTGTTGCGACAATATGACAGGCCTAAATATTCTTGCGAACGTAAAGCCCCATGACATTGCCGTCTTGCGATGAAATCGCAGGACGTCTCTACACTTTCATGTAGTGACCCATTGATCTCATCTTAACTTCTTTGTTATGTTCTGCGAGTTCTTTATTCTTTTCTTTCTTTATTTCTCTCTTTTTTTTTTTTTTTAGAAGGCTCGCAGAACTTCATTTGTTGCACAAATATGACAAGCCTTTATGTTTTCGCAAACAATAAGCCTCGTGACATTTGCGTCTTATAGCACGTATCAGCTCCCTAATGGAGGGTGCTTCCCTTTATCTTCCCCCTGGTTGCCCCTTCAAGGAAGCGTACATCGACCATACAAGGTTAGCTCTTCCCATCCGGTTCTGCCAACAACCAGCTTTTGATCGCAACCTCTTATCCTTTTTGCCTATAGGGCTTATAGTTACGAGGTTGCACCCTATGGGGTATCTTTGGGCCAAGTGCATCATTTGCCAAGACTTGTCAAAAATGGCAGATGTGGTTCAACCTCACCCGACACTCTTGACTCAACCGTGTACCTCGGCGCCTTGATCGTTTTCTGCACTTCTTGGGAAAGACAGTATGCCTTAGTCGCCCAACCTAAATCCTCTTACACCGCATTTTATATTGCGTAATGTCGCTAGATTAGGTGAGAATCCAAGGTGTCTAACCCGGATAGGTACCCCATTATTGGGTTGTACCCCTAAATTTTTACCATGTACTAAGGGCCCTTGGTGGTGTTCCGGTTACCCTTATCCACGTTATAGGTACCCCCTTAAATGACGTACTTTAGGACTTTGCCTCTTACGAAATATAGCTTCGCGAACTAGGGTGTACGCCACAAAGGTTTGCCTGTATAAAATTTTCTGCGGCTCTCTTTCTTTTTTGGAGGCTGATCACAGATTGCGGTCTTTTATTCGCAAGTTAATCATAAATGGCGGTATTTTTTCGCCTTTTAAAAATTCATCGTAAATTTTTCATGTATATAAAATGTTGAATATTTTCATGAAATGTTTAGTATAAGAAGTATGAGAAGTATCCATATCACATCTTTAAATCAAAATTATTCTATAGAAATATAGGAATTGAATTTTCTCTGTTTTTTGCAATTTTGAAATCTTTGAAAATTTTTGAGATCGTTAAATTTTTGCGATAAACTCATTTTTGAATCTTGCGATTGTATCACTTTTCACCAATCTAAAAAATCTTTGAAATGTTTTGAAATCTTAGAAATTGTAGAAATTTTGCGAGTATAGCAATTTTAGTAAATAAAATGAAAATTATTTTGTCTTCAGTAAATAAAGTATTCAAGGAAATGGTACTTACCTTTTTACGGTTTGTTGTTGTCTCTTAATCTGCTTCTTGTATAATGTTGTGTCATACCAACTGTTCTAGCCATTTTTTGCGAAATATGTCTGTGAAATAATCTTTCATTTTCTTCTTGCGAAATATCCAATAATCTTGCGAAATAATAATGTGCACGAAGTAAACGAACATCTGCGAAGTAAACATTTGTATGAAGTTAACATCTGCAAAGTAAATATTTACGATATAAATTCATGCTGCGAAGGTTCGTAAGGTAAATATTTGCGAAGTGCAAAGAGTAGAAGTGTTGGTGTTGTGAATATTCGCATGGCAAACATTTGCGAAGTGCAAAAAGGTTTTTGCGAATGTGGAGATTCGATCATGAGTCCTCTAACTCATATCCTTCCTTGCCAACCATCAATGCTGGCTTATTTTTTGCGAATGAATGTGATCACGCTATTTATTTAATGTGATCTTCTGCTCTAGTCTTTAACATGCAAAAAATCTGCGATGGTTGGGATTCGACCGTGCGACCTCAAGCTTGTTGACTTCGCAGACAACCATCTATGATGGCTGCTGTTTTGTGAAAGTAAGATAAGCTTTTTGTAACTTATTCTCTTGTAATCGTTCATTTATCCATCACAGAATTTAATAGTGATACAGTAAACTTGTTTACTGTATCTCTTCTTCATTGGTGCACTATTTCTTCACAACTTCTTATGTGTATTCTCAGGACAGGGCTCCTGTTTGTTGCCTCGGAATTTGGGAACCATGGGTTGTATCAGTTCAAGGACATTGGAGATGATGCTGATATTCGTTGATGTAAACTAACGAAGATTGATGTAAACTAACTAAGTGAGGCATTCTTAGTTAAGTTTGCAGCTGCTTCACTATTCTCATGTTTCTTACGAATTAAGTTTTCTTTAACTTCGTGTTTACTCATTGCTCGTAACATTAAGCTGCGAACAACACCATTTTTGCGCCTACGAACTGATGGTTGAGCTTAGTGTCCCTCTTAACTAAACTTCCCTCTTAGTGTCCCTCACTTGAGTTTCTCACGAGTTAAACTTCATCTATGTCCCTTCTGCTCTAGTTTGAACTTCGCTGGAATTGCCGATGAAGTGAGTTCGATGCTGAATGGTTGGTTCTTTGGTTTCACTATGGTGACCTTCCCAACTGATGGCTAAGCTGATGTACCTTTCGATTTTTGTTTCTTGTGACTGTTAATTTTGTTTACTGGTAAAGTGAGCTAGTTGCTGAAGCTAACTGAACTCCTTTTCTTTTCATGTTTTGCGAGATATTTCATCATAAACGTCTCTGTAATTTCCTGAGTTGGTTACTCCTCTTGAGTTTTTACTCGCAAGAACATTCGTCAGTATAACTACACTAGCAATAACATTCATCAATTTTTGCGAACATTCGTTAATTTTTGCGAAGTTGTAAGACTGTTTTCAGTATGCTCTTCTTTTATACTATACTCTTCTTCACTGTCAATACTATACTCTTTTATACTCTTCTTCTTTTTAGCTCAACTAACGGCAGTTCAGAAAGTGAAAATTCCCTAGCAATAACTTTGATGTCCGTATGCTATCAAATTCATCTTAGCTGAGTTTCGTTGCTTGAAATTTTTTGATGAAACAAAGACGTCCTGACGAATAGTGATAACGTCCTGACGAAATAATTATCTCCTAGTACTTTCTTTTGCTGAAGTTGTTGACCAAGTTCTGGTTCATGTATGTTGTTGAACTTCCTCCACGACCTTTACTTGAGAAGCTGGTTACTCCATTTCCAAGAGTAACTTCGCAAACTTAATTCGCAAATCTGGTGTATTCGCAGTACCGGTATCTTTCTAATGGTCAACTGACGTTTTGTAAAATTTGTAAAATGTAGAGCTTCTCTCATGTCTCTATTCCATCAGTTTCTGGATTTGCTCGGTAGTCTTTCTTCCAGAACTCTCAATTTGGAACTTTTGAATGTGAGATATTTTGAGTCTCATGCTCCAGAACACCCTCTGAATCTCATTCACATTTATCTCGACAACAAGAAGTACATCAAGAACCAACCTCTGTTAATCCATTAATTTATAGCAACACGTATCTAGCTCTCCCATTTTCTCCGTCTCAAAAGCATTTTATACTACAGCTGCATTTTCTTCCATTCGCAATTTTCTAATATTACGAGCAAGGCTGCGACCTCAAACTCTTTTTATGTCTTTGGCTTCTGTTCATTTTTAGTGAACTCCACAGGCCCTACAAATTCATATATCAGTAACTACCCAGGAAGGCTAAGAATCAATAATATTACTGTTTTAAATTATTATTATGACTTCTATTACTACCTATAAACGAAAGTTTGATCATTAAAAAACATTATTAAGATAAAATATGAAAGAAGATAAGAAATGTGATACTACTCCCCTTTTGGCGTCATTGCTCGTTGCTCTTTATTGTTGGTTGGGCTTTCTTTACGCTGGTGATGATTTAGGCAAAGTGAACATTTCTGCGAAGTAAATGAAATTCTTCGAAATGTGCACTCTTGTTGAAAATGTCTGCAAGGTAAGTGTCATCTTTACTGGATGCTGTTGCTCTTAATATTTATTCAATATCTTTAATGTCCACTGTTAATTAACTCTATCCATTCTTTCACTGGCATGACGTTTCTTCGCAGAGACTAATTAACTTCGCAGGAATTATTAATTTCTCCTCTTTACTTTTGTATCCTTCTTGCATTCAGGGTGTTCATGTTTCTTCGCAGGAATATTTGCTAATATTTGTCTGAGAGTGTTGTCGAAATCTAAACAATGTCAAACAATCAACAAACAACGTCGTCTTCTCCCATTAACCGATTATAGCAAATCCATTATCATCTCTTCTCATTACCAATTTACGGTTACAACAGAGACACTAACAGATGTAAAACTAATTCTCTATTAAACTCAATCTCCCTTCATTGACATGATTGGCTCAAGCAACAACCAAATGCTACAATCATCACCTCAATAAAGTTTTGTCTGCTGCTTTCATTCAAGAATGGATAACCCCAAAAATGTTATCTTTTCTCTTTGTGCTATATTTTTCTATCTAGATCGAAACTTGCAGTAATATTCCATCATCTACTAATTAAATTATATCTTGGTTATCTTCGCATGATATTATTACTTCTCTTCGCAACTGATAGTTTTGCTCTTCACATTATATCTGCTATGTTTTCCTTTTATTTCTACATTCCTTTTCCTCTTCTTTGTCTTCTTCAGATGACGAAATTTGTTGTAATTTCATCACCAACAATTGCTAATTTCCTTTTAATCTTCATCTCTCCAACCAGTAGTGATAATATTGATGAGATTTGTCGTCCCTGTTTCTAGCGCCAATTATGTAGTTGCGGATTATCTCACAACTACACCCTCATTAGAATCCATTAAAATGATTCCTAAACCTAATTAATTTGATATGAAACTAAGAATAAAGGTACTAAAATTATAAAGAGACACAAAGATTTTTACGTGGTTCGATCAATGTGATCTACGTCCACGGTGCTTCACTAGTGATTGTATGTAATTACATGATTTTACAATTGAGACTCCATTAATGAATATTTGGAGCTCTAGAATTTTGGGGAAGAAGATGATAAAGAAAATAAATCTCTCTCTAAAAATTTCTCTCTCCTCCTAAAATTATCCCCTCTCTCAAAATGTGTCTCTCCCTTTCCTCTCATGCCTAAATGGCTATTTATATGATTTTACAATAGATGACAGTTGTGTTGTCCCGCCATTTCGGATTTGAAGATTATCTTGCGAACCTTCGTGGTTTCCTTTGCTCGCAAAATGTCCTTCTTGCCCGCAAAATATTCTTTACTCGCAAAATGTATTTTCTCTCCACAATTTCGTAAGTTATCATTTGCTGTGATATTCCGCTCCTACAAGATAAAGGCAAACTCCCTAGTCAGCCCCAACAAAATCCAAAAATTTTATATCAGGTAGAAAATTCAACTCGAAATGAGGCCTCACATAATCAAGTAAATGCTATCACCACTCTTCGTAGTGGTAAAGTTGTTGAAAACAATGTAGGTGTACCACAATCGAGTGAGTCTACATCAGACTCACCAGTGCATAAAATCCCACAGAAAACACCTATTGTTGAAGACAAATCTGAGCAACATAAGAATTCCCATAATTCTAATGTCTCTGCACCATCTCATGTACCTGTTGCTCCATTCCCACAAAGATTGGTGCAGAAAAAATAGAGTATACAGTACAACGAGATTTTGGAAATGTTCAAACGAGTTAACATCAACATCCCATTTCTTGATGCAATCAAGCAAGTCCCTGCTTATGCTAAATTCCTTAAGGATCTGTGCACACAAAAGCGAAAGCTTCATGTGCATAAGCGTGCTTTTCTCACTGAGCAAGTGAGTGCAATCATTCAAAGCAACACACCTCCTAAGTTTAAAGACCCATGTAGTCCAACTATCACATGCAAAATAGGTGACCAAACGGTTAAGAAGGCGTTGCTAGACTTAGGGGCAAGTGTGAATTTACTACCATATTCAGTATATGTGCAGTTAGGTCTTGGAGAGTTGAAGGCAACACCTATAACTCTGCAATTGGCGGACAGATCCGTCAAATTGCCACGTGGTGTGGTAGAAGATGTTTTGATTAAGGTTGATAAGTTTTATTTTCCTGTGGACTTCATCGTCTTAGATACTCAACCTGTGCAAAACCCTGACAGTCACATTCCTGTCATTTTGGGACGTCCCTTCTTAGCAACGTCCAATGCAATCATTAACTGCCGTAATGGAGTGTTGAAGTTGTCATTTGGTAATATGACTGTGGAGTTGAATGTTTTCAATACTAGACAACAACATTTAGATCTTGATGATGATAATGATGTGCATTAAATCAACATGATTGAAAGTTTGATTCAGGATTCGTTGTCTAGTAGCGTGTCTGTTGACCCTTTGGATGCTTGTTTGAATAATTTTGACTTGGATTTGTTTGATGATGAATACATAAGTGAAGTGAATACTTTGCTTGAATCCACACCACTTATGGACACGACTAAGTGGAAAGCTAGAGTGGAACCACTTCCACTCTTGGAATCCAAGTCTGTTCCCTCTCTTGTTGAGCCACCAAAGCTCGAACTGAAACCATTGCCTGATACTCTTAAATATGCATTTTTTGGACCTTCTAATACTTTGCTTGTAATCATTTCATCTGCCTTAGATACAAAACAGGAAAGTAAACTTTTAGAAGTACTTAAGGAGCATAAATAAGCCTTAGGATGGACCATCTCGGACCTTAAAGGCATAAGTCCCACTGATTGCATGCATCATATAAACCTTGAGGACAATGCTAAACCATCTAGGGAGATGCAAAGGCGTCTCAATCCTAACATGAAAGAGGTTGTTAAGAGTGAGATTATAAATCTTCTTGATGTGGGTATCATCTACCCAATCTCAGATAGCAAATGGGTTAGCCCTATTCAGGTTGTGCCGAAAAAGTCAGGAGTTACTGTAGTTCAAAACGATAAAGATGAGTTAATCACTACTCGAGTAACCACAGGATGGCGAGTTTGCATTGATTATAGGAAGTTGAATGCAGTTACAAGGAAAGATCACTTCCCTCTTCCATTCATAGATCAAATGCTTGAACGATTGTCTGGGCGTAAATTCTATTGTTTCTTGGATGGTTTTTCTGGTTACAACCAGATTCATATTTCACCCGAAGATCAGGAAAAGACTACATTTACATGTCCATTTGGAATGTTTGCCTATCGTCGTATGCCCTTTGGGTTGTGTAACGCACCCGCTACATTTCAGCGTTGTATGATGAGCATTTTTTATGATATGATAGATAACTTCCTTGAGATCTTTATGGATGATTTCTCTGTGTTTGGATCATCTTTTGATGAATGTTTGAACCATCTTACTCGCGTGCTGATTAGATGTAAAGAGAAAGATTTGGTTTTAAATTGGGAGAAATGTCATTTTATGGTGAACTCGGGCATAGTTCTAGGACACATCATCTCTGAAAAATGCATTGAAGTAGACAAAGCCAAAGTCGACCTCATTCAAAACTTGCCGCAACCTCGCTCTGTGAGGGAGGTTAGATCATTTTTAGGCCATGCTGGTTTCTACCATAGATTCATTAAAGATTTCAGTAAGATCTCAAGACCACTGTGTAATCTACTCAGTAAAGATGTTTCCCTTGTGTTTGATAATGCTTGTGTGCATGCTTTGGAAGAGCTCAAAACTCTTCTAACTTCAGCACCTATAGTCCGACCTCCTGATTGGAAATTACCTTTTGAAATCATGTGTGACGCATCTGATTTTGCTGTTGGAGCTGTCTTAGGTCAGCGAGTTGACAAACACCCCTATGTGATCTACTATGCTAGTAAGACACTGAATGAGGCCCAAATGAATTATTCAACAACCGAAAAAGAGTTTCTAGCTGTTGTGTTTGCATTAGATAAGTTTAGATCTTATTTGATAGGATCTAAAATAATCATTTATACTGACCATGCCGCATTAAGATATCTTTTATCTAAAAAAGATGCTAAGGCTCGTCTAATTCGATGGATACTCTTGTTACAAGAGTTCCACCTCGAAATTCGAGATAAAAAAGGGTCAGAGAATGTTGTTGCTGATCACTTATCTAGGTTGAATGTCGAATCTGCTGATGAATCAGAGATTATTAGGGAATCCTTCCCTGATGAACAACTGATATTTGGTTTCTGAAATGCCATGGTTTGCCGACATCTTGAACTACCTTGCTACAGGTAGGATGCCACTTCATTGGTCTAAACAAGACCGGTCTAAATTCTTGGCCGAAGTGAAACATTTCCTATGGGATGACCCATATCTGTTCAAATACTGCACTGACCAAATCATTAGGAAATGTGTCACCAATTCTGAACAAAGGTATGTCATCTGTTTTTGTCATGATCAAGCATGTGGAGGACACTTTAGTGCAAAGAAAACTGCTGCAAAGATCTTGCAGAGTGGTTTTTACTGGCCAACATTGTTTAAGGATAGCCATGCCTTCTGTGTTTCTTGTGACCGGTGCCAGAAATTGGGAAGTATATCAAAACGAAACATGATGCCCTTACAACCCATTTTGATTGTTGAGCTATTTGATGTATGGGGCATTGATTTCATGGGTCCATTTCCTAGCTCTGAAGGAAAGTTGTACATCCTTGTTGCTGTTGACTATGTTTCTAAGTGGGTAGAAGCAATTGCAACCAAAACTAATGACCACAAGGTGGTACTTTCGTTCTTAAAGGAAAACATATTTTCTCGATTTGGCACCCCTAGAGCTATAATCAGTGACGGTGGTTCACATTTCTGCAATAGGCCTTTTGAGTCCTTAGTCCGTAAGTATGGCATAACTCATAAAGTTGCAACCCCATATCATCCACAGACCAGTGGCCAGGTAGAGGTTTCAAATAGGGAGATTAAGCACATTCTAGAAAAGACGGTTAACCCGTCTAGAAAAGATTGGTCTTTAAGATTGAATGATGCTTTATGGGCCTATAGAACTGCATACAAGACCCCCATTGGTATGTCCCCTTACAAACTTGTGTACGGTAAAGCTTGTCATCTCCCTGTAGAGTTAGAACATCGTGCATATTGGGCTGTAAAGAAACTGAACTTTGATCTAGATAAAGCTGGCACCCAAAGGAAGCTTCAACTCAATGAGTTGGAAGAGTTAAGAAATGATGCATATGATAATGCAAAAATGTACAAACAAAGAATGAAGGTGTTCCATGACAAACGCATTTTGCGCAAGTCATTCACTCCAGGCCAGAAAGTTCTATTGTATAACTCACGACTGCACCTTTTTCCAGGAAAATTACGTTCTAAATGGACAGGCCCGTTCGTGGTGCGAACAATTTTCCCCCATGGGGCTGTAGAACTAGAAGATGTAACAACCAAGAATGTCTTCAAGGTCAATGGGCAGAGACTGAAGCCGTTCCTTGAACCAATCCCACCTGAGATTGAAACAACTCATCTTGCTGATCCAATCTATGTGGACTAAAAAGTTCACCCCCTGTACATACCACAGATATCTTCCCTGCTGGTTGCTTTGGACATACTCTACTGTCTCTGGTTTGGCATCTGGTAATCTCTTTCCTTTGAATCTGTTTTGTTCTCATAGTTTGTTGTGGTTTCTGTTATCTTTTGAAACATTGAGGACAATGTTAGATTTAGGTTTGGGGGAGTATTTGCATATGGCGTTTTGTAGTCTTTTGCATCTTTTATGACCAGTTGTGGAGTGGGTCTTTTGTAGGATCCTTTGTAGTCTTTTGTATTTTTTTACCAGGTGACCTTTTGTAGGATCCTTTGTAGTCTTTTGCAATTTTTGAGTCTTTTGTTGTTTTTTTATGACCAGCTGTGGAGCGGGTCTTTTGTAGGATCCTTTGTAGTCTTTTGCAATTTTTGAGTCTTTTGTTGTTATATTTTTTATGACCAGCTGTGGAGCGGGTCTTTTGTAGGATCCTTTGTAGTCTTTTGCATTTTTTTTGAGTCTTTTGTTGTTATCTTTTATGACCAGCTGTGGAGCGGGTCTTTTGTAGTGTGTTTACTATGACCAGCTGTGTAGCGGGTCTCTAAAAAAAACAAAAACAAAAACAAAAAAACAAATTATGATCAGTTGTGTAGCGGATCTAAAAAAAAATAAAATAATAAAATAAATTTGTCAAGGTTCTACGAAATTCCGAATTTCATCATCTACAGTTTAAGACCGAAGACGAATACATTTCTATGATGCTCTGAAATTGGAGAAGGTTTTGTGGGTACATCTTTGGTAGGCCCTCACGAGACTACAACTCGTCCACTAGGGACACCTAGGGGTTTAAAGGCTTAGTGCATACGCTAAATGCATTCGAGAGACCAGCGACAGTGGTATAGTTAGGATTTCTGGATTTCTGTTTCACTTGAGGACAAGTAAAATTCAGGTTTGGGGGTATTTGATGAGTGCCAAATATTGCATATTCATACACCTTTTCATTGGCACTTAACTCATCTTTCGCGCTTCAAAGTCATATATTATCCCAAATTCTGCATTCTTACCATCTTCAAGAATAAATATTTTTATTAATTAATTTTGTGTTTTTAAGTACTAAATAAAGCTTGGAAGAATTGAGAAGACAAAAGAGAAGAAAGTTGGAAGCGTTGCAACCCTCTCGCGCATCAGTGGCAACCTGTTTACAAATTCATGGGATTAAACAACCCATGATCCAAAACCCAAGACCCAAATCCATTTCCACCTCACCCCCATTGGATTCTTTCCAAAACATCCACCTCACCCCCATTGGATTCTTTCCAAAACATCCACCTCACCCCCATTGTATTCCATTATATCCATCAATTAAGAAAACATGTTTTGTTTAATTGTTGAGTGGTTGCTACAGTGAAATTCGGATCCCAAGTGTGAGAGAATTTTTGTGTATAAATAGAGAGGGTTGTTGTGTTGAAAACTCATCCAAGAATAGCTTGTTCATGTTAGTTTATCAAATTTCAATTTTTTTGTAATGTTCTTCATGTTCTAATTTCATTTACTAGGGTTTAGATGAAGCCCTAATCTCATTGGTATGTATTCATATCTTGTATCTTGTTCTTGAAAGTTTAGAATTGTTTAAAGATATAATTTAATCCAAGTTTTTCAACATCTTGCTCTCACAATGTATGCCATGTATCCATTGTAGTTAGAATATCTCTATGTTGATTATGCTACAACTCATGCTTAACCAAATATTGATATTTAGATTAGTTGTGCTTAATTAGACAATTAATGCTTTGGAGAAATACTTTAGTTGTGATTAAATTATACATTGGAGAAACACCTTAGTTATACGGTAGACTTGAATCTACTATAAGGACAAGAATAATATTACAAGTTGAATGCATATCATAGGTTATTGGTGGATTTGAATACCCTAGTATTCATATTATCATTGTTTACATATCTTGTTATTTGCATCTTTTACTTTTATTATTTCAGTCACTTGAAAATCATATCGTCGTATCGACAAAATCAAACCCCTTTTGGTTACTCTCTGAATCAGGATTTAGAATCAACTTCTACACTCTCCAAGTCTCTGTGGTTCGACCTGTGCTTTCCCTGTGTTGCTTGTCGACACTGTGCACTTACAGTTTATACATAGAAGTAGGTATCTTTCCGAGCCTACCAGGGGTGGGTGGGGGGGAATGCAAGATAGATGTTGAGGCATAATGTGGTCAGGATCAATGGGACTCTCCTAGGAGTCGAGGCATACAATCACCAAACTTGTGTACATCTCGGGTTGTTCTCCATTTTGTTACACTAACATGTGAAAACTTTTATGGTTTTGAGCTAATTTTGTTCATTATGTTTCTGTTTATGTTAATTATTAGTTTATGAACATCAATTAGCGGAAGTTTATGCATTGGATTCTTCCCTCGAAAATCCATTAATTAGCAGAAGTTTATATTTATTATCTTTCAATCGCGAATCTTATTCCCAATCTGCAGTCCCAAAGTCTAGGGTTTTATAGCTCTAATATAAATTAGTACAATGGAGTAATCAAAATCAGGGTTGTAACTATATAACTTTGTTGCTTCTTTAGTAGTTATTGATAAAAAGTAAGTTAACCAATTTCAACATGGACCCAAATTGAAAAACATTCTTCAAATTTTGTTTCAAATTACTAATTTTTATTTGGTTTGTTTTGTTTTGTTCTTTGTTTTTTATCGGCTATTGTTGCATGATAGACAACGATAATCTATATTTGTAACTCAATTCTGAAAAATACTGCTCTTTATTAATTTTTATGCATGATCTCATAATTTTGGGTTAGGTATGGAATCTGAAGTGACCGCGATCCAACAGTATGATATTCAAACTTTTTTCTTTCTTATTCGATATGAGTTTGTTATATTTTGCGATTTTGCATTTCCGGTAGACTAATATTTTGTTGGTTTTTCAGAGAGTCTAATATGTATAGAGACCCCAACGTAGGGGTTTGAACCCCGTAATTTCCAGAAGTAACTCCTTAAGGAGTTAAAGGATGTTTATGTACTCCATGACCACTATTTCAAATCTATATAGAGATAAGATGAAATTACAAAGATCCTACTGAACTGCTTCTCATATAGATCTTGCTGAACTGCTTCCCTTCTAGATTCAAAAATATTTAAATCAATGCTTCAGTTGAAGAAAACATTGATGCTCTTTCAACATTCTCGCTAGAGGTGAATGAGTCTGTAGGATTAAAATATCGCAGGAAAGACATATTTTCGAAGTTGGGTTAATAACACATTGCGAGCGTCGCAGATTAATTTGAAGAACGACGTAACAGATGACTATGGCAGAAACATGAGAAATGTGTGACGATTCTACGATAATTAGAGTGCGTGCGAAGATGTGACAATATAACTCTTGCGAGAATATCGCAAGTAAGATCCGAAATTAAAGGACAGATTAGCTGTCATCCACTATGTAATTCCCTATATAAAGAGTTGAACAAGCGTAAGGAAGAGAGAGATCTTTTTCGAGTGTTGAGCAAGTCATTTAGGAAAGAGAAAATTTAGAAAGCGATTATATTTTTGTTTTCTCCCATTTCTTGTAACATTTCTGTGAATCAATTAATAAAAGTGTTGTTCTTAATCTTTAAAAGATTTGTTGATTATTATGAATTCTTGTGAGGGGTGTAGTGTAGGATTTCCTGCTACTACATATTGGCGCTAGATACAGGGAGAACAAACTATGTTGTTTAAAGATTATGGAAATTATTGTGAAAGCTGTCTAAATCAAGAAAATGATAGAAGAAAACAACAAATCAGCTGGAGAAAGGATAGTTAAGATCAATAAGGATGAAAGAAGGTTGGAGTGCAACGTAATCACAAAAACGATGGTTAATGAATTTCATGAGAACAATAGAGGGAGAATACATAAACGAGATTTTGAAGGAAAAAAGATTATGACGGTAGAAAAAATATCTCCGTTACAGGATTGGAAAAAGCAAAAAATTACGTTCACAGCAGAGAGATACCAAAAGAAAATTTGAGCCACACATCTCCTTTGGTAATTACAGTAACAGTTGTGCAAAAAGAAATAGAAGAATCAACGAAATCTATGGAAGAATGGGCGGTGAATAGAACTCTATTGGATACAAGGAGTTCAGTGGATATAATGTTTTATCATGCGTACAAAGGAATGGGATACAAAGATGAAGAAATGTCTCATTCAACATATCATATTCATGGTTTCGGAAAATCTACAACTAAACCAAAAGGGGAAATAGTAGTAAGAATTCCGTTGGGGGAAATTGAAACACAAATAATGCTCTGTGTGGTGGATATGGAATCTCCATATAACATGTTGTTGGGAAGACCATGGATACACGCAATTAAAGCCGTAGCATCAACGTTACATCAGTGCATCAAATTTCCAATGCCAAGCGGAATTGGTGAAATAAGGGGAGATATTGATAGTGCAAAATCATGTTATCAAATTGAAGTAAAGCATCATGAAGAACGTCCAAGAAAGCGAAATCTTCGCAAAAAATTGGCGAAATAAGCAAAGAAAGAAGAAGAGTTTAAGATTTACATGATTAGACCAAAAGATGGGAAAGGAATACCCAACGAGATTTCAGAAGAAGAAAACGATCTTGCGAAAATGATAAAAGAACCAACACCAATGGAAGAACCTAAGGCTAGCTACATTGTAGTAGAACCAATAAAGGAAGTGAATATTAGAACTAATGAAGAACCCAAAATACTAAGAATTGGGACCAAGATGGGGGCAGATGAAGAATAAAGAACTATTAATCTCTTGCGAGAATATAAAGATATTTTCGCATGGAACATAGATGAAATGCCGGGAATAGATCCATCTGTGGCGTGTCATAAACTGGAAATTGACAAAGGTGCAAGACCATTTAAACAAAGGATAAGAAAAATCGCAACACCATATCATTCCCAAATAGAAAAAGAGTTGCAGCAAATGTTTAATGTATGAATTATAAGACAATCCAAGTACCCGGAGTGGATAGCAAACATGGTTGTAGTCCCAAAGAAGAACAAGGGGACAAGGATTTGTATAGACTTTATTGATCTAAATAAAGATTGTCCGAAAGATATTTTTACATTACCAGATATCCCACAATTGGTTGAATCAGCAGAAGGGAATGATAGGATATCTTCCTTAGATGGGTACAAAGGTTATAATCAGATTCCTCTCGCTGAGGAAGATCAAGAACATACTGCCTTTTTCGCACCAAGGGGATTATACTGTTATACAAAAATGCCATTTGGTCCAGAGAAAGTGCAACCAGTTCGCGACATGCCAACACCAGCGACGGTAAAGGATGTACAGAAATTAAATGGACTCTTAGCCTCGCTGGGGAGGTTCATCTCGCGATCATCTGATAAATGTAAAAATTTCTTTAGCATACTAAAAAAAGGAACGAAATTTAAATGGAAAAATGAATGTGAGAAAGCTTTCCAAGGCATAAAAGAACATCTGATGAATATATCTATTTTACAAAAGGCAGAACCAGGAGAAGAGTTGTTGATTTACCTTGCGACAACTTCGCATGCATTAAGCGATGTATTATTGCGAATGGACGCAGGAGTGGAAAAACCAATTTATTACATCAGCAAAACATTCAATGCTGCAGAAATAAATTATTCAAAGATTGAAAAGCTAATTCTAGATTTGGTATATGCAACATTTAAGCTTCTCATATATTTTCAAGCACACAAAGTTAAAGTATTAACAAAAGTACCAATTGAATCGGTAATAAAGCACTCAAAGAGGTAAGGCAGAGTTGAGAGGTGGAATGCACAAGTAGGGATTTTTGAAGTTAAATATGAAGTGTTATCTTAGCCAAAGTCACAAGTTGTCGCAGACTTTTTAGAAGAATTTCCTCTAGAAGATGATGAAGTTGTGGAGGAGATGCTGGATATAGAAGAAGAGCATGGAGATCCAAAAGACTTGTTAACAGAACCAAATAGATGGGAAATATTGGTAGATGAATCCTCTAATGGAGAAGGTAATGGAATTAGAATTGTCTTAATATCGCCATAGGGAATGAAGATGGCTTTTTCATTTAGATTGGAGTTTGCAGCCACTAATAATGAAACGGAATATGAAGCTGTAATACATGCCTTCAAATTCGCAGTAAAAATGAAATTAGAAAATGCAAGAATTACCAGCGACTCGCAGCTAGTAATTTGCCAAATAAAAAGAGAATACACAACAAATGAACCATCTTTGAAAAAATACAAAAAGCTTGTTGAAGAATTTTCAGCGAAGATCCCAAAAATAAAATGGAGGCATATATCAAGGAAATATAATAGGCTCGCATATGCTTATGCTTTCATTTCAAGTATGATGACAGATCCAACTCTGAGATGCATAAAAATCCAGACACTCATATCTCCATCAATAAATAAAGAAGAGGAAGAAGATGTGGATGTAATGATAATAGAAGGTGGAGAAGAAGACCCAAGAGACAATATCGCATACTGGAGAACGGAACTTCATGCATATTTAGCAAGAGGGGAAACACCAAGAAATAGATTGGCGGCACACAAATTAAAGAGCCGTGCAATAAATTATGAACTGATAGATGGAATATTGTATCTAAAATCATTTAATGGGCCATCACTTAGGTGTCTAACACGAGAAGAAGGAGAAAAGGTGTTAAAAATGTTACACAGTGGAGACGCTAGTAATCACAGTGGAGGAAGATCTTTGGCATACAGAACAAAAATGCAAGGATATTACTGGTCATACTGCATGAAAATGCGAAGCAACTATCAAGACGTTGCAAATATTGTCAGCGACATGGAAAGAGAATACATGCACCAGGAGCACCATTATCATCCTCAACTAGTGTATGACCTTTTGGAAAATGGGAGTTGGATATTGTGGGACCATTTGTACCCGGTTCTGGACAAAGAAGATATTTGATTATTGCTACAGATTATTTAAAAAAGTGGGGAGAAGTAAAGGATGTACAACATATTCGTGACAAAGATATTTTTACATTCATATTTGAAAATATAATTTGCAGATTTGGAATTCCTGCACAGTTGGTATCTGATAATGGAAAGCAATTTGAAGGACAGAACATAGAAATGTTACTTAATGCATTTAAGATCAAATATGGAAAATCAACACCTCTTTATCCACAGGCCAATGGGCAGGCAGAAGCAACCAATAAGACAATCACATATATACTGAAGAAGAAATTAGAGGGACACCACAGGGCATGGTGCGAACAAGTGCATAATGCAATATGGGCCTACAATACAACTAGGCGGGAAGCTACTGGAATGTCACCTTTCTGTTTGACATATGGAGTTGAAGCTGTGCTACCAACAGAAGTTTCTATTCCAACAACAAAAAGAGAAGCTTGGGAGAAAAACCTCAATGCAGGAATGATATTGACCAAACTATATGAATTAGAAGAAAAGAGAGAAAAAGCACTACAACATATGGAGAATTATCAGCAAAGATTAGCCCGAGAATACAATAAGCGTGTTAAAAAGCGTGAATTTTAACCAGGTGATCTAGTGCTGCGAGAAACACCAATATACCAGCAAGAGAATGGGGGAAAGTTAGCGAGAAAATGGGATGGGCCTTATATTATTAAATAGATAATTGGAAACGGGGCGTATAAATTGATGGATCCTGAAGGTAGAAATGTGGGTTAGAGGCTTGGTAGACCATGGAACAGATTATACCTAAAAGATCCATAAGAGATTTTGTGAAGAAGTGAATTGAGAAATAATGTATGATTAAAATGGAATGAATGAATACAAAGTTTTATGAAAAAGAAGCTGCGAGATTGCAAATTATCAAAAGAAGAATGAAAATATGCGAAAATTTCGTAAGAAATGATCATTTAAGATCCAGAATGGGACGCACCTTTATGGCGTACACCCTAGTTCGTGAATAAAATTTCGCAAGAGGCAAATATAAGACCTAAAGTACGTCATAGAAGGGGGTATATGTAACATGACTCATGGATAAGGTTACACCATTGCTGGAACCTGGGTCATGGAGATTTGGGGTCAATGAAAGCCTATCTAGGAGAGACACCTTGGATTCTCAACTTGAGCATATGACTTGAGTTGGGCGACTAAGGTAATAAGAGATATCCTAAGGGGTGCAGAGTATGACCAAGGCACCAACGTACACGGTTGAGCCAAGAGTTCCCGAGGCGTATGAAACTACCCATGCCATTCTTGGTAAGTCTTGTCTATAATGCATTCGGCCCGAAGAAAACCCCACTTAAGGTGCAGTCTCGTAACCATAAGCCATATAGGCAAAATGGATAAGAGGCTGCGAACACAACTGGTTGTTGTTAATACTGGATGGGAGGAGATAGTCTTGTATGGCCGATGTACGTCTCCTTGAAAGGGCAACTAGGGGGAAGATAAGGGCGGCACCCTCCATTAGGGAGATGATAAGTGTCTTAAGACGCTTTACTCACGGGAGTATTAAGACTTGTCATATTTGTGCAACATTCCTGAAGAGGAAATAATACAAGAGAGAAGATAAAACGAGATCAATGGGTCATTGCATGCAAGTGTAAAGACGTCATGCGATTTCGTCGCAAGACGGAAATGTCATGGGGCTTTAGTTTCGCATGAAAATTTAGGCCTATCATATTGTCGCATCAAAACTACAAAGAACAAAAAGTTAAGGCAAGATCAATGGGTTTCTACATGAAAGTGAAGAAACATCCTGCGATTTTGTCTCAAAGAGAAAAGATGGCAAAATAAGACCTTTAACTAGGAAGGCAAAATAAGACCACAAAAGATTTATAAATACTAACTATATTTTATGCAGATCATTCATTGCTAGAAAGATAATGAGAGCCAAGTATGGAAATTAATAAACAAAATAAAATTTCTTTCTCGCAACTTTCTCGCAAAAGTAAAATTGATTCCAAAAAAGGTTCGAAATACGTTGTTCGCAAGAGAAGAAGGAGTAATTCAAGAAAGTAAAATAAGAACTCAGACTTCAATATCCTCTTCGCCAGCTTTATTATTAGTGTCCTCGCCAGCTTTATCATCTTTGTCAATGTTCTCCTCGTTCTGATCGATTCTGGTTTCTTCCACATTTGGCTTATCACCAACAATTATTTTATTACTAGCATCTCCTTCTTTATTAGGGACTTCTTCTTCTTCTTATTCTACATCTTATTGGGAAATAGTATCTTCATCATTTCCATAATCAAGATCACTATCAATAGCCCGAGGAATTGCATCTTCATCTACTTCCAAAGGTTTGAGTGATACGGGAGAAACAGATTTGGACATCAAAACCTCATTCACAAGAACTTCAGCACTGAGATGAGCCTGGAGAAGGAAAGCTCTGTCACGGTTTCTAATCTCCATATCTTTGAAATATTCAAGATAGTCATACTTTCTTTTTGCTTGATCGCGAGAGCGGGCAAGATGAGCAGTAAGTATCCATTTTCTTTGCGAAGCTTCACAAGTTTGGAGTCCAAGGAAGTAACAGAAGATTGAAGCTTTCTTTTAGATTATGCGAAAAACAAAAATTATTCAGGAAAGCACTTCACAAGGAAAATATTGCAAAAAAGTTTAACAAAAGAAAGATATTTGAGGCAGTCAAAATGACTACCTTCCTTTTGAGATATTAGATTTTGAATTAATGCCAAGCAAGCATTCTCCCAATGATTCATGGCATCATCAAATTTATCTCCAACTAGACCTTTTAGACGAGATTTTAGTTTCTTTTCTTTAGAAATGAGATAAGTGTTTTCCTTCGCAAGTGAAGAGTGAGATTCTTCTAATTTGGAATATTGTTCTTGAAGATGATTGGCCTTTACACTAAAAGTTATTCTACCTTGAATGAGTGTATTTTTCTCAGCAATGGATGATTCTGTTACCTCTTTAAGTTCATTTTTCAGCGAACGAAGAGATTGTTCTTGACTATCACACACTTTTTAAAGAACACTCAATTTTTGCGAGGAGATCGCCACCATATTTAAAAGAGTTCGCTTCTCCTGAGATAGAATTCTTTTTTCATCTGATAAATTTTTCATCTCAAGGTCAGCCTTAGTCAAAGAATAAGAGAGGCGGGATATTTCGCTACTTAATGAGTTTTGCTCCTGAATTTATTGAGTATTTTCTTTGGTAAAATTATCTATTTGATCAACAGAATATGTGTGAAGATTATCTAATCGGTTATATTGATCCATCCAACTATCTCTATCGACGCAAATTTCTTCAGCGGAAGATTCAGACTGAAATCTCTCCATTATTCGTTTCTGGTTTAAAGCTTAACAAGCGAAAAAATAATTTAAGAATGAACAACATGGAAAGAACAAATTTGTTAAGAGGAAAGCTAAAAACGGAGAGAAGAAATTCATACCTTTTAATTCATTATTTTTCTGGCGAAGAAGTTCGCAGTCCGAAGAGGTATTATGAAACTTTTGTTGTTCAAGACAAAGATTCTCTTTCAAAACTTCAACCTCTTTCTCTAAGAGTGTTTGCGAAGCTGTCCTATCAGAACTAAGATATCTACCTAAAATTTCGCAGACACCAGATTCGACAAGGTCCACAGATGACTTCTTGGCACCAATTAAGAGATCAGATAAAACCTTTAAGGACAGATCCACTATGTCCGCAGTTTCCTTAGAAAAATGGAGAGACTCATATGGAGTAGTAGTGATAACAGAAAGTTTATGGTTATCACTTTTTGTTAAAGAGATGTCATCTAAAGGTGAAATTTGAGGAAGATCAGTGGGTGAGATTATGGTAGGAGTAATTTGAGGAGTGTTGGTCACATGAGAAGAAAAAGTTTCATTTGCAACAGGTTGTGCAATGGGAATTTCATTCATAGAAGGATTTGAGCTTGTTGCGAGGTTTGAGCTTGTTGCGACATTTTCGCAAATAGTAAGTGGAGGATCAGCTTGCGAAGAAGAAGCTGAAAGGCTAAGTTTGGGAAAAGAAATAGAAAATTCAACAGCTTTAGGTGGGAGAGACTTCTTGCTAGGTTTAGTGGCATCTCCATCACCCTGCGAATCACAACTCAGATAAGAAACAGAGGAAACAATATTATTATTAAAAAGATCCATGTTTCTTAATACCTTGTCATTCGCAGACTTTCTCTTTCTCGCAAGAACCTTGGGATGAGATCCTTTGGGAGCATTAGGGTTTTGAACTGTAAATTTAGTACTGGAAGTGCTTTTGCTGAAACAGAAACAGTATGGGAATTACATAAAGAACAAACAAGATGAATTCAGTAAAACAAAATCAGTTTCAACAAAAGAAGGAAAACTAACCTTGGATATTCCATGAAAGCGGGGAAGAACAGTAGCAGGAAGATGAATTTGATAAAGAAAAAGAAAATTGCAGATGATGAAGATTTGCAAAGGGTATGAAGATGAAGAAGACGAAGACGAAACAAAAGAAAGAAATTATCTTTCCTCCAAATCTCTCTTTAAGAAGACAAAAGAAGATGACCGGTTAATACCAAGCGTGCCGGTGGTTATGAGAATAGTAAACACGTGTAAAATGTTATGCTTAATTCACGGGGCCTTGTCGGCAGGAAAAGATGAAGAATGAGAAGATGAACAATTGCGGCATTTTGAAAAATAATTTCTCATGACATTCTCTCCTTCGCAGAGAAGACATGAGAAGAGGCAAGATGTAGGATCAGAATATCGTAGGAAAGACATATTTGCGAAGTTGGGTTAATAACACATTGCGAGCGTCGTAGAGTAATTTGAAGAACGACGTAACATATGACGATGGCAGAAACATGAGAAATGTGTGACGATTCTGCGATAATTAGAGTGCGTGCGAAGATGTGACAATATAACTCTTGCGAGAATATCGCAAGTCAGATCCGAAATTAAAGGACAGATTAGCTGTCATCCACTATGTAATTCCCTATATAAATAGTTGAACAAGCGCAAGGAAGAGAGAGATATTTTTAGAGTGTTGAGCAAGTCATTTAGGAGAGGGAAAATTTAGAGAGCGATTATATTCTTGTTTTCTCCCATTTCTTGTAACATTTCTGTAAATCATTTAATAAAAGTGTTGTTCTTCATCTTTAAAAGATGTGTTTATTATTATGAATTCTTGTGAGTGGTGTAGTGTAGGATTTCCTGCTACTATAGAGTCTTAACTTATTGTTTACTTTCTATGATGCCAACTTCATTTGTTTCTCATCTATAATCCATCTGGAATTGTGCTTTTATTAAGAGCAAGGTTAAACTTCATGAAGATACACTTAATTCGGGTTTATGTATATAATAATTGGTTATATTCATAGATATGATTCTGATAGATCATTTAGTATCCTTTACAATAACTTAAATTTATGTTGCATTGTACCCCATTTACTAAAGCAAAGCTCTATAACTTCTAGGTACATTTTCATCCGTTAAACCTGGATTTGACGCTTCATTAACATCTACATGCCCAGATCCATGTTGGAATGAGGTTAAAATTTTCCACTTCCAATATCAATAATATATTTACTCAAATTGTCAACATTATTGGCAGTAGTTATTATAGCGAATTTGATTACAGACATATACCACTTAGTATATACACTTCGAAGCAGCGCACCCATTCTAATAATGTGAGAGCATGCCATGGAAGTACCAGACTTTACCTCAAACTCAAAGGTTGTTTTTGCACAGAGTGTAATGATATCTAGAATAATAATAAACAATCACTCTATGTTGACATAACATATGTCAATAAATCGCCAATCCCTTCTAAGTAGCAATGAGTTTTATTTTCTTATGAATTAATTGGTTTTCGATATTTACTTTGCATGTTAATTTTTATGCACATTTTTTACTAACTCATTGACATTTGTCGGGTCTCTCTATGTTTTGTTGTTGCTAACTTATATACCGTCACATATCACTATAGTTGCAAAAATACAATATTATTCCCTTAAACTCATACCATTATGGATCTGTTATGGTTGACTTTATATTTTATGCTAAAACTGCTCTCTCTTTTTTAGCATGGATTTTTATTGAGTTCATGAAATGGATTTTTAGTATTTGTTGAATCCCTACTGCAAGCATCAAAGACATGCATTCTCTTGATAATTGAATTCTAGTTATTCTCTTTTATAAAAATCATTAGTTCTGCACATTTTGAAGAATATTACCTCTGAATGTTGAAGGTATCAATTCTTCTGAAATAAGAATCAATTTGGATTTTTCTATTGAATTTCAGTCAGGTTCTACACCAAGACTTTTCATTGAAACTCTCTCATTGGACGGTATTAAGCGTGTCAGATAAACCGTGTACCTATTCTTTTAAGGAGCCTTAAGTTCCTTTCACATTTTTGAGTTCCATAATAAGCATTTTAGATAAAACCAGAGCCTTGATACCAAGAATTTTGATATGATAATTGAAATCCAACAATAAACATGGGTTAACATAACGTTGCAAGAACTAATATCTCTCTTCTCTTTCTCTATTATATGTACTACCTGCCTTCGTTTCTGAAAAAATGTACTATTACTTTTTTATTTTAATTAAAAATGACCAAATTTGAAAACAATGATAAATAATAGCTATTTTCCATAAAACGAGGGATTAGTTGTTTTCTTTTAAAGAAGTTTTACAGTACTGGGTGCGCATGCGTATGCATACAAACATGCACGAACAATACCTCATACGGTGAGATACAACCATCTGTAGGTATATATCAATAACAAATGGATAGTAAAGCCCGGAGGATGCCGATTGGACTGATGGATTCGTGAATTATACAGATATAATCCAGGAATTTACTATATAAAAAATATATAAAATAATTCGCGAGTTTACTAAAATAATAATAACAATGATAGTCATAATTGTTTAAAATTTTAAGAAAATAATAATTATAAAAAATGATAATTAATCAAATACTAATAAAAAGAAAAAAAATAATATTTTGTAGTAAGTATAGATGAAATATATTTGAATATATAAATAAAATGCTTCAAAACAAATATTAATATAATAAGCGGTTCAATATTTGCCAACAATGGAGTTGGAGGGTGTAACATAGGGTTGCATTCAATCCATACTTGAGTAGTCAATATAGCCCTTTCGAGGTAGTAGGAACTACATGTAATTGTTATGTCGTATAGTTGAGTTCGTGCCAAACACCTAAGTTTTGAATACATCCCTTGGCCGATCATTTGACTACACTACACCTCCAATCAAGAACCTTATCTTCCGATATACCACTTTTATAATATAAAGGTACATTTTTTTAGACATATGAAAAATAGATATATACAAGAGACTTGTCTGCCTATATGTGAATAAACAACCATTTTATAGAGTTAAGGTCACAACACAAGAAAGGCATGAAATTTGTGTTGTTATTTTTTAAGGTTGATGTGTATATATCATCCAAGTATATCCTTCCTTTATCTTATGTTAGTTAAGTGTCTGTGTTGCTTTCCCCCGGTTCCTACAGTAGATATGCCGTCAAAGCATGATTACTTTAACCTTTTTCCCATGGACAGTTCCTGCAAAAAAAAAAAAAAATCCTCAAACCTTTTCCCCCAAAAGGTTCATCATTCGCAAATGAAGGGATTAGATTGGAGCCACCTCATAGAGAAAGACAGTCGGGGAGGTTTGTAGGGCACATGTAGCAGCTTTGATCTTAACATTAATTGTAAAAGTTCGATAATACAACAAAAATGTTGAGAGAGAGAAAGACAACAACGGATTATCGAAAGTATAATAGGCATTTGATTCGACAATCCAATTCCATTTTCCAGGAATGCATCATCCAAGTCTACATGTATACTCTCCCCAAGTTAATGTATAATTTTGTTGGTTTTGTGATAGATGTGTTTTTATGTGTGCGATTGGTATCCGAAGTTAAGATTATTTTTTGGCATGCTAGGTAAAATATTATTGCAGAATACATGCATCCAAATCATGCTTCTATTAATCTCGGTAACAAAATGTAGATGGACCAACGAAAACATCGTCAAAGAGAAAGACAACAACTCATTGAAAATAATGGACATCCAGAATAACAGTCATATACAACATTTGCAGAAGTGGATCCTCCAAATCCACATATCTCATCTCTACTAATTAATGTATAATTTTGTTGTTTTTATGTAGATGCGTTAATACGTGTGTAAATGATATCTATTTGTAATATAGTTTATATTATTGTTCGATTTACCAGGTGACATGGTTTAATGTGTAATTCTATTTCGAATGTCTTAGAAATAAGATTAGCTTATAATTTTTTGTTACGAAAATATCAGATAAAAATACTCATTAAACAACCGTGAACAACTAAAATATTTTATTTATCATTGTATTATAACCGAAAAGTTTTCCAACAAACACATCATTCGAAGGAGGCCCTGGGTAAGAGAGATGCATCTATCAAAGATAGGGAATATATTCATGATCACTTTCAGTTTAGTAGAGAAGAACTGACAAATATGAAAACAATAATAGCATAAGGTACCTATTAAGAAAAGTTGTAACTTAACATTCTTTTATAAAGAAAGCATATCTATGAGACCCCACCAAATAACTACCGTAAAATAAAAATAGAAACATCAATCACGGACAAACTAAAGCAGTGTTGCTCATTTCACCCAACTAAGTTAGTACGCAAGTAGGTGGTTTGTTTTGCAGCGTAATATCATATCTTTGCTTATTTCAATAAATTATTAATTTAGTGTGTAATTGTTGGATCAATGAGCATAATATATCTGAAATATGATCACATGATAATGAAATTTTTTTTATAGGTTATCCGAATAAAGTACATTGAGAACCAAGTCATTACCTTGAAGATGTTATCGTGCATGCAATGGTTATCAACACTAAAACCTACCAAACTACAACAATGCGGGATAAATAATATTTGTTTATAAAGAAGAGTTTAAGCTCTTATATTTGCGAGTTTTTCCATGAGATGTTTTTAGCAGTTTAAGAAACAATTTATGTGTTGTATTAGACTAGAGGAGCACACAATTTATGTGTTGTATTAGACTAGAGGAGCAATGTCAAATCCTGTCCCTAAATTTTGCAGTTTAACTTCAGAAATATGATAACCTTCATTTGAAAGACTAATGCATTCTCATATTTGTTTAACGGTGTCAAAGTAATGGTCGATCCATGACCAACTGGATATTTTATTGATAATCAAAAAACATTATGCGTTAATTGTCATTGAATTTCATTGCACGATTATTTTTATTGACTATTGTTGAACGCTGGATATCGTTCTTTATATTAATTCCTTTGTAATTTGATGGAAATCTTATGAACAACTCTTGAGCATTGTTTGAGGTTCAGAAATCCTCAGGATGTTCTATTAACTACTCCACTTTCAACTGTAATTGTTGCAACTGCAAACACAGTTTTAAAAAGTGTGACTTATATTTGAAACACTAGAACCAGATTTGGGATTATTTTTTTTCAGATTGTTGTATAGGTGTTTGAGATTTGAATGTGTATTAATATTATTATAGAGGTAAGAATACTCTAGAATCGTATAATTTGTCTACTTTTTGAAACTTAAAGACTAAAAATAGAGGGCCCCGGTGATACCTAGTAAACAATTAAAATATAATTTTAGAAAGGGTTATTTAATGATTGGTACCCGACAAATGACCAACACATTGGTTTGGTATCCAAAATTTCGAAAATTAAGGGTTGGTATCTGAACCCGTTATTGACTGTCAGGTCAACACGTTGACCGTTGAAAGTTGTAACTTCCGTAACGTCCAGTTAATGATCAGTTTCCATCTAATGTGTCACACAAATGAATAGCCACGATTAATCCAGTCTTAACCATTATATCTAACAATTATATCTTAGCCTAAATCAGTTGTTATCACCGGAAATTTAGTCAGAGGAGAGTGTTTTAGGGTTCGTAAACATGAGTAGGGGATTCGAGTGATTCCTATCTGATTTGTCTATTTAAATCTTAGGGTTTCGCTAGATCTACTTAGCGTTTAAGTTGGGTATCATCATATTTAAGATTCGAAGACAAAATCAAGGCCAATTGAGAAGCAAAGTTCGAAGGAGATTGTAATTCGATCTTCAATGTTTTACTATAATGTAAGCAGAGATCCGTGTATTGAAGTTGAAGATTCTCTGTCTTTTTCTTCTACATCATTAACATTTTATCTGTTTAAGTTCTTGATTTTTTGTTTTTTTGTTTTTTTATTTAGGTGAATGGGATCTGTACGTAGGAAGAAGATCGGAAGAGAACATGGGAAGACTAAGGGAAATTTTATGTTGGAAATTTTGACCCAAATCGGAGAATGATTGCATTAGGTTGTTGATAATGGTTGTGTTGACACGAAGTAAGTTTGAAAAAGTAATAGTGAAATGGCTTTTGCCGTTTTATGGTTAGGCGATGGTGGTTGTTGATTCCAGATGTGTTAGATTTAAGAAAAAAATTCCGAGAAATTCTAAGCTATCATCTTAATCATAGAAATTGTATTACAATTCCATTGTTAAATGTGTAAATAATTTTGATGAATCAAAAGTACCGATGGTGACATGGTTCGATGATGAAATCTTTTTAGCTATTCGATCAATTGATTTATAACCGGATGAATCGGCTGCTGGGTTGCACAGACGTGGACGCGGACGCAGATACTAGTAAATTCTCAAAAAGGTAGGACGCGGACATGTATATATATATTTTATTTATATATACAATCATGTATTTATACGGCAAATTCAAGTGTTTCAATCCCGAAAATTAGAAAATGATGCTATAATATGTTTTTTTTTTTGTATAAATTTTAAAAGAAAAGAAGAGATTGTTTGTTTATACACGTCAAAGGTCAAGCAATCAATCACCGTTGAACACATGAATATGTAATGTAATTAATTAATGTTTCAATTACATTTGCTTAAGCTCACTATTTTGTAATTTAATCGGATGAATTGGTTTAATGGTTGATCTAAATGTTTGTCTTTCTTCATTTAGTTAATAATAGTGAAAAATAAAGAAATAAATTTAAATGAAAATGAAAAAAAAAAACGAGTCAAATCCTGGTTATTGGTGCGTCCGAACAAGACGCACCGAGGACGCGCACATTGGTGCGTCGGACATGCGTCGTGTCAACGTCCCACGCGCATCCTGTGTCTAACGCTCGTCGGACGCGGACACGATTCCAAAAATGCAGCGTCCGTATAACCCAGATCTGCTGTAATGGGTCAAATATTGTTTTTCAACTCACATGCTAATATTTGGTGAACGACGTTGAAAAAAAAAAGAATTGAAATTTATTTTTAATTTAATTATCCAGGTGACAATCTGTTAGGTGAAGGGTTTGACTTGACATTTAATAACAAGTCCAGGTATCATCCCTAAATTTTTGAAATGTTGGGTACCAAACCAATGTGTTGGTCATTTGGTGGGTACTAAACATTAAATAACCCTTTTAAAAAACTAGCGATTATGAAAAATTTAAATTTTTAATTTGGGTTTTTTTTTCATAATCAGTTATATTCTACGTCCACGAGACTACCGATTGTAGATATTTGGAGTGTAATATATTTTATAATCGGTAGATATGTTACTACATTATCTAACGATTCTGGACATCTCATGGCATTCAATGCATGAAAAAATCGATTTTTTTTGTTTACAAACGCACACAAAATGGATATTTGAGTTTCTTAACACATTACTTGTATGTTTGGTCCATTATTAACTTCGATTTCGTGTGGTTCTTTGTTTTCTTCCATGAAGTCTTCATCTAGGGATTCTTCTTCTACACAAAAATTCGGATCATTCAACAAATACCCCAAATCGCCATCTCTAAACATTATCGAACCTTCAACATTATGTTTTTCATACCCATCCATGTTTGTTGTTTATTTAAGAAAAATGGTTTTCTCCCAGTTCTTCTTATACTACTCTAAAACTTTAAACTAAATAGCTCAAATAAGTTTTCTAGCACTAACTAAACTATATATAAGTTAACTGTCAATTATCCTAATTATTTACCAATTATAAAGGGCATATTAGCAATTTCAAAAAATCAGAGATATGGGGCGGCTTCTTTTTAGGCTTGAGTGACCCGTTTTTGTCTTATGGTTGTCCCTAATTTCTTTAGGGTACCCCTAAAAATGCCAGGTATATATCTATCTTAATGGTGGATTTCTAGAAGAGAGAGAATTCATATTTGAGTTCTCCAGAAATTCTCAAAGTTGGATTTTTATTTTAATTATCCACGTGGCTCATCGAATTTATCCCCATTGCATTTGCCCTACCTAGAAAACGGGAGAACACAAAATTGAAAGTAAATTCGGTAGATTTTATTTTTTTGAAAGTAAATTCAGAAGAATTTCATCGCAAGTACAATTGATATACAGTGACAAGGTTGTAAAAAAAAAGGAGGGATCCCCTCACACTTTTATTGTCACAATATATCACACGTTGGACGTCATTTTTGCGAACAAAAATCAAATCGTAACGGATTTAAAGCTAATATTTTGGGGATATATTATTATTACATTGCTCTACGTTTCTACCGAAAATGAGCATATTCTGAAACGTATAACACCACCATCTACTACTTTGAAAATAAGTCGTTGAAAATCAACAGATTTCTGGCCGTCGAAATTAAGATCGGTAGATGGTGAGGTTTTATATTTTAGAATGTGCTCATTTTTGGTAGGTATGTAGAACTTGGTAAGAGGAATATATCCTAAAAGTATTAGCTTCAAATCCATTACGATTTGATTTTCATTCACAAAAATGACGTCTAACATGGGAGATAGATAATAAACGTAATAAAAATGTGAATGGATCATTCCTCCATAAATAATAATGAACTTAATAATATGAGCCGTACGTACAATTGATATACGGTGACGAGTTGTAAAAAATAATTAACGTAATAATAAGAGCCATACGTACAATATGTAAAGTGTGACAGAGTTGTAAAAAATAATGAACGTAATAATGAAGAGAAAATTCATTGAAAAGAGAGGTACTTAAGAGGGGTACCTCAATCCAATGAATACAAGATGGAACAAAAAAACAAAGTGCAATTCGCCAAACCCAAAACAACAAAAATCATGTTCACAAAGGCCGAAATAAAGAGTCCCATAGAGCAATCACCATATTCGCCGTTAGACCTAGCATCCTTGTGTTCAATTCCGCCCAAAAGAACGCTTGTAGTTTAATGTCTCTAATGAGGCTTACCAAATTTTTCTTTTTGTTTTCAAACACTCTTGCATTTTGCTCTCTCCATATGCACCACCATATTGCAATCAGAATGTTATTCCAAATTTGGCTAAGTCTTTCGTCACCCCAATTAAACTTCCATGATTTCACATTTATGGTGACATTTAAATTGTAAGTCCAAGAAAAACGGCATCTTTCGACAAAGTAATCCCAAATTCTCCTAGTTCTCCAACATTCATAAAATAAATGCGAACTAGTCTCATCGTTTGCATCACAAAAGCAACATAAACTAGAAACACCCATACCCCTTCTTAAAAGCTTATCCGCCGTCATTATCCTATCATGAGAAATAAGCCAAAGAAAAAAATTGATTTTGCAAGGGTACTCCCGGCTCCATACAACATCGGTGGGAAAATTTTGCTCACCTTGATCTTCTCCGCTCCTAATTCCATCCTTAACCCTATATTGACCATGATTATTTCCGACCCAAACTCGGCTATCCAAAATACCTTCTTGAATAGATATGGAAGAAAGAAGATTTGATATAGATGTAACTTCACTTGAAATGGTTTGAGAGTATCTTTGCCTAGACATAAACCTCCACCTTATACAACCTTCCCCAACTTCATACATACCAGCCACTACAAACTCCTTAGTCCTTGAAGCTTCATAAGCCAAGGGAAACATATCACATAATCTACCTTCACCAAACCAAGAATCTTCCCAAAATCTAGTTTCCTTGCCCGCTCCGATTTTGAATCAAATACTTTTGTTGAAATCTTCAAGCTCTTTGTAAATATTAAACCACAAGCTACCACCTTTTGGACCTTTGGGTTGGAGAGTTTCCCAACCGGTAAATGTTTCTCCAAATTTTTCAACCATGATCTTCCTCCACAACGCATCTTTCTCTACACCAAAACGCCAGCTCACTTGCTTAGTTCTTTTTATACCAAGACCACCTTTTTCTTATGGTTTTGAAGCCAATTTACAACCAATATTGTGAATTCTTTTCCTATTCTCATCATCTTATAAGAAATTTCTAACAACTTTATCAATTTTCTTAGTTATGGAGCATGAAACAACAAAAATAGAGATATAATAAAGTGGGAGACCAGCTATTCTCACCAAAACGCCACCACCACTTTATCCATTATCTTTTCCTATTCTCATCATCCCATGCGTACGATGTCTTAAAAATCACAATAATGTTTCCCAAAAAAGTACCAGACAAACTATTTGAATTGACACTACAAAAATGCTAAACTTAATAATATGAGCCATACGTACGATGTCTTAAAATCACAATAATGTTTTCCCAAAAAAGGACCAGACAAACTATTTGAATTGACACTACAATAATGCTGAACTTATTTCTGGTGTAAAGAATTATGCAGTAAGCGAAGAGAACAGGATTACATCATCTATCGTGCACTTGTTTAACAGGTGCTCGATTTCGGAAACTTATAAATTCACCTTGCATGTTGCAACTCTTTCTATTGGCACCTTGTAACTTTTTCTCAGTCTCCCTACATAGCATTTGCTTCAGTCCTCCCAGTTTATCAGTTTATTTATAAAATTTGTCAGTAGATATTCTTTTTCTTCAATGGCAATTTTTTCAGCATTTTCAAGGAAGTTCCAAGTTCCACTATCTTTCATTAGCTTCATTTTTGGATTCGTCATAGACATCTTGGACACTGTCAGTGCACAAAATCAACAGTTTGAACTTGATCTCCCGTATCGTCGTCAAACCCGCAGCGTTAGTGGCCACCTGACCACACCTAACTTATCTTCTTCTTTCTCAGCTGCAGAGATGACCAAGAAGATATTTCCTATTATGAAGTCAGAAGATCTGCCAACTATTTCCAATTCCACCGATCATGCCTGTATTATTTGTCTCAGTGAGTACGAGAGTAATGAAGAAATCAGACGATTAATATTGTGCAACCATACTTTTCATCGAAGATGTTTAGATAGTTGGATTGACTATGATCATAGACTAATCTGTCCTATGTGTAGAACTGCTTTAATTTAGCAACTAGTTAGCCTAGCTCGGTCATGCAAAAAACGAAGGCGGAAATGCTATATAGCCTATATGGCTGATATTGATGCACAGCCACCATTTTGACACTGATGGCTGATAAAAACTTAAGGTTCTCACTTCATAATTTGTGTATTGATTGTGTATCTGATTCTTTACAAGGTGACCTATTTATATACATTACAAAAGACATATTGTCAAAAAGGAAAGGAAGAAAAAATAAGGGATGTTGTCAAAAAGGGGAGGAAGAAGAAATAAGGGAGGAAGAAAATAATGGCCATTCTAGAAGCCATCCATTCTAGAAGCTAACATGTGTTTCATATTCACAATTAATACCCTCCCTCAAACTCAAGATGGTGCAACACACATGTTGAGTTTGGAAACCAAAAAACTTCCAGGCAGTGAAAATCGGTGTTTTGGTGAATAAATCAATGAGTTGCAATTCCGAAGCGAACAAAAGGTAAAACAATAGTCTGCTCCTTGAAGTGATGTCGTACAAAGTGACAATCGATCTCAATATGTTTCGTACGTTCATGAAACACGTCATTATGGGCAATGTGAATAGCGAGCCTTATTGTCACAACACAATGGAGTAGGTTCGATAAATGAACTCCCATATCTTCAAGGAGCCATCGTAACCAAACAATCTCAAAGTTGTATGAGCAAGAGCTCGATATTCGGCCTCGACACTAGGCCGAGAAACTACACTTTGTTTCTTACTACGCCAAGAGATCAAAGATTTGCCTAGAAACACACAATATCCCGTGGTTGAGCATCTATCTATGATGTCACCACCAAATCAATCCGAATATGCATGAAGACAAAGATCAAGTAGATGAGAACTTTATACCTTGATACAAGGTGCCTTTGATATAACGTAATATCCGGAAATCGCAAAGATAATGTGTGGACCTTGGAGCGGACATAAACCGACTAACTACATGAATGCATGGCTAATGTCCGGCCTTGTGATAGTCAAGTAATTTAGACTTCCCACAAGTGACGATATAATGTAGGATTGGATAAAACTTTTCCTTGAAGGGATTAAGCTTCACATTTAGTTCAAGAGGTGTATCTGCAGCTTTTACTATCTCGTTAACTTGACACGTTGAAGAATTTGGAGGCGTACTTTACTTGTGAGATGAAATAACCATCGATGACTTATCGACCTCGATACCAAGAAAATACCTTAAAAAACCTAAGTCTTTCATTTCAAAACATGAACTAAGATGAAGTTTAAGAGCATTAATTCCTTCTAGATCATCACCCGTGATAACCATATCATCAACATACAAGAGGAGAATAACCATACCCTTCTTAGTTGATCGATTAAACATTGCTTTGAATCATAAGCACTTTGATTGAATCCATCTTGAAGGATAGCATTAGAAAACTTCTCAAACCAAGCTCGTGGTGCTTGTTTAAGTCCATACAAGGCTTTATGAAGCTTACATACTTGATTTGGAGAATGAACCATTCTGGTGGTGGTCTCATATACACTTCTTCTCGAAGTTCTCCATTAAGGAAGGCATTTTTGACATCCATTTGATGCATATTCCAATTATGAGCAGCAGCAACGACAAGGAGAGTACGTCTGTAGTCATACGAGCAACGGGGAGCATATGTTTCTTCATAGTCTATACCATATTCTTGGGTATATCCTTGAGCAACCAAACGAGATTTGTAACGATCTATCTTGCCTTTTCAATTTGTTTTGATCTTGTACACCCATCTACTTCCAATAACTGTTTTCCCTGGTGGTAAGTCAACCATATCCCATGTACCAGGCGTCCTTGTGTCTTTGTGAGTTCTTCCCCATAGATGTTTTCCAGATGGACTTAAAGATGCTTCCTGTATGATTTTGGTTCATGCATAGATAAAATGGATGACAAAGAACAATGATAATGCAAAACCTGGGCCGGTGGTCGACGAGTTCGTGGAGGTAAAACATCATTTTCAGAGTACAAGATCCCCTTCGGAGAAGCAATGTCGGGGATTTTCCATAGAGTGGTCATGTGGAGTTTGAAATTTTCAAGAGGAGTGACTTCGTGGTGGTTGATGGAATAATTGTAGGTGAGAGTTGGATAGAGATATATCCTCAAAAGGATCTAGATACGTAAACTTTCTAGAGTAGAAGACTTGCTACTAGGAAGAGACCAAAAAGGTATATTTTCCCAAAATGTAACATGACGAGAAACACGTAAGCGTCGACTTTACGGATCGTAACGTGATAACCTTTTTGTTCAATACCATATCCTAAAAACACACAGATAGCATTCTTTTTATCGAGTTTGTTTCGTTCTCTTTACGTGAGAAGAACAAAACAAGTTGAACCAAAGACACGAAGCTCGGAATAATTAGGTTTCTTATCATAGAGACGTTCATAAGGTGATATTCCTCCTGTGACTATAGATGGAATGCGGTTTATTGTGTAAAGCTGCGATGAGGACCGACTCACCCCAAAAATTAGATGGGCCCATCTTTGAAAGAAGTTGGGTTCTAGCTGTCTCTATGATGTGACGATGTTTTCTTTCTGCTATACCATTTTGTTCGGAGTTTTACGTACAAGATAAGCAAGAATAGTACCTTCATTTTGAGAAATTCTTTGAAAGGAGTTGATATGTATTCACCTCCTTGATCAAGCACGGAAAGTTTTAATAAATTTTCTAAATTGAGTTTTGACCATTCTAGAGAAATCGTGTATATTTTCAAAAATTCTGATCTGGGAACCCGAAAAGGTATAGCCATGTAAAACGAGAAAAATCATCAATGAAGATAACATAATATAAAGCCCCTCCCTTAGAGGCAATGGGAGACTTTCCCCACACATCTGAATGAATAAGATCAAAAGGTTCAACTGAATGTCTAACACTATTATTAAAAGGAAGCGCGGGTTGTTTACCCAACTTACGAAATGCAATAAGGTTCTTTATCAACTTGAATTGTTCCTATGAGTCCTTTATTGATCATATATGTAAGACGCGGAAAAGAGACATGGCCTAGCTTAGAATGCCAAGACATAAATGGGGACATGGTAGAAGGAAGGGAGTTTGCAAGCTGCGATGGGTAAGTTCATTCTTTGATTGTTGAGGAACATTGAGAGTTTCAAGGATATATAATCTACCAACTCTACGGCCTATCCCAACAAGCTTCTCTCAGGATCTGTATTACACAACCAAAGGAGAAGAAATAAATGTTAAAACCACGATTACACGGTTGCCCAATTGATATAAGATTCATCTTGATCTTTGGAACAAGTAACACATCAGGTATACGTATTTTATCCGAGACTTTAACATGTCCAATATGACTAGCAGCTATTTCGGATCCATCTTGGTTTGGATTTTAGGTGTAACAATAGGATGCTTGCTTTCAAATACATTAGAATTGAATGTCATATGATTAGAAGCACACGAGTCAAGAAACCAACCATTTGAAAAGGTACAGCAGGAACTGAAAAAAAGATCTTTGTTGTAAATTATTATTACCAATTGCAAGGGCTTGTTTGAGCATCTCTTGAATATCGGCAAGATTATTTGATGTAGATGATGATGATTCATGGCTTCTTTCTAACACAGTCTTTGCAAGAATGGAAGGCATAGATGTGTATGCGATTCCATTTAACCTTCTTCTTTCTCTCATGTTTCTTGAAAATGGAGATGTACGGTTTCCTCTTGTATGACCGGGTTCTTTACAATAATTGCATTGAATTTGTGAGTTTGATCCTTGGTGAGTTGGAATTTGAGATGCTTTTTGATGTTTGTGACATACTCGTGTTGTTGGTAAAGTGCGGTTCTTGGCCAAGTGACCAGGCTTCTTGCGATTTGTAACACCGAACTGTGACATGTCACGGTAGTTTCTCAGAGTTGAAAGTATTATTAAAACCTCCACGCGAAGGAACGGCAAACACAATGGGTATCTCGGCTTGATCCTTTTCCGAGTTTCTTCGATAATAAGCTCGGACAATGCAGCTTCTACGGTAGGGAGAGGAGATCGATGAAGGATTGAAGCTCTTACGCTCTCAAAATCATCTCTTAACGCCATTAGGAGTTGAACCGGTCGCGACTCTTCTCTTTGTATTTACGCCACGATTCGATATCTATAGTCCAATTGGGTTCCATCAGTGCTAGCTGATTCCATATAATTGACATCTCGAAATGAAATTCGAGATCGACTGATCCATCTGTTGCTTCATAGAACGAATATCTTGTTCTAGTTTGTAACGTTGAGCAAAGTTGATTTGGGTATACCTTTTTGAAAGAAACTCCCATGCGTCTTTGGCAGTCTCAAAACCGATAAGTTGCATACTTATGGAGGTGATTCTTTGTATTGCTTATCCATGTGAGTATCTTGTGATTGTTGATCTCCCAGGTCTTGGTGCTTTCTCCTTCAGTTCCTTTGTCTTTGCTTTGAGGATCAACTTCTTTATCTCCTATAACAACAGCACCAGTAGAGACAACACTTGGGCTTCTTGGCTTTACCATCAATATATTTCCACATAGCTTTTCCTTTGAGGAAACTTCTCATAAGGAAGGACCAATGGTTATAGTTTGTTCCATCAAACTTTACGGTGATAGGTTGATAATCTTCACGCGACATATTGAACGATAACAGAAAGGATTTTGGATACTAGAATTTTTGGATACTAGGCTCTGATACCATGACAAAAACTTAAGGTTCTCACTTCATAATTTGTGTATTGATTGTGTATCTGATTCTTTACAAGGTGACCTATTTATATACATTACAAAAGACATATTGTCAAAAAGGAAAGGAAGAAAAAATAAGGGATGTTGTCAAAAAGGGGAGGAACAAGAAATAAGGGAGGAAGAAAATAATGGCCATTCTAGAAGCCATCCATTCTAGAAGCTAACATGTGTTTCATATTCACAATTAATAATGGCATGGCCGCTGATGTGTGTATCTGAGATTTTTCTCTTTGGTCATGAAAGAAATTCTTTGTGGATAAAACTGTTCTGAAGCTCCAACAGCCCAATTTTTTTCCTCTTGATTTAGTACTTGTGGTTGATGTCAAAGTTGTTTTCAATTCCAAACTTTTTTATCTTAGTTATATGTTCAAATTACGTGTTGCAGTATAACTTTTATCTTAGTAATATGAAATGCCACATATTCATATAGATTAAGACTTTGTTCAATTCACTTTCTCAATCTCTTCTTCAGAGAATGTTAACACAATGTAACTAAACATGGAAGTCTTTGTATATTTGGTAGCATTTGTATATTAGGAAATTATAGTTTAGTTAGGAAAGCTTGTTTCCTAAGCTCTACGCCTGCTGCTGTGTCTCAGTCTACATTGTCTGCACCTGCTCCCATCGTGACAGCTGCCGACCCTGCTCTTCAGTCGCATCCGATGATAACTAGAGCCAAGGATGGAATTTTTAAACCCAACTCCAAATATGCCCTGGTATGTGATTCTCTTCGCGAACCCACTTGTATTTCGGAAGCTCATAAAGATCCAGATTGGCGCGTCTCCTCAGATGATGAGATCAATGCATTGCTTCGCAATGGTACTTGGTCATTAGTACCATATCATCCTTCTATGAATGTTATTGGCTGTAAATGAGTGTTTCGTATCAAACGCAAGTCGAATGGTGAAATTGAACGTCGTAAGTCTCGCTTAGTTGCCAAAGGGTACAATCAACAAGAAGGGATAGATTTCTCTGAAACGTTTAGTCCGGTTGTTAAACCTTGCACTATTCGTATTATTCTTACATTGGCTTTATCTTCTAATTGGCCTATTCATCAACTTGACGTACAAAATGCTTTCTTACATGGAGAACTTCAAGAAGAGGTATACATGAAACAACCACCAGGTTATGTTGATTCTAGATTTCCTACGCATGTTTGCAAGTTACATCGATCGCTCTATGGTCTTAAACAAGCTCCTCGTGCATGGTATGGCAAAACTTGAGAAGATAAGACAGGTGGTGATGAATTTCTTAGGGGAGAAGTAGAATTTACCTGAGAAGGAGCCGATGTCGGTGAAGGTAAGGCAAAGGGAAAGGTAGTCTCATCAAACACAACATGACGACTCACATAAATACGACCCGTAGAAATATGAAGACACTTATATCCCTTTTGAGATGGACTATATCCAATAAACACACATGAAGAGGAAAGAGGCTCCATTTTATGAGACCTATACGGGCATAGGTAAGGATAACATAAACAACCAAAAACACGAAGAGCAGTGTAATCTGGCGGACAACCAAAAAGAGCAGCATATGGGGATGAATTATTAATAGAGGTGGAAGGAACACGATTCATCAAGTAGCAAGCAGTGTAAAAAGAGTCATACCAATATGAGGATGGTACAGAAGCCATGTTTAAAATTGTAAGTCTAGTTTCACGAATATGACGATGACGACGTTCTACTAAACCATTTTGTTCAGAAGTGTGGGGACAGGAAAATCTATGAAAAATACCAAGTTTCTAAGATGCGGAGTAAGTTTGCGATACTCAAGTGCATTATCAGATTGAATTTTTTTAATTTTTCGGTTAAAAAGATTTTCAACATGCTTTTGAAACAAAAAGAATATAGAGAAGACATCAGATTTTTGAGACATAGGAAACATCCAAGTAAAACGACTAAACGCATCGATAAAAATTATATCCTTCATTAGATAAAATATGAGAGGGTCCCCATACATCCGAGACAATTAAATCTAATGGATTCAAATAAATAGTTTTACTAGAATGAAAAGGTAACTTATGACTCCTATGTTCATGACAAGATGAACAAAACTTAATAGTTTGACTGGAAACGGGGAGTGAAAACTGAGAAACGACTTTGCGAACTGTACGCATCATTGGATGTCCTAACCTAGAGTGCCAGTCTTGTAAGCTAGCACGTTCACCTATGCAAACTTTAGGAGATGTATACAAAGCATCAAGTTGATAGAGACCACCCCTCCTACTGCCACGAAGAAGAACCTTCCCGGTGCATTGATCCTTCACAAGACAAAAATTCGGATGAAATTCAAATAAGACATTGTTATCAGTAGTAAGACGAGAAACTGACAAGAGATTATGAGAGATTTGTGGTGCATAGAAAATATTACGAAGGTGTAGCTTACGATCGGGAGTACCCAAAATAGAAGATCCAACATTAGAAATTGGAATAGAGGAACCATTACCCATTTTAATTTGATCAGGACCAGTGTACTCGTTTGAAAACTGAAGACGAGAAAGATCATTTGTTATATGATCTGTAGCACCACTGTCAGGAATCCACGGAGGAGTTGGCAACAATCCAGTGTGAGCGGTATAGGCACGCGATACGGAAGATGGTGGTTGACGGCGTGGAGGACGAAAGCTACGATCAAACCGGTTCCAATAGTCCGGTGCTTCATGATTTGGGCGGTCACAAAGCTGACAGGGAAGCTTTGTTTGTTGCTGTGACGAAGAAGCTAAAAATCGAGCGTTGCTGTTCGAAAAATTGGAAGTCCTGCTGTTCGCTGCATAGTTGGGCCGAGGGGAGCTGTTCGTTGCATTACTGGGCCGACACAAGTTGTTCCCTCCATAGTGGTTCGCTGCATTACTGGGCCTGTTCGCTTCATCAGGGACGGGCCTAGCAAGGGGCTGAAGGAGGCTATAGCCCGTCCCTAATTTTTGGGTAATTTTTTTTTTGTATAGAAACTTAGGTCTAATTTTATGTTTAGCCCACATATTAGTTGTATTTAGCTAATTATATGTGATTTTTAGCCCATACTATGAGGTGATCAAAATTTAAATCATGTTTAAAGTAAATAATCTTCTTCCACTCATTACCTTTCTACTCCTACTTTCTTCTATTTTGGTAATCACTTTGTTTTTATGTTATTTGTGTTCGTTTTAACTTTTATTCCCCTAGCTATTTAGTATTGTACGGGTGGATCACTCTTTGGCCACTAATTATGTGATGTATTCCAAAAAAATTTGCCGCGGCCTTCGACCGCATTATCGACTGTTACAATCCAGCCCTACCCAAGGGAAAATCCTGGGTCTGTCCCTGCGCTTCATAGTGGTTCACTGCATTACTGGGCCTGGTTGATCCGTAGACAGATTGTGTGGAGCCAGGATTGTAGAAACGAGATTGTCTTGATGAAACTCCACGAGAATTAGCAGCAACGTTTGCTACAGGGTGATTAAGTAGTTCTTTATCCTGATGCTCCATACGTAACTCAAAAGTTAGAAGAAAAGTGATAAAATCTTCCACGGTTAGAGAACTCATCGTGGTAGTCAAAGATGTAACGATAGCATTATACGAACTGTCAAGACCGGCGAGAATACAGTGACGAAATTATTTGTCGGTGACCGTTGTATTGGAAGCAGCAAGACTATCCACCAAGTCACGAGCATGATTGATATATTCTCGCATGGTTTTTGACCCTTTTTTAAGAGCACGGAGCTCATAGTGAAGATGATGAATTTGTGCATCAGATTTGGAAGCATATTGAGTTTCAAGAGAGTCCCAGATAGCTTTGGAAGAGGTAAGACGATGAACATGCCGAAAAACAGAAGGTGTAAGAGAGGAGAACAACCAACTTACTAGAATTTTATCTTGTTTTGTCCATGAAAGAAAAGCCGGAGTAGGGACTGCATTATCAACAGGTGGTGCTGGGCAGGGTTTCATACCAGTAACATAACCATCGAGATCGTAACCTTGAAGATACGGCAAAAACTGAGCTCTCCATAGAGAATAATTGTTTTCATCTAATTTAACAGTGATAATATGATGAGGTTGAGAGAATTGAGCGGAGGCCATAACTGAAGACTGTGAAGAGGCAGTAGAAGACATTAAAACACCGTTGGTAGAAGAAGCAGTTGAAGGTTCGGTGGACATAAATTTTGGAGGACCTAACCCTAGCCGATACCAAGTTAGAACTACTAGGTTTTAGTTTTAGCTACTTAGGTTTAACTTGAAGAGAAGAGAAAGAGACAAGAGGACAAACAAGAGAAGAACTATCTTATTGAGTTTCTTAACTAATTATTTACAAGAGACTTAATATATATATATGCACAGAACCGTAGAGCTTAGGAAACAAGCTTTCCTAACTAAACTATAATTTCCTAATATACAAATGCTACCAAATATACAAAGACTTCCATGTTTAGTTACATTGTGTTAACAGAGAATTTCACTAGTCCTAGCGCTTTCGGTGTAGTATCCATCGAAAGCATTCTTTTCAATATAGCTAATGATGGATTTTTCGTCAATGAATCAGCATAAAGAATATCATCGATTCCTCAAGTAACGGTATATGCCAAACTTTCTAGTACCCTTGAATAGCTCTCTAGAATTGACTGCCCTACGTCCTGCACTTCAGAAACATGGAGTTATTTTACAAGAATTAATTGGGGGCCAGTAAAAGTAATTGGGGGCCTCACAAAATTTATGGCCACACCAAAAAATTATAGAGTGCTTCCAAAATGAGGGTGAAAGTTCAATTTTACCATTCCCTTAAAATTAACTCTAAAATCCTATTAACACTAAACCTAGGCCCCCATTTCATTTCTTCCCCAAAACCATTCTTCTCCTCCTCTTCCCCTCCCTCTGTCCGTTCATCATCCTCCATTAACGATCGTGGAGATTTTTTTTTTTCATCCGATTCATTGTCGATACGAAAACTTTAATCGACGATTAACTTCTTTTACAAACACGGCACGAACGAAGAAATATAGGGTTTGAATCAAAGAAATATATTTTTCAAAATGGTAGTCGTTAACCACGAAGTTTGAATGTCTAACGATTTTTCATCCTTGGTTAACGATTTTTCATGTTTTGTTAACGATTTTTTATGTCCATGTTTGCCTTTGGTTAACGATTTTTCATGTTTGGTTAACTATTTTTCATGTGCATGTTGAAAAGAAAGCTAACGACCCTTGCTAATATGAAAAGAAAATGAAAAGAAAGCTAACGACTCACATGTAAAATGAAAAGAAAAAGAAAGATAACGACCCTAACAAAGCTCTTTTCATTTAACACATTAACGATTTTTTCATTTAAATGACGACACTTGTTCAAATTTTAAATGACGACCCTAATAAAGCTTTGTAACGCATTAACGATTTTTTCATTTAACAAAGCTTTGTTAGGCTAACGACTCTTGTTCAAATTTTAAATGACCCTAACGACCCTTAGAGTGTTAGTGACAGTGAGTAAAAGGTTTGAGTCGTTGGGTTATAAATATATTTAGTGAACGACTCTAAATGACCTGTAAATGGAGTCGTCAATATTTTCAAAAATGTTTGACGATTTTTCATAACTGCAGATTGGAGTCGTCAGTTTGTTCAAAATTGAATGACGATTTTTCATAACTGCAGATTAAAGTCGTTTCTTTCCTTGACTAATAACTAACGACTCTTAAGGGTCGTCCTATTAGTATACTCCCGACCTAACGACTCTCACAATTTGAAGAGTATAGGAAGTTTACCTGATTGTTTAGAGCTTTGGGTTCTTCATTTTGAGTATTGGTTCCATCATTTTGAGCAAAAGGATCTTCATTTGCAACCATTTTAACCTAAATTTCCCCCCAAAACTCACTTTCTTCCTCTCTATCCAACACAAAAACACAAATTTTCTATTATCTAAACTAATTAACAACTAATCTAACTTAACTAATCAACTAAATTAACACTAATGGTTTGGGGGTAATTTAGCCATTTCGAAAAAATTGGATAAGGGGTAAGCACAAAATGCTATTGGGAGACCAACTGGTCAGGCCCCCAATTATTTTTTCTGGCCTCCAATTAATTCTTGTTATTTTAGTGCAAGTGACATATATATATGAGTTTTGTTATCTTGTGCACTCATGCACAAGATAACACTCAATCATTGCATTGAGAAAGTGCAAAAACAAATAGAAAAATAGGAGAGATGGTTTCTACTTGCATTGGAGAATGCAAATTAACATAGATTTAACAAACATATATTTATTGGGTTTGTTTTTAACATTCTCCGACGCAAGTAGAAGCTATTTCTCCTATTTTTTTTATTTTTTTTTGCACTTTCTCAATGCAATGATTGGGTGTTATCTTGTGCATGGGTGCACAAGATAACAAAACCCTATATAATATACACATACATTGTGGAGGTAAACGCTTAGAATCATTCATGCATGAACTACATTAGTTCGCGGCAAGCGACATCTATACCTGGTTGTACTGAATTTTGCTAACGCCGAGAGAGGACTTAGGTATATATGGAAGGATTAATTGGGGGATATTTTTATTAACCGGGGGATATGAAATGATACTGTCACTGTTCATACCAGCATGATTTTTCTACATTTTTTTACTATGCCGATATGAACAGTAACATTACTATTCATATCCCCAATTAATAAAAGTAACCCCCAATTGCATGTTTTATATATGCTAGGAAAAATAGTATTAAAAAAAAATATATATGCTAGCAAAAATGATAGTTTTTCTTTTTAAGTTTAAACGAAAAAGTTATAGTTTTTCTTTTTTAGATACAAAAATAATACTACAAGATTAGAAGTTTGGGAGAAACATAATTCTTTTTTATAGTATGAGATTCGGAATTTGGGGGGAACCAATTTTTTTTTGTTCTACATATGTACGGAACCTTTAACAGTCTAGCTCCCGAAAGGGAATTTAGTTCTCAAGAAAAATGTTATGTTAGGTTTTGGTAGGTATTGATTCTGCATGATAATCACTGGGACTCATGAAACCTGGCCACTATCTTTTCTGGTGATTGTGATATAATTTATTTTTGCTGATCCAAAAACTTTGGTTTAACACGTTTTACAGTTAAAATTGTATTATCTTTTTATAATAGCATAGGAGAATGCTTAGTGTATGAATTGTGAGTGTGTGGTTAGTATGAGAGAATTGTAAACGTGCAAACACCACGTGAGGGAGGGGGTCATTGTTAGATTGTTTTGAGTATTAACAGTAGAAATGTAGGATTTCTTATGAATCTATCATGGTATCAGTCCTGAGAATTTCAATTCTCAGGGGTATCGATCATTTCCGCTGCCAAATCTTAAATTCTTTACCAATTTCTTCTGCTGCTGCTGTTCTTCATCATCTTCAATTAGGGTTTATGAAGATTGATTTCAAGATTCAAGGGGTATGTATAGAGAGTTGCTACTGGTGATTTCTTAGTGCGAATTAGGATTTGATCCTGATACTTTACTGCAACGTCTTCAAACAGGATTAAGCATGTATTTTGGATCTAAAATTCGTTTTTAGAACTTGAGCTCTTGGTGATTTTGGATTTCCAGTTGGTTGTTTGGATCTGAAATTTCTCTACCTCAACAGCTAAAACTCGAATCTCTGCTGGTAATCTCCATCTTTATCTTTAGATTACTTTAGATTTGATCTCATGTGTTCAATTTCTACATCACTATCTCAACAATGTTCGGTTTCATCTTCATCAACTGTTCTTTCATCATAATTAGATGATTTTTCTCTAATTTTCTTATCAAGATCTACCAATACTGATTTCTGAATCAAGTCGGTCTGAGCATGCCTATTTCTGATACTGTTGTTAGTTAGGAAGAAGCTTAATTTTGTTCCACCGGGTAGTGGAGAGAATTTCTCCTTAAATTCAGTAGGATATTGAGTTTGGCAACCTCAATATTGCTTGGTATGGTCGTCACTACGGTGTTGCGAATCTTGTGTGTGTTAATGATGAAGCTGAGGATGCTGTTTCAGAATCGGAATTGGTGTGGTACTGGTATACAAGTTGGAGTTCTCTTTGATGAGTCTGCATTCAATTGAGAATGTGGCCTGCAATCCTTTATCCTTTATCTTTACTGTTGTTTTTCCCTTTTCATATTAGTGCATAATAATAAGTACTTTCATAAGGTACTCCAATAAGTTCAGTTTTTTGGATTGCTGGAAAGCAGTTGAAGTGTTAGTTATTCATGAATAATTCAAGAGTGAAGATTGGGAATTAGACATCATACTTCAAATGCATACATACAAGTCATATGGAGCCAAGTCAGGTGTACTTCTTAATTTGGCAGAAGACTTCATATTATTGGTTGTTTGTGGTGGTAGCTGCTTGCAGTCATTTTGGTCCTAATTCTGCTATTGTTACTTCTCTATGATCCACATCCACATATCTTTTTAAAGTCATGAGGTCTCTACTACTTCAAATGTCCGAATCTTACACCTGCAGGCTGCATCAACTATTATGCACACTGGAAGCGCATCAAACTTCAGTGCCTGATATTGGAGTGTACATCATATGTTAGTTTCATTATGTAAACTGGAAGGCGCGGAAAAATGATGAGATGAGTGGTATTTTCTGTCTAGCTATATTCAAGATGATTTCTTATGTCCAGATTATGCAGAACCATTGTCATCATCCCCTATGTTCTATGCATCTCTTCTTTGGGAGTACAAATTAGTCTTTCTGCTGGATTTGCTGGTGAGTGTGTTGGTTGTGTAGTACTTATTTATCCTACCATAATGCTTTAGTGCTATTACTACACCAATTGTGAGTACAACAGCTACTGCGTGCTTATTCTATAACTGCACCCACTGCATTTTTCTGCACCAACTATTTTTCTGCCCCCAATTAATTTTGATGCTGCCTGCAACTACTACAATCTGGTATTATCCTTTTATTTTATGCTTGGCTCTCTACATCACCATCAACCGCCAGCATGCTCTGCTTATTACTACACCACCTGAATCTTCTACTGCTATTTTTTCCTCCTACATCAACTATCTACTATATAAGAATGCTTAGTGTGTGAATTGTGAGTGCAATCTCGAGTTATCTTTTATAGACAACTTGAGATTGAGGGAGGGTAATAGCATAGGAAAATGCTTAGTGTATGAATTGTGAGTGTGTGGTTAGTATGAGAGAATTGTAAACGTGCAAACACCACGTGAGAGAGGCAGTCATTGTTCGATTGTTTTGAGTATATAAACTCAGAGAGTCCTGTAATCAAAATCATCTTCTTTTATATCAATATATTGATTAAATCGTTAACAGTAGAAATGTAGGATTCTTATGAATATATCATTTTATTCAAAAAAAAAATGTCCCCAAAACAAGTTTTCATCAACAATTCATGTGGATCAAAGGTCACGTATCTATAGTTGTCGGCGGACGACAATGACCGGTCATTCTTATCTTATGTCAAATTTACCAAAGCCATCCCACAGTTGGATTTTTATCTTGGTTATCCCCATTTGCATTGGTTTTACCTATTCACCACATATACTTTTCCTAATTGCCACCCACTCTACATTTCCCTTTCATTTGTGAACCAAAGTTGTTATGAGTAACCATAACCCAACCTGGTTGTCTTCTTTCCTTTATAGCGTAAAGAGATGTAGAAGCCTCCCAACTATTGATATTACCGTCGCGGCCGCCGCTTCTGTGATTAGACGTAACCAATGGTGGTAGGTGGGATGTTTATAAACTAAAACTCTATTAGTTCGCCTGCATAAGCAAGATTGATTCAAGAAATAATGTTTGAATTCACCTCAAAATCTTTGTTAACTCTTGATTTATTGAAATCAAAGATAAAATAGGATCTCTCGAACTCTTTTCGTATACAAATCAAATTGAAAGACAAACATGATTATTTAAAGATCTAAAAACTAATGGCATGAGTTTCCTAGACCTACCCACTTAATTTACAATCATATTTTGGCACTGTGATGCTCAATCCATATCTCTAAGTTCCGATTACTGAGAAGCTCCTAAAGTTCGTAAACTCTAATCGATAAAAAAATTATGTTTAGAGATTGTCAGTTAAAGTTCTCCAATTAAGAATTCAAGTTAGTGATCACATCCATGTTCGTCATTTAAAAACTAAAATTTATGATCAACCTGAGGTGATGGTGGAGGGTTCCGGTGGCAGCATCGGTCTTATGATTTAGGGTTGAACGAAAAATATTACGGAGTAGTAGTTGTTAATATGGGTTTTTGATACTCACATTAAAGAAGGTTACAAAGTCTAAGTTCTTTTTACTAGAGGTGGTATTTAGGTAAAGTGTGGGTAGTGAATAGTGAAACCTTTGCATTTTCCCCAACTGTCTAGAAAACAGGAGAGCACTAAAAGTCACAATTTTTTTTTTTAATGGAAAAAAACCCCCAAATTTTATTCGGGAAACATATGATTTGGTCATTTTCTAGGTGGTCCCTTGTCTATTTGATCCTTTCAGAAATCACATTTTCCATTTGGTCCATAATTATTAAAATATCTAAAGTACCCATTCTCTCTCTTATTTTTTCCTCACACGTTTCTTGTTTATTTTCTCTACTAATTTCTCTCTCATTTTTACCTTAATATTTAAAAGTTTAAAAATTAAATATCTCTCAAAATATATGTCGAAAATTAATAAATTTTATATATTCGGAAAGTTCTCGACGATAGCTTTCCAACGAGTACTATTGTCGTTATGTTTCGGAGCTTTTAAAAAAAAATTAGTATAATACTAGTTCATTCGGAGAATGAAAAAAACAGGCTTCATTTGAAGATGAAGATGTTGATGTTTTTATATGGACTTCATTCTAGAAATAAAGTCTGTTTTTTTAGGCTTTTTTATATGGACTTCATTTCTGGAATGAAGTCTGTTTTTTTAATGTTTTTATATAGACTTCATTCCATAAATTAAATCTGTTTGTATATGTTTTATATGGACTTCATTTTTGGAATGAAGTATGTTTGTGTATGTTTTATATGGACTTCATTTTTGGAATGAAGTCTATTTTTTTCAGGTTTTTATATGGACTTCATTCCAGAAATGAAGTCTGGTTGTATATGTTATATGGACTTCATTTCTGGAATGAAGTCTATTTTTTCAGGTTTTTATATGGACTTCATTCCAGAATATAATAGTTCATCAAAGTAGTTCATTTTTGTAGAATGAACTCGTATAATAGTTCATTTTATAGCTAAAAAATAAGGAAAAAATTAAAAGCTCCGAAACATAGCGACAATGTTACTCGTTGGAAAGCTATCGTCGAGGGCTTTCCTAATGTATAAAATTTATCATTTTTAGACATATGGTTCAAAATATATTTAAGTTTTAAGTTTTATTTATTTTTATTAAAAGAGAAAGAAAAAAACAAAGGACTGTGACATCACCTTAGGACCAAATCATTATTTTCTAGGACCAAACAATAATATAAGGGTATTTTTGCCACTACAAGATGACATTTACATCATCCATGACATCACCCTAGGACCAAACTATAATTTTTAGGACCAAATGATAATTTATATTACCAAATAGGACTAAACAGACAATTGACTAGGTCAATTGGACTAGACTCTCTCTAATATATTATTTCTAGGACCATATGGTATTTCCTACATTTTGTTTATGACTACCTCATTCAAATTGAGGTTTGAAGGATTTCATTGACCAATTACATCAATAAATAGGACAATACAGATAGTACAACATTTACTTAAGGAAACGAGATAAGAAAATCGTATTAAACTTTTGCAGCCTGTTGAAATAATGGTTTCAAACCATTTTGTTTCTTGACCATCAAATATATAGATGCTTCCATAAAAGGGAAGTAATATGCCCAGATTATACTCTTCACAAACAATCTCCATATGCGAAGTAGATCGTTTTCTTCCATAACATGCTTGATAACAATGTAAATCCAAATCCACAAAAAAAATTCTTAATAATAGAATAAGAAAACAAGTCCTAATAGCCGGGGGCCGTCTCTACCATTTTAGAGGCTTGGGACTAACTTTCAAAAAAGGCCCTTTTCTTTTTATATACACGCGCATAAATGATAAACAACGATTAAATTAATTTAATTTTCCCAATGTTCTTTCAATCCCATCTTGATTTGTTTTGTCGTTGGCCCTTCATCTCCGTTGATCTCATTACTATCCAGTATATAGTCTCCCATTTTAAGAATTTTGATTGTTTGGCCTTCTTTGTTCATCAACCGTGATATATAGCTAGGAAAAAGGGTTGATAACTTGATTGTGTCTTATCTAAAAGATTAGTCCCCAAAACACCTTATAGAGATTAGAGAGTGAAACATAACGTCCCATAATCCATGCAAGTTAACATGTGAAAATGAAACTAGTGTTAGAGAATTAAATGGCCAAGAGAAAAAGTTGAAGAAATCAACACACAGCATGCAAATCCGCATGAAAATCTAAGATGTATCTGAAAGACCATTCCAAATTTCTCGCCCAATCATACAGTCCACCACAGTAGGCTATTTTGCATTTTTTTGGGCCCCTCAAAAGTTTGGGCCTAGGGCGGTCGACCATCTCGCCCTAGGCCTAAGACGGCCCTGCCTGATAGTACTGTGAAACCCGATCAGAAAACCATAAAAATGGTTTAGAAACAATTTCTTTTTTATTGAAAGATAAATATATACTAGGAAACAAACTTGATCTGTCCATAGATCTGAAAAATCAAACCAAAACCAGATGGATCAAGGATCTAAGTTTTGAAGAAAATACTGTAGTTTTTTTTTTTTGTATTCTTCTTTGTTTCGGGGAGAAAAGGGAGAGAGAGATTTTCTAGAGAGGACTAAAAGTCACAATCATGTTTTACCAAACTATTTCACACATTCACTATTCCTCTTCGGGTCCATGACCACCCACCACCAGCAACATCATTTCCGGAAAGGACTAAAATTAGATTTTCTGGAACCTAATTTTAGTTTCGCATATGATTTCTAGTTCCGTCGATGTAATTGCACAAAACCTAATTTCTTCACAACCCTAACTCTAATCTTAACGACCCAATACTGCTACTATGGCGTCACTTAGTCCTCTTACTAAAGTTCCCGAAGGATTCTTTTCGACTTTCTCTAATTCCTCCTCTACCGAAACTTGTCCTGGAACCGCGATTTCTTGTTTTCTTTGAAACTCTTATGGATTGAGATTGAGAGAAGAATGGTTGGATTCATGTGTTTCTGAGTTAAACACAGGTCCCGGTTTTAGTGAACTCAGTCTTTCCAAGAAAAGGAATCTCATTTATAGGCGGTTTTTGTCATCCGATATGAATTTGTCTTGTGGGGGCTGGGGTATTCTCCCTAAACATATTCAGACTATGCATCAAGTTGTTCTTCCCGGTCCATATCTTCTTCAGGATAATTATATAATCAGTGATGTTAGAAAAAACGGATGTTTTAATTAAAATCAAAAATGCATGGACCATGTTTTGATCCCAAGACCTATTGCTCCCTAGATGTTTTTTCATTTGAATGAATAAAACATTAGTCCCACATAGACTAAAACACTTAGAGTTTTATACTTAAATACCATGGGTTTTTCCTTAAGGGCATGGCCCTTTGGGTCTTTAGACCTTTGTGTATGGGGAAAGCCCTAGACTATGGCAAGGTTGCCTTTCCCTTATTGAAATTCTTATAGCCTCTTTCCCGTTCGCGCGGTGCTTCATACAGAAGCACGCACGCCGTCCGTTCGGTTGGGCGCGGGCGAGGGTGTGGGTGTGGGTGTGGGTCTGGGTGTATTAGACCCTATCTTTTTACTGAAAATTTTTACATTTCACCCACACATGTAAAAGAATTTTTACGTTTCTCCCACATGCTTACCTCGTGAAGAATCTTACGTCTCACACGTGTAGACACAGATTTTTTGACACCTGTGCCTCGTGAAGAATCTCGAAAATTTTAAATATCCAACACAAGATTTTCACTGTTTTTTTAACGCGGCTTTTACTTAACTTTTGCAACGTTCGAGAAGCGTAATTCACGGACAGTCTGTCGCACATTGGATTCTTATTCGAACGTTCAAATTTTTCTTGCTATAAATACCAGAGAAACCTTCATTTCTAAACACACCTCAGAACATTAGTTCTCCTTCTTCTTGTTCTTCTTCTTCTGCTATCAGAAAAAAACTAAGTTCTTATTTAAGTTTCTAGTAAACACAGAAAACGTTCAGTTCTTCTCTGAAACAAGTTGTAGTTCACATAAACTTAATTTTGTACTACTACTTCTTAGTTTACAGAAACATAAAATTGTTTTTTACATTACACTGAAACAAATTGTAGTTTTAATTTGTGTTTTTGTTTTCATCTCTGCTGCCAAGTTCTTAGAGTTCTCTCCGTGTATGCTACATAGAGGAGTACTAACAGTGGTTGTATCCTGGAGGTGACTTGCCAATTGCTATAGCATCTCAGAGGAGTAGTAGGCAATATTACCTTTAGGTCAGCGTATCTCATACGTGCCTCTACTATGTTTTTGATACTATCATCAGTGCATCTCCCGGAACAACAATCACACATCAGTGCGAGCTAAGTATTTCTTCTCAGTTATATACGAACGTTATCATTATTTCCAACATTCTAAAGGTAATATCGTTCGTTCGTTGCTATATAATTGTTACTGTAACAACATGGGAAAGAATACTATAGAAAAACCACCAAAGTTCAGTGGAAAAGACTTTAAGCGATGGCAATCTAAAATGTTATTCTTCCTAAAAGACCAAAGGTTAGATGGGATTGCCTTAGAAAGACCCTCGAGAAGACTTCATGACCGTGGTAATGAAGGTAAACTGGATAGGTGGACTAGGAAGAATTACATGTGCAAGAACCATATTCTTAACTGTCTGGATGACTCTCTGTATGATTTCTATAATGCAAAAGAAAATTTTAATGATTTTGATTTATGGGAAGCCCTTGATGAAAAATATCTTGTTGAAGCTGCTGGAAGCAAGAAGTTCTTGGTGGCTAGGTTCCTGGAATACAATATGACTGACGAAAAACCTGTGGTAGAACAATTCGTCGAACTTCAGCTGCTCATCAGCGAAATTCTTGCTGAAGGCATGCATATTGATGAAGCTCTATAAGTATCTGCAGTGATTGAAAAGATTCCACCCTCATGGAATGAGTACAAGAGGAGGCTGCGACACAAGACTCATGAAATCACCATGGTGGAGCTTGGCAAAAAGATACAGGTTGAGGAACTTATGTGCTGCAAAGACAAAAGCCTGATGATGAGCAAAGACATGTCCAACAAAGATCATGTCCTGGATGATGAAGCTGCGTCAAAAAAAAGTCCTAGAGAATCCAGCAAAAATGGTAACAGACATAACAAACGTCGAAAACCCAGAGGTAACAATTTTAAGCCTAAGGGTGGTGTCTTTAAAAACACCATCAAAGGCGACTGCTTTAATTGTGGAAAAACTGGTCATATGGCCAAGGATCGTAGAGCGCCTAAAAAGACCAAAACTTTTCCAAAACAGAAAAATAAGGCAAACATAGTAGATGATTCTGGATATTTTACTGGCATGGTGTATGAAGTCGACCTTGTCTCTAATATGACTAATGTGAGAGACAAGTGGCTAGATTCTGGAGCCACCAAGCATGTCTGTAAGTTCAGAAATGCTTACTCCTCCTATGCCATAGTAGGAGACGATGAGAAACTGTTTATAGGAAACTCTTCCACCGCGAAAGTGGTGGGGAAAGGAAAGGTCGAACTGAAGCTTACTTCAGGGAAAACTCTCGCATTGAATGACGTGTATCACGTCCCAGACATATGCAAGAATCTTATCTCAGAAACCATCTTACTAGGCAAAGGTTTTAAAGTTGTTGCTGAGTCTAATACTGTTGTAATCTCTAAGAGTGGTGACTTCGTAGGAAAAGGTTATGTCACCGATAACATGATTAAGCTTAGTGTATCTGATTTGAACTTGAATGTTAATGCATCTTCTTCTGCTTATGTTTGTGACTCCTCACATGTTTGGCATGATAGACTTGGACATGTTAATTTCAAATCTCTAGAAAGACTTTCTAATTTAGGTTGCATACCAAAAATAAAATTTGAAAAAAAATCAAAGATGTGAAATCTGTGTTGAATCTAAATATGCAAGAAAACCGTTTAATAAAAGGGTTGAACGTAAAACAGTTCCTTTGGAACTAATACACTCGAATTTAGGAGACTTGAAATCAACACCAACAAGAGGTGGTAAAAAATGGTATATCACTTTTATAGATGATTACTCACGATACTGTCAGGTTCATCTTCTTAGAAGTAAAGATGAGGTCTTAGAGGCTTTCAAAGTTTATAAACTTGAAGTAGAAAAGCAAAAAGGAGTTAAAATTAAAACTCTTAGGTCAGACCATGGCGGTGAGTATGTGATACCCATAGGTGATTTTTATAAAATTAATGGAATCATTCATGAAACCACTGCACCTTATTCACCTGAGTCGAATGGTGTAGCCGAAATAAAAAATAGAACACTCATAGATATGGTGAATGCAATGTTGACAAGTTCATGGTTATCTTCGAACTTGTGGGGGGAAGCTATCCTCTCTGCATGCTATATTTTGAACCGAGTTCCATTTAAAAAATCAGATAAAACTCCTTATGAATTGTGGAATGGTAGACAACCTTCCTATGCATAATTTAAAGTGTGGGGGTGTTTGGCCAAGGTGGCCATTCGTTTTTCCAAGAAAACTAAAATATGACCTAAAACCGTCGACTGTGTTTTCTTAGGATATTCTGAGCATACAAATGCACACAGGTTCATGGTCATCAGTTCTGACCACAATAACATTGGTCTGAACACCATAATGGAATCAAGAGATGCTGTGTTTTTTGAACACATATTTCCTTTAAGGTCCGGACCTCTAAAAAGGGTCCATGATGACTTCTCTAATATTCCATCGACTAGTCAACCCCCAACTTTAAAATATGAGACTGAACCGAGAAGAAGTAAAAGGGTTAGAACTGAAACAAGTTTTGGCTCAGGTTTTTTTACTCTTACGGTAGAGTCGGAACCCCAAACCTACAAGGAAGCTATGACTTCTCCAGAAGCTCCTTTCTGGGAAGAAGCTTCATTAAGTGAATGGGAGTCCATTCAGCATAACGAAACTTGGGAGCTTGTAGACTTACCTTTTGGTAGTAAATCCATAGGTTGCAAATGGGTGTTCAAAAGGAAACTTAGAACAAATGGAACAATAGAGAAATATAAAGCTATGTTGGTAGCTAAAGGCTATAGACAAAAGGAAGGATTAGATTTCTTTGATACCTATTCACCGGTCACTATAATTACTTCAATTAGGATGTTGATTGCTATTGCTTCAATTTATGATTTTCAAATACATCAGATGGATGTTAAAACTTCTTTTCTATATGGTGAATTGAATGAAGAAATTTATATGGACCAACCTGAAGGTTTTATTGTGAAAGGTTGTGAAAACAAAGTGTGCAAATTAAACAAATCTTTTTGGTTGTTTGCAAGCGGACACGGTTTAAAACAAGCACCTAAACAGTGGAATGAAAAATTTAATTATGTTATGATAACTAATGGCTTCAAGGTTAATGAATCTGATAAATGTGTTTACATTAAATCGTTGGATGATTCTCATGTTATCGTGTGCCTATATGTTGATGATATGCTCATATTAGGCAGTAACCTTGATATTATTAATACCATTAAAAGCATGCTTAGAGATAATTTTGACATGAAAGACTTAGGCCCTACTGATGTAATCTTAGGGATGAAAATCAGAAAGACGTCTGATGGATATAGTCTTAGTCAATCTTATTATGCTGAAACTGTACTTAAGAGATTTAATTATGAAAATGCAAAACCTGCCTCTACTCCATAATATCCCGCTTGTAACTTGAAAAAGAACAAGGGTGAGGGAATTGATCAACTTGAGTATTCTCGCATTATTGGTAGTCTTATGTATCTGATGAACTGTACAAGACCTGATATTGCTTACTCTGTGAGTAGATTAAGCATGTATACTTGCAACCCAGGGCAGGATCACTGGAATGCTCTCTACAGAGTTTTAAGTTACCTGAGAGGCACTTCAAACTATTGTTTAAATTTTGGGAAGTATCCTTCCGTGCTGGAAGAGTACTGTGATGCCAACTGGATATCAGACTCAGATGAGTGCAAATCTACTAGTGGGTACATCTTCACACTTGGAGGTGCGTCTATGTCATGGAAGTCTTCCAAACAGACATGTATAGCTAGATCCACTATGGAGTCTGAATTTATAGCCTTGGAAAAAGCTGGAGAGGAAGCTGAATGGATACGATGTTTCCTGGGAGGAATTCCACTCTGGCCCAATCTTGTATCTTCAATCGCAATCCACTGTGATAGTCAAGATGCTATTGGTTGCGCAAAGAACAATGTATACAATGGAAAGTCTATACATATACAAAGAAGACACAAGACGGTGAAACAACTACTCTCTACTAGTATTATCTCTATAGACTTTGTAAAGTCTAAAGATAATATTGCAGATCCTTTGACGAAAGGTTTATCTAGAGAGGTAGTTAGATCTACATCTAGGGGGATGGGACTTAAGCTCATAGAATAAATCACCATAAAGGATACTCAACCTTGTGAATGGATTTCCAAGATCAAGGTTCAATGAGACAACTAATTTATGGTGATATCGGGAAAGCACTATCTTTGTCCCTCCCTATGGTGTAACCGTGTGATAGTGGTGCATACATGATTTTAGGATGATCTTTTGAGATCTTAATGAGTTCCATGGCTTTGATTAAAGCGGGGTGTGGCAGGACACTCTTTATGGACTCACCTTTGTGGATGTTGGAAGTGGGGCCGCTTCCTATGAGAATCTGAGCTGATTCTCTAGAGACATTCATTAAGTCCGGGATTTTTGCCCACGGCCAAAATGGGCACAACGGCAAGAGCTTGGAAGCTTTTCAGTTGAGGCAACAAGTGTGGCTGTTATTTCTGAATTGCATTCACTATTGGCGGTTCAAGACATTGCGTTCACCGTTACAACAAGCATTTCAGGTAACCTCTCACTAAGTTAAGGTTCAATCTTTGGGACACCTTAGCCTAATTTGTTGCCTTATGTTTTCTCGTGTTTTATCGACATGTTTTATTATTCATGTGGGGGATTGTTAGATAAAACGGATGTTTTAATTAAAATCAAAAATGCATGGACCATGTTTTGATCCCAATACCTATTGCTCCCTAGATGTTTTTTCATTTGAATGAATAAAACATTAGTCCCACATAGACTAAAACATTTAGAGTTTTAAACTTAAATACCATGGGTTTTGCCTTAAGGGCATGGCCCTTTGGGTCTTTAGACCTTTGTGTATGGGGAAAGCCCTAGACTATGGCAAGGTTTCCTTTCCCTTATTGCAATTTTTATAGCCTTTCTCGTTCGCGCGGTGCTTCGCACAGAAGCACGCACGCCGTCGGTCGGGTCGGGCGAGGGCGTGGGTTTATTAGACCCTATCTTTTTACTGAAATTTTTTACATTTCCCCCACACGTGTAAAAGAATTTTTACGTTTCTCCCGCATGCTTACCTCGTGAAGAATCTTACGTCTCACACGTGTAGACACAGATTTTTTGACACCTGTGCCTCGTGAAGAATCTCGAAAATTTTAAATGTCCGACAAAAGATTTTCACTGTTTTTTTAACGCTGCTTTTACTTAACTTTTGCAACGTTCGAGAAGCGTAATTCACGGACAGTCTGTCGCACATTGGATTCTTATTCGAACGTTCAAATTTTTCTTGCTATAAATACCAGAGAAACCTTCATTTCTAAACACCCCTCAGAACATTAGTTCTCCTTCTTCTCTTCTGCTATCAGAAAAAAAACTAAGTTCTTATTTAAGTTTCTATTAAACACAGAAAACGTTCAGTTCTTTTCTGAAACAAGTTGTAGTTTACAGAAACTTAATTTTGTACTACTACTTCTTAGTTTACAGAAACATAAAATTGTTTTTTACATTACACTGAAACAAATTGTAGTTTCAATTTGTGTTTTTGTTTTCATCTCTGCTGCCAAGTTCTTAGAGTTCTCTCTGTGTATGCTACATAGAGGAGTACTAACAGTGGTTGTATCCTGGAGGTGACTTGCCAATTGCTATAGCATCTCAGAGGAGTAGTAGGAAATATTACCTTTAGGTCAGCGTATCTCATACGTGCCTCTACTAAGTTTTTGATACTATCATCAGTGCATCTCCCGGAACAACAATCACACATCAGTGCGAGCTAAGTATTTCTTCTCAGTTATATACGAACGTTGTCATTATTTCCAACAAGTGATTCACAGGAAGGACGTTCAGGGAACCATAGGCGTCTTAAGTTGTCTATGACGGATGGTGTTCTATCTGCATATGGTGTGGCCGACTTAGAAGATCTTCCAGAGTTAGCTGTTGCTGGTTTGAAGCTTATCATTCATAATGTTACTGTTTGTCATGGGCATCTAAAGCTGGTGCCTGAAGCCTTTAGAGTACTTGATGAAATGGTGGAAGATTTGGAACATCTGGAAGCTGAACGCCAGAAATTAGTAGATGAAGCAAATAAGCCTCTTTACGATTGTGCCAATGGCCTTGGTTATGATGCCGCCATTGCAACTTTGCAGAATGCTATTCCCCCAGGATCACCTATCCAAGGAACTCCTTATGGGCCATCTGCCACCAACGCCCTTAAAAGGTCAAGAGAAACAACCCAACAGGGGACTGAAATTCCCAATGGGGCATCCAATGTTGAATGTAACACAACTTCTAGAGTTGCTGCTGGGTTTAATGAATCTGATGCAGTTGTGGTGGCTATGGCACGAAAAGAGGCAGCTGGCCCCAGTAAAAGGACAAAGATAGATTGCAATCCATCCTGGTATACTACTGCTCCTTTACAATACTTGGATGACTTGTTGGCTGACTGGAATGAGAAGAATCCGAAGCAGGATCAAGTGTGTCGCAGTTGGCATAAACAAATTTCAGCATGACAAGGATGAGTATGAGGTTGTCCTTGTTGTTGATGATGGGAGCAGCGTCCGTTACGATGTTTGCCTCCACCATAATATTGTGCAAAGTAGAATAGGTTATTCTCCGCAGCAGGTTCGTGAAGCTCTCTCTCCACCAGACAAGGACAGGGTACACAAGGCTGTGGAGGAATTTATAAGCACGTTGGCTTATTTTCAGGGTACGATTCTGGTAGAGATGACGACGAACTCAACTGTCCCGGTTGCCCTAGAGATGAATGACGAGGGGTATGCATATGATTGCTCGTGGGTTATGGCAGGACTAAAAAGGTTTTCTGGCTCAGGTGAATTTGTATCCTGAGCGGACTTGCAATGTCACCTGAGCGTGGAATGGAGCCATGAAAATGGATGTAGATCAATAAAAGTAGAATCACCAGTTCTTTTGTTTTGTTTTCTTTCTTTTTCCTAAAGAGGGAAGGTTAATATTTTATTGAACTCCAGTGACTCAACAGACCACCAGAATACTTTTACTCGGACCCAAAAACAAATTTCACACTACAAAAATGCGAAACTTATTTCTGGTGTGATGAACTATGCAGTAAGCGAATAGAACAGGATTACATCATCTATCGTGCACTTGTTTAACAGGTGCTCGATTCGGAAACTTATAAATTCACCTTGCAAGTTGCAATTCTTTCTATTGGCACCTTGTAACATTTTCTCAGTCTCCCTACATAGCACTTGCATCAATCCTCCTAATTTATTTATAAATTTATTTTCAGCAGACATTCTTCTTCTTCCATGGCAACTTTTTCAGCATTTCCAAGGAAGTTCTAAATTTCTCTATCTTTCATTAGCTTCCATCTTGGACACTGTCAGTGCACCAAATCAACAGTTTGAACTTATCGTCATCGAACCCGCACTTGACCACACCTAACTTATCTTCTTCTTTCTCAGCTGCAGAGATGACCAAGAAGATATTGCCTATTATGAAGTCAGAAGATCTGCCAACTATTTCCAATTCCACCGATCGTACATGTGTTATTTGTCTCAGTGAGTACGAGAGTAAAGAAGAAATCAGACGATTAATATTGTGCAACCATACTTTTCATCGAAGATGTTTAGATAGTTGGATTGATTATGATCACAGACTAATATGTCCTATGTGTAGAACTGCTTTAGTTAGCAACTAGTTAACCTAGCTCGGTCATGCAAAAAACGAAGGCCAAAGTGCAGAGCCGATCCTGTGCCTAAAAGGGCTTTGTGCGGAAAAAAAAAATTGTAGGGCCTTTTATAAGGTCAAATATATTTTTTTTGATAATTTTACAACAAGCGTAAGCAAAATATGTCAATAATTGCAAAATTATAGACAATAGTGTGCTAGATAAAACGTTAAGTTAAACGGGAGTAGTAACTCTTTTTGTTAATGTCCACCTATAAGAACAAGAATATTCGAAGGAAACTCAAAACATATAGACATGGGTATAACGGTATATATATGTAATAATATGATAAAGATCCAAGTCTAACTATAATTCAGGGGATGAAATAAATAACAAAAACAATTTATGACCTGGTGGATCGTATACTTACCTTTCCCAACGACACGCATACGACTCCTTGGAAAGGCAAAAAAATTTGCTTTTAAATGTTAGATTGGACCGGGCTTGGAGGGCAAAGCAAGTGTACACCCTTGGAGAAAAGGGCCCTCCACAGAGCTGGGCCCTATGTGGTCGCACGGCCTGCACGCCCTCAGACCCAGCTCTGCAAAAGTGGGTTTGGATACAATTCTGTTTCTGAAGAAGCAAAAGTCAGAAGTCTAGATATTTTGCTTCACAAAAAGTCAAAAATGTGCTTCTAGAAGTCGTTCCGAACCTTCCGAAATTCTACACCCAAACTTACTTCTCGCTTTTTGACTTATAGAAGTCGTTCTGAAACTCCACACCCAAACTGACTTCTTGCTAGAAGTCCAAAAACTACTTCTTTTTGGTATTGATGCACAGACACCATTTTGACACTGATGCATGGCCGCTGATGTGTGTATGTGAGATCTCTCTCTTTGGTCATGCAAGAAATTCTTTTTGGATAAAACTGTTATGAAGCTCCAACAGCCCAATTTTTTTCTCTTGATTTAGTACTTGTGGCTACTGTCAAAGTTGTTTTCATTTTCAAACTTCTAATCTTAGTTATATGTTACACGGTTGTTGGATTCATGAAATGTTACATATTCATATAGATTAAGACTTTGTTCGATACAAGAAGGAATTAACTCCCTGTTGTGATGATACAAGTGGTTCATTGATAAATAATTGAAGGATCTTTTAGCATTTGGTATCAGGATATTTTTCGATTTATTGACCGCTACCAGAAAAATAATACCTGGCCGAGCTTATACGGTGTTTGTTTTTATTAACTCGGCGTCTTGACCTGGTTCGGCATCTTGGTTTCATTTTTGAGCCACAACACATGATGTATAATAATTTATACCGTCGTATTGTGGCTCATGCATCCATTAAATCGATGTATATGTCTAAAAAATAACATTCCAACCAAAAAAAGATGTATAACGCTTTATGTAGCAATAAAGAGCAGCTCAACAATTAGTGATGTAAGCTGCAGTTTCTAATTCAATTGAATCGCAAGTGAGATATTTGCCCCGGCCATCTTTTACAGAAATGAAACTGTTACATAAGTTTTTTCTTTTTCTTTTTCTTTTTCTCTTGAAAGTCAAGGATTTTAATAGAGAGGGGATTAACAAAATGGGTTCTTGTTTGAAGACCAAGTTTTTTTGCCGTCTTTTTTTCTTTTTGCTGAATGGAAGATCGAGTTTGTAAAGGTGGTATTCCCATAGAAGGCAGCAAATGCATAAGACGATAACATTTGAAAAAAATTAATAAGTATATCATTTTAACATGTCAGCAAAACCTTGATCAAACATCAATGATAAGTACCTGTGAAAGATCTCAACAGGTTATAATCTCCCTCCAAGAAAAAAAGAAAGGAAAACATCCGATTAAAACAACGAAAGGGACTCGGGATTCCGGGAAGCTCAAAAACAAGAAAACATGTGCAAAGCCCAAGAAACCAGAGAGGCGTAATTTGGACCACACGTCCACGATGATATAGGTAAACGTAGCTTCCTACTGATTGTTACTCGGAACCTATGAAAAGAATTACTGAAATAGCAAGATTGCTAATGGGTACCGTTTTATTTGGGATGTACCAATATATAGGATAAAAAATCATTTTCCTTTGAGTTGGTACACCCCCAATCAAAATGGCACCCATGTTACTAGCCTCGTGAAATATGACCAAAATGGTACAAATTGTAAACGTCATGATGTGACAGGTCCACCAATATAATACATGTTCCAAAAATCACAATAATGTCTTCAAAATGTACCAAACCTTTGGAAGTGAAAGTGACAGTATGAAAGCTAACACAAAGAAGGCACGCAATTCGCGATTGTTAGCACCACAAAAATGCTGAACTTATTTCTGGCGTGCAGAGAACTCCAAAATATTAATGATGTGTTTGATAGTCATATTTCCGTGAAAGTGAAAATAACGTATTTTCCGTGAAATTGTGGGTTCATTTATTAAAACACATGGTCTAACATATCAGGGATGGAGCTTATTTTTGTGGAATTTTTTTTTTTTTTTTTTTGGTAACAAAAGAAAAAGAGAGAAAAACTAGTTGTTGTCTACATGCCAGAGGCCGACAAAACTAGTAGGGAGATTAGAACTAGTCCACATATGCTGGACGTTGTGGGTAAAGGCAAGTGCCGCCAAAGAGTGAGCCGCAGAGTTAGTTGGTTTTGACACATGGTTGTAGGAGCCTACACTGTTAAGAGATAGCATTTTTTGAGTAATATCATCCTTCAACCTCCGTATTCTCCAAGGGTTTTTTTGAAGCTCTCCTTTTAAGCTTTTAATAACGATCTGACTGTCACCTTCAATAATAATGGTGTTTAGTTGGAGCCATAGAGCAAGATCCGCAGCTAAGCAAAAGCCGTCTGCTTCTGCGTACACCACCGTGTCCGTTCTTCCTAGACGAGTTCCAGCTCCCAGGCAGGTGCCTTCACTGTTTCTTGAAACTGCAGCACACGCGTATCGGCCATCTTTCCAGGCTGCGTCAACGTTAATCTTGATGAGTGGATGAATCGGGGCAGTCCAGGTGGTTGGGGTGGACACATCTATGTGGGGGTTCAGAACTGTGACGAGAGAGTCTTCATCCTTTATGAAGTTGAATTAAAGATTGTACCAATATGACGCCACTGTCAGAATTCCTTGAATATTGACATTCTTGTTCTCGAAAGCTTTTTCATTACGGGCTTTCCAAATTTCCCAACAAAGACACATTCCCATGACAAGAGAAGCTTCATTATCGTTCCTGCTAAGTAAGAGTTTCAATAAGTCTGAGACTGTCAATTGATCATTTCCCTGAATTCTCAAACCAAAAGGGGAGGCGAACCAGACAGCACGGGCTAGATCACAGTAAATCAAGAGATGGTCTACAGATTCCTCTTCCTTTGTGCATATGTTGCACATTGTTGAAACTCCAACGATGTATTTTCCTATCCTTTTGGAGACGGCTAAGCCATTGTGAAGAGCTCTCCACATGAACATTTTTATTTTAGGAGCGACACGATTCACTACCCATAACTTCTTCCAAGGGAATGTATTCTCGCATATGGTTGAAGTCTCACCTTGCTGGTCTTTGTGCATCTTCTAGAAAGACTGAGGTGAGAAGTTTCCGTGGTTGGTAAACTTCCAGATAAGTTTATCACCAGCTGCTGGGTTTGGGGAAATTCGCATGATCTGACTGGATATGTAAGGATCATCGAGTTGTTGGAGGGCATGAACGTTCCATTGACCCGTGTTGTTGTCGATTAAATCACTTACTCTTGTAAACTCCTGGCTACCATTATCTAATCTGAGTGGAGTGGCTCCTTGAATTGTGGGTATCCATGGATCCGAAAAAATATTAATGTTTTGCCCGTTCCCAACAAGCCAGAGACATCCTTTTTTTTAGTTATGTTCTACTATCAAGCATTGCAGACCAAGTGGTTGAACACTGCTGGATCTTTTTGACTTCCCAAAAGGATGTTTCTCTCAAGTATTTAGCCCTCAGAATTTGGGCCCAAAGAGAGTGTTGTTCTTATAGAAACCTCCAAGACAATTTGGAAACAAGAGCTAGAATAAGGTCATAGAGCGATCTTAAGCCTAACCATCCCTTTTCTTTGTCTAAATTGAACTAGTCCCAGTTCAAGAAGTGCATTTTCCTTTTATCTCTTGTGTGCCCCCACCAGAAATCTCTTATGATTCTTGTCAGCTTATCAAGGACTGATTTTGGAATCATATTAGTTTCCATGAAATAGACTGGGATGAGTGCTAAGACAGATTGAATGAGTACGGTTCTGCCTGCATGTGATAGGTTGCTCTTCTTTCTGCCTGACAAAGCAGCATCAAACTTCTCAATGAGGTAACTGAAGTTAGAAACCCTTTACCTTGTTGTAAAATCTTGACACCTAGGTACTTCTCGTCATTGGTCATTTTTTTGACTCCCAACTCCTAAATTATTTCTTCAGCGTATGTGTCTGGAACATTTTTGCTGAAGTAGATGGAAGATTTTGCATAATTGACAAGCTGTCCCGACATAGTGTAATATTGTTGAAGTACTGAGGTGAAAGAGTTAATAGTTCTGGAATCTGTGTTACCGTATAACATTATGTCGTCTGCAAACATTGTATGGGAGATGCTTGGAGCCCATCTGTTGAGTTGATACCCGCTATACATGCCTTCTCGTTCCAAATTGTTAATGATGCCAGAAAGAGATTGAGCACATATGATGAATAGATATGGAGAGAGGGGACAACCCTGTCTAATGCCTCTTCCTCCACTGAAGAACCCTTCTGGTTGGCCATTAATGAGTATGGAGAAATATGAAGTTCTCACACAACTCATTATAAGATCATGAGCTCCATTTGTGATGCCAATGTTCGAGAGATCTTGACTCAAAAAACCCCAATCCACCCTATCGTACGCCTTGCTCATGTCAAGTTTCAGAGCAAAAGAATCTTGAGTTGTATTTGAGTGTTTCATAGAGTGAAATAACTCTTTGGCGATGACAATGTTGTCCAGTATCTGTCTTCATAGAATAAAAGTTGATTGGTTCTTCTCTATGAGACTGTCTAAGAAGGGGATGAGTCTGTTGGTGAGAATCTTGGTTACAACTTTGTACAGAACATTGCATAAGGCTATCGGTCTGTAATCAACTGCAGCTTCAACATGTTTCTTTTTTGGAATGAGAGAAAGGTAGGTATGGCTCATTCCAGGTGGAATGGACGAGTATCTGAAGCAATCTTGTACCAGATGTACAACTTCCTGACCAACAACCTCCCAACATCTTTTGTAAAATAATGCTGGGTATCCGTCTGGACTTGGTGATTTTAAAGATCCCATCTTCTTCACCACCTTGAATATTTCTTCTGTGCTGGGAATTGAGGAGAGGTACCTGCACTCATCTTGATTCAATTTGTTAGTGTTGTCCAGGGCCAAGGACCTGGTGTTAACATTTGAATCCTTTGTGAACATGTCTTGGAAATGGTTAATGAGTGTCTCTTTAATTTGATCAGGATTAGAGACCCAATCATTGTTTTGATTCTTAAGGGAAAATATCTTGTTTTTTCTTCTTCTATGAATGGTAGAGACATGAAATACCTGAGTGTTTTTATCAATGGATGGTACCCACTTTGATTTGTTTCTTTGTTGCCAGAACATTCTATCTCTTCTTTCAAGGGTGATTATGTTGTCACATATGGCTTTTTCAGCTGCTCTAGTGTCAGTCAGGTGTGCAGTTGCTTGAAGATCAACCAACTTTTGTTTCTCTTCTTCAATCTCCCTCCTCGTGTCTTCAAAAGTGCTTCTGCTCCATTTCCATAGTCCTTCTCCCAGGTTTGTGAGTTTAGACATTGTGCCACCGGTTGCTTTCTCCCAATTGTCTTGGAGAACAGTTTTGAAATCAGGGTGGTCAGTCCAATAGAACTCAAACTTATAGTTTGGTACCCTTTTTGGAGGTTTTCTCATGGTGTTGAGAATGATCACTCTCAATGCGAGGAAGATGTAGGACAGCAGCGTCAGAAAATAAAACTCTCCACTCTGAGTTGCAAATAGCTCTGTCAAGCCTCTCGAAAATAGGGGTATTTTGAGATGCATTGTTGGACCAAGTAAAGGCAGGGCCTGCAAAGCCAAGATCAACAACATCTCTTTCTCTAATCATGGCTCTGAATTGTGGAATTGTGGGTTCATTTATTGAAAAACATGGTCTACCAGTAGACCTGCTTTAAACTTGATTCTATGGAATTTTTTTTTTTATCTCTCTGAGGATACAAATTTCACGGAATACGCTTTCCATAAAAATATTTCTTGTAACTATTATCAAACACAACTTAAGTGAATGAATCTTGCTAGACGCACCGGGTTTTTATCCGGAAATATCTCCCGAGGAGAATCGCACGGCCTTTGGAGCTGCTCTCAGCATTTGGATGTGAGCGGTGGAAGTGGGTCCCTGTTTTTCATTTAAGTCGGTGCACTGCATTCTTGGGTTGAAAAGCTGAAGTCAATCTAACATTTTCGTAAGTGAATAGAGCTCAATAACGTCATCTACATATTATGCACGTGTTTAACAAGTTTTCATTACAGAAACTCTAGGAGAAACTTATCCTATGGGTAAAAAATAGCTTTATATGGGGTTTTTACTTGAATCCTTAAAAAAGTAGTACCAAAATTGTAAAGTTGTCAGTGTAATAATGTGAATATAGAATCAAGGAATAAGTGACCTGAAATCGAAAAAGCTAAAGGTGTACCAAAAATAGCGGACCAATGGTGTACCAATCCCTTACGGCCATTAGATTCAATTAAGCAGGCCCTACTTGCATCTAAAACCCCCACCCCTTATAGATCTCAGCCGTCCAAGGGATTGATACTCCATTGGTCCGTCCCTAGACAAGTCGACCTGAAATTCACAATAATGTCTTCCAAACTGGATTGCACAGACACGGACACGATATGACGCGGACGTGGACACTACAAAATTCTTAAAAAATTAGGACGCGGACACGTATATACATATTTTATTTATATATTATTTATATATACAATCATGTATTTATACATCAAAGTTAAGTGTTTCAATCCTAAAATTAGAAAATGATGCTACATGTATATGAATTTCAAAATAAAAAAAGAGATCGTTTGTTTATACACACCGAAGGTCAAGCAATCAATCACTGTTTGACACATGACACAATCAAAATGCATTCTTAAAAAAACAACACATGCCCAACAAACGGTATACGTGATGTCATTTCAAATTACAAAATCTTAATAAAGACCTAAATGATTGATCTAAATGTTCGTCTTTCTTCATTTAATTAATAATAGTAAAAATAATGGAAGAAGTTTAAATGAAAATGAAAAAAAAATGCTTCAAATTCGAGTCATCAGTGCGTCCAAACAAAACGAGCGCAGGACACGCAAATTAGTGTATCGGACACGCGTCGTGTCAACGTCAAATACGCGTCCTGTGTCCAACGTACGTCGGACACGGCACAAAAAATGGAGCGTCCGTGTAACCCCGCTTCCAAACGTACCATAGCTTAGAAAACGGAAGAAACGATACAATCACAGAAAATCAGAAACGAAAATGACACACAGTACGAGATTTTTAACACCACAAAAATCTTGTGTGGTGTATAGAGAACTCTTGAGTAAGTGAATAGTGCCTAATTATTACATTATCTATATATATATACCATGCATCTGTTTAATAAGTTTTCAGTTATGGAAACTCATAGACCTTGTAACTGTTTCTGTGCATCTCTCTAATATACACAGACACTGTAATATCATCTGATTCAGTTCTCACAATTTATTTTTGAAATTTGTTGGCAGATATTCTTCCAATATGGCAATTTTTTCATCATTTTCAGGGAGCATCCGAACTCTAGTATGTTTTATTAGCTTCATGTTTTATCTCGTCATAGACATCTTCCACTTGATCAGTGACTTATCGCTTGATTTTGATCTCCCATATCGCCGTCGCGTAACCCACAGTGATAGAGGCCATTTGACCACACCTAGCCTACAAGCTTCTTCTTCCGCTGCAAATATGACCAAGAAGATTCTTCCTGTTATGAAGTTGGAAGATCTGCCGGATATTTTCAACTGCACCGATCATACTTGTGCTATTTGTCTCAGTGAGTATGAGAGTAATGAAGAAATCAGACGATTAATATCATGCAACCATATTTTTCATCGAAGCTGTTTAGATGTTTGGATTGACTATGGTCATGGCCATAGATTAGTATGTCCTCTGTGTAGAACTGCTTTAAATCAGCAACTAATTAGCCTAGCCTAGCCTAAGTTCGTTAAAAAAAGAATTAACTTATTAGTACCTAGTAGTTCAAAAAATAACACCTAGAATATCTGAGGGTTATAAATGACTCTACCAGGCTATTTCGTATTTTATGTCTATACTAGCTCTTAACCCGTGACATTATGTTAGTTTATTTTTAATATATCGTATAATGTGTGTCCCTAATACTTATCAACTACTTATGATTTAATATGTGTTTGTCATAAAAATAGTTGAGATTTTCCTCTCTTTTTTTCTTTGTTTTTTCCTTTAATATTTTGCCGCCGGAAATTTGCTCAAACGAAAGAAATATAATCTTAACTTCCAGACACTTTTTTATTTAGGTTCATTGCTTATAATGAGATTATGGTCTACATGATGAACATGAAAGTTTAAATATTTTTTGGAAATATGTTGTCAACATCGCTCATCTCAGTGAAATCAACTAATCAATATCGTCCATAAAAGTCTCCACATGCTCCTATTTCGCTCCAGCTGACTCATTTATCATGGTCATGTTGTCGATCCTCCAAATACGCAGAGAATAATATTTTTTTGCATCGAACGAATGATACAAACTATCCAATGTGACATGATTTTCCTGTAATTTTTCAACACCCATTAGATGACAATGTTTAAAATGTGTACCCATTACCTTTTCGAAGGGATTGTATATATGCGAACCTCTACCATTAAATCTTCAACAAAGGATTGTGCCCAGCAATTCGTCTTAACGAAGGCTTTGGTAACTTCAAAAGTCTTGGACATTTTTTCACTTCCGTATGTTCCTACCTTCACTTTGAATACAATCTGGCGACACATTACCTCATAAAGAACCTTGAACACATATTGTACTCCCTGATCCTAAATCAAATTAATAGGTTATCAATAGATCTTTTACCAAAAGTTGACATATTCTACGTTGAATATTTATTAAAAAAAAAAATGGTATTGTGGATCGTTGCTTTCTAAGATTGTAGTTTTCAAAATTGGCCTCTTCAAGTCCCATGGCTTTCTAAGTTTATATATCTTGTTTGTTTTTAACATTTTAGTTAGCCATATTATGTTTGTTATTAACTTTAAACTTGATGTTATCTTTTACCGTGAATTTTATGTGATTTCAGAATCAAAATAGTTATACCTCTTTCATTCGTATCAAGTAATCCGTTGTATATCCCAACAATTCTTTTATAACAATTCCTTTATTTTGTCGTTTCCTGACCATCAATAGCCATTATTGTCAAACGAAATTTGTCTAATTTTTGTTGATGTTATGTATTTGCAATGTTCATTTTTATTAAATAAATAGATTGTGGAAAAACTAAAAAAAAAAACATAAGTATTACATTGGGTCTAAGTTACTATATCCAAAATACTATGGACACTGCTTCTGGTGCCTTGTTTCCTCAAATTCCTCGTTGCATTCTAGACAGTACATGCAACACCAATCATTTGCGAAGTGAGATATTTGCGCAAGTGTGGTCAATGTATCCCTTGCCTGTAATAATAATAACAACACGTCAATTTTTTTCAAGGCATCCAGTTGTAAATGGTATGAATCTAATAGATTTGAATTATACATCAATCTTAGATATCACCTTCTTCTCACATAATAGAAACTGAGGAAGGACAAATCTTGACCACTCTTTACATAGGCAGAGTTAGCCAAACTATGTTTTGCAATTGTCTTACGTGAAAATTATTATTAATCCATATTTTAGTCAGCTCCTATCGAAGCCGATCTAATTAGTCCTATAGAAAGTTAATCTTAAATTTTTGACCTTATCTCTTTACCAAATTATTGAAGTATTCTCAGTCATGTTATGCTTTGTGTGATCTACCCATCTATGTCTACTCTACCTTCTAACCCAGTGAATGAAACCTATACATATTGATCTGTAATTTGATATTGTTGATTTTTCATCAAGAGGTCGCATGATTTGAGAATGTAAAATATAAAAAATATTCTATAAACATCGGAGGCGGAATTTAGATTTATGATTTAGAGTTTTTTATGATGATTTTGATGAACAAACATAATTTTCAAACAAATATTTTATAATGCAAATACATTTTCCCGGTCAATAAGGTCTTATATCGGGAATTGAGTGAAAGTTGTTGTATTTGTAGGTAGTTGTCGCGAAACAACTCGACATTGATGGTCTTTCAGGAAAAAGAATGCAATAGTACTTGAGAGAGCGATAATGTTCTCTTACGCGGGTACACCAATTGTCTTTATATAATACGGGTGATAGAACAGTCATGATCATATTGTCTTATACGTTCCGGTATCATCCTCGAAATATTTGATTTTTGTCCTTATCAATCGTGCTAAAAACAACCAATTACATCTTTCACAATACAATGCTGCATGTTTTGTGAAGATTATTTTTTTACTTGGTCAATAAAACTCACTAAAAAGCAAAAACTATTATTATACACTATTATTACCAACACCCACCTCCATAAAAACCATCCGCCACCACTATTTCTTCCTCCAATAGTAATGTTACCGCCTCCACCATTCACAAACATCCGCCACCGCTTATACTAACCCTACTTCTATTACCACCATTAGAATTAATATAGTTTTTAGTAAAATTATTTATTAATAAAATTATGTATTTATGTTAGATTATTAAAGGGACATTTATAATAGAAATTTAATTAATCATTATGAACAATCAATGAGACACTAAATAATAAAACGTTTAAAAATGGTTAAGTTGAACAAACCCCAGCGGTAAATTTATCTTTGGCAAGGACAAATCCTGACCACTCTGTTTGTACCCATAATATTCTACCCAAATAAATGGGCTAACCTAGGCCTCCAAAGCTCCTACTAGTAGCAAAGGAGGGTTCGTTGGGCCTAAGGTGCTTCCCTTGTTTATCCAAGTAGTGCTAACTAGGCCTAACAAACACCTTGCATGGAAGCCCATGTGCATAGTTTCAAATCAAGCAACTAGGAAGCCCCTCACATGTGCTACGTCATCACGCCACGTCACCACCGACCGCCACGTCATTTGCCACATCATTATGCCACGTCACCACCGACCGCCACGTCATCACTGTTCAGTAAGACGGTGGCCGAAAATCTTCCACGCTAGCAATGGTAGTCACGTCAACCGCCACGTCAGCAATGGTCGCCACATCATCGATGCTCGCCACGTTAGCATCGATGTCCACGTCATCCTTCCGTTAATGGTTAACGACGTTAGTGACGGCGTCGGCATATACCCGGTATATTCTGTTAACCCTTAACGGCGTCAGCATCTTCAGTTAATATTTAACGCCGTCAGTAAAGGCGTCAGCATGACGTCACATATGCCGGAATATAAACGGAACGGCAACAACGAGTTATCGGCGGCCAAGTAATCGGATATTAGTCGCGTTTTCATCGTAGCTGCCGATAAATCGGCAAGTAATCGCGGCGATTCTTCGCCCTTCCTGATTTAGTGTTGCGCGATACATTTTAATTCTTTAGCCCTCGGATCATTCCACCCCATTCTATTTTCCAAACGGATTTCTACGCCCCATTGTGGGCTTAGGTGAATTATTCATCTTGGGCTTGGCATAAACACATTCCATAACCCAAATGAAAAGCTTCTAGAGTATTCCAAAGGGCATACAGGGCAGGTAATTCAACTTATGCCAGTGAGGCATGCAGGGGATTTATGTCAGGGCGTCATGCATGTAATTTATCACAGAGGCATGCAGGGGAATTATGACAGGAGCAGTTACTATATCGTGGCATGCGAGGACGATTCTTGCAATTGATGTCTTCATCTGTAACGGAAAATTTGTAACATATAAATGGAGAGTTTTACAACCAAAAAGATAAGCAATCTTCCATACCAAAATTACCTGTGAGAAAATCATATTATGACTTTAGCATCGGAGGGTTTTTTGTAGGTACCCCCCCCCCCCTCCTTTCTCCAGAAATCAATTGAAGATTGAAGCAGTGATCGATTCCCAGCAAAAGCATCACAAAAATTTTGTGTTTGGGGTAGAAGCAATTTTACCTTACAAATAGTGGCGCCGACTAACGGTTTCGAGAAAAGAAAATCGTGTTTTACTAGATCGAGTTATGCCAGTAATCAAACAAACTGCACGAAGGGTAGATTCTGTTAACAATCCTCGATAGCACATGAGCGAGGCTGAAAGACACGAAGTTGAATTTCAGTCAGCCCCAGCAATACCCACTAGAAATAGGCAGGGTCAAAATTGAGATGATGCTCATAACAGATCCCTGGATCGAGGACGAGATCGAGATCATTTCCGTGACAAAACTCCATATCCAAATGGAAGAAGGGAGAAACAACCGGTGATCGATAACGAAGGAATGGATGTTAATAGAGAGCACCCACAAGTTTAAGGAAACAGAAGGCATGCGTTCGGCAACCCATATAGGAGAAAAGACGATGGACAAGACATGCGGGATGGACGCACCGCGACTCTTAGCACAGAGGCAGAATTATTGCACAACTGTCTGAACGAGTTGGAGAAGGAGAACGCTCTACTAAGATTGGAACGTCAGAACCACTCACGACCCAAGACTGGTGATTTGAAAAAAAAAGAGGAGTAGGTCTGTATGGCAACGCCTTGGACGTCGAATTGACCCTCAAGCTTCAAAACCAAACATAGAGGTGATCGATCTTGATCAACTAGAGAGAAATCTGTTACCCACTGGAGAATTACATAAACGAAGGCGTGTACTACCATGCCGAGCAAGGACCCGACCAGCTACAACTCAGCAGAGTGCGGCCAGATCCAACATCAGTTCGAAACGCCTCAGAAACGATGAGGATGAAGATCCAAATTGGCACAATGATCAAGAATTTTCGCAGGATTACTATGCTCGTTCGGAGCAAGGAAGAGCTGAAAAAGAACATGCTGGACCGCAGAGGAAAATAATGAGATCTAAAACTCATATCCCATAGGACCAAGATTTTGAGAAGGAAGACAGTTCATCAGATGGTGATGTGGACGCAATGGTAGAAGCTTGCCTCTACAAGATGATCGAGAAAGTAATGACGAAAAAGCAAACCAGAGAAGAAAACTTGGACCAGTTGCACCGATCTGCCGGAGCACCTTTCAAGCTGAATATCAGAGTATTCCGACCGCCGATGAATTTTCAAGTTCCAAAGCTGCCAGAATTCGATGAGAAAACAGATGACCCGGATCAGCATATTTTGCACTATGAACTGCCATGACTTTGTGGCATCACAGTGATGAATTGATGTGAAAAATGTTTCCACAATCATTAGCTGGAGGAGAAATAAAATGGTTCAATCGACTCCCAGCAAAGTCCATTGGTACTTACAATGAGCTGGTTGGAGAATTCTTCTCTCACTACAAATACAACAGACGTGATCGGAAGGGATGCCATGCGTTGTTCCTTCTTGCAATTCGGAAGGATGAAAGCATCAGACAGTTTACTTGATGAAATGGAAGCAAGAATTGGCCGACATGGATGGCGCCAACGACCAAGTCGTCATTGAGGCTTACAAGCAAGCATACCAGCACGATCAAAGAGGTGTGTATGGATCCTTAGTCAAGAGACCACCCAAGACTCTGGAAGGACTATATGATCGAGTTGAAGAATATGCTCGAGTGGAAGATGATTCCAAAGCTCGAGAAATGAGAGATGTTAACAGATCATCCAATCATCCAAGTGATGGGAAGAAAGACAAATCGAAGAACCGTTCGAGCGGCCAGCATAATGACCGAGGAGAAGTCCGAGATAAGAACCAAAGTGAAAGAATGTAAACTGGATATCAGAAATTCCTTATTTTCTTTCTTTGATCTTAATCTTTACAAGTTGACACCGTTGAACACACATTTGAACCTTGCAGAATCCTGTACAAACCCTAATTTTAATTCTGAAACAATCGCAAGATTTGAGCCCCCCTCGTCCTTTGTTTGCAATTATTGAAGATGGGGTTGTTTTTTCCGTGATTTTGAGAAAGGTGGTGCGGTTGAGACACGTGATAAACGTGATAGGAGAAAATACTGCAATTTCCATTAGGACCATGGTCACAAGACCGAGAATTTCCGCTCTCTAAAGATCGAGGTCCAGCGAATGATCGATGCTGGAAAGCTGCAAGAGTTCATGAAAAAGTACTTTGGGAAAGGTCCTGGTCAGTTTTGAACTGCACATGTGATTAACGCTCGTGTGATTAACGTCAATCACGCCAGTATCCATTCAATGACCAGGTGGGCATCGGAAGACGAGACAAGGAGAAAGCTCGGACAGTTGAAAGAATGGTACCTGACAAATCACATTGATTTTTTCAGCGGTAATGGAGTAGAAACTAGGGAGCTTGGGTGCAAAAAGATCGATTTCTCTGAAGCAGACATGATAGGTGTATATTCTCCACACAATATGCCGTCGTTATAACTTCTTGGATTGGCATGTTTTGTGTGCACCGGATTTTAGTGGATACCGGAAGCTCAGTGAGCGTGCTATTTTCAGGAGCTTACTCCTCTATGAATCTTCCACATGACTTGATCGAGGAGGATGAAAATCCAATTATCGGTTTCAGCGGCGAAGTTACAAAGGCGATTGGTCTAGTGAAGATACCGATAATAGTGGCTGACAAGTCCATCTTGGGCACTTTCTTTTTGCTCAATGCGATCGTAGGACGAGATTGGCTGCATGAGATCGGTGCAGTCACATCATCTAATCACCAATGCCTGAAGTTTATTACCCCAGAAGGAGTTGTGAAAGTTAGAAGTGACCAGATAGCCGCCCATAAGTGTCATGAGAGTGCAATGGATGAGTACAAGAAATCAGAATTCAGTGGCAACCAGATCATGCGAGTCGAGCAGAAATAGCAATTACAGAATCCTCTCCCTCCAGAATCATATAGGGGAGAGGACGCAGCTGAACCCCCAACAGTTGAGAAACTGATCGAGGTCCAGATTGGAGATGAGGAGCACAAAACAACGTTCATAGGGGCAGATCTGCATGCACATGAACGCGATGGTTTGATTACATTGCTAAGGGAAAACACCGATATTTTTGCATGGAGTTTTGCTGAGATGCCAGGGATAAATCTGAATGTAGCCCGCCACAGGCTAAATATCGATGAGAATTTCCATCCTGTTCGACAAAAAATCAAAAATATGGCGCAAAGCAAAAAAGATGGAGTTACTGAAGAGGTCGAAAAGCTGTTGGAAGCAGGATTTATTCGACCAGTGCAATATCCTCGCTGGCTTTCAAATGTGGTACCCGTTCCAAAGAAGAATGGTAAAATTCGTGTATGTATCGATTTTACCGATTTGAATAAAGCATGTCCGAGTGATCCGTACCCGCTGCCAATGATAAGAGATTTGGTGGATAAAACCTCAGGGTTCGGGAGACTGTCATTCATGGACGGTTTTTCTGGGTATAACCAAATACCTTTGTTCGACGACGATCAAGAGCATACTGTATTTGTGACTGATAGAGGAGTTTACTGCTATAATGTAATGCCATTCGGGCTAAAGAACGCAGGGGAAACCTACCAGCACTTGGTAGACATATGTTTAAGGATCTGATTAGGAAGTCGATGGAAGTATACATCGATGATATGGTAGTGAAATCTCAACAAAAGGAATCGCATTTTCTTGATCTGCAAAAGACGTTCGATATCCTAAGGCAATATCGTATGAAGCTCAATCCAGCAAAGTGTTCATTCGGGCTATCATCGGGAAAGTTCCATGGATACTTGATGACACACAGAGGAATCGAGGCGAATCCAGAACAAATCAGAGCCATCATAGAAATGCCATCCCCAAGAACCAAGAAGGAGGTCCATAAGCTAGCAGGACGATTAGCATCCTTAAACAGTTTCATTTCACGCTCATCGGATCGATTCAAGCCATTCTTTGACGTTTTGAAGAAATTTGTGAATTTTGGTTGGACGGATGAGTGTGAAAGGGATTTTGATGAGATCAAGCAGTATTTGTCAACCCCCCTGGTTTTGGTGAGTCCAAAAACTAAACAACCGATTGGAGTTTATCTGGCTGCAACGGAGAAAGATGTGAGTGCAGTATTGTTTGTACGGATCCACATGAGAAACTTGTTTACTTCGTCAGTAAATCCTTGATGGGGGCGGAAACACGGTACAAGAAAATTGAGAAGATAGCACTTGCACTGTTCCATGCATCTCGTCGCCTCAAGCCTTATTTCCAAGGAAGGAAAATCGTAGTATACTCGGAATACCCGCTGAAAAGAATCCTGGAACGTGCTGATGATTCAAGTCGACTAGCTATATGGTCAAATTTTCTTGGGGAGTATGAGATCAAGTACGAAACTAGAACTGCAGAAAAAGGACACACACTGGCTGCACTGCTAGCAGATTTTCCGGTAGACGATATAGAAACGGTTGATGGAGAAGAAGAGGAGTTGTTCAAACCCACTGAGCCAAACACTGATCAAACTGGGGGCGAGTCTGCAATGGATATCGATACACCAGAACCATTATGGACCGTATTTACTGATGGGTCTTCAAACGTTAGTGGTGCTGGAGTTGGATGCGTCATCCTTACCCCCGAAGTTTCGAGGATCGAGAAAGCGACCAGGTTGGGTTTCCAAGCATCAAACAATGAATCTGAATATAAAGCTGCGATTATCGGTTTAAAAGCTGTCAAGCAGTTAGATGCGAAGAACGTGAAGCTGGTGACTGATTCCATGCTAGTAGATAACCAATTTCTGGGGACCTACAGATCAAATGAGGAGAGAATGGCATTGTATTTGGATCATATGAGAGAACTAGCAAATGAGTTCGACCGATTCTCTATTGGGCAGCGACCACGATTAGAGAACAAGCACGCAGATGTTTTAGCATATCTGTCTTCCGCAGTGCCAACAGATACCGCCCGTTTCATTGTAGTAGATTTCCAAGAGTTACCTAGCGTCTCTGACACCCATTTTGTTTTGGCTTTCGAACACGCTAGTGGGGGCGAGAGGGAAGATACATCATCACAGGGAGATACAGAGAACATCGACAGCAATATGGATATTGACAATCCAATGACAGACAATTCAGGCGATCATGTTGAAAACATTGCAGACTGGCGTCAACCTTACATCCAGTACCTGGCAACCGGCGAACTCCCTGAAGATGAGAAACTTGCTGCAAAGGTGAAAAATAATTCATGGAGATACTCAATGATCGAAGGGATGTTATACCGCAAACCTGTAGCTTTGGAGCCATTTTTGCGATGTGTATCAGCCGAGGAAGGACAACTAATACTGGAAGAGGCTCATGAGGGAATTTTTGGCAGCCATTCTGGAGGGCGCAGTCTCGCACACAGGGTACTCACCCTGGGGTATTTCTGGCCGTACATGCAGAAAGACGCTAAAGAATATGCGCAGAAATGTGTGTCATGCCAAGAACACGCTCCAATTCCGAAAAGGCCCGCCAACGAATTACATCCAGTTTTTAGTCCCTGGCCATTCTCTATGTGGGGATTAGACATCGTCGGACCACTTCCAAAAGCTCATGGAGGCGTCAGATTCGTATTAGCCGCTACTAACTATTTCACCAAATGGGTCGAAATAGTGGCACTGGTATACGTTACCAGACATGATGTGAAAAGATTCATATGAGAGAATATCGTCTGCAGATTTGGAATCCCATACGCGATAATATCAGTAAATGGGAAAAAGTTTGATTCCGGAGTGATCAAAGATTTCTGCAAGGGCATGAATATTCGCCACAATTTCTCGTCTCCTTACTATGCTCAGAGTAACGGGCAGGCAGAAGCGACCAACCGCGTTATTATGGACAATCTCAAGAAACGGCTGGAGAAGGCGAAGGGAAAATGAACTGAGGAATTCCCTGGAGTCTTATGGTCCTATCGAACAACCCCAACAAGATCCACTGGGTTATCACCGTTTATATTGGCATATGGGACAGAGGCGGTCATACCTACCGAGGTACAACTCAAGACTACCAAAACTCGTACTGTCAAATCAGGGAAAAACGACAGCATCCTAGATTTAGATAAAGAGTTGTTGGAAGAACAAAGAGAAACAGCCTTGTAGAAGTTAGTTCGATACCAGCAGACAATCAAGCTGAGGTATGATCGCAAAGTCAGAGAACGGTCATTCAAGCCAGGGGAATATGTCTTGAAGAAAACTCGAGCGGCCACAATGGAGCCAAACTATGGGAAGCTCGGAGCAAACTGGGAAGGTCCATACATAGTGGATAGGCCAGCATCTCGAGGATCCTACTACTTGAGGAACCTCGATGGAAAAGAGGATTCAAAGCCATGGAAGCCGTGGAATTCGTTCCACTTGAAGAAGTTTTATCATTAGGAGTAGATTCAAATCCTGCTGTGCTGCACTCTTTTTCCTTTTTGATGGTTTTATCCCACTGGGTTTTCCACTCAAAGGTTTACATGAGGCATCTGTTGTCGAAGCAGTAGGTATTTATCTTGTTATTTCAATTCAGAAATTCAATTCAGCATTATTTTGGTATTCCGTACTTTATCAATATTGTTCGAGTTAATTATAAGCTACTGCGGATGATCGAATCCACATTCATCCCTAAATGACAAAACAGTGCAGTTCGAGTCTGCTGTCAGCAACGTCTCTGACACCTCGCAGATAGGGTGAGTGCACAGTTCGAGCATTTTTACCCTGTCTCAATTTAATCCCCATCATGCAGGACAAAACAAATGTGGCGAACATTTTCATCTGTCCAAGCACATGAAAATGTACACATCCCAAACTCTGCGTACATCTTGAATAGCACGATTGGCCCCCTGCGCGAATTCAAGATAGCAGAAAAACTCAACTTTTCATTCCATGCGCGAGAAAAATGCAGCAGGGAGGTGCACCCCTGCGCGAGCATTGAGCAGCATGACAAAAAAACACACTGGGGGCGAGTTATATGTCACCTCGACCATTCGGGGGCGAGATATATGACACTCCAGCGCAACCGACTCATCCCTGGGGGCGAGTTGCATAACACTCCGAACAGCGCGCTCGGGGGCGAGTTATGTAACACTCCAGACAAAGGAGGGGAACCCGAACTTCTTAACTCATACCCAGTTATGGATTAAGAGGGGGCGATGTTTGTACCCATAATATTCTACCCAAATAAATTGGCTAACCTAGGCCTCCAAAGATCCTACTAGTAGCAAAGGAGGGTTCGTTGGGCCTAAGGTGCTTCCCTTGTTTACCCAAGTAGTGCTAACTAGGCCTAACAAACACCTTGCATGGAAGCCCATGTGCATAGGTTCAAATCAAACAACTAGGAAGCCCCCTCACATGTGCCATGTCATCACGCCACGTCAGCACTATTTAGTAAGACGGTGACTGAAAATATGCCACGTCAGCAATGGTAGCCACATCAGCAATGGTCGCCACATCAGCATCGATGTCCAAGTCATCCTTCCGTTAATGGTTAACGACGTCGGCATATACCCGGTATATTCCGTTAACCCTTAACGGCGTCAGCATCTTCAGTTAATATTTAACGTCGTCAGTAACGGCGTCATCATGAATATGCTGGAATATAAACGGAACGGCAGCAACGAGTTATCGACGGTAACTTGTCGGCGGCCAAGTAATCAGCGATTAGTCACGTTTTCATCGTAGCTGCCGATAAATCGATGAGTAATAGCGGCGATTCTTCGCCCTTCCTGATTCAGTGTTGCGCGATACATTTTAATTTTGTAGCCTTCGGATCATTCCACCCCATTCTATTTTCCAAATGGACTTGGGCCCCACTGTGGGCTTAGGTGAATTATTACTCTTGGGCTTGGCATAAACACATTCCATAACCCAAATAAAAAGATTCTAGAGTATTCCAAAGGGCATACATGGCAGGTAATTCAACTTATGCCAGGGAGGCATGCAGGGGATTTATACCAGGGCGTCATGCATGGAATTTATCACAGAGGCGTGCAGTGGAAATATGACAGGAGCAGTTACTATAGCAGGCATGCAGGGACAGCTACTGCAATTGATGTCTGCATATGTAACGTAAAATATGTAACATATAAATGGGGAGTTTTACAACCAAAAAGGTAAGCAATCTTCCATACCAAAATTACCTGTGAGAAAATCCTATTCTGACTTTAGCATCGGAGGGTTTTTTGCAGGTACCCCCCCCCCCCCTTCTCCTTTCTCCAGAAATCAATTGAAGATTGAGGCAGAGATCAATTCCCAGCAAAAGCATCACAAAAATTCTGTGTTTTGGGTAGAAACAATTTTACCTTACAAACACACTCTTTACATAAACAAATCGATAATAAATAATTTCATATGTTCAGATCTTGATTCGTGTGGTTCGTTTAGTTATTACATTACATGGCAATTGATTGCACCAATTTTTTAAAATGGACATGTGTTTATCGAGTTTATTTTAACATTAGAATGATCAACCATGTTTTATACTTTATAATATAACGTTACACATTTTGTGGCGTTACGAAATTAGCATAATATGTTTTTGTTCACTAATGCCCGCCACCACCATAAAACCATATGAATCCACTTTTTTTATCCACCACCACCTCGTGGCGGAGCTAATGGTTGACTAACCTGGCTCTAACCCCTTATATTTTTAGTAACTACATAATTTTTTTAGTTTATTTTATAAATAGTACTTTGTCCATATATTTTTATGGTTTAGTCCACCAAAGTTTACATGTTTATTTATTTTTTAAATAGGCCTCCTCAATGTCAATTTTTGACTCCACCACTGCCACCATCAGTGCCGCCCATCCCATGTAGGTTGTTGGACGCAATTCTAATTTTCAATCACAAATGCCATGTATTTTAAATTGAACAAAATTTCGTCAATTGATTAGTTTTATTATTTTTTCCGTGTATATATTCTTTTTTGTATTGCAATCAATTTTATTTTAACATTAAAAAATCATGATTTATACGATATAGTACCAAAGATAACATGGGTACCATTTGGGTGATCCAACTACGATCATGAAAATATTGTCTTGTATGATATCATCCATGAAATATAAGGTACCTTCCTTTATCAAAAGTGTTAAAAACAACCAACCACATCTTCCACACTACGATGTTATTGATGTTGTAACGACAACATAAAATTAATATTGTCCATCACTACTCACCAGCATTCACCGTCACTAATTCTTCCACCACAAACCAGGGATGGAGCCAGGATTTTTGAGGAGAGAGGGAGAAAAAATTCTTGGCAAGTTGGATACATGTGAAAAATGGACTTTGTATCCCATTTTACGATTAAAGAACAAAAATAAATATAATTGTGCTTGGCTCTGCCCTTAACCACCACTAATCTTTCGGCCTCCACTTCTTCTACTACTCATTGTCGCAGAAAATGTCTATTGATATTATTTATCAAAATTACTTATTTATAGAAATAAATATTAAAATTAATTAAGAAAACATTTATAATTAAAAAATGATTAGTCATTTATTATTAGCAATTAGTGAAACACTAATTAATAAAACACTTTATAATGAATAGATTATTTATGAACCCCCAATTGGGGGATATGCCTTTTAATTGGGGGATATTACTAGAGGACAAAATAGGGATCCAAATATCCTAGCTGGGTTACCCCTTATATAATTAAATTATTAATTCCTAATTTAACCCTCCCTAATTAGGATTAGTTATTACTAATTAGGATTAGTAAAATATTAATGACTTGGGGGATATAATTAGTGTATTTATGTTTATTTAATTTTGAGTAGAATTTTTTTTTTTTTTTGAAATTAGAAGATGATTGTGATGAGAGTAAATATTTTCAGCATACAAGCAACCCTAACACACAGGTAATGCTTCAAAGATGTCGATTTTTTTTATTTTTTTTTTGAAACCGCCATTTTTTTCTCTGCAAAATCTTAGTACCGGCGTGGTCTTCATCCCAAATATGTATGCCGGTACCACAAGAAAAACATACAGGAGTTTTTTTTAACTCAAATACCGGCTTGCTATTTATATTACGGAATACGCCGGCAATTATGGACTATACCATCATATGGCGGTGTTCCTTCGTTATCCCCTGTTATTGAGCAAGATAAATTACAAGGGTTTGGTTTGCAAGCAGATTTTGTGGACACTGATGCAAATGGTTTCGGGATTGGGGATGACAAAAATCTTAACTTCAACTCATTGGCATCCGTAAGTTCGTAATTTTATTTGCATTCCCTCACTGGCCTGCTAAGAAAGTTATATGTGTATCCATTCCATCTGACATTCTTAATGTTTGTCTAATATTATAGGCACAAGAGGAGTTACATGGATTGCCTTCCTTCGTTCCTAATAATCAAATTCCAGTGGAAAGAACGCATTCTCAGATGCAGGTGCTTGATATGCTTTTGTTCAGTTCTTTACCCCCGCTTCTCAACATATTTATAGAGCAATTAACTGGCGTCAGCATAGGTTGACAGACCACCGGAGAAGGAGATGGAAGAAATTGGACTCCCACAAACAAGAAATGAACCCGACGAGGCTACAAAAACCAATGATGACAGACCACCGGAGAAGGTGACAAAGAAGAAAAATTGTTTTCCACTATCCGGGGGGGTTCGGTGGGGCGTAGCCCCCATTTTTTTCTGCTAGTAGAGAGCTTCAGAATGTTGATTTTTTTCTGGTTTTGCACAGGTACCGGCATGGTAATCTAGTTTTCGAGCATGCCGGTACCTGTTCCGGCATAGTATTTTGCTTAAATTTCTATGTCGGCCGGGATGAAAAGTATCCGAAAGTTAAAAAGAAAAATTTACTTGACTACCGGCATGGTCTTCATATTCTCGAGCATGCCGGTACCTGTGCCGGCACAGTATGTTGCTTAAATTTCTATGCCGGTTTGGGATGAAAAGTATCCAGAAAGTAAAAAAGAAAAATTTACTTGACTACCGGCATGGTCTTCATATTCTCGAGCATGCCGGTACCTGTGCCGGCACAGTATGTTGCTTAAATTTCCATGCCGGTTTGGGATGAAAAGTATCCAGAAAGTAAAAAAGAAAAATTTACTTGACTACCGGCATGGTCTTCATATTCTCGAGCATGCGTTACAAGTCTTGCCGGCACAGTATGTTGCTTAAATTTCTATGCCGGTTTGGGATGAAAAGTATCCAGAAAGTAAAAAAAAAAATTTACTTGACTACCGGCATGGTCTTCATATTCTCGAGCATGCCGGTACCATTTTCCGGCATGGTCTTCATCACTTCCGAATTTTATGGTTTTTTTCACTTGACTACCAGCATTGATAGGGAGTTCTCGAGCATGCCGGCACTATTTTCCGGCATGGCCTTCATCAATTCCGGCATGGTCTTCATCACTTTTAGCATGATCTTCATCACTTCCGAATTAAGAAAAAAAAATTGTTTCTATATTTTTATAGGGAGTGGGGAGAGTTTAGAATTTGAAAGGGAATGGAGTATATTTGGGAGTGGGGAGAGTTTAAAATTTGAAAGAGATTAAGAAGAGGTAAAGATGGAAATTGGGGGATATGATTTTGTTTTTTGTTTTTTGATTTTAAGTTATTAAATTTTTATTTTTAGGGAAGGGTGTTTTAGTATTTTCGCCTCCAAAAGTCACCCCTTATCAGCCACCTTTGGTTGGGGGAAGTAATTCATACCCCCCAATTAAAAGTCATATCCCCCAATTGGGGGTTCTTATTTATTATGTGCAATTAGTGAAACACTAATTAATAAAATAATTATGGTATTAAGTGGAACAAACCACCCTGTTGATTTATCTTTTCTATCAATTCCATCTAAGGTGGAACACTGGTTAGAGGCCACTCTTATGACACAATAGGTCATGAGTTCGAACCTCCCCGTTATAATTTTTGAAATTCCATATCTTGACTTGAGTATTCATTTTTTATTCATAATATTGGAATTAATGCCACGCGTGCGAGTTGTAGGGGGTAGTCAGGAGAACCAAAACCCTTGATTTATCTTTGCCAGGACAAATCCTAACCACCACTAACCCAGGAAAACTTAGCCTAGCTTTGTTTTGTACTAATGATTTCTATCTTATTAATTAATGAATTATTAAAACATTACCCTTTAGTATATATAAAAGAGGAATATCATAAGATTTTTTAATTTCTCTTTTCTGTTTCTCTATCTTCTCCGTTATCTTTCTCTCGACTGTAGCAAATTCAGATCGGCGAATAAGAAGAAAAATCGATTTTATTCAACAAATTTTATAGCTAATCATTAGTTAATCTATACATCTGAATCAATCATTCAATCAATTTCATTTGGATCTAGATTTCGGTTGGTTCTAAGCTACATCAAGTTTGGTTTTTGTTGGTTCAAATGTTTTGTTCTCTGTTTGAATCAATTAGGATTTTAGGTTTCAGTTGATTCGAAGCTACATCGGGTTAGTTTCTCGTCAATCTTACTTCTTTTAGTTCGATTAGGTTTTTGATTTTTGTTTTGATAGAATCGATTCAGAACTGAGAATAAGAACAATTTGATTTTTCTTCAGTTAATCGAACATCTTCAACGTAGTTTTTACCTTAATTACTTACTTGTTTTGCAGGTTCAATAATGGAATTAAAAAGATCTTTAACAGCAGTTGAAATGAAATCATCATCATTTATTTCTTCTTTGACAAAAACTAATGAAGGAGCAACTTATAACAATAATTATTTTGAAGATTTGGTATCAGCAAGATATAAAAATCAGTAAGATTTTTCTTTCGTTTTTTCTTGAATCAATAGATTTTAAATCTATGTAGACGTTTATATTGTTATTGTTGTTGTCGTCGTCGTCGTTGTTGTTGTTGTTTTAGAAGATAAATTGATTGAACACCATTCTACTGATTATATAATTTCTCACAAGCTTGATAAAGCAATTTTGAGTCAGTTATTGACTTGTTGGTGTTTTTGTTTTGCTTATCTTGAGTCTTGTCCCTACATATGTTGAGTTTGACTTAACAAATCTGTGATTTTATTGGTGGTGGAGATGCAGTTTTTAGAGGAGGATGGGGAGGTCATGGTGGTATTGGAACATGTTTGTTAGTACTTTCAGTAGATGTTAGTACTTAAATACTTATGATGCTTGTGCATAGAGATGGTTCATGAAACCAATTTATCTTCTTTTGTTGTTATATTCGAATATCATTTTTTTATTATTTTGATTCCAGTCATACTACGGATATAAAAGCAATAAATTTCTCTGGTTATACTAATTCAATAGAGTTACTAACTTGTAACAACTACACAGTTCCCATGTAACTTGTCTGGTATGTTCTAGATGCATGCAGTTTGTTGAAGTGGCATTTTTGGATCCAGATAAACAAGTTGTTGGTAGGTACACAAGCTAATTAAATGTGTAACTTCTAGTTACACAAGAGAAATTGATGTATAACTACTAGTTACACATGTTTATTAGATGTGTAACTTATAGATACACATGCTCATACGATTGAGTTACTTGTTCATACACATTTTATGGTTTGCTTGTTGAAATAGACATATAGGAGTTCAAGGTAACTAGAACAACATTTGATTGCAGAAACCCTGAAGAGATCTAGTAAACAAAATATGAGATCCTGATTTTTTGAATTTTGGACGTAATTCATTCTTCCATGGGTGAAATCAGTTGGTCGCATACAATCTTGTACAAATCAGGGTATGAAATTTTTCATAACATTTACTAGTTACCATACTTATACATTGATCACAAAGTTGTTTGTTAGAATCTTGATTGTGAGTAAGTGGGTTTACATGATTGTTTGTTGATTGAGCTCTTGTGATCTGTATTTTTCTTCTCAGCTATTAATTAGGTGCTCCCTGTTCTATTTTGAAGTTTGATGCCTTCATACTTACGAGTATGAAAGCTATTTGGATATGTAGATAATAGTTACACATGCCAACTGGATGTGTAACTGCGAATTACACATGTTAATTAAATGTGTAACTGTTAGTAACATATGCTAATTATATGTTTAAAAGTTTGAATGTACTCGAAATGATATGTAGTTCAGTTTATTAGTTGCATATAGGCATGAACTAGTTGTAATTTGTGTGTTGTAAGTTTGTTAGTACTTTTAGTAGATGTTATGTATTGAATTGTTAGAGCTAATCGGAGTAATGTGTATTTGCGTCAGTCTGTATTGGTGTTATGAGGTGTCTAGATGATGTGCTGGATTGTGAGATATGAAAATAGATTGCTTATAATGACATTAACCAAAACTAGATTGTTTATGATTTCGATTGAATTTGTTAATGGAAGATATGCTGATCTTTTGCATTTTTTTTTACTTGTCCCAGCTGATGTGTGAGGATCTAAAAGATGAGGATGTGAAGCCCCTACCTCATCAGTAGCTTAATTCTTTAGCAAATGACCTTGAACTTGAATATGGATATGCTGGTATCCCTTCCAAAACTGTAAGTAATGTTGGTACTAGTACTACTGGGGCATGGGTTTTACTTGAATTATCTGAAAAATTGCAGAACATTGTCAAAAGCTTAAATGATTAAATCTTATAACGCAACTTAGTGTTTTATAACATAGTTAAGTGCTTCAAATTTTGAGTATCTGAGTGACATCTTTTTTGTAGCCATGCAAGTTGTTTCCTCATTGCAGGTAAGCTGAAATTGAATTGAAGTAGTCTGAACTTCAGAATTTGGTATAATATGATTAGTTAAACAATATATCTTAGAAAGTGGGAAAGATATCCTGATTAGTTAAACAATATATTTTTTGAACTGTGTATGTAGCTCATCTAACTAGTTAAACAATATATTTTTTTATTTTACCTATTAGGTTGACTATATTGATCATCGGATATGTAGTAATTCTCCCAGCCCTTGCTTTACCACTATCGCAAGATGATGATTAGATTTGTGCATCAAGAATGTCAATAAGAACGATTGTTTATTGTTTATGTTCACTACACCATATCCTGTAATTTGCAACATATCATTTTCGGAGGTGTGCAACGGATATTTCTATAGCAATATCCGTTGCACACCAAAAAATACGTTGGTAAAAAAAATACTAATTTGTAAAATAAAATTAATGCAGCAACGTGTTGTGACACGCAAAAAAACGTTGGTCACTTTTATAATATCAATTTTTTTTTATTATTATTATTTTAGAAACATCTTAAAATTTGTAAATATTTCCCTCTCAATATTTCACTAAAATCATCCTCCCTCCTAAAATTAAATCAACAAAAAAAATTCCCCCTAGTTTTTCCCTCTAAATTTTCACCAAAATTATCCTCCTCTCATATTTTTCACCAAATATTAATTTTTCCCTCAAATTTTTTAAAAGCCAATATTTTCAGACATCTTTATTATTACTCTCTCTCTCTTATTTCACAGAATTTTTTATCACTCTCGTTTTTACACTCTCTCTCTTTTATTTCTTCCCCGCAGAAAGCTCTCAAAACCTCAGAACGCCAAAACCCTTCCCTGCAGAAAGTTCGAAACCCTCGAGACCAAAATCCTTCCTGCAGAATCAAAACCCTTCTCTCACAATGAAACCCCAAATCGATACCTGAATTTCAGTAATCAAAACCTATAAATCTCGATCTGTTCTCTAGAACCTTAAAAAATTCCTAAACCTAGAATCCAAAATCAATCCCTGAAATCCAAAATCAGTTCATCAAACAGTTGATTATCATCAGGTATAACCATTATTTACTAGTACTATTGTTTAATTTTGATTTTGTTGACCTACCTCTGTGATCTTTTTTTTTTTTTTTTTGTTGCTTAGTCAACACATTCAGTTTTATTATAATGGTGTCATCAAATGCTTATGCTGATTTGTGAGCTATTTTTAGGGTTAAATTGTTTTTTTAGTTATCAATCTCTTGTTGCTTTTATTCAAATGTGAATTGATTGATTTGTTACTGCTGGATGTAGTCTCAGTTCTGTATCGACAAGATTGATTTCTTAGTTGTTTATGAATTTGATACTTTTCGTTGGGGATATCATTTGGCAGTGTATGTTAGTTTGAACATAGTACATGACCCATTGGAATTAAAAGAATTTGTTAGTTTGATACTTCATATTACAGGACCCATTGGAATTAAAAGAACTTGTTAGTTTGATACTTCATATTACAGGACCCATTGGAATTAAAAGAACTTGTTAGTTTGAACATAGTAATAACTAGATAAGCATTCATATATTGGATTGTTCTTGAAAGTTACTAACTGGAAACTTTATGTTAGCCACTTGTCTAATCCTTTGAAAAAATTTCATTGTAGATAAGTCTTTCCATACAATTCATCTAAAGAAAACAAGAATTGGCACTCCTGAAAGGCCACTTGTTGTTCGAGCTGGTTATAGGGTATTGTTTCACTCATTACCTTGTACTTCTTTTTACGTTCTTGTTTACACATAACATGTAACGTTTCTAACAATTTATGTTAGTTCTGTTCGTCTGAGGCGTAGTATCACCAGTACAAATCTTCTCCTAGGCCACACTTGAACACCGTGTCCATAGACCTATAGCCATGGATTTTTTTCACTCTAAAACCGTTATGGTAGGAGGTGTTACAATAGGTACCTTTATGGCCACATGAACTTTAAGTGACTATTTAACATGATTTTACGTAGCAATACCTCTATCACCGTGTCTAGATAGTACTCATTATTTTTTCATAATAAAGCATTTATCCTGTAACCATGGCTATAAGATCCTTGTAGACATACAGATTGATTTTAACATGGCTATTGTTTGCCTTTAAGCCACGAAACTTTATTTTAACCATGGCTTTTGCTATCATTCGGACACACGAAATATGGTTCAATGTGGACATTATGTGTTGTACAGCCACATGGAATTACTTTAACCATGGCCATTTCTATCATTCAGACACAAATTTTACTTTATCAAGGCTACATCATGATTTACAGCTACCCTTAAACCATATGGATTTGTTTTAACCATGGCCATTTATATTATTCAGATACTCCCAAAATTGTTAAACATGATGAATTCACGACTTATAGTTACTTTAAATGCATAACCATGACTAAAACCTATCCTTTGGCCATGGTTTCACATCTAAATGATGGCCTATTTCATGTTCAACCACGAGAAGCCAGTATCGGCCACCTATTATATCGAGTGCCTTTAGGTACTTATTGGCCACATATTTGTATGTGTGTAGAGAAATTTATATCAATAACCATTGGCACAAATTAATCATACAATTAACAAAAAAATACTTATTATATTAATCATATGACAAAAGTATTATCATGTCTGATCGATCATTAGTGAAAAAACCTTAAAAAACAAAAAGAAAATCAACTTGAGATTCAAAAAGATTAAACATTCCAGGTCTAAGCCACCACAACTATATCTCTCAATGGTCTTGATTCTCTCTTGATTGTTCTTTGAGCTTCGGATATTTGAAGTTTTCCTCTTCTTCTTAGCCTTGGGGTCAGCACCAAGTTCATCAGGATCTACAAGTGGCTCCATCTGCAGCAAAAATGTGGATGTATAAGGCAACCATGTTACTGATCAAGATGCATAAGGTATTCAATAGTTCAAAGTTCATAAAAAATTATCTTGGAACTAAAAATTTGTATCTAACATGCATCAAAAGTAAGTCCTGCAATAGCTTAAATGTTCTCCATCAATAATGTAAATAACACTCACAAATTCAAGAGCTTAAATACATCAACGAAATGCTTATAGTAATATGCTTATATGCAAATTGTAGCAAAATATATGTTCAACGGGAATAAAATTTGGTCATCTCATATCTTCTAATGCTGATTTTGAGCCAAATCTAGGCTTACTAAGGATGCAGAGAAGTTAAAAATTGCATTCAGCCAAATACTGGTAGGCTGTATACTAAAAAGTAGCCTGAACCCCACATATGAAAGAGATATTATACAAGGTACTGTTATGAGCTATTATAAAGGTACTTTGTATGAGTATACTAATTTGTGTTCCAAGGTCTAGCTCAGAACTTGGCTTCAAAACATAAAAATCAGGGAACTTATCCATGAAAGAAAAAAGACAACACTGAACGATTAGCAGGCAATGAAAATCTTACATATTTTCATCTTTTAATATTCTTGTAAGCATTTCTACTGTAGATCCACATTTGTAGTCACCAGTTGCAAGGCAGGGGACAGTATCACACTGAGCTACTGAATAAAGAGCCTGTTTTGCAAGGCCACCAGACTGGAGATGGCTTGGCACTTGAAAGAAGAGATTCTAGTAAAGCATCAAAGCTTGTGTTTGATAAATGGACCAAGGCAGCAAAAAAACTTTGCAGGGCCTGCACAACAGAAGGAAAGTGTTTCATGAAGTGATCAACAAATGCAGGATAAAGTAACATCATAAAGTTAAGGGAACTACCTGTAAGGCATGCCCCTGCAACAATGAAATCCTGATTAAAGTTAGATCTTGTGGAAGAACTTTGTTCCTAACAGTCAAACAACATTGGGACTTGACTTTCTATCAAGTGAGAACTTTGTTATTCGACCAAATTCTTTTTTAAACCACCAGGCTCAACTTAAGTTCTTCATCCATGGGTGAAGGCTGCTCTACCAGTTCACTGTGGGTTCTCTAAGCAAGTGACATCTGAGAAGGAAAAATATTACGGTAATCTGGGGGAGCCATAAAGGCAAACACGCTCTCTCTATTCATCGCAAGATACTTATTTTAGAACATAAATAAAAAGTAAGAGGAGGTTACATTTATCGCAAATCAGCAAGGGACTTCTGAGCGCGAAGAATGGTGAGAAAAATACAGCAAGTCCCTCCCTATGATGACACTGCAAATAATAATAACACAACGGAAAAATAAGTTAATCCTAAACATCCAATACAAGAACAATTTAAAAGATGACCAAAAAATTAAGCTTCTCTACTGCTGTACAAAATAGAACCAAGAAAGACATACTGTATGTAGAGGTGTGAATTTTCTCATGGAGCTCCTTTATGTCGACCTCAAACCTTTCTTGCACCTATTTGGTGAAAAGAACAAAGATATTTTTATGAACGTTCAAACTAGGATAGATAAGCAAAAAGAATAAACACTTTCTTTAAAAGGATGTTCGCAGGAGATTTCTTACCTTATTAAGGACATCCGAGTCGGAAGCAGATGCTACGAATGTAATTGCAAGTCCCTTGGTACTAAATCGACCAGCTCTACCAACCTGTGTATCATTATGGAAACAGTTAGCACCTACTAAGTAAATAAATGACAGAAAATGAAAATCAGCAAACATATATTTTAATGGAACTAACCATGTGCAAGTAGGTATCAGCAGAGTCTGGCATCAAAACCCTCTCAAATGCGTCCTCCATGCAAGCATTGAATAGTTTGTCATTGATCAACTCTTTACTTGCTCCCACGGTAATCCTCAGCTTTCCCATATAGCTCACCGCAGTTACAGTAAGGTTCTGCGAATATGTTTGTCATACAAACAACAACTATTGTCAACATGTAATTCTAATATAAATTACCAGGTAGAAAAACATATGCAGAGAAGTCCTTATTGGGCCAAAAACTAATTTGAAGGATATGTTTAAGATGTTGACAAACCCAATCTAGCTACATGATTAGGTTAGGTGTCGACATCACTAAATCATCCTCATGTAACACATGCCTATGATTCCCTAATAACCATGCTCGTCTTTCGTGATATTTCGCGGATATATTTAACTACTACCTGCAATGCTAAACAAAAGCGTTACATTAAAATTTATAAGTACCATTTTTCAGTAGATGGATCATGAAGGGATAAATTGAAGTAACTTTCAGAGTTTAGAGTTTTCCTCCGAATCTTTGAATCTTCGCAGCATCTCTAGCAAACTCCCAGTAAGAGAAACAACAAGTGAATTCTTCTTTTCTGTAATCATTTTTGTAGCTTTTGAAACATAACCAATTGGATCATCTGTCTCTGCATTAATCATCTCAAGAATTGGCACATGTATAAATAAAAAATTATTTCCCCATGGAGATTTAGTATCTGGCTTTGGAATCTCTTGAACTGTTTGATAAGTAGTTATTTCTGAACCCTTGTAATTGACTCACACATCAACACCTGAATCTTCTCGTTCTTCATAGAGAACTGTTTTGATGCTCCTGCACCATAATCAAAGGGTTATGAGTTTAAATCTTAGTAAAAAAAAAATCAACCACAAATAATTAAACAAATAGAATGATCAAGAATGAAACTTAGGAAAAATATAGGGTGTGGAGTACCTCCAAATGGGTTAGAATCACCATCAACGGCATCAGAATATCAGCCAATAGTACCCATCTTCAGCTTAAATCCAATATCAACACCACCAGTTCCATCTGAGAATCGATTGACAACAACAACTTCATCTCCTCATCATACCTTACTCACCTCTCTCAAATGGTTTGCGGATTCATTCACCATAGCAAGCCCCATTCTTCTCAGTATCACTACCAGATTATAGCTTCACCAGTTTCTCAATCCCTAGCCAATCAACCAGATATTAGAGTTGACAGATCCACCTGCAACTCCATCAATAACAACAGATTCAGAAATTCAACACACCCATCTTGAATCAAATAACTATAAACCCTAAATCTGAACCAATTTGCACAAACCCATATAAGATTCAGTTCTTTCTCCCTTGTACGGAGCTGGAAAATTCAATTCATTCGAACCCTAAATTTCTCCAGATTCAATCATTAAAGCCCTGTTGAGTTCAAGAATCCATATCGATCTCTTCTCAATTACAGCAACATACAACTCAAATTTACCCCATCACTAATCTTCTTTTAGCTCTTGCAATTCTTTCATCTCGATCTCTTCATCCATAGAAATATTGGTCTCTCTAGAAATTTTCATCGTCTTTTCTTCGTCTCTTGCATCTCAAAATCACCAGACCCACAGTAGCAGATTAATCTTCATCTTCTCGATTTATCTGAGTTATGAGCCGCCATGGTTTCTTTTCTTTCTTCTCTGAATTTGAGAAGTAAGGTAACATGTTTTGAGATTTTAGATTTAGGGTTATTAAAACAAAACGAACCGACTACTAATTTCAAGACCCACAGTAGCAGATTAATCAGTTGAAGCCATGACCGATCTGTAAGTGGAAGAAGAAGGGGGAGGAATTTTTTTGAGCTAGGGTTTTCTTTGGAGGAGGAATATTTGAGGGATTAGAAATGAAGAAAATAGAATTTAGTGAGATAAATTTGTTTTGATGTTTTATATAAAAAACTTTGAACGGCAGAGATTTGATTTAAGGAAGGTCATACGGATTATTTAAAAAAATTGGACGGTAAAGATTTGATTAAAGAGTGTCATACGGATCAAGGAAAGTGTGTTCACTTTGTGATTCCGGATTGAAGTTTAACTAGTCACATAGGTCATGAAGTAATTTCGACTAGTCATACAGGTCATGAAGTAGCTTTAGTTCACATTGGAAATCTCTGGGAGGGTTATGACTTCAAACTTAGAAGGATACATCATCGAAATTAACAAATATGAAGCTCGGTGTCGATTCAAACTTCAAATGTGGTATAATGGCATATAAACTATGAACCAAGAAGCTCCAGGAGGGTTATAACTTCAAACTTAGCATGATACATCATCGAAATCGATAAATATGAAGCTCGGTGTCGATTCGAACTCCAAATGTGGTATTACGGTATATAAACTATGAACCAAGAAAATCCATGAGGGATCTGACTGCAAACTTAGCAGGATACATCATCGAAATCGATAAATATGAAGCTTAGTGTCGATTCAAACTTCAAATGTGGTATAACGACATACAAACTATGAACCAAGAAGCTCCATGAGGGTTCATACTTCAAACTTAGCAGGATACATCATAGAAATCGATAAATATGAAGCTCACTGTCGGTTCGAACTTCAAATGTGGTATATCAGAATTGAACTTCACAGGTTCAAAGATTACTAGAGTTAGACCTAAGTTTCTCGTTCGGATGAACTGAAGACGAAATATATCAGAATTGAACATCACAGGTTCAAACATTACTAGAGTAAGACCCGAGTTTCTCGTTCGGATGAACTGGAGACGAAATATATCAGAATTGAACATCACAGGTTCAAAGATTACTAGAGTAAGACCCTAGTTTCTCGTTCTGATGAACTGGAGACGAAATATATCAGAATTGAACATCACAGGTTCAAAGATTACTAGAGTTAGAAGCATCACAGGTTCAAAGATTACTAGAGTCAGACCTGAGTTTCTCGTTCGGATGAACTGGAGACGAAATATATCATAATTGAACATCACAGGTACAAAGATTACTAGAGTAAGACCCGAGTTTCTCGTTCGTATGAACTGGAGACGAAATATATCAAAATTGAACATCACAGGTTCAAAGATTACTAGAGTTAGACCTGAGTTTCTCGCTTGGATGAACTGCAGACGAAATATATCAGAATTTGGGATCACAGGTTCAAAGATTATTAGAGTAAGACCCGAGTTTCTCGTTCGGATGAACTGGAGACGAAATATATCATAATTGAACATCACAGGTTCAAAGATTACTAGAGTAAGACCCGAGTTTCTCGTTCGGATGAACTGGAGACGAAATATATCAGAATTGAACTTCACAAGTTCAAAGATTACTAGAGTAAGACCCGAGTTTCTCGTTCGGATGAACTGGAGACGAAATATATCATAATTGAACATCACAGGTTTAAAGATTACTAGAGTAAGATCTGAGTTTCTCGCTCGGATGAACTGGAGACGAAATATATCAGAATTGAACATCACAGGTTCAAAGATTACTAGAGTAAGACCCGAGTTTCTCGTTCTGATGAACTGGAGACGAAATATATCAGAATTGAACATCACAGGTTCAAAGATTATTAGAGTAAGACCCGAGTTTGTCGTTCTGATGAACCGGAGACGAAATATATCAGAATTGAACATCACAGGTTCAAAGATTACTAGAGTAAGGCCCGAGTTTCTCGTTCTGATGAACTGGAGACGAAATATATCAGAATTGAACATCACAAGTTCAAAGATTACTAGAGTAAGACCCGAGTTTCTCGTTTGGATGAAATAGAGACGAAATATATCAGAATTGAACATCACAGGTTCAAAGATTACTAGAGTAAGACCCGAGTTTCTCGTTCGGATGAACTGGAGACGAAATATATCATAATTGAACATCACAGGTTCAAAGATTACTAGAGTTAGACCTGAATTTCTCGTTCGGATGAACTGACTAAGAAATATATCAGAATTGAACATGACCATACTACCCTTATCGGAAAAAGTGCAATAAAAATTCCGAAGACTGTGAAAATAACCATATTACCCTTACTACAAATTAGTGCAATAAATATTATAAAGACTGTGAAAATGACCAGACTACCCTTATCATAAATAAATAAAGTAAATATTACTGACTGTGAAAATGACCATATTACCCTTAATAGAAATCAGGGCAATAAATATTATGGAGACTCTGAAAATGACCAGACTACCCTTATCGGAAATAAGTAAAGTAAATATTACTGACTGTGAAAATGACCATATTACCCTTCATGGAAATTAGTACAATAAATATTACGGAGACAGTGAAAATGACCAGACTACTATTATTAGAAATAAATAAAGTAAATATTAGTGACTATGAAAATGACCATATTACCTTTAATGGAAATTAGTGCAATAAATATTATGGAGACTGTGAAAATGACCAGACTACCCTTATCGGAAAAAATTAACGTAAATATTACCTCTCCATTATCATATATTCAATGGCAATAAGTGTCCTCCTTCTACTCGATTCATGTCCCAGTTTTTGTCCAAATTGACGACTAACTGGAATTCATGATAGGAAAATTTCCAATAAGCCCAATGGTTTTGGACACATAACAAAAACATTGTGTATGCATATAACAAACCAAAAAATAAGATAAGTTGTGTGGCCATATAGTACTATCTTGTCATGTTAACCAAATGTGACTATTTCTTAATACCTACGTGTATGGTTTGTGTATAGTAAACCATACGTTATGGATACATAAACAAACCAAAGTGGCTAAAAAAAGTTCCCTTTCCGCCATGGGTGATTTGGTGTGTCCAATGCCAACCTACATAATAGACACATCACGATCTGTCAATGTAGCCATATACTAATCTATGGCTATAGGCCATGAGTTCAGATTTAAACTCATGACCAGATGGTACTTTTTGGATACAAGTTATGAATTTGGACTTGAAATCCATGACTAAATGAAGCTCTTTGGTTACAGAGTAAATTAAAACATGGCTATAACAACACTTTAGTTTTAACTACTATATTTATTTATTTTGATTCAAAACGAAATTTTATTGCTTAATGGATTGGGGATACAGGATGTGCATCTTCCCAGATTACATTGGCAATGAAACTTGGTGGAAAAACATGCCAAGTCTTACAAACTTTAAAAATTCTGGCGTGTTTGGCCAGAAAGTCTGTTGGCTTATTGAATTTTCTCCTAATAAACTTGCACCTCCACAAAGGGTGGTTGCATAGTTTAGTTCTAATATCTAATAAGATAGAGTGATTCTCCCATGCTTCTTTGTTCAGATCTTGAGTAACTTCTTCTACTACGACTTGCGCGTCCAATTCGAACTCTACGTACTGTAAGTTGAGATTTTCAGCCCATTTCATAGCTTTTAGCAAGCCCTCACATTCTTCCTGCTCCGCACTTAGATATCTGTCTGCATAGGCACACCATGCTTGCTCGAAGTTTCCATCAAAATTTCGAAGTATTAGTCCAATACCTGAGTGATTTTTATCTGTTTTTTTTTTGAAAGTTGCGTCACAACAAATAGAGTAATATGGGTGAGCAGGTGGAATCCAGTGATTCTGGATTGGAACATTGCTGGTGATTGTACTATTGTGTGCTTGATATACTTTCTTTTCCATCTTTTTACCCGTTATCTGATTTAATTTCTACACATATTGTATAACCTGTATCGGGTTTGGTTTTATATATTCAAACACAAACCTACACAAATAACCCAAAAATGTGGCCTATGTAGCCACGCAAATAACCCAAAACGTGGCTAGGTTATAAAACCAAAAATGTGGCCTATGTTGCTATTTGTACTAGTGTACATTGATCACATTTTTGTACATTGTTGTTTTGCCCAAGTGGTCTTATTTCGGTATTGTTTTAAAGGTGAATTGGTGTTTCCCTCTCGCATTGACTAGGTTGTGATAAAAAAAAATTTGCCCCCCTCATTTTGAAGCATATAGATGATAGAAATGAGGATCACTGTGCGTAATGTGCAAAAGGCTTATCTCCTTTGTCATTTATATGTGTTCCAATATCTATGTTAGCGCATTCGTTTGCATTTGCGGCATACTGAGGAGGTTGATGCTATGATAAAATGGTTTGCAAAAATGTTTTTAAGTAATTTTATTTCTAGAGAAACAAGTTATTTGGATGATGCCAATTAAAAGGTTAAGGGGATCTCATTATTATAGCAAACTGGGTTAATTAACATAATGTGGAAATTTAATTATTATTATATGCTTAGTGTTTTCATAACATTGGTGGTTATTGCATTTGAACTATAGTATTTCTCTTATTTCAAGTAGCATCATTTTTTATTGTAGTGTATCCTCAGTAAGTGGACAACCTTGGGTGCTAATGCTTAATATTCATACTCTGTCAGAATCCTAATCTTAGGAGTTATGGATGCGTGTGACGGCATATTTTAGATTGGTGTGTTGGATGATTGGATAAGGGCTTAGCTAGACCAAGTAAGAGAATTTATGTTCTTGAGTACTATGTGCTACTACTAACTCACATTTCGTTTCCTGAATGGTTAGTGTATTTTAGCTTGTTATTATCCTTTGGTAAAACTTATGGGATATTTGTACACCTTGTTATTCCTTTATTCTCTTCATCCATTTGGTGTCTGCTACGGGTGATCTATATTTAGTTGCAATTCACTGTTCAATCTTTAAGGCCATAATTGTTTTCCATCGGCTACGAATTGGAGTACACTTGGAAAATGAAATATTTCAACCTGCTTGGTTTATGTAAGAACCCTTTAGTATATAGTGCTTCCCGAGCCCTTGGTTACGGTATCTGTATCATACCACCTATAAATCTGATCATTATTTTGATCTACCCTCAAGTAATTTAAATTCATGTATTTAACTCTTGCATCTAGCTTGTTTTGGTTATAGTGAGACTTGTAAGCCGGTGTTGGTTAAGTGTTGGGTTCTAAAAGAAAGTAATTCATAATTCTGTTTTGGCCTTTAGTCTTGATGATTGTAGTTTATATACTTCTTTACCTAACTTGCACTTACAAGTGCTGAACTGCCATCTTGGATTCTCTATTTTGTTTGATCCCTTGTGTTGATTTCGGTTAATTGAGCTCATTTGCTGTGTATTTGTTGTGCAGTGAGTACTTACAATAAATCCAGAGATAGTCTTTAGTATGTATATTTCTGTTACGTCTTTCTCATCTTGGCAAGAAGTTATAAAAACTGGAAAACGACACTGGACTTCAAATGTAATTGCTAGACCTCTTCCCACTAACTTGGTAGCTAGCTTACATACAGTATTTAAATGTTTAGTAACAGGCCAGTCCATAACTGAAAAATCCTTGAACCCATTAGTAAAACCAGTTCATGAAGCTCTTTTTTACCATGAAATGTTTTTAAAAATGTCTTTTAAATTATTGTTTTTATGTAAACAATGTGGTTGCTTATAATTTCTTAGGAAAAGTTAGGATTTTTGTGGATCTGTGGCTCTAATATGCATTTCTGTAGCTCAAATCCCACTTTTTCTGGTCATCATTGTTATCATGTTGCTGTCAGATGACAATTCTAAAGTATGATTTGTGTTTTGGTGCAGGTTTTGTATAGTAAAATTGCGGTTCTAAGGACTTGAAGGGTCGGGTAACATGTTCAGCTTTTGTTTAGCTGCTCTAGTTATCATTGTTTGTATAAGATTGTATGTTCAGCTTCTTATTGTCTTATTGTTGGCTGCTTATTACTTAGGTATTGACGTATCGTGCACGAAACCTATTCATCCCAGAGAGGGTTTGCTGCTTATTTGTACTTCTATTGTTATGTACTTTTTGCGTCTCTCGTATGCTTATAATTCAGTTTCTTATTAAGACAAATTGCTTAGGATTCAGTTTTCTGGTCATTTCATAAGAATGGTCTTCTTTGTTTTGTTGTGAATTATAAGCCAGAAATAGTGCACCAATTTTATAATCTGGCATGTCTTCATTATTGTACAATGTCTCAACATATTGATAAATGTTGGATGTTAATTTGAAGATAGGTTTAGTCATTCATATAGAACATGAATGATAAAGGTTTGTGTTTATTCTCCGCATCGTGTTTTATACGAGCGTGAAAATTATTGTTTTCAGTTAATGTTTTTGTCTTCAAAGCTTAGTAATAATAATTCATAGATGCTGGTGGTGGGATTGGGAGTGCACACAATTAAAAATGTATGTTCTTTTTATGATATGTGGTTCACCTAATAAGCTGATAGTAACATTTACATTTCTGCAACCATTTATGTCAGATGTCTAGAAAAGCTTTATTTCATCGACTTCGAGTATGGTTCATACAACTACCGAGGATATGATATCGGAAACCACTTCAATGAATATGCAGTCTTTGATTGTGACTATAGATTGTAAGTTTTTCTTATTTTGACATGGGTTCCTCTCCACTCTAAATGGCACTCTTGAAAGAATATGCTTAATTGTTGCTTATGTGGTTTTGATGTAGGTACCCGAATAAGGATGCACAATATCATTTTTTTAGGAATTATTTGAAGCCTGATGTACCGTAAAAGGTATGAAAAAATTTTGGTATCCAAGTAGTCCTCATTATAGTGTTTGTACTTATTTTGAGAGGAGATCTTCAGAGCTTTTGAGTGAGGAACTTACCATACATTTTGTAATTCTTTTGAATTGTGCTAAAAGAGTCACTGTGCGGATAACCTGACATGTCTAGATTCGGATTCAGATTCTGAAACCTTAAACCAGGAAAATATAGTGTCATTGTGCTTCTTTGGCAATATATGGTAGAGGAATATGCAGTGACAACTAAAGTCTTGCTACTAAGCATGTTGTTTTTGTGGTTATTCAGGTGTGCGATAAAGATCTTGAAGCTCTATACGTCGAGATAGATTCTTATAAAATAGCGTCGCACTTGTATTGGGCGCTATGGGCAATAATCCAGGTTATTTATCCCAACTTCTCCTTTCCTTACATAATCCAAATAATGTCTCAAATATATCAACACAGATAAATTAGCCTTTCTCAATTTCATATGGTATCTAGATGTATTTCTATCTTTTGAGTTATATTTTTCATGCATGAGCAGGCTAAGATGTTTCCAATCAATTTCGATTATCTTGGGTACTTCTTTTTGCGTTATAATGAATACAAGAGGCAAAAGGCAAAAAGCCTCTCACTGGTGCAATCATTCCTTGCTACTCCTCATACCCGGTGACGTGAAGAATTCATGTGTCCAACTTGGCTCGTGAAAACTGTTGTTATTGTACGATGCAGTTGTTGTACGATGTGAAACTTTTTAGCGAAATAGCTTCTTTTAGATTAGGTGTGTGATGTTTTTGTAAAATATTCTTTTGTAGCTACTTTTGCAAAGGTGCGGAATATAATTTTAGGTGCAGAAATCCGTCGGAATTATCGTCGGAATTCTATTTTTTACCTGGAACTACCGTCGAAATTTATTTATTTTTATCTGTAAACCGGTTTGCAACTTATATAAGTGTTGCTCAAATTAGAGTAATACGTTGCCTAAATTATTGTAACTGTTGCACAAATTAAAGAATCTGTTGCTCAACAAACGTTGGTAATATTTTTGACCAACGTGTATATACGTTGCACAAATTAATTTGACCAACGGATTTTGGCGTTGCACCGAAATTTGCTACGCTATTTTCCCAACAGATATTTGCGTTGGAAAAATTTCATTGTGTAGGATCAGGATATCGCAAGAATGACATATTTGCGAGGTTTGTTCGACAACACTTTGCGAGCGTCGCAGAATAATATGAAGAATGACGTGACAAATGACGATAGCAGAAAAATGACAAAAGTGTGATGACTCTGCGATGATTAGAGTATTTGCGAAGATTAATAATAGAACTCTTTCGAGAATATCGCAAGTCAGATCCTAAAATAAAGGACAGATTAGCTGTCATCCACTATGTAATTCCCTATATAAAGAGTTGAACAGACGTAAGGAAAAGAGAGATCTTTTTCGAGTGTTGAGCAAGTCATTAGGAGAGAGAAAGTCCATAGTGGTTGTTAATTCCTTATCTTTATTTCCTTTCTTTATTGTAAAATGTGTGAGATTAATCAATAAAAATTATGATTGTTGATCTAAAAATGATTTGATTGTGTGAATTCTTGTGAGGGGTGTAGTGTGGGATTTCCTGCTACTACATTTTTGGCGCTAGAAACATGGAATTTCCTTATTTTTAGTGTGAAGATTAGTATTGTGATTTGAAAGAATTTGGAGAAGTTGGTGAAAAGTTTCATATAATTCATTAAGATTAAAGAGATGGCTAGAAGAAGAGATGCTTCAAGATAACCAACAACTGTGAGAAGGAGTAAGAGACTTGATGGAGAAAGAAGAAACGAAACTGGGGAACCATCAAGAATGAATACAAGAAATGATGGAGACAACCAATTCAGCATACACCAGCGCAAAATAGAACTATGGATTATGATAGAGTGAGTGTACACACATGGCAGTCAGATTCAGCAGGTGAAGCGGAAGAGGAGCAACAATTAAGAAATGATAGGCGAACAGAGGAAGATCAGGAAGCAGTTGGAGGAATAATTCATGGAGATGGAGAAGTTAAAGCATTAGAGAAATTGAGACAAAGAATACACAAATAAAGGAGAGTACAAGCAGAAGAATTTGCTAATTTGACAAGACAGAATCATGAGTTGAGAATGGATAATATGAGATTACAAAATAGAAGGTCAAGAAGCACTACAAGATCAAGTTCAAGATCAATCAGAAGGGAAGAAAGACGAAACTCACTTGTAGAAAATGTTGATGGAGATATTCGGCAGGAGGTGCAAAATCCAGATGAAGAACGTCGCGAAAATAGAGAAATTATTGAAGATCGATACATTCCAGATGGCGAAATTCCTCAAAACAGGAAGCGTCAAGAAAGAAACAACCAAGGTGATGAAGGAAATCAAGAAGAAGGAAGAAGAATATTACATGGGAGAGAAAACTGCATAAATGAGCAAGTAATTGGAGAAGAAATCGAGAGACATTATGCTGAACAAGCACGTTTAGCTTGCGAGAGAGAAAGATTGAGAGCAGAAATGGAGGAAAGAGAGCTCCAATAAGAAATACGTCGAAAAATCATGACAATCGAGAAAGAAGACGCGAACAAAACCGCAACAATGGTAATATCAATGAAGAATATGATAGAATACAAAGGAGAATCGAAAGACAACAAAGAGAGTTGATAAGGAGTGAACAAAATCGCAGAAGAGAAAATGAGAGATATAATGGTGTGCGAATTCATGAAGGAAATGAAAGAGAAGATCGCAGAGAGAGACAAGAATAAAATGATGGAGAAGAAAATCAAAATCTCGCAACACAAAATAGGCAAGAACGCAGGAGAATAGAAGAAGAATTAAAGAGACCAATGGGATCAGCATCCAGGGTAAATGAACAAATCTTAAGATAACTGGCAGAAATGAGAGGAATTCTGAATAATTGGAGAGAATGAGGCAGAAGACAATTGGATGAAGCCATAGAAGAAGCTGCAAAAACTCCGTTCTCACAAGAAGTACAATTAGGAGGAATACACCCAAAGTACAGTTTGCCTGCGTTAACTAGCATCTTTGATGGAACAACTTGTCCAATTCAACACATTAAAGCTTATGTGAGATGTATGTTACAGTGGGAGAATTATGATGTTGTGTTGTGTAAGTATTTAACATCAAGTCTAAAGGAAGAGGTGTTAAAGTGGTTCGAATGTCTACCCAGGAATACTATAACATCTTTCAACCATTTGCAGACTACGTTCTTAGGGGCGTATATAACTAACAACTTCTCGCGATCAGGCATAGAAGATGTATTTAGATTAAAGCAGAGAATTGGTGAAAGTTTGAAACATCTAACTATAAGATGAAAGACAATGTGTAGTGAAATAGTTGGACGTGTGGATGAGAGATATCTCATTTTGTCATTCATCAACACAATATTCGCAACCAATCTATTGTACATTCAAATTTTCAGAATCAAGAATACAATCACAATGACTGAGCTGCGAGAATTGTAAAAGGAGTACATTGCTCTTGAAGAAAAGAAAAATGAAATAGAATCATATCCAGTTGCGAACAAAAGTTCAAATACAGCGAATGCAAACTTATTGCCTAAATTGATAAACGCAGTGGTGAGCACTTCGCAAGTACAATAAGAAAATAAGAATGATAATCAATAGAAGTTGGTAGCTATGGGAAGCAAGGATCAAGAAGAATTCGAAAGAGAAAGAAATTTTTATAGTCGAGGTGGAAACAAAAAAATTCAAAGACTTGATCATCCACAAGAAACCTATGGAGGACAAAGATAAAACTATCAGAGAGGATTAGGAAGTCAAAAAATGATATGGGAGGAGATCAAGATGCCGCCTTTTAATACTAGTGTGGAAAAAATTTGGGAAGCAATAATTTTAATGAAGAATATACTAACACCCTGGAACATGGGAAAAGAACCGCTTCCAAATAGCAAGAGTCGAGAATTTTGCTCTTATCATCACTTTCATGGACATTCTAAAAATGACTGCAGACACATAAAAAGAATCATTCTCAGAATGATAGACCAGGGAAAGTTAAATCATTTTCTAATAGGGCACCCTCAATCTCAACTCTTACCACCACCACCAGAAATTCACAGAGTTAATGCAACAAAAGGATGAGAAACATTTGTCATAGAAGTTAGAGCGAAGTAAAAAAATCTGTTTTGTAACTTTATTGTACATTCATACAAAACAATCGAAGATTTCCATGACAATGTCCTAAGCAGAGTTTTCTCAAGAGATGCTGATGGGAGAGAAGTAATGGATATTGCGAAAGCTTCGCCACTAGAAGAGTGGCAAAAACAGACTATTTCTTTCACTGCACAAGAAGTACCTGAGCCTGGAGAGATGCATGACAATCTATTAGTGGTAAGACTAGAGATAAACCCAAAACAAAGAGAAGATGAAGAAGAAGATGAGAATGATGAGGCCGGAGATTCATGGGCAATCAATAGAGTTTTAATTGATACGGGGAGTTCAGTGGATATCATGTTCTATCATACTTATAAAACTATGGGAAGCAGAGATGAGGATTTGGTACCTTCAACCTATAAAATCTATGGTTTTAATGGTACTTCCAATAAACTTAGAGGGGAAATCACTATGCGGATTCCACTAAAGGGGATATCTTCTAAAATTCTATTTTGTGTTGTCGATGTTGAATCTCCAAATAATGCCTTGATTGGCAGACCTTGGCTACATGGAAATTTAGGTGTGGCATCAACTTTCCACCAGTGTATCAAGTTTCCTCATCCCAGTGGTATTGGAATCATAAAGGGAGATTGGATTGAAGGTAAGAAGTGCTATGAAATCGATGTAGAATCATGCGAAGAAAGAGCTGCGAAGAAGTGGAATTGGAAATATAACATTGTAGTTGCGGATTATCTCACAACTACACCCTCATAAGAATCCATTAAAATGATTCCTATATCTAATTAATTTGATATAAAACTAAGAATTAAAGTACTAGAATTATAAAAGAGACACAAAGATTTTTACGTGGTTCGATCAATGTGATCTACATCCACGGTTCTTCACTAGTGATTGTATGTAATTACATAATTTTACAATTGAGACTCCATTAATGAATATTTGGATCTCTAGTTTTTTGGGGAAGAAGATGATAAAGAAAATAAATCTCTCCTCACATTTTCTCTCCCATCCTAAAATTATTCATCTCTCTAAAAATTATCCTCCCCTTCTTCTCATGCCTAAATGGCTATTTATATGATTTTACAAAATGTTGACAATTAAACTGTCTCTCAACTTCGGACTTGAGAATTACCCTGCGAACCTTCGCAACTTCACTTTGCGAACTTATTTTGCTTTCCTCGTGATTTCCTTTGCTCGCAAAATATCCTTTGCTCGCAAAATATTCTTTGCTCACAAAATGTATTTTCTCTCCACAATTTCGTAAGTTATCATTTGTTGTGATATTCCGCTCCTACATCTTGCCTCTTTTTTCTTGAATATTGCTTGAAGAGCGATCTTTAAGAAAAATCCATTGTTGTAGTAGTCTTTGATCTTGTTGATGAAAGAACGAGCGAAATAATATCAAACTCAAAAAGTATATACTTGCCTTTATTCTTTTGCGAAGTTCTGAAGCTTTAAGAAGTAATTAGAAGTATCATCTTGCGAAGTATGAAGTTTGCGAAGTATCTTGAAGAAGTATGAAGTATAAGAAATATAAAATATCCTTGAAGAAGTATAAGAAGTACTCAATCCTCGAAATATATAAGAAGTATGAAGTATCCTAAAGAAGTATAAGAAGTATTTAATCCTAGAAATATATAAGAAGTATGAAATATCCTTGATGAGAGTGATAAATATTGCCTCTGTTCACGTGAAATTATTATTCCATTTTTGCTGAGGATTCTTGCTGAGAAGATAAAGAACATAAAATATTTTCTTAGGTATCCATAGTTGCCTCTGTTCTTTATCTATGAAGGAGAATCCTTGAGAAAATGTTGAATGATTAAATTGCGTCTCTATTCTTATCTTGCCTCTGCCTTAAGTGATAACCCTGCTAACTTCTGAATATTTCTGCGAATTTCTGAACTTCTGAATAGTGCTGTGAATAGTGTTGCGAATATTGAATAGTCCTGCGAATTATGAATGTTTCTGTGAAGTTTCGCGGTATTATCCTGTAAAATTTTGTAAAATACTTGTGCGAATATAATATTTATGTAATGATTATGTTATGAAATGTGTATGCGATGCTTTTATGATGCGAGTGTGATGCTTGAATGATGCCAGTATGATGCTTGTATGATGCGAGTATGATGCGAATGCTTATCTATTGCAATGTATATTTCAAGTTTCTGTTACTTAGCTCATTTTGCCACAGTAAAATTGTTGTAACTTTAAATTGCTTCCATTCCTGCACTATTAGTCTCGTATGATAAAAATATTAAAGATGCATAATCTCAATTTTATTTCAGTATATATGTTCGTAAGCTTGTTTGCTTTCGTATAATCATCTTCGCAAGTTTACTTGCGTATTCTCTTACATGTATCCGTCTTTGATTGCGAATGAAATCGCCTCTTTTGCTATGACTTCGTGATATATATTCTTGTAAAGATTCTTCAATGATATTGATGGAATTGTCTTCTTTGTTAGGACTTCATGATATATATTCTTGTAAAAATTCTTCAATGATATTGATGGAATTATCTTCTTTGTTAGGACTTCATGATATATATTCTTGGTAAAATTCTTCAATGATATTGATGGAATTAATTTCATTAATTGATGTGGTCTTATCATGCCTTCCTAAGTAAAGGTCTTATTTTGCCACCTATTTTGTGATAATATTTTTGTGTTTGCGATAATATGACAAGTCTAAACATTCTTGCGAATATACAACCTCGTGACATTATCGTCTTGGGATGAAATCGCAGGACGTCTCTACACTTTCATGTAGTGACCCATTGATCTCATCTTAACTTCTTTATTATGTTCTGCGAGTTCTTTTTTATTTTCTTTCCCCCTTTTTTTTTTTTTTTTTTAGAAGGCTCGCAGAAGTAAAAATGTTGCACAAATGTGACAAGCCTTAATATTCTTGCGAACAAAAAGCCTCGTGACATTTGCGTCTTATAGCACGTATCAGCTCCCTAATGGAGGGTGCTGCCCTTTATATTCCCCTTGGTTGCCCCTTCAAGGAAGCGTACATCGACCATACAAGGTTAGCTCTTCCCATCCGGTTCTGCAAACAACCAGTTTTTGTTCGCAACCTCTTATCCTTTTTGCCTATAGGGCTTATAGTTACGAGGTTGCACCCTATGGGGTATGTTTGGGCCAAGTGCATCATTTGCCAAGACTTGTCAAAAATGGAAGATGTGCTTCAAGACCACCCGGCACTCTTGACTCAACCGTGTACCTCGGCGCCTTGATCGTTTTCTGCACTTCTTGGGAAAGACAGTATTCCTTAGTCGCCCAACCTAAATCATGTTACATCGCGTAATATCGCGTAATGTCGCAAGATTAGGTGAGAATCCAAGGTGTCTAACCCGGATAGGTACCCCGTTATTGGGTTGTACCCCGTAAAGTTCCATGTACTCAGGTTCCTTGGTGGTGTTCCGGTGTCCCTGAGCCATGCTTATAAGTACCCCCCTAAATGACGCACTTTAGGACTTTGCCTCTTACGAAATGTTGCTTCGCGAACTAGGGTGTACGCCACAAAGGTTTGCCTGTGTAAATTTTCTGCGGCTCTCTTTCTTTTTTGGAGGCTGATCACAGATTGCGGTCTTTTATTCGCAAATAAATTTTTGCGTCTTTCTTCAATGAAAGCTAATCGCAATTGATTTTTGGCGGTATTTTTTCGCCTTTTATAAGTAGAATCAAAATTCTTTTTATTCGTAAAAATTCATCGTAAATATTTCATGTATATAAAATGTTGAATGTTTTCGTAAAATCTTTGGTATAAGAAGTATGAGAAGTATTCATATCGCATCTTTAAATTAAAATTGTTCTATAGAATTATATAAATTTAATTTTCTCTGTTTTTGGTAACTTTGAAGTCTTTGAAAAAATTTGAGATCTTTAAATTTTTGTGATGAATTTATTTTTGAATCTTGCAATTGTATCGCTTTTCACCAATCTAAAAAAAAATAAAAAAATCTTTGAAATGTTTTGAAATCTTAGAAATTGTAGAAATTTTGCGAGTATATCGGTTTTAGTAAAAAAATTCAAAAATCTTTTGTCTTCCGTAAATAAAGTATTAAAGGAAATGGTACTTACCTTTTTACGGCTTGTTGTTGTCTCTTGCGAAGTATATGACTTTCCATTTCTTGCGAAATAATCTCCCACTCTCTTCTTGCGAAATATCCAAAAATCTTGCGAAGTAAATCTTTGAATGAAGCAAACGAACGTCTGCGAAGTGTTGGTGCTGCGAACGTTCACAAGGGAAACATTTGCGAAGTGCAAAGAGTAGAAGTGTTGGTGCTGCGAACGTTCGCAAGGTAAACATTTGCGAAGTGCAAAGAGTAGAAGTATTGTTCTGCGAATATTCGCAAGGTAAACATTTGCGAAGTGCAAAAATTTTATGCGAATATGGATACTCGAACCCGCGTCTTCAAACCTCTTCCATTTACTTCTGACCATCTGAGCTAGCTTCAGCTTGTGAAAGAAACACATATTTTCGTCTTGTTATTACTTCTTTTCTCTGTACATTTTAATTTGTTGATCTGCACGCTTTTTACTTCTTCTTTGCATGCATTAAATCCCTTCCATTACGCTGGTTTCCTTTGGTATCCATTAAGTCCCTTCTTTGTACGTTTTTTACTTCCCTTTTAGAAGATGGCAATGTCATGGAACAGTTTTCATCTCTGCGAGCAACAAATTCAGTCGAATAAATTTCTTTGATTGGACTTATCATTTGATATTACTTAAAGCAATAATTTTCGAAGTTAAAAATTGGAGAATGAAAATACTTCCCTTTCAGTTGATTTGTTCGTAATCTCTATTTTACTTTCCAAGGAATTATTCTACCGATTAAGGTGCTTGCCGAAGTAATGAATTCCTGCCTGTCCATGATCCTACATCTTCTCTGCGTCACCTTCGCAAGAAATGGTTTATATTCGCAAGTAGGTTTTCCGCGTCATTTGATGATCTTCTTTCATTGCAAATGAAACTGAATGATATCTATCTTCATCATCGTAGGTGCATGCTGAAGTGATATTCCAAAAGCTGCTGACAAAATTAGTTGTTGAGAAGTTTTTGCTTTTCTGAGTTTATTTTCATTCATTTCTTTGCGCTTGCAGGTTCTATATTCTTTTGTTTGTCACGGTTCTACATTGACAGCTCTCTAACGTCATAGTACTCAAGGATGATGAAATGCAGCTAACTGTTTCAAGTTGATATTTCACGGAACTATCCTTCGTAGAAATATATCCCCTTTCTTCGCAGAATAGTGTTGCTTCTTCGCAAGAGAGATTTGTGTCTTCGTAAGATTTCCTCTTTGTTGAATCAATGTTCCATAATTATTTTGCTTTGTCCCCTATGATGAAGCCTTTTTCATGTATCCCTTCATTGTTTGGCCCTTTCTACAACCTCCACATGTCTGTGATATTCCTTTGTACTTCCTGTTACTAATTCATTTTCCTGTGACTAGTTTTTATATTTCTGCTAAGTTCCTTCATGTGCTGCGAATAATATTTTATTTCTAAAATTTCTGCGAACGATCGTAAAGAAAAATTCTTTACAAAATTTCGAACCCACGGTATTTATTTATTGCTGCGAACGTTCGTAAGATTCGATCCCACGATGATAAAAATCTTCGCAGAATGGGGATATTCCTTTGTTTCTTCGTCTTCTTCTTTTAACATTTGCGAAGTACAAAAAATAAATAAAGAACACACTTCTTTTGTTCGTAATGGGGATAATCTCTTTCGTAAGTACGGTGATGATGATGATGAAATGATCTTTGTTACGTTTAGCTGTGCTGACGAAGGCAGCACTGCTCCTTTACTTTCTAACTCCTCATTGCGTTCTTAACAAAGTAAACAGTACGTATGGGACAAAGCTTTGCCAAGTGAGGAGTGGATGTGGAGTCATAGGGCAGTGCTTGTTTGTTTGTTTGTTTGTTTGTTTCGAACTGTTTGTTTGTTTCTTCGCAGACACATGATACTATCCTACCGTGATATTCTTCTTCACAGTATACTTATTCATTGCGTCTTCTAGTCTTGGTTCTAAATTAGCTGCCTCACTACTGGTTGATGCTAGATTCTGGCTATTGATTTTAGTAAATGTGTCTCCACCCGTGTTGGTTGTGGTGCCTTTAATTTTAACCTCCTTCTGCTTTTCTTGACAATCACTTTGCTTTTTGTCTCTGCGGACTGTTTGTTGATGACGATATTTCAACCTTACTTCGCTGATCCATGCTGCGAAGTATTGTCACCGCATATCCCATTTCTTCGCAAAACTGATCTTCAACTTAGTTTGTTTCTTCGCAAGTGTAAACTATAATTTCTTCAACTCCATTTATATTGTTCCTACTATTCATTTTGTATTTTCTTCGCACCTGCAGTGCGTAATAAAAACAAAAGAGCTAAAATTTCCATTGCTATCAGCTTATAAGAAATGCATTATAAGTTTTTTAATCGCCTGAAATTTGTTTCCCATACTCAATATTTTTTGGAATCAATAAAATAAGTTTGTAAAACAAAGATAATCTATCACAAATCCATCAATAAAATCTGTTTTGATTAAAAAAAATACAACCAAAAATCATTTTTTATGAAAAGTACGATATGGTATTGATAAAACATTTTCTCAAGAATCTCGATTAAAAACTTCCAAATCTGAATTTTTAGGAATAGAATTAAGAGATAGAGATAAGATTCATCTTCATGTGCAGAGCATTGGTCTAGATTTTAGCTGATTTCATTTTGTTGACAATTTTCCCCTTATCCACATCTCTCTTCCTGAACTACTAAGATGCGTTCGTTGTTTGAAGATGCAGAAAACTCCAGGAACTTCCATTTTTGTCTTCAAAATTCATAAATCCGGTACAATTCATCACCAATAGTAATCAATTTTTCTAACTTTCTTGAACCAACAAGGCTAGTCCCCTCCTTCTAGCGCCAATTATGTAGTTGCGGATTATCTCACAACTACACCCTCATAAGAATCCATTAAAATGATTCCTATATCTAATTAATTTGATATAAAACTAAGAATTAAAGTACAATAATTATAAAAGAGACACAAAGATTTTTACGTGGTTCGATCAATGTGATCTACATCCATGGTTCTTCACTAGTGATTGTATGTAATTACATAATTTTACAATTGAGACTCCATTAATGAATATTTGGAGATCTAGTTTTTTGGGGAAGAAGATGATAAAGAAAATAAATTTCTCCTCACATTTTCTATCCCCTCCTAAAATTATTCCTCTCTCTAAAAATTATCCTCCCCTTCTTCTCATGCCTAAATGGCTATTTATATGATTTTACAAAATGTTGACAATTAAACTGTCTCTCAACTTCGGACTTGAGAATTACCTGAACCTAACTTTGGAACTTCTTTTGCTTTCCCTTCCTTTGCTCACATTTCCTTTGCTCACAAAAGGTTCTTTGCTCGCAAAATGTATTTTCTCTCCACAATTTCGTAAGTTATCATTTGTTGTGATATTCCGCTCCTACATCGAAGAAGATGATAAAGAAAATAAATCTCTCCTCACATTTTCTCTCCCCTCCTAAAATTATTCCTCTCTCTAAAAATTATCCTCCCCTTCTTCTCATGCCTAAATGGCTATTTATATGATTTTACAAAATGTTGACAATTAAACTGTCTCTCAACTTCGGACTTGAGAATTACCCTGCGAACCTTCGCAACTTCACTTTGCGAACTTCTTTTGCTTTCCTCGTGATTTCCTTTGCTCTCAAAATGTATTTTCTCTCCACAATTTCGTAAGTTATCATTTGTTGTGATATTCCGCTCCTACAAACATCAAAGAAAGACAAAGAAGTGAGAGATTGATGGTTGATTAAGTAGAACAAAGAAAATAAGGAATGATGCGAAGTCAAACCTGGCTGAAAATAACAAATTATGAAAATATCACAGAAGGAAAGACTGTAGAGAAAAGCAACAAAAGAACAGAGGCAGAAAATAGTAAAGGTAAAAAAAATTAAATTGTGAAGTGAAAGAAATATTGAGAAAAGAAAAAGAGATGTATGATTGATTTGTTGCGAAAATTTCAAAAACATATTTTACTTAATGATAAAAATGAGATTGAGAAATTACAACAGAGCTGAAATGCAAAAGAATAATCCTTAGAATGGGACGAACCTTTATGAGGTACACCCTAGTTCGCGAATAAAATTTCGCAAGAGGAAAATATAAGACCTAAAGTACGTCATAGAAGGGGGTATCTATTGCATGGCTCAGCGATAAGGTTACACCGCTACTGGAACCTGAGTCATGGAGATTTGGGGTCAATGAAATCCCATCCAGGAGAGACACCTTGGAATCTCAAACTTGAGCATATGACTTGATTTGGGCGACTAAGGTAATAAGAGCTCTCATAAGGGGTGCAGAGTATGACCAAGGCGCCGAGGTACACGGTTGAGCCAAGAGTTCCCGGGGCGTATGAAACTACCCTGGCCATTCTTGGAAAGTCTTGCCTATGATGTACTCAGACCGAAGAAAACCCCACTTAGGGTGCAGTCTCGTAACCATAAGCCATATAGGCAAAAGGGATAAGAGGCTGCGAACACAACTGGTTGTTGTTAGGACTGGATGCGAGGAGCTAGTCTTGTATGGCAGAAGTTCGTCTCCTTGAAAGGGAAACCAGGGGAATATAAGGGAGGCACCCTCCATTAGGGAGTTGATAAGTTTCTTAAGATGCAAATATCATGAGGCTATATTTTCGCAAGAATACTTAGACTTGTCATATTTGTGCAACATTCATGAAGAGGCAATAACACGAAAGAGAAGATAAGACGAGATCAATGGGTCATTGCATGCAAGTGTAAGGGCATCCTACGATTTTGTCGCAAGACGGAAATGTCATGGGGCTTTAGTTTCGCAAGAAAATTTAGGCCTGTCATATTGTCACAACAAAAATACAAAAGAACATAAAGTTAAGGCAAGGTCAATGGGTTTCTACATGAAAGTGTAGAAACGTCCTGCGATTTTGTCGCAAAGAAAAAAGATGGCAAAATAAGACCTTTACTTAGGAAGGCAAAATAAGACCACATCAGAATACAAGAAAAAACGCAATCTTACAATATGTGATTGCGAAATTATGCAGAGATATTGCGACCTCATCTCAAATTATTTTACTAAACAAAGATAACATGCTCAATCACTTATCTGAATACAAATAACAGAGGCAAGTATGGGAATGCATAGAATTAATTAAATGTTATTTGTTTCACATGATAGATTTACGCATAAAAAGTTAATTATATTTTGGGTAGTTATATTGCAAGAGAGAAAAAATTTCTAACACATGCAGGAAAGAACAAAAGAAATAGAGCTTGTATTGAAGACTGGAGAAATTCGCAGTGATAGATTACAAGTATACAAGAATGAAAGATCAAGAGAAAATATACAAGTTTTAAAAAAAAATTGAACTAGAAAGCACAAGGAAGTGAAAACTATTTTTTGCTTGATTCGTCATCATCATCATCAAGTTCTTCACCAGAATTTTCTTCTCCATCAGATTCTTCATCAGATTTCTCCTCTTCATTTTCTTCAAAATATGTCTCTTCATCAGCTTCACTATCAGAGATGACCAAATTGGGAACATTTTCTGGAACTTTGTCTAAGAGGCAAGGATATTTGGAGTGAGGTATCTTGTTGTCATCACAGATCTCCTTGATGGTATCATTACGGAAAGAAATCGTATCATTCCCAAAATTCGCAATAGTGATCTTCATTTGAGTCTTCAATCTCGAACATTTCTCATTGCGAGAAGATAAATCTTTCGCGAGCTTCGCTTTCTCATTCTCAAGTTCTTAAATCCTCTTACGATATCTATCTTCAGCTTCTGCAAAAATATAATAGTAAATCAACAATTTGAAGGAAGTTTATGAAAAACAAACAATTAAGTAAATAAGAACAATTAACAACCTTCTCTGATAGAAATCATATCTCTAATCAAGGCCGTTTGCTCAGCTTGAAGACTGATATCTACACCTAAGTTATTTCTGGCGTTATCTAGAACTCTCGCAGCCCAAGCAAACTCATCATCATGATTTATAAGAAGACGGGAGCGAACTTGATTTTCCCTCTTAATAAGAGTAACATTTTCGCGGATAAGTCTATCTCTTTCAACTTGAACTTCAAGAAGAGTTTCTTGGAATTTTGCTAAAGTTCGAGCACCTTGAAGAGAAATACGATCTTTTTCATCTATAAGGTCACTATACTTGGTTCTTAAACTATTGATTTCTTCTTTGGAATTATGGAAGAAATGTTTAAACTTGTTATCCATAGTCAAGGCGGATCTATGGTCAACTTCTAAGAAGCGAAGTTTGGATCTAAGTTCATCTATAGGAAGAGATTCAATATTATTATTTGAAAAACTATTTAGAGAGCTATTTAGGTATTCAAGAAGAGTATCATCATCCATAAGATTGGGAAATGTATGAAGAAGAATAGCCTCATCAGAAAGACCATAAACATCTGTGAAATGATGAACCATATAAGAAAAGATAATGAGAAAGCAAAATGAAGAAAAAGGAAGAAAAAGTTTTATACCATAGAGTTGCTTATTGGCATTTTGAAGACCAGAAATTTTATTCTTTTGAACAGCAATCTCAGATTCCAACTGGTTATTCTTTTCACGAAGATTAGCAGTCTCAGATTCCAATTGGTTATTCTTCTCGCAAAGACTAACAGTTTCATCCTCCAATTTCTCATTCTTATTGCGAAGTTCAAGATATTTCTTTTCAAAGGCCGCACGCCTTTTTTCTAAATATGCAGTAACAACATAAGAAGCTTTCCCAGCATGCGAAATAATGCAGTGACTTTTCAGAACAAATTAAGAATTAAAGATAAAAATAAAAAGATAAGAAAGGTGTAAGTATGAAAATTTGCCAAACTATTAAGTGAATGTAAGAAACTGGGAGATATAGATCTTGAAACACCGTGAAGAGATTCATTATTCTCTAAAAGAGGAGCATCGCAAATAGCAGCTATGGATTGGTAGGCATTAGTGAGAGGAGTATCACCAATTCCCTGCATAGTACTAGAGAAGATGTTGGACAATTGGTCCATAAAAGACTCATGTTGTAAAGTTTCCTTCGCAGAAGAAACATCATCATCATCATCACTATGATCAATCTTCGCTAGATTGGACTTTTATTTTCTTTGAAGGAGGGGCAACGGACTTATCTTTGCGAGAAATGTTCTTGCCTTTACCCTTAGTCTTCGCAGCTTTCACAGGTTCATCCACTTCAGCGATATCCTACACACACAGATGAAGATAATAAATAGAGACAACAATATATTATGAAGAATCATAAAAGAATATTTCTTACTTCACCTGTGAATGATCGAAGAGCTGATAAAGTACTGATTTTCCCAGTCTTGCTATAACTTACTTTCAACCTTTCAATCTGATAATTTCGCAAGAGAAAACATTGGAATGGTCAGCAAAATTATATATAAGAGTAAAAAAGAACAACAATTCAAGCAAGCAAAGTGTGGAAATATACCTATGCTTCCCTCTCAGGCCATCTAAATACCCATGGTTGGTATGCTTCCAGGTTCGCAAGTAAAGTATGAGAGCCAGAGATATATGGACCCTTTAGGACTAAAGGGAAAATACACCACTTATCATCGTTATAATGACGTGGAGTTGTATTTTTGCCGGGATGCCAATCAACGTCTTAATTTAGTACCTTGTCATCATCAACATCATCCTTCTTCTTCAAACGAATGCCCCAGCAAGTGCTATCTATTTTCATGGGAATTATCTCATAATTCACAAATAAATTTTCTACGGTATAGTTCCCAGGAACAATCGCAACGTCATCAAACCTAGGATTTTTAACTTCATCAGGATAAAGAGATCCCTTGCCAGCACCACGATTGGCGAACTCAAGCATTAGATGAATGCAATCCCCACTTAATTGATATACAGCTCGCGAGAATTTCGCATGAGAAAGTATTTCATAAAATAAGGGAAGTTCAGGATCATAAAGGGGAATGGGAAGGCCAGCGAGAAGCTGACCTAGAGAGACTATGACTTCCTCATGATTGCAAGGATGATCAGAAAATAGATTAATAGAAAGTTCAGATTTAGGGTTTTGACCAGGAATGGGAGATAAATCAAAACCTTTGGTTTTAAGTTTCTTTTGAATTTCCTCAAAGGTAATATCATTCTTACGACCGGATGGAGGCACTTTTATTATGGGAATGAAGAAGAATAAAAAATCAAGAGAAGAAGAATCACGAAAAATTTACAGTAGCAAAAGCGGAATTTGCGGAAGAACATTAAAATTGCAGAGAAGCAGAGAAGACAGTAAAAAGAAGAGAAGAGAAGAATAGAGAGGATATATATAGAGACTAGAAATTCTCGAGAGGATGAGTGCATTTAATGCGAAGAGTGGACATGAGCGGTTAAAAAGTAGAGGTTGAAAAAAGACGTGTCAAGAGATGGATGGAAGAAAAGATATGTGTAACAAAGTTCACGCAAAATGCAGAATCGTGTCAGTACAAAAGAATATGAACAGATGAACGGTTACGGCATTTTGAAAAATAGTTTGTCATGACATTCTCCCCTTCGCAGAGAAGACATGAGAAGAGGCAATATGTAGGATCAAGATATCACAATAATGACACATTTGCGAGGTTTGATCAACGAGCGTCGCAGAATGATTTGAAGAATGACGTGACAAATGACGATAACAGAAAAATGAGAAAAGTGTGATGACTCTGCAATGATTAGAGTATTTTCGAAGATTAACAATAGAACTCTTGCGATAATATCGCAAGTCAGGTCCTAAAATAAAGGACAGATTAGCTGTCATCCACTATGTAATTCCCTATATAAAGAGTTGAATGGGCGTAAGGAAAAGAGAGATCTTTTTCGAGTGTTGAGCAAGTCATTAGGAGAGAGAAAGTCCAGAATGGTTGTTAATTCCTTAGCTTTATTTCCTTTCTTTCTTGTAAAATTTGTGAGATTAATCAATACAAATTATGATTGTTGATCTAAAAATGATTTGATTGTGTGAATTCTTGTGAGGGGTGTAGTGTGGGATTTCCTGCTACTACATTTTTGGCGCTAGAAACATGGAATTTCCTTATTTTTAGTGTGAAGATTAGTATTGTGATTTGAAAGAATTTGGAGAAGTTGGTGAAAAGTTTCATATAATTCATTAAGATTAAAGAGATGGCTAGAAGAAGAGATGCTTCAAGATAACCAACAACTGTGAGAAGGAGTAAGAGACTTGATGGAGAAAGAAGAAACGAAACTGGGGAACCATCAAGAATGAATACAAGAAATGATGGAGACAACCAATTCAGCATACGCGTATATCTGTCCCAAATTGGATGTTTTGGTGTAGTGGTTCATTAGGATGTGTATTGTGTAGCTACTAGTTACATATGATAATTACATGTGTAACTTACAGATACACATGCTTAATAGATGTGTAACTTCTAGTTATACATGCTAATTAGTTACACATGCTAATTAGATGTGTAACTTTTACTTACACATACTGATTAAGAGTTTGGTAGAAGAGAAATGTATTGAGGACTAACTTTTTTCTTGACACCTGGGTTGCTGATGTTCCATTTTATTCATCAATTATAGTTATGCACGGAGTTGCCTGCAATAAGACTAAATTATCTATTTATGATGTATACCAGCTTCCAACCTCATACTTTTTATGCATTTGACTCTTTTTTTACTGGCCTACATGCATTACTAGTTGTGTATTTGACTATATTTTTTTCCTGGAATTTGCAGATTTCCTTGACTGGACCAAATTTGAAGATTATCTATGCTTCACGAGGATTTATATTATAGGATATAGTGGATTATTTCTAGGATTTCGCTTTCCATATCTCGTGTTTTAATTCGATTATTGTGTTCAAACAACCAATTACTATAGTTGTAGTAATTGATGAACCGAAAAATAATTGTAAATAAAAATTAAAGTAATACATGTATTTTATGATGAATAACTTGTAGATAACCTTACATATAGCATGTGTAATAAAAAGTTACACATGCATATGGATGTGTAACTTGTAGATACGCATGTGTAACTTCTGCATACACATGTGTAACTTCTGCATACACATGTGTAACTACAGAGTGCACATCTATGTACAAATGTAACTTTGTATTACGCATTTTATATGAATGTGTAACTTTAGGATACACATGTCATATGCATGTGTAGCTTCAGTGTACATATCCATATGTTGGTGGTGGTCGGTAGTGGTGGCGGGAGGTGGTTGGCGGCGGCGGCGATTGGTGGTGTTTGACTGGCGGTGGTGGTCGGAAGTGGTTTGACGGTGGTGGTAGGAGGTAGCTAGTGGTGGTGGTCGGAGGTGGTTGACGGTGGTTGTAGTGGTCGGAGGTGGTTGGAACATCATCACATAATATTTTAATAATTTTGGGCCTAAATTTAAATTTTATTTAATTATGGGCTTGACAATATGCATAAGGGTATCAAGGTCTTTTAACATTTCGGGGCCCAGATTTAAACTTCTTTTAATTAAGCCTGATATTATGGGTTATCCATGGGTTGGGCCTTAGCCTAATTTTTCCAAACATTTATCCAAGGTGTTTAGCGAAAAAAAACAAAAAATGCCTGCAGATTTTGATTCCGTACCGCCGATATCAACATGCTTCATCAATAAAATCCTAGTGTTACATTCCTTCTCCCTAGATGTTCAAAGTTACACTCCATCACCATACCGTCTATTTCTCCATGAGTTAGGGAAAATGAAATGGAATAAACGATCTCCCGGCCAAGAGTTGGTCGTCAATGGTTATAAATAGGTAATAGAGGCATTCCTTACTATCTTTGGCCTTAGATTGTTATGTTTATTTTTGTATATTATCTGCAATGCCGAAGCTTGTAAATGATCTTGGATATATCGCTTTCTCTCTCCTTCTGCGAATCGGACGATGACTCAGTAATAAAAAATTATTTCCTTCCATTTTGATCTTTTTCGATTGGTCATGAAATTTAGTCATCAAAGCTTCTAATTTCTAATCATACACGCTCCTTTCTCTAATACATTTTTATGATTTCCTGTAAAAATATTTTTAAAAACATCTCTATGTCGATCTAATATTTTGGTTTTCTCCCTGTTTATGCCGTGTGTTTTGAATCATATGGCGTTCACCAAATCAATGGAAGTGGTCATCGCGTTTGCGGTCATTGTTGTTCTATTATTTGTAGCAAAGGAATCAAAGCGTTTGCAAAATTATAATCATGGCATTTGCCAAATCTGTTGTTCAAGTATGAATGGAAGATGCTGGAGCTGGTCAGTTCTTTAGAAACTCAACCTAAAGCTACCCGAGTTAGAGTGAATCGGCATATCCGCTATTTTGAAATTCAAAATGTATATCCAAAAGAAATTTCCTTTTCTGTTTAGTCTTGGTTGTGATGCATACTGGTCATACCTTAAGTTTAGACAGAAAATTAGGAGAAAATATTGATCCAAATCCCTATCCTAGGAAGGAAAATTATTCTTATCAATACCTAAAACCTAATTTAGATTTCTGACACTCTATAAATCAAGACAAAACCTGAAATTTGTTCCAAAAGAACCATCTCTTGAATCAATAAAAGAGTTTGATGGCAGAAAAAAATGATATGACAACAAAAGAAGTTTCAAATGTTTCTGAAAAGTTGAAAGAAACTATTTTGGAGAAGAATACTAGTTCTTCAGAACTGGCTGTGCATAATAATGAACTTTTTCAACTAGAAGAAGAAGAAGATGATATGGAGTTCTCTCTAATAGGAAATCTTATTACTGATGGAAAGATCTCTGACAAAAAAGTTGAAAAGGAGCTAAAATTTGTATGTGATTTCCTTCATGAGGGAGATATTAGAGTGTTTGAAATAGAACAAAATACTATGGTCTTCAGTTTCAAAGATGAGGATCAGCTCAATAAGGTGTTTATTATAAGACCTTAGAGTATTGATGGTCACTTGGTGGTTCTTCATGCTTACTACGCAACCTTGAATTATAATGAATTGGATTGGTAAAGACAAGAATTTTGGATCCAATTAAAAAATTTACTGCCTGAGCATATGAATCGTAGAGATGTTTATGATATGGGAGATTTATTGGGTGAAGTAAGGGAAACTGAGCCAAAAACTGGTCTTCCTCCAACAGGAGATATTTTCAAAGCATGTGTAAGAATCAAGATCACTACTCCACTGATAAGAGGTGCTCTAGTAGTCATAACAGCTGGATCTACAAGATGGATTAGATTTTATTATGAGAAGCAACCTTACAAAATTTGTAAGGAGTGCTTTGTATTAAAGCATTCGAGCACTGATTGTAAGGATATTGCTGCCAAGCTGGTGGATATTCACAATGAACCTCTGAAGTTTGGAAAGTTGAAGACAGGCATCTCAAAATATAATATGAAGGTCAGAAACTCTATTCCAAGTTCAATCTCTACTAATAAGAAGGTTATCAAGCATACTCTATTCATTCCTCCTAAATATGGATGGATGGTAAAAGACTCTGACAATAGTAAGAAGATAGAAGTGAATGAGGTTAGGCTAGTTGAAGATATAGAGGAGGCAAGACTAAGAAAGAGACATAGATCCATTCTGGCATCCTCCATTCATACTCCGACTCAACAAAAAGACTTCACAACAATAATGATAACCACTAAGGAAAAGAAACAAGTTTTTAATGATTCTCAACTCACTATCAAAACAAATGGAGAGAACCAGGTAATCCCTAAATTTCTAAAATTTAAAAATATTTTACTGAATTCTCATTTTGTGCTTCTGTTTTGCAAAAAATAAATCTTAGCCATGAAAATCCTTTCCTGGAGTGTATGTGGTTTTGGAAACAAAAATACAAGATATCACTTAAAAGACTTAATTAGGTCCAATGATCCAGACATAATCTTTTTAATAGAAACCAGAAATGCTAGGAAAAAATTGTCTTTATACATTTTCCAATATAATTTCCCAAATGTTTGCTATCTTGATCATGTTGGTCTCTCTGGTGGTTTGTGTCTGCTGTGGAAAGATGGAATTGATATGCATGTTATAGATAGTACTTACAATATGTTTTAATGTAAATAAAAATACCTGCTAAAAGTGGATACTCTCTGGTAACTTTTCTCTATGGTGCTTTAAATGATGAATCTAGAAAACAACAATGGATCCATATGCAAAACTTATCCATACAAGTTAATCTACCCTGGATAGTAATAGGTGACCTAAACTTTATTCTGAAACATGAGGAAAAGGAAGGTGGTATTCCACTGACTAAAAATAATCTTCATATATTTAATGACCTGATGGATTATGATGACCTACACTCCCTGTCTTACATAAGAAATCCTTTCACATGGACAAACAAAAGGCAAGAACATGAATTAATCTTGAAGATTAGATAGAGCAGTTTTCGATACTAGTTGGTTGCACTTTTCCCCTAAAGCCATTACTTACCATATGATTCCTTTGGCTATTGATTATTGTCCCATAATGCTTGTAACTAATAGGGATTTTGTGAATACTTATAAGCCTTTCATATTAAACAAGATGTGGTTTAGAGATTCTAGATGTAAGAAATTGATTTCTGAAAATTGGCATATGACTGATAATGGATTTGCTGCTTTTAAGTTTTCTAAAACTCTTTTCCATACAAAACAGATTTTAAGAAAATATAATCTTGAACATTTTGGTAATTTTAATAGCAAAATTGCTCAAATTAAAGCCCAAATTGAGAATCTGAACTCTCAAAATACTAGTCCCAATTACCCTAATCTGCTCCAGCTGCAAGATAGATTAACTCACTAGTATAATGTTGAGGCTGATTTTTATGGACAAAGAGGTAAAGAGGATGATATTCTGCTAGGTGAGAGAAACACAACTTATTTCCATCACATAATGAACTTTAGAAGGAGAAGAACTCAGATTAATACCCTTCAAAATAGTTCAGGTATTTGGTTAACTGAGAGGAATGATATTGCTAGTTATTTAAAATCTCATTTTTTTCAACATGAGTAGATCTTCTAATCCTCCCCCTGCTAGTAATTATCATGCTTTTATTTCTCCTTGTATTTCTGATATTGATTGTAGTTGCAGAATAATCTACAACTACACCCTCAATAGAATTAGTAAAAACTCAGGAAGTTCTTGATGGTGAATGATAACTTTCTTATTAATTCTCTTAGTTGATTACATAGAATTATCAAAATGGAACTAGAATAGTTACAACTTTTTCTATTTTCTTTCCTAAGATAATTTCTTACACTCATTAAAAGAACCTCTCGAATTTTACAATTGAACTCCTATTTATAGTAAAACTTATGCAGCTGTATATGAATTGCGAAGTATCGCAATTCATCCTCGCAAAACTTCATATTTCCCCGCACTACTTATATCATCGTATCATTTTATAACTCTTTCCTCCTTTATTTATTACGATACTCGTGAACTATTATCTTGAGATATTCAGTACCCCTGGTTTCCCCTTCAAGGAAGCGTACATCGACCATACAATGTTAGCTCTTCCCATCCGATTCTGCCAACAACCAGCTTTTGATCGCAACCTCTTATCCTTTTTGCCTATAGGGCGTATAGTTACGAGGTTGCACCCTATGGGGTATCTTTGGGCCAAGTGCATCATTTGCCAAGACTTGTAAAAAATGGCAGATGTGGTTCAACCTCACCCGGCACTCTTGACTCAACATTGTACCTCGGCGCCTTGATCGTTTTCTGCACTTCTTGGGAAAGACAGTATGCCTTAGTCTCCCAACCTAAATCCTCTTACACCGCATTTTATATTGCGTAATGTCGCTAGATTAGGTGATAATCCAAGGTTTCTAACCCGGATAGGTACCCCATTATTGGGTTGTACCCCTAAAATTTTACCATGTACTAAGGGCCCTTGGTGGTGTTCCGGTTACCCTTATCCACGTTTATAGGTACCCCCTTAAATGATGTACTTTAGGGCTTTGCCTCTTACGAAATATAGCTTCGCGAACTAGGGTGTACGCCACAAAGGTTTTCCTGTATAAAATTTTCTGCGGCTCTCTTTCTTTTTTGGAGGCTGATCACAGATTGCGGTCTTTTATTCGCAAATTAATGAAAGTTTAATCGCAATATAAATTTTGAAATTCGTAACTTTTCCCAATTTCCTGCGAGCAAAAAATATTCGTAAAATTTATCACGAAATAAAAAAATTTGTTTTGCAACATACCTCATTTCCACGAGCAAACATACTGATTACCTTCTTGTTTTATTATTTTCCTTCTTCTTTCTTCGCAAATCACAACCCCTTATTATCATCGTAAATTTCTTGTATGATTATCATCCTAATTTTATTCTCTTTTGCCTTAATCCTCCGCCATTAAATTTTCACTTCTTTTCACAGCCTTTGCTCTTTTTCTCCAATTTTCCTTCTCAGTAGTTTTTCCTTCGCAAACTTCTACTTATGTATCGTAACATTTCTTTCCCTCAGCCCAATCACTCTTGATAATTCCAATACCCTTCATATGAGGAAACTTTATGCACTGATGTAGAGTGGAAGCTACGCCTAGAATTCCATGAAGCCATGGTCTTCCTATCAAAGCATTATATGGTGATTCGACATCAACAACGCAGAACAGAATTTCAGTTCGCATTCCACTTAATGGAATTCGCATGCTCACTTCTCCTTTGGGCTTGTTAGCAGTTCCATTAAAACCATAAATTCTGTAAGTAGAAGGTATTAAATCTGCATCTTTTCCCCCCATAGTTTTGTAAGCGGAATAGAAGAGGATATTGACAGAACTTCCCGTATCAATCAAAATCCTATTAAGACCAATTGATTCTTCCTCCATATCATCTTCGTTTTTTTTTCCATATTCATGTAGATTGCTAATCTTACTACCAATGGATTATCATGTGCTTCACAACCTTCTGGAATTTCAGTGGCTTCAAAAGAAATTTCACGTTTCTGCCAATCTTCAAGTCGTGAAATTTTTGCGATGTTCATTACTTCCTTTCCTTCACCATCCCTCGCATATACCCTGCTTAACACATTATCATGAAAATACTCTATGGTTTTATATGAATGAATAATGGAATTACAGAAAACATTCCTTTCTTTTGATCCCACTTCTATATGTAGGGTTTCTTCTCCCTTTTATTGTGCTGTGTTCTCCCTGCGAGTTATGGCTGGAGCCTGTGGTAATTGTTGCGACTGTGTCTGCTTAAGTAAAAATTGATTTAGTTTTCCTTGATCAATCATTCGCAAGATTATCCTCTTGATATTATGGCAATTATTTGTAGAATGTCCATGAAAATGATGATATGAACAAAATTCATGACTTCTTGGACCCATTGGTGGTTCCTTTCCCATGTTCCATGGAGTTGGTATATGCTCTACCAGGATAATTGCTTGCCATATCTTTTCTACACTTGTATTCAAAGGTGGCAACTTTATCTCTTCCCTTACCATTCTTTGACCTCCTTGACCGTTGTTATAATTTTGTCTCTGGTTCCCTTGTCTAAAATAATTTTGCCTTTGTCCCCCATAATTTTCTTGTTGTTGATCTAATCTTGGAATTTGGTTATTTCCTATTCGATTATAGAAATTCCTCTCTCTATCATACTCTTCTTGATCTCTACTACCCATTGCTACCATTTTTGGCTGGCTATCATTGATTTTCTTCTCTTCTGAAATTTGCGAAGAAGTTTGTGAGGATGTTTGCGAAGTACCTGCTACTACATTGATTATTTTGGGAAGTAAATTTGCTCCTCCATCTTGATTGCTAGTGTTTGCTACTGGATATGATTCCAAACTGTTTTGCTTTTACTCTAGTGTAATGTATTCTTCTTGCAATTCTCGTAACTCTGTCATCATTATGGAATTCTTTCTTCTGAAGATTTGAACATATAATTGTTCAGTTGCGAACATCGCATTTATGAAGGACAGAATCAAGTATATCTCATCCACGCGCCCTGCCATATCACTGCACATAGTCTTCCATCGTCTTACCAAATGCTTCAAACTTTCACCCACTCTTTGTTTTAAACCATATACATCTTCAATACCAAGCCGTGAAGAGTGATTTGTGATATATGCTCCAAGGAAAGTTGCTTGCAAATGACTGAATGACATAATAGTGTTCTTAGGGATTCCTTCGAACCACTTTAAAGCTTCCCCTGTTAAACTCGATGCGAAATACTTGCATAACACAGAATCATGATTCTCCCATTGTAACATGCATCTTATGTATGCTTTAATGTGCTGAATAGCACATGAAGTCCCATCAAAGATACTGGTAAGTGTGGGCAAATTGCATTTTGGTGGAATTCCTCCCAATTGTACTTGTCTAGCAAATGGAGTCCTCGCAGCTTCTTCTATTGCTTCATCTAATTGCCTTCTATCTCCTCCTCTTATATTGTTTATCATCCCTCTCATTTCTGCTAATTCTCGAAAGATCCGTGCATTTGCCTCAGAATTCTCATCCATTGGTCTTTTTAATGCAGCTTCTCTTCTTCTACGTTCTTGCGCTTCCTCCCTTGCGATCCTTCACATTCTATCATATTCTTCATTAATGTTTTCATTTGCATAATTTTTCAAATATCTTCTTTCTAAATTATCATAATTGTTCAGTCGTAGAGCATCTTGGAATTCTTGTTCTTCCCTTTCTATTCTTCTCATTCTTCTCATGCGAATATCAGGAATTTCTTCTTCTTCATTTCTCCTCCTTCTGTGATTTATTTCTTCTTGATTTGCTTGTACTCTGATTCGAGAGTTTGGTTCATTCCTCTCCACTTCTGTTTGTTGATTTACAATTCTTCTCTTAATTCTTTCATACTCAACATTTTGTTTGTTACGAGCCTCTTCATATCTTCTTACTCCATTCTCGTGATTGTTTTGATGTACTGCTTGTTGTCTCTCAGTTTCTTCCATAAGTTGTTGTTCTTCCTCTCGATTCAGATTGTTTTCTCTAGGATTTGGCCTTGTTCGTAAATTCTCCATGTTTTGTTCGTGGTTTGGTATTAAAATGAAACGATTCTCTTGATTTCTTTCACCTTGGTTCTGCGCTTGTTCTTGCATATTATTTTCATTATTGATTATCGGTGAATTTTGTCCTTCTCTTTCTGTTCTAACATTTGATCTTGCAACACTTTGAGATTTCCTTCTTTGTATCATCTCATTTTCCATCCTCAATTCTTGATTTTGTCTTGTTAAATTGGCACGTTCTTCAGCTTCGATCATTCGTTCTTCTTGGATTCCTTGTCTCAATGTTTCTAACACCTCCCTTTCTATTTCAAGAATTGTTCCTCCCATCAACCTCCCATTTTCTCTGATTTGTGGTTCTCTATCTTCTTCTTCTGGTGTATCAGTTCTCCAAGTGTGTATACTCACTCGATCATGATCTATTATTTGTTGAGCTTGATTTCTTCGATTACTCCTTCTCCTACTAGGTTCTCCTGTTATATTTGCTTCTCCTCCTGCGAGTCTTACACTTCTTCTTACTTCAATTAATGGTTCTGATGTGTTTCTTCTTCTTGTCATTTTTATGGTACATGAATTCTTCAAATCCTTGTTTCTAGCGCCAATTATGTAGTTGCAGAATAATCTACAACTACACCCTCAATAGAATTAGTAAAAACTCAAGAAGTTCTTGATGGTGAATGATAAATTTCTTATTAATTCTCTTAGTTGATTACATAAAATTATCAAAATGGAACTAGAATAGTTACAACTTTTTCTATTCTCTTTCCTAAGATAATTTCTTACACTCATTAAAAGAACCTCTCGAATTTTACATTTGAACTCCTATTTATAGTAAAACTTATGCAGCTGTATATGAATTGCGAAGTATCGCAATTCATCCTCGCAAAATTATTTCATCATCGCAAAACTTCATATTTCCCCGCACTACTTCTATCAACGTATCATTTTATAACTCTTTCCTCCTTTATTTATTACGATACTCGTGAACTATTATCTTGCGATATTCAGTACCTACATTGATAATGCTATGTTGACTGCAATTCCAACTAATGATGAGATTAAGACTGTTATCTTTGCTATGAAACCTTGGATTACCCCAGGTCTTAATGGCTTTCCACCTGGGTTTTACCAACTTATGTGGGATACTGTAGGTAATGACATTGTGAAAGTAGTACAAGCCTTTTTCCACTCTGGCCATATTCTCAAACAGATGAATCATAACTTCATAAACTTAATCCCTAACACCAACTGCCCTAAGCATGCTACTGATTTTAAACCCATTAGTTTATGTAATACCTCCTACAAGGTGATTTCGAAACTGTTAGCTGCTAGAATCAAAATTATCTTAGGAAAAATCATCACTCCATTCCAAACTTCCTTCATTGTAGGGAGATCTATAACTGATAACATTGTGATAGCACATGAATTAGTTGACCATATGAAAGAAAAAAAAAAGTAAAGCAAAAAAATGGATGGATGGCTATGAAACTAGATATGTCCAAGGCCTTTTATAGGATTGAATGGCCCTTTTTAATTAGCACCCTTAAGGCTATGGGGTTTTGTGTAACCTTTTGTAACATGATCTTGGAATGTATTAGCACATTCTCTACCTTCATTCTGCTTAATGGTGCACCAAGTGTTACTTTCAATCTAGAAAAAGGATTGAAGAAAGGATATCCATTATCTTCTTAACTCTTCATTATATGCATGGAATCATTCTCCAGAGCTCTGCATCAAGCAGAAAATGATAACCTCATTCATGGTATCAAAATAAATCAAAACTGTCCAAGCATATCTCACCTATTTTTCGCAGATGATTGCTTAATTTTTGCTAAAGCAAATGCTACTGAATGAAGATACTTGGCAAACATTATTAACCAATTCAGTAAGTACTCTAGACAGTCTATAAACTTTCAGAAATATTTCCTGATATTTAGCACTGTGTTCCTGATCAGGTAAAGAATGATATTGTAATGACATGTCCCTCCATCGATATTGTCCCCACTTAGCCACTGAGGTTATCCGATAGTGTGGGATTTTTAACAGGCATCGCTATGGTTATACTAACTTCCCGGGAGGTCACTCATCCCTTGATTTATCCCGCCTGAGCACGCTTAACTGAAGAGTTTTCTACCAACTATGGAGTCAATTATGCTGAAAGTCCTCGGTGTTAGGAAAGGACAAATCATTACTTATATTTCGTTCGGCCAACCACTATCGAATATCTGGGTATTACAATACCTCCACCTTAAATTGGAGTCGTCCTTGGCTCCATAATATATTCGCAAGCCCATATCTACGACGTTTCCTTCTCTTCATGAGAAGCACCTGGACCAACCCCATCCAGCGTACCTTCACACCCTCGGCAGGTGACCCATCGTCGTCTCTAATACCATTTGTAATAACCCGTTCCTCCACCGATATTGTCCCCACTTAAACACTGTGGTCATTCGGCAGGGTGGGGTTTTAAACAGGCATCACTGTGGTAATCCAGCAGAAACTTCCAGAATGGTCACCCATCCCTGGATTACTCTCGCCCGAGTACGCTTAACTGCAGAGTTTTTTGCCAACTCTGGAGTCAATTGTGCTGAAAATGCCTCTGTGTTAGGAAATGACGAATCATTACTTATATTCCATTCGGACAACTACTGCCGAATATCGGGGTATTACAATACCTCCACCTTAAATTGGATCCGTCCTCGGCTCCAGAATATATTCGCAATCCTAGATCTCCGACGTTCCCCGCCCATCGTGAGAAGCACCGGGAGCCACCCCGTCTAGTGTTCCTTCTCATCCTCGGCAGGTGAACCGTCATCGGCTCTAATACCATTTGTAATGACATATCCATCCACCAATACTGTCCCCACTTATCCACCGCGGTCATCTGGCAGTGTGGGGATTTCAACGGGCACCGATGCGATTATCCAGCAGCAACTTCCCAGGAGGTCACCCATCCATGGATTGCTCTCACCCGAGCACGCTTATCTGCAGAGTTTTCTATCCAACTCCTAATCCAATTGTGTTGAAAGGCCTCAGTGTTAGGAAAGGACAAATCATCACTTATATTTTGTTCGTCCAACCACTTCCGAATATCGGGGCATCACAGATATTTCTAGTATTTTAAACATTAAGAAACTGGCCTTAAATGATAAATACATGGGAGTACCTCTTTTACTCCAGAGAAGTAAAGTAAAATACTTTTCTCCTGTGCTAGACATTTATGATGATAGATTAGAAACATGGAAGTCTAAATTTGTTAAACAAACTGATAGAATTGTTTTAGTGCAGTCGGTGCTTGGATCCTTAGCTACACATCATATGGCTGTCTTCTCTATGCCTAAATATCTCACCGACCAGATGGATGGAATTCATAGGAAATTCTGGTGGAACAAAAAGAAAGGTCAAAAAGGTATTGTTTTTAAAAAATGGTAAGGTGTGGCTCAACCAAAAATTTATGGTGGTATGAACATAAAATAATCTGTTATTTTAAATAAAGCTCTATTAGAAAAATTGGCCTGGAGAATGATCAACTCTCCTGATGATCCTTGGGTAAAACTCATGAGAGGTAAGTAATTCTTTAAACTTGATCCATTTACTGATTCTGTGTCTTCTAATGGTTCTTGGATCTAAAGGGGTATATGTGAGGGTTTAGATATTATAAAAACACATGATTGTTGAGAAGTAGGTGATGGGAAACTTATTACACATCTGGAAAAATAGGTGGGTTCCAAGTATTGCTAATACTGTTGAGTAGCTTATCCTCAACCAACATGATTTATGTTTCCCAGTTAATAGATTATGAGAACAAACACTTGAGAATGGATATTCTTCATAGTTTATTTGATGAAGCCACTGTTAATAATATAACTGAGATTAGGATCCCTATGCATGGTAAAGATCACATTAGATGTAAACCTAATTCCAGTGGTGAATTTAGCATGAAAAGTGCTTACAAAGTAATTTTAGATGATACTAATTCTATGAATGGTTTCATACCTAATACTCTTGTTAACTGGAATGTATTTTGGAAAACTAAACTTCCACAGTCCATTATACCATTCCTGTGAAAATGTATTAGCAACTATCTACCAACTAATGACATGTTATCTAGATATTGTCATAAATTTACCACCCAATGCCCTCACTGTAATACTCTGGATGAAACAATGCAACACTTGTTCATTGACCGTGTTTTTGCTAAAAGTATTTGGAATGCTGTGAATGTTAATTTTTTGCATGAAATATCTAATGTGAATGTGTAGGAATGGATTGTTAACATGTTTAAGGTAAATAATACTCAACACATGAGTGCTTCTATGATGGATTCATATGGGTTTATAATGTGGCACATCTGGAAATCTATATGTAAAAAAGTATTTGATAACATTCAGCTAACTCATGTTCAAGTTTCTCATAATATTCAGTCTGAAATATCTACTTGGTACAAATTAAATTTGGGTCAAAATATCCATGTTACAGATGTATCTGAGAATGACAGGAGATGGAAAAAGCCTGGAAATGATTTTATTAAAGTTAACTTTGATGTTTCATTCCTGGAGCTAACTAAAGATACTAGAATTGGACTGATTATGTGTGATATTGCAGGTGACTGTCATGGAAGTAGATTATGTCATTCAAAAGCTGTAGTACCAGAATATCGCCACAACAATATTCTAGCGAGATTAACAACATTTCTGCAAGCGTCACAACGAGTTCTCCAACAACACTTTGTTAGTGTCACAAAATAATGACGTAATAGTTGACGATGGAAGAAACACAAAAAGAACATGATTAATTGGCGATGGTTACAATGCTTGCGAGAAGGAATATTATAGATACTGCGATAATATCGCGAGTGATATCCGAAATTAGAGAACAGCTTAGCTGTCACCCATTATGTAATTTCCTATAAATAGAGATCCAATAGATTCAGGAAAGGGGGATGATGTATTTTTTAGAGTTGAGAGAGTCTTGAGGAGAGAGACAATTTTAGGAGAGAGAGAGAGATTTTGCAGAGAGATTTTTAGAGAGAGAAAATGTATTTTTCTTTATTATCTTCTTCCCAAAAACTAGATTTAGAACTCCATTAATGGAGATTATCAAATGAAAAATCAAATGTAAATTTTAACAATCATAGTGGAGAATCATGTATGTAGATCAAATTGATCGAACCATGTAAAAAATCTTGGTGTCCGTTTATAATTTTAGCAATTTAACTACCATTTTTATATGTAGATCTAGAAATTAATATCAAGATATGATAAGGGGTGTATTGTGGGAAAACCTGCAACTACATTTTGGCGCTAGAAACACTACCTAATCTTGTTGGTTCAAGAAAGTTTAGAAAAATCAGCTATTGTTGGTGATAAATTCAACTATATCTGTAAAATTCAAGGAAAAAGAAAGAAGTCTCAGCCAAAGTTCACGTCTTAAAGAAGATCAGACAAAGAAAGACTATCTTCATTGGAGTATAAAAAGGATTCGAAATTTTGGCAATGAAGTCAATTACAGTTACAAGCATCAGTTTGGTGGTGAAGATAGAGGTTTTATGCGTCCATTTTGCTTAAGTTGTTTACGAAGTAGTTTCTACCAAGGATATTGATGTTGCGTTATTGACGCAAAGAAGAACATAGTTTGGTTCATCAAATTCAAAGAGGCGCACTCACCAATTGTTAGCATAAGAAATTCAACAACAAATATTAATTTCTTAATTTCTTTTGGTGTAGTTGCAAAAGAAAAGTTTATTATGAAAGAATAGTGTACTTTTACGAACACGTCAAGAATCTGTTTTACAAGCAAACAAAAAATCACATTAGTTGCTGCGAGAAATAAAGATAGGCAAGAATAAGGAAGAACGAAGAGGAAAGAGAGAAGAAGGGAAAAAACATAGCTCTTTACAAAGGATAGTGCAAACTTGCGAGAATCAAGGCTAACTGGAAATCACGAGCCAGAACAATATACAAAGGATGATATCTTTGGAGAGAAACAACTTCACGGCAGCGCGAATTTAAGTGTAATGAAGCAAAAGTTTCTCTCGCAGGAATAGTCAAGATACAAAGAAAGGAGAATTCACGTGTTATTTTGCTCTAAAGATCATTTTGACGCAGGGCAAAAGCTCTTTATATTACAGGTTTACAATCCATAAAACCCATTTCACAAACCCGTTTAGTGGAAAATCTTCTACGATGACATAAATTTCCTGGAGTTCAAATACAACAACAACAATTATGTCTCGATAATGAAATACGTGCAGTTGGTGGTCAATGATTCATGTCACTAATTCAGATTTTTGAGGTTTATATGTTGCTAATGTACAAGCTGGGTTTGTTGTGACTGGATTTAGTGATTGCTGCCAATGATTCATGGCTTTTAACAATGGCAACCAATCAAGGTAACGCATGTTGGCTGGAGTATGGAATGAAGTGTGGTCGGAATTGAGAATGGATGGTTTCTGAGACTGTCCGTTTATTACAATCATCAACCAACAGAACCAAAAGGATTAAACAGCGAGAGAGGTCATGATGCAGTGAGAGAAGTGCAATACATGTTATTATTTCTCCAGTTAACAACTACAGCACCAGCAAACGGCGAATTTCAATTAAGTCCGACAAAGACTCTAAACAAATGAATCCAGCTAGTTACAGAAACAATCAAAGAAAGAAATAGATGATAAGGACGTACCATTGCTGCCCTAGTTGACAAGGAACTGCAGTGAGTCAGTGAACCTGTAGTCAAGATAGACACAAAATATTCTCCAGGAGACAAACAAAAAAATATAAAACCTGCGAGGAGCAAAGGAATGGATCAAAAGAGCACAATTGGTCACAGATTGGTCTGCGATTAATATCGTAAGATCGAGTCTCACCGCAGCAATTTATTTTCACATTTTTTCTAAAGTTGCCTAACGAGAATATAGTAATAAGATGACGATAGTATAGTTCTTATTCGCAAACAGAAGTTAGCACAGATGGTTCAGTGTGGTAAATCACAAGCAGCAGGTCGCGGGATCAATTCTTGCTTCTCGCAAGTTTATTTTTATTTTGCGAGATTTGCAAGTTATCCTTTGATTATTTCTTAGATAAAACTCGCAAGCAAGAGAACTAGCAAAGTGGGTCTGGATGGAATAATGCAAGTATAAGGTCACGGGTTCGAGTTTTCTCCATCGCAAAGAATTTTTTGCGATGACAAATAAAACGAAGAAGAGTAAGTTTTAAGAAGATCCAACGATGATAAGAGGGATAAAGAAGATCCAGCGATGACAAGAGGAATAAGTTTTAAGAAGAGGCAAGTCAAGAGTTCATTTCTCATTTCTTCTCAATTCAAAAGCAAATTATATACTTCGCGAGAAACGACAGCAACAGAAAATTGCCAAAAAGCTAAGTACTATTTCTTTGAATATTTTACTTACAGAAAATGAAAATTTTTGATTTATATTATCGCAAGATTTCGAAGAACATTTCTAGGATTTCTAATATTTCAAAAAAAATCAAAATTTTCAAAGATTACAGAAAATGAAAGTGTCGCAAAGATTTCTAAGATTTCAAAAAAAAAATATTTGATTTAATTTCCAAAAAAGAGATACTCTCGCAAGATTACAAAGACTTCAAAATCACAAAAAAACGAGAACATTCAATTTATATATTTCCCTAGAAAATTTATTTTACAAAATATTTTTAATTTAAAAAACGCGATACAATCGCAAGATTTCAAAGAATATTTCTAAGATTTCAAAAGATTTTAAAGAATATTTACTTCAAATATGATTATGAGAATGAAAGAAGAGATGACAGAAATGAAAGAATGAAGAAACGCGAGATTATCGCGAGAAACGCGAATAAAATTTCACAGAGACATAAGAATGGGATGAACCTTTATGGCATGCACCCTAGTTCGCGAATACAATTTCGCAAAAGGCAAATGTAAGACCTAATAGTGCGTCATATAAGGGGGTATCTCTTTACATGATCCAGGGGTAAGGTTATACCGCTGCTGGATCCTGAGTCATGCAGATGTTAGGGTTAAAGAAAACCTATCCAGGAGAGGTACCTTGGATTTCCAACTTTATAAGGTTATACCCTGGTTGGACGACCGAGGGTATCTTCTAAGAAGTGCAGAGTATGACCAAGGCGCCGAGGTACACGGTTGAGCCAAGAGTGCCCGGGACGGACGAACCTACCATGGCCATTCTTGGTAAGTCTTGGCTATGATGCACTTGGACTGAAGAAAACCCCACTTAGGGTGCAGTCTTGTAACTATAAGCCATATAGGCATAAAGGACAAGAGGTCAAATATGGATGGGAGGAGCAAAAGGTTGTTGGTAAATATGGATGGGAGGAGCACAAAATGTCTTGACGCAATGTCATGGTCGATGTGCCCTCCTTGAAGGGGCAACCAGTTTCATGGGGAGATAAAGATTGCGGCACCCTCCATTAGGGAGATGATAAGTGTCTTAAGATGGCAATGTCATGGGGCTTTATGATCGCAAGACCATTTAGGCCGAGATTATATGAGATTTGAACGTGATTTAATGTATGATGACTCCAGGAGCTAAAGGACAAGAGGTCATTAAAACAGCTGGTTGTTGGTAAATATGGATGGGAGGAGCTAGTCTTGTATGGTCGATGTGCCCTCCTTGAAGGGGCAACCAGGGGGGGAGATAAAGGCGGCACCCTCCATTAGGGAGATGATAAGTGTCTTAAGATGGCAATGTCATGGGGCTTTATGATCGCAAGAACATTTAGGCCTGTCATATTATCGTGTGACGTAAATTATACAGAGGCAACAAGCCACAAGAGAAAAGTTAAGATTAGATCAATGGGTTTTTACATGAAAATGTAAAGACGTCCTGCGATTTCATCGCACGACGGCAATGTCATGAGGCTTTGATCTCGCGAGGGAACTTAGACTTGTCATATTGTCGCAATTCAATCAAAGAATAAAGATAAGGCAAGATCAATGGGTTAATACATGCAAATGTAAAGACGCCCCACATTGGCAAAATAAGACCTTTAACTTGGAAGGCAAAATAAGACCAATAGAATAATCTCAAACTTAACTATTTTCTTCTAAGAATGGAGGAAAGATTTGTTCATCGCAAGATAGATAGCAAGTACTATTTAGAATCTCTCAGTAATACTATTCAGAATTTCTCAGAAGTATTATTCAGAGTCTCTCAAGAAGATCATCTACAATCTCGCAGAACTATTCATCAGATTGCAGCATTATTCATCGAGGCACTATTCATCACGGAACTATTCATGTCACTATTTCAGAATCTTGCAGAAACATTCAGAAACTTGCAAACTCATTCAGCATTTCGCAGATTATTCCAGAATTTCGCAGGAAATTTGATTATTTCGCAGAATATGATTATTTTATTGAAAGAGGCAGAGGCAATTCGTTCATTTAACATTTTCTCAGGGATTCTTCCTTCATAGATAAAGAACAGAGGCAACTATGTTACCAAGAAAACATTTTATGTTCTTTATCTACTCGGAAAAAATCATTTCCAAAATGGACAAGGATTTTCACCAAAAATGAAGTAATAATTTCGCGTGAACAGAGGCAATACTTATGATTTTCATTAAAGGACGGATACTTCTTTATATTTTGGGGATTGAGTACTTCTTATATTTCTTCAAGGATACTTCATACTTCGCAGAGTTGATACTTCTTATTTACTTAGCAAAGATATGGAACTTCACAAAAGAATAGAGGAAAGTACGTACTTTTCAAGTCTAGTATTCTTTCGCTCGTTCTTTCATCAACAAAAATCAAAGACTACTACAACAACAGATTTTTTCTTAAAGATTACTTTTCAAGCAATATTCAAGAAAAAAGAGGCAAGATGTAGTACCAGAATATCGCCACAACAATATTCTGGCGAGATTAACAATATTTTTGCGAGCGTCACAGCGAGTTCTCCAACAACACTTTGCGAGTGTCACAAAATAATGACGTAACAGTTGACGATGGAAGAAACACAAAAAGAACATGATTAATTGGCGATGGTTACAATGCTTGCGAGAAGGAATATTATAGCTACTGCGATAATATCGCGAGTGATATCCGAAATTAGAGAACAGCTTAGCTGTCACCCATTATGTAATTTCCTATAAATAGAGATCCAATAGATTCAGGAAAGGGGGATGGTGTATTTTTTAGAGTTGAGGGAGTCTTGAGGAGAGAGACAATTTTAGGAGAGAGAGAGATATTTTGCAGAGAGATTTTTAGGGAGAGAAAATGTATTTTTCTTTATTATCTTCTTCCCAAAAACTAGATTTAGAACTCCATTAATGGAGATTATCAAATGAAAAATCAAATGTAAATTTTAACAATCATAGTGTGGAATCATGGATGTAGATCAAATTGATCGAACCATGTAAAAAATCTTGGTGTCCGTTTATAATTTTAGAAATTTAACTACCATTTTTATATGTAGATCTAGAAATTAATATCAAGATATGATAAGGGGTGTATTGTGGGAAAACATGCAACTACAAAAGCGTTAGATCCAGAACAAGCTGAATCCCTAACACTTACGGGAGCGATAATATGCGCCAAACGGAAGGGTATTAGAAAGCTTCACTTGGAGGAAGATTGCTCAAATGATATAAGAGCTATTAATGATAGTTTACATTCAATAAAATGGACAACTAGAAACATTTTGTTAGATTGTTTGGAATTATTAGTAGGTTTTGAAGATTGGCTCTGCACTTATGTGAGAGATGCTAATCATGTAGCGGATTCTATAGCAAAACATGCTAGAAATCTAGCTGGTGAAAAAGAATAGAGTGTGAATTTTCCTCATTGGTTATCTTTATGCCCCAATGAGGATAAACATCTGTAATTCCCTTTCTTTAATGAAAATCCTTTCGTACTAAATAAATATATATATATATATATATCTGCAATGCCGATAAACTTGCTAAGCATGCTGGAAAATACAGGATTAGGAGTTTAGGGGAAACAGAATTCACAATATCAGATTTTTGTTCTATACTGCATATGTACATTTATTTATTTTTAAATACAATGCACGTTGTACATAACCTCTCCCAATGGGGAGTTATACTAAGTTCTATGGTCTTCTTCTAGTCTACCATCTAGATTGGCGGCTAGGACAACCTCCCAAGTCATATGGTAAAGCTAATCTAGCATGCTAGTCACGGAATCAAACAGTGAGGCTGCGCTGAATCGTTCAGCGTAAAAAAATGCACTTTTCGCTGAATGGAACAACGCATGACCAGTCAAACTGGTTGACTGCGTTGAACCAAACAGTGCAAACAAATTTTCCATTTCACCAGCAAAACTCGACTTCTTCTTCATTTCTTCTCCATTTCTTTTAATTTCATTCTCCACCAAGAAATGGGGTATGGGGCGAAAACTTCACAAACTTATGATGCATGTCATTAAGGCAACAAATTAATAAAGATGTTTCCCGCTAATTAACTGGTAATATAGCAGTAGTGAGATATTTTCCCCACAGAGATCTGTGTAATTGATAGGTTATTTGTATCAGCAAGATAAAGTAAATAGGAAAGGGGGGTTTTGGTTGTAAGATAAATAAAGACAATAATAAAGAAAATAGATGATTGAGGAATCCTTCGTCGTTACCAAGCGATAACAAGATTGTAATACTTATCTATCTTCCGTTAGAACCATTCATCACCAACCGTAGAATAACATCTAGAGTAGTGTTATCCCTAAAGTTCCTTATGTAACTGGATACCGAAGCGCTCGCATATCAAGTTATATCCAACTGAACCACCAAGTAGTAGCGCACTCAAGGTGTAACCCAATTGGAAGATTTAAGTTATGTGAAATTAGATTGATCCTAGCAGTTAGACTATTAACGCAAGGTCCACTTACTAGTGTTGTCTTCACACATGATTTATCCACAGAATCCCTCTGAGAGGTCCCACATTCTCTACTTGTTTAAGGGTTATTCAATAATTACACGGATATCCTAACCCTTTACTAGCAATAGAGTGATCAAGAGATTAATCCAATTGTACGCTTGAACAATCTAGAAATAAATCATAAACCCTAAATATAGTGAATACAAACGATGATGATTAAAACCTCAAATAGACTTGTATTATTAATAAAGCTTCATGCTTAGAACATTGAATCCATCCTTAATCAACAAAGTATTTAGCTACTCATATTACAAAGAAGATGAATAATGGTGGTTTCCCCCTAAAGCGGTAAACCCTAGGTTTTGATGTTGAATAAAACCTTATAATATGAGATGATGATATTCTATGAAAGGCCTACTACCTATTTATATAGGTTTACATTGCTAGTATCCTAGTCGGTTAAGGAACCCGACCCGAAATTACGAAAGAAAGACCCTAACAGTGAATTTTGGCCTTCCCAAGTATGCATACCCGTTTGCATACTTAAATTTCAGTTGAATCCAGGGAAATATAGTATGCATACCCGTTTGCATAGTTGCTTGTCTTCGGTTTTCGATAAAAAGCTTGTTTTGGCCGTAACTTCTTCGTCCGAACTCGGAATGACCTAATTATTTTGTGCATTCTTTTTATATTTCAATTATCTTCAAGACGATGATGAGAAATCCTTAATTTTAATGAGTTAATATCGGTATTTGGCCCGTCTCTTGATTTTGAGCGTCTTGCTCCTTTAAGTCGTACTTCTTCAACTTCTCTTGGACTTGGGCACTTGGATACTTGAAATACTTCTCTTCCTAGCTCTTTTCAGCACTGTGTATCTCCTTTTTGGATGATCCACCTAATAGAGATAAATAAGAGAAAACAAGAGTAATAATACGAATACATGCAAGAATAATAGCTAAAACAAGTATGTAATGAACAATAAAATCATATGAATTATGAACTTATAAATTTAATGTCCAAATTCCCTAGACATAATTTTTTTACTGTCCAAATTCCCCATTTCACCAGCGAATTTTGCAAAAACTTCTCACCAAGTCATTGTCTTCGGCAATTGAGTATCCAACAAATCCATCGATGCTTGAATTGAAAATGTAGGAGAAGAAAAAAAGAGTGAAACTTCACAAGTTTGGGGTGGGATATTGATTTTAAATAGAGGTAGGGGAAATAATCGAAACCCGGTGAGTTTACTGGCTGTTTGGGCTGTGTTTTACCATTTTGCGCGAGTCGTATCAGCCGTCAGATCAGAATATAGCCATTATTCTTAACGTCTAGAAATGCCACGTTGTACCATTTCACGCAGCATTGCTGTACCATTCAGTGCCGGCTAATTTAAGTCATCAAATCAAAAATGACCTTTAATTTTAACGGTTCTGGTTTACTAGACGTTTGAATAATCAACAACTATATTTTCAATCAACCTTATAAATAGATAAGTACTTCTCCTTCATCCTCACACCAAAATGATTGATTCTCTTCTTCATTGGTTTTTTTCTTCTTCTTCACCTAATACAATTTTGTTCATACAAAATATATCACACTTTCAACCAAAAGAGGATGATGCACTAATTACTTCTTGGATTATAGTAAGTAACGATCCGATTAGAGGAAAATATCAAAAAGGTAAAGTATTTTGGAAGAGAATTATGGAAGAGTTCGTTAAAAGATGGCCTAATTAATGGTGGAAATAAGGACAAAAAGTCATTGCGACCAAGGTGTAACATGTTGAGATCATAAGTGAGGAGATATATCTCATGCATCAAACCCTTACCTCCGGAACAAACCTACGAGATTGACGGTAACATATTATGTAAATTTTTTTCCCCCAAAGAGAGAGACACTAATACATTTTTCCCCCAGTACCGAATCATGAAGCATAAGTTAAGAGACCTTGGAGACATGAATCGGTTTTCTAGCTCCTGAAGACCTATCAACTAGACTATAATCTAGAGGTGAATAATGATGATAGGCCTACTCAAAACACTCAATCTACTTAAGGCAGTACCTAGCCAAAACACTGAAGTTGGTTTTTCTGCTTCAGTAACTATGGATGAAGATTTGGAGGATATGGCTATGTTTGGTAGCTCACCATCTACTCCTGGTTCTGAAACCTCAGAATTATCACGTAAAATACGTTACTCCGAACAAATAGATGATATTAGAGGTGCAGAGAGAGATTCTTCCAAATGAATGGCTCGTGAGGCTAAGGCATCGCAGAGAGCAGATGACAAAATGGATAAGGTCATAGAGCTTCTTAAAAAATGCAAGCACAAAGAGTTTCCAAGTGTGAAACATAGGAAGAGTACCTTAAGAAGCACATGAAAAACTCTACAATCTTGGCACAAACCCAACAAAGACAAGCCGACTTGATGATCATACACCAACATATGAATGAAGTAGAGGATTAGGAGAAACCCCTCTATAAAAAATGGAAGAACAAGATTTTAGTCTGTAATGGCCTTGATCATATCCCCTAAATTAAAGCGATTTATGAATAATAATTTAAGTTATTTAGAAGTTCATTTTTAAGTTTCAATTAGAAGTTAAATGTATTTTTTTTTAATTTTTAGAAGTAGAATCTTAATTTTAATCTACTTTTTTAATTTCTATAAGTAGAATTTTAATTTCAATGTACTTTTTTAATTTCTTCGGAAAACATTATAACTTTTTTTTGCAATGTAATGGAAGAATTCCTTAGTTTGGTAAATTTTTAAATTTTGAAACAAACAACCATTGGAACAAATTGTTAAAATTTTCAAAATTTGAAAACATAGTCGTTGGTGGTGTAACGGGAGTGTGAGAAAACATGGTTCATAAACATTTGATTATTAGTGGTGTAAACTAGGTGTAGGAAAAAAAATGGGTCAAACTTTGTTGGCGATGTGTGGTCCAGCGCCGAGGAACTGCGTTTTTCCATTTAGCGCATATACCTGGAATATTCTTCCCTACACTGAACCATTCTACGAAGAGGTGATATTGGTTGCGCTGAACCATTCAGCGAAACTATCTCGCTACTTGTTCAACTGCAAGATATATACCTATAGAGAGAAGTAGTGTTAAAAAATAGACATCTCTTTTTTCTATTCTGCAAAGATTTTTGGCTAATCTAGCAGCCAAATCTAGCCCATTGGACTTAGTCTTAGCTCTTAATATATTTCCTTTCTTTATAAATTTTTTTTTGTAAAGACGTCAAATTTTAATTCTGATTCTGCATAATAATCACTAATTATGAAAATTGGCCAATATCTTTTTTGGTAATTGGAGCACATTGTTCAGTTTGTGGTATATTTCTTTGCTGATTAGATTAACCAAAGTTTATAGTTTTACATGCGCATTGTATTTATCTTAGGTTTTCGTTTTCTTATTCTGATGTTTTTTCTTCCGATGATTCACATATTGAATTTCGTATTTGGACGTAGAGCTAAGTTTTTAAAAGTGTATTTTTATATCCAACAATCATTATTTAAGATTTAAATTTTACTTTACAACTATTGAAACATTATGTGTCTTTAATAATTGTGTACCTCAAGGGCTTATGGTCAAACTTCTTAGTTTGTGTCTTTGAATTTCCATCATTTATTTTATACTCTAGTTTGAAATCCCTTGTCAAACTGAGCCATCAGATAGAGAATATCAATAATAATGAAAATAAGTATGAAGGAAGCAAGAGAAAGGAGATGAAAGATGAGATCGTGCAAAATTTAAATATGGCTAAAACTCTCAAAGAAGGGGGGACGAGGTTATTGATAAAACTGTGAATTCTTTTATTAACTTGGCGTGCAGTTATGGGCACATCAGTAAGGACAATATTTTATCTTTGAAAAATAACATGACTAACTTGGTGTTGCATTACATTGATAGATTTGCAGAAGAAGATGCTTCAAGTTTGGAGAAGAATACTACGACAGAGGAAGAGGAGAAGGTTTTCTTAGAAATCAATAACATATCACTAGAAGATGAAATCGTTAGGTGCTCTGTAACTTGGGAGTAAAACGGTGGTTATGGACTTTAAAATCTTAAGCTATAATGTCGAGGGGATAAATGACTATGACAAGGTTATATATCTCAAAAACCTTATCAATAATCAACGATGTGATGTTTGTCTCATTCAGGTAACCAAGATAATGAAATTCTCAACTTGGTTGTTAGAGCACTGCTCGGTCGAACTCGCAAGTATTGCTATCTCAAGCTTGTTGTCAAATTTAGTTGCCAAAACTATAAGTCTTGATTTCTAGTCTACTTATAGCTAAGTCTCGGACTAGGATAGAAAGTGTAGTTGAGCTCTAGACTCCACGGTGTTCATCATACAAATACGAAGAACTACTCAAGCAACTGGTGGAACTTCATCGACTAAAAGGTAAGTGGAGACTTGAACTTATCTATCACTCAAAAAGTCTATCTACTCTATCTCCTATCTTGAGACAAAAGTCGTATTGCTATATAAACTTCGATTATGCACATTTGCTATTTCGAGCCGAGTTTATCTCGCTTATATCTTTCTTGAAATATGTGTTGGTAAGCTTTCCCTTTGTACAAGTTCATCTTTACAAGTGACGAAAGTCATGTTGGTTATTTCAATATCTTGAAAATTACTTTGATGAAAAATAGTGCGTGAGTAACCTCTAGTTAACATCCTCTAAGAATGTTTCAATGATTGAAATAAGAGTTTAGAACATGTAACCATCCTTGGATATAAGCATATAATTTGTTCGCGCATTAGTGTATAAGTCCAAAATCGGGAACCAAATGTATGCATACTTGTGTGTGTACTAAATGGTTGATGGAGACTGGGTAAGTATGCATACCCGTATGCATACTGGCGGAAGTTCATGTCCGTGAATTTCTGCTGAGTTTGGAAATCAAAACCAACTCAATATGGTTACCTAAGTCTGCATACCCGTATGCATATTGTTGGAAAGTTCACGACCGATAATTTCTGCTGAGTTTGGAAACCAAAACAAACTTAAATCCGGTTACTTAAGTACGCATACCCGTAGGCATACTTAAGTGTGTTACTTTCTACAATTGGTTTATTCGTGAACTTAAATATATATAAACTAAGGAATGCATATTTGCAAGCCGTGGCTATAAAATTCATGAATCGATTCGGGTGAATCAAAATCGATTTTTCTTCGATTGTGTCTTGTATACTACTATGAGATCTAAGCAATTTAACAACTCTCTAACTAGTTCTTTTGAGTCATTTAAATTAGTTAAGGTGAAGATGAATAAGGTTGATATGAAAGTGCCCATGTGGCTAACCATTTGGTTAATTACTGTTGAACCAACGACTTGTACACGTTTAGGTACGGTTACACAAACCTAAATGATGTATATTTCATTTGTGTATGATAAACTAAGTTTGATCTAACGGTTGAAAAATATTAGCTTGAATCTAATCAGGTTTTCATCTAACGGTGAATATTGAATGCTTTGTTACCAAGGTAACTTAGATTGCAAACCCTGATTTGGAGACTATAAAAAGGAGAACTCTAGCAACTGGGAAAGTTAATCCACACACCTCATGTGTGATACTAGTTGTATAAGCTAGAGTCGATTATCCTTTAACCATAGGTCTCTACCGAGACCCTGTAGGTTAACGACTTGAAGACTTCATTGGGATTATGAACCCAACCCCAACTATTTTCTTTGTAGTTGCGTGATCTGATCTTGTTGTTTCTGTCGTATTGAGTACAATTATAAAATTGGCTCGAGATTAATTTCTCCGATAGGCAAGATAGAAAAATAGTCACAAACATCTTCGTCTCATCATTTGTGATTCCACGATATCTTGTTTCGCTAGCCGATTAAGTTTATTGTGAGGTGATTGATAATTCTAGGCTATTCTTCGGGAATATAAGTCCGGGTTATCAATTGGTTCCTGTTCAACTTGATTTATCAAAATACAAAACAAAACTTGCAGGTATTTCTGTGGGAGACAGATTTATCTATTTCTATAGACTTTTTTGTGTGAGACAGATTTGTTTACTAAAGTCTTCGACTTTGGGTCGTAGCAACTCTTAGTTGTGGGTGAGATCAGCTAAGGGAATCAAGTGGGTAGTATCCTGCTTGGATTAGAGACATAAGGAGCGCAACTGTACCTTGTATCAGTGTGAGATTGATTGGGGTTCAACTACAGTCCAGACCGAAGATAGTTTGTAGTAGGCTAGTGTTGTTAGCGGCTTAATACTGCGTGTGTTCAATCTGGACTAGGTCCCGGGGTTTTTCTGCATTTGTGGTTTCCTCGTTAACAAAACTTCTGGTGTCTGTGTTATTTATTTTCCGCATTATATTATGTTATATAATTGAAATATCACAAGTTATGCGTTGAATCAATCAATTGGGAAATCCAACTCTAGTTGTTGATTGAAATTGATTGATACTTGAACATTGGTCTTTGGTACCGTTCAAGTTAATTTCTCTTGTATTCAATTAGACTCGCAGATTTTTATTTGCTTGGGTAAGTATTGAATCGAGAAATTGAGATATAACTCTTTGATATACTTTTTATTAAGATTGAGTCTGACTGTCTAGTTGATTCTCTTAAAAGTATATTATAGTTAGTCCATACAGATTGCTAAGCTAATTATTGGGTGAGGTTGTTATACTCCCACTTTTTCATGGTTCATTAAACAACTTTGGCATGATGATTCTTTTGATTGGAATTATATCCCCTATATCGGGGCTAGTGGTGGTATCTTGACCATCTAGGATAGCAACAAATTCTTGAAGGAAAATGAAAGAATGGGTTTTTGTTAGAGAATTGCTCGGTCGAACTCACAAGTGTTTCTATCTCAAGCTTTTTTTTATCAAATTTAGTTGATCAAAACTATATCTTGATTTATAGTCTACATTTAGTCAAGTCTCGGATTAGGATAGAAGTGTGTAGTTGAGTACCAGACATCACTATGTTCTACCGTTTGAAGGCGAAGATCAACCGAAGCCTTTGGACAACTTCATCAACAAAAGGTAAGTGAAGAATGAACCACTTATTCCTCAAGTTTTCACCTTTTTATCTGTCAGAAACTGTTGCATGACTAAATAGGACATTAAATGCATAACATAAATTTCAATTCAAGTTCACATTATTAATCATTCTCAAATATGTTAACTAAGCTTAAGAACATTTGTTCACACTTGATGAATTTTGTTATGAACAATTTATTATTTATGACCTAAGTTATGATTCAAGATTTAATCATTTGAAAATATCATGGAATAGTAATATGTGTCATTGATGTTATTCGGGAATGTTTCAAATTGATTATTAGAGAGATATATAACTACTATAAATCTCAATACAGAAAAGTATGCATACTAGCTTACATACTCGAAAAACTGTTATAGGTCCGGAGCCGCAGTACATGTACCCAGTAAATGTACCGGTGTAGCTATAGTTAGGCAATGACTTTCGGGTACAATACCCGATATGTAAACCTAAAAGGTTATGTGACTCGTGAACTTGGGAGGGTACACATACCCGGTATACAAATCGTAAAAGTTCTGTGAATCGTGAACTAAGGTTGGTTCGCATACTCAGCATGCAAACCGAAAAGGTTCTGTGAACTCATGAACTTTTTTTTGTCTTAAGGCTATCCAAACCCGGTACACACATACCATGACAAAATAATTCATGAACTTGATGTGGGTATATGTACCAAGTACACGTACTTACCTTGTCAAATATTTTCAGATGCATCGTAATTATTTCTATGTGATAATCGACATTTGAACAACTCTATAAAAACACTATCTAGACATATTTGATCACATTAAAACCAATGGTTATGACTCAATATTAAAGTCTTAAAGTGTTATATGAAAATGGTTAAGCTTATAGTTTGTTTGGATAGTTTCGGCTAACCTTTCATGAAAAAGTCATTGTATAATGTTTGGTTACGGTTCACCCTTACCAGAGTTTATATTATGTTATGTCAATCTCAAATCAAGTTTTTCTTCTAACGGTATTATTGATTGCTTGATTCCAAAGCTACCTTAGCTTAAATCTAAAGAAACCTTGACCTTAAAAGCCTGTAAGGAGAACCTCAAACAATTGGGATTTTTGAATCCCTGACACTTTTTTATGTGTCCTAGTTGTAAACTAGAGTTGTCCTCTCCTTTAAACCTTTTTAGGATTTGCGACTAAAAAGATTTGACCTAGGGATTCGTGAAGTCGGGTCCAACTATCTTTATCTTGATAGTTCGTGTATCCTAATCTTGATACTGTTTGTTGAGTCATTAGCTCCAACAGGCGAGATAGATATAAATCGCAAAGTTTCTTTGTCTCAGACTTTGTGATTCCACATGTATATTCCACGAGACGATTCTTTATTCAAATCGGAGTAGGAATTACTTGTGAGTTGAATAATAATCTAGGATGCTCTTTGGGAGTCGTAAGTACCGGATTTTGAGGTTTGCTAGACTTTGTATATTATAATCGTTTCTTATTTCACCTTGGTCTTTGATCAGAACGGAAATTACATATTGTCTTATCCGTGGGAGGAAGATTGGTTTAAAGTCTTCAATTGAGTTGAAGAAACTCTTAGGCTATAAAGGACGTCAGCTAAGGGAATCAATTATGTGGAGTTTTGTGAGATTCAAGAGGCATAAGGAGCGCAACTATAACTGAATCTTTGTGATGGTAGATTCGGTCTCAACTACATTCCATTCTGAAGATTTGATAGTAGGCTAGTGTCTGTAGCGGATTAATACAGTTTGGTGTTCAAATCTGGACAAGGTCCCGGGGTTTTTCTGCAGTTGCGGTTTCCTCGTTAATAAAATTTCTGGTGTATATGTTATTTCTTTTTCCGTATTATATTTTTTATCTTTATAATTGAAATATCACAGGTTGTACGTAAATCAATCAAAGTAGATATATCAATCCTTGTTTGTTGGATCCGACTTGATTGATCATTGGAATGGTCCAAGAACTCTTACGGTACAATCAGGTTCACACACTTGTTCTGAATACATATTGATTGTGCGAGGATTAATCATGGGTTCACTTGTGGTTAATTCAATTGAGTATTTTGGATAAAAATTCATATTCTTATATGAGTTGTTGTTGTCCAAAGAAATCATTCTTTTCTTGTGAAAGTAAGGTTGCTCTTGTTGTTCTTTCGGGAATGACATTTTATGGGGGAGAGTTCTTAATTGAACTTGTGCTTTATTTCCAAATATTTGTGGGGAGTGCGGTTGTGGAATATTGTAGGGGTTATCTTGTATCTTTATAAACTCCTTGATGAATGCATTTAGTTTCGACTATAAGATTGCATCTAAAAAGTTGATATGTGCTTTCTTTTGGTAATGAAATGTCTCAATGGAAATTTCATTAGGATCCCACTAGTTTTCGTACCTTTGACAATTTTATTGACAAAAAGGGGGAGAATTAATATGTAGTTCACACTACAAATATATATGGTTTCGGATTATTATGTAAGGGGGAGTGGTTTCCATGTGAGATTGAGTATTGAAAAAGGGGAAGTGATACATATCACCATCGTATTGTTGTCGAAGTTGTGATACAATTGAACTTTGATGTTGTGTAATAATACTATGACACTGTGTAACAATGATACATATCTTTTGTTTTCTCATTGTTATGGATACGGATCTTCAACAATGGTGATATTGAACCTACAACCTTTGGAATCATCGGAGTACTTGGAAGTGACGAAGATTTCGAGTAATGTTGAAGAACCAAGGAGATCATGCATGTGGAAGAGAAGCTGCGAAGTTTATTTTTTGTATTCCATATATATTGATAGTTTTGTCACTAAAATTGACAAAGGGGGAGGTTGTTAGAGCACTGCGCGGTCGAACTCGCAACCGTTGCTATCTCAAGCTTGTTGTCAAGTTTAGTTGACAAAACTATTAAGTCTTGATTTCTAGTCTACTTATAGCTAAGTCTCGGAATAGGATAGAAATCGTAGTTGAGCTTTAGACCCCACGACATTCATCATACAAAGACGAAGAACTACTCAAGTAACTGGTGGAACTTCATCGACTAAAAGATATGTGGAGACTTGAACTTATATATCACTCAAAAATTCTATCTACTCTATCTCATATCTTGAGATAAAAGTCGTATTTCTATATAGACTTCGATTATACACATTTGTTATTTCGAGCCGAGTTTATCTCGCTTATTTTTTCTCGAAATATGTATTGGTAATCTTTCGCTTTGGCCAAGTTCATCTTACTCGTGACGAAAGTCATGTTGATTATTTCATTAACTTGAAAATCGCTTTGATGAAAAATAGTTTGTGAATAACAACTATATAACATCCTCTAAGAAAGTTTCAATGATTGAAATGAGAGTTTAAAACATGTAACCATCTTTGGATATAAACATGATGTGTTCTCATATTTGTGTAAAAGTCCAAAACTGGGAACCCAAAGTATGTGTACCCGTACGCGTACTGGCGATTGTTGGAAATCCGGGTGAGTACTGGCGGAAAGTTCACATCCGTGAATTTCTATTGGAGTTTGAAGGTGAAAAATAAACTCAATCTGGTTACTTAAGTACACGTACCCGTATGCATACTTAAATAGGTTACTTTCTAAAATCGGTTTGTTCATGAACTAAAACATTTATATATTAAGGAATGCAATCTTTGCAAACCGTGGCTATAATGTTCATGAATCGATTCGAGTGAATCAAAACCGATTTTGCTTCGATTGTGTCTTGTATAATTCTATAACTAGTTCATTTGAGTCATTTGAACTAGTTATGGTGAAGATGAATAAGGTTGATATTAAAGTGCTCATATGGCTAACCATTGGTTAACTATTGTTGAACCGACTAAGTGTACACGTTTAGGTACGGTTACTCCTAAATGAAGTTACATTTCATTTGTGTATAACATTCTAAGTTCGATCTAACGGTTAAAAGATATTAGCTTGAATCTAATCAGGTTTTCATCTAATGGTGAATATTGAATGCTTTGTTACCAAGGTAAGTAAGATTGCAAACCCTGATTTGGAGACTATATAAAGGAAAACTCTAGCAACTGGGAAAGCTAATCCACACACCTCCTGTGTGATACTAGTTGTATAAGCTAGAGACAATTTTCCTTTAACCTTAGGTTTTTCATGAAACCCTGTAGAATGTTTCAATGTTTCAATATCTTGAAAATTGCTTTGATGAAAAATAGTGTGTGAGTAATTGTAGGATCAGAATATCGTAGGAGCAACAGTCTTGCTAAGTTAACAACAACACTCTTGCGAAATTTTAACAACTCATTACAAATGTCCCGGAATGGTTAGGAAAGTGACGTAATAGATGACGGTGGTATAAACATGAAGAAAGTGCGATAATTTTGCGAACAAAAGAGGTTTGAGAGGAAGTATCACTAACAAGCTTGCGAGAATATCGCAAGTCAGATCCTAAAATAAAGGACATATTAGATGTCACCCACTATATAAATCCCTATATAAGGAGGTGAATAAGCGTAAGGGAGGGAGAGATATTTTTCGAGTGTTGAGCAAGTCATTAGGAGAGAGAAAGTCCAAAACAGTTGTTAATTTCTTAGTTTGATTTCTTTCCTTTCTTGTAAAATTTGTGAGATTAATCAATAAAGATTGTGATTGTTCATCTTAAAATGACTTGATTGTATGAATTCTTGTGAGGGGTGTAGTGTGGGATTTCCTGCTACTACATATTGGCGCTAGAAACAGGGATTCTTCCCTTGTTTTTAGTATGAAAATTAGTATTGTGATTTGAAGGAATTTGGAGAAGTTTGTGGTAAATTTCATATAATTTTCAACAATTCATTGAGGTTGAAGAGATGGCTAGAAGAAGAAATGATTCAAGATAACCAACAGCTGTGAGAAGAAGTAAGAGACTTGCTGGAGAAAGAAGAAACGAAATTAGAGAACCATCAAGAATGAATACAAAAAATGATGGAGAAAATCAAACTCAACAACCAATTCAGCATACACCAGCGCAAAATAGAACTATGGATTATGATAGAGTGAGTATACACACATGGCGGTCAGATTCATCAGGTGAAGCGGAAGAGGAGCAACAATTAATAAACGATAGGAGAATAGAGGAAGATCAGGAAGTAATTGGAGGAATAATTCATAGAAATGGAGAAGTGGAAGCATTAGAGGAATTGAGACAAAGAATACACGAAGAAAGGAGAGTAGAAGCAGAAGAACGTGATAATTTGACAAGACAGAATCATGAATTGACAATGGAGAATATGAGACTACAAAATAGAAAGTCAAGAAGCACTATAATATCAAGTTCAAGATCAGTCGGAAGGGAAGAAAGAAGAAACTCACTTGTAGAAAATGTTGATGGAAATATTCGGTAGGAGGTGAAAAATTTAGATGAAGAACGTCGAGAAATTAGAGAAATAATTGAAGATCGATACATTCCACATGGCGAAATATCACAAAACAGGCAACGTCAGGAACGAAATAATCAAGGTGATGAAGAAAACCAAGAAGAAGGAAGAAGAATATTACATGGAAGAGAAAATCGCAGAAATGAACAAATAATTGAAGAAGAAATTGAGAGACATTATGCTGAACAAGCATGTTTAGCCTGCGAAAGAGAGAGATTGAGAGAAGAAGTGGAGGAAAGATAACTCCAAGAAGCAATACGTTAGAACAACCATGATAATTGTAGTTGCAGGATTTCCACACTACACCCTTATTAAGATTTTGCTATAATCAATTCATAATTGAAGATGAAAAACGACACTTTATTATTTTGGTTTCAAAAATGTTTACAAAAATATAAGAATTCAAGATTACAACTATTCTCTTGAAGTTTCTCTCTCCTCAAGATTTTCTTAACTCTCAAAAATACATCATCCTTTTCTGGACACATTGGACCTATATTTATAGGGTAGTTACATAGTGGATGACAGCTAAGTTTTCCTCTTGTTTCGGGATGATTATGCGATTGTACCGCGATAATTACAATGTTAAATCTCACAATTTTTGTAACCATCGCAGAACAAACATGGTTTTCTTAATTTTTCTTCACTCGTCAGCTATTATATCGCTCTTTTGAAGGCTTTTGTGACACTCGTGAAGTGTAGTCGAAGATATTGCGATGACGCTCGCTGGGAAGAGTTGTTAATCTCGCAGAGAAGTATTGTAGCGATATTCTGGTCCTACATCTTTCCTATTCTCATGTCTTCTTCACAAAGTGGAGAGGATATGAGAATATTCAATTCTTCAAAGTGCTCGCAGCTTCTCTTCTTCCCATATTTTGTTCTCGACATTGCTCCGTTAATTTAGCTTTAACCGCCTACACGTGTTGTAAATTCATCTTTTTACGGACACGTCTTTACTCAACAGGTTATTCTCTTTTGCCTATAAAAGGCAGAGTTAAACTTCAAAACTAATCTTCTTCTTCTACCTCTCTATCTTCTTCATCTGTTTATTTTATCTTCCGTCTGCAACTTTTCTTCTTCTTCATATTCTCCTGCTACTGTTCTAATGGAATCATCAAGGTATGTTTTTTAATTACAATCTTTATTTGATTCAATTTTTACTCATATTCTTCGATCTTGTCTATTTGATCCTTCATTAACTCTGTATTATGTTTTCTCTTTAGTGGAACTATCCCTAACACCCAATCTTCAGGTCAAAACCCTAATGCTCGCAAAAGACTAGCTCAGAAGAAGAAGAGAAGTTCTGCGAATGATAAGGTGGCAAGAAACACATCATATTTCTTAATAACAATAT